>JBAIAA010000631.1:0-1200000 GCA_037893245.1 Crossaster papposus | reverse complement strand
TGTATTCACTTGATGTAAGTATTTGTGAACCCAGTTTTGAAGTAAAACAGACAAAAAAAAACTAACTTAATATGAATTGATGGCGATAGATTGTTGGTAGTCTCAGTAAATGGATGTTTGCTTTGTTCAATTCCAAGTAAAATTAACAAGACAAAGAAAAAAAAGGATTACTGTCCATACGACAAAATAGAAAGAAAAAAAACACCAACTGTTTTTTGCGTAACTGATAAATTATTATAAGATATTAGAAGAATTTGTTCAAATTCAATCAATTCACAGTACAGTATTTGTGCAAAGTTGGCTCTGTGTTTTGAATCGACCAAGTGTACATTTGCTCATTTATTGCATATATTTCTTGTTAACTTATGAAGTAATTCCTTTTTATTGACGACATTTTTGCCACTGTTTTAGTCGGTAGAATTTTTTTCCCTTGTATATTATGTACTGGACTCTAATATTCATGACCTGTTAGTTGGAGAATTATTAGCGTCATTAGACAGTGTATTTGTGATTGTTGGATAATGGCGGAGAATTCATGCAGTCTTGTTGTAAGTCAGTTTGCATAATATCCTTGTGTCTTAAAATATCGGCTTTGATGGGCATTTGCCCAGTATTACTACAGTTTACAATTTTCACCAAGCATTGAATTTTACAATTTATCCACACAATTGTTTCCATTTGTAATTTATTTATGACGTATAGAAAAAGAATTCTCAAAAAAAGTTGAGACCTAGAAATAAGTGCATGTGTGACTGTAAAAATAATAATAATGTTGGGAAACTTTTAGGATTTTTTGTTTTTGTATCTATTCATAGGAGCATTTTTTTTAAAGAATGAACAATATCAGCTTTATAAAAAAAAATCATATCGAAAAATGTTAATATTCATTTTGCCCATTTCATACTCCGGGTGCAGTATTTTTTACTGAGGATTATTACGAGAAAAAAAAATGCCATGGATGCCATTTTCACTCTAGAATTTTTTATAAAACTAATAATTTTTCATATTTACAGGTAATTAGTCATTCATTAAAATCATTTATGTGCCTGTTTAATATTCAGGCTAAGCTGTCCGCACAGATGTGCTAATTTTTGTTTTAGGTCGCTGGGTTGGACAACCCCAAAACAATATTTTGTTGAGGGTTCATTTGTTTTACCTGAAACTTGATAGTATGTAATATAATTATTTATAAATGTTTTGGCAATCCGACAAATTCATAAAAAAAAATGGTCAGTTTTATTTTTTGCTATGATTATGGACATTAATGCTTCTTACTTTGCACTCGAGACTTTGTTTGGACATTGTTTGTACTTGATATATTTTTATTTATTATTCTTTTTTAATCGCCCAGGACACTAAGGAGTAGCTGGGGTTGAATGTAAAACTACTCATACATGTAATATACATGTAATATTATTATTATTATATATATATTGTGGGTTTTTTTGTTTTTTTTTGGGGGGGGGGGGGGGGGGATGGGGACAGGTTTGTAATTGAATTTAGGATTGTATTCCATTTTTGTAACGTTGGTTTGCCATGTTTTTTAATTTTTTATTCAGCACCATTTTGGAAGTTTTGTTCCTCCCCGGTATTTTATCCACTTTTTTTTTCTGAGGAATGTTGTACTGGGATGTTGTACTCTTGTACAGATTATAGTCAGTCTTGGTAGATTACTGTCAGGTTAATGGTGCTACATTGTATAATATCAAATTAAGAGGATGTGCTTTGTGTGGATAAATTAGAAGGTCATTAGTTGAATAAGGACTCGGAACTCTGTGGTTTGTGGATAGAGTCCTGAATAGGGCTTTAAACAAAGAATCGGTTGTTTTTTTCAGTGCAATATTTAATTGATTTTTTTTTGTTTTTTGGTAATCTGTATTCAATGCATGATGGCTCGATAGTCAGATCGGTTGAAGCCTAACCCATCTGAATTTATTTTTTTAATTTTTCGTACAAACATTTTTTTTAACTAGTAGAATTATTGTAAAATTGTTTTTGGGGAGTAGCTTTAAAATCAATATACCTCAGCTCATGAGTTCTAAACCAACAACCCTTACAGTTTGTGGTTCCTAGATTAAAGAAAATTTATTTTGTTCTGTTCTTTTTCTAACTTAATTTATTTTGCCTGTACAATCTCATTTAAGTGCATGGCACAGTTTGATTTGTATTTATTTGTTTCCCGTCTTGAGATGATCAAGACTCTAAGAAACCATTACTGGACATTCATGTATCCCTGAATGTGTCGAGTCAAGATGCACTTCTTTATGTACTGGTAGATGTAGTTGTGCAGATTTTCAAAGGACAGTACATGTAAATTAGCTCTTCATGTTACAACGTAATACACAAATGTGATTCAAGAAAAAAAAATCACTCGCATTTCTCTTATATTATCTAAAAACAATATTGAAATCCTCAAAATGAACTCAAATACTTTGCCAACACAGCGTTCATCTGTTCTGAGTGTTTAAAATCTTCAAAGTGTTCTACAAACCAGGAGTAGTTTTCTCCCTATTTGCATCACGTTAAAAGAACTCAACAACTAATGTTTTACCATTTGCCTGCATTAAAAACAAAACAAATTAGATGACCGTTCAATTGCCAAAATATAGCATTTTTGTATTTCAAAATTTGAAAAGACACTTGTCGTATTTATTGTGATTCGGAGACTGCAGTTTGTTTGAATAATGTGACATATTTGCACATCTTGTGGGGGAGTACAGATTTAGTACATGTACCTGTGTATTTGCACAGATTTGTTTACATCTATTCTAACCCAAAACAGTACCCTTATGGATTTCCTTTACATTTTGTATGACGACCTACCGGGGTACACGTACCCTCAATGCTGTTGATCCATGTAAAAAGTGCAACCAAAGTACCGGTATGGGTAAATTAGCACAATGCTTCCTAGACTTTGCAACGGCCACCAGTGCATAAAATGTACCAGGGAATAACCCTTTTTCATCCCCAAAGAAAACTATAGTGGTTGAAGTGTGTACAAAACAGCATGGAATCGTTGCTCACGTGGCGCATGTATTTTAACGGTCTTACAGTTGCATCTTGAAACTCCCATGTTTTCCTGTGGACCAAGTAACGATTTGATGGGTACAGCATTCTTATGTCTCTTACAACTTGAATTGGCAGTAATTATTTCACAGTGTTCATAATTCTTAATACAATGCAAATATTGCTAGGCCTTTTGTGTTATTTATAAAATACCATTTTTCCTCCTTTAATATGTTTTGTTGTGTGTAAAGTTGTTTTTTTTCTATTGGACTTGATACAAGATGCGGTTTTAATCAAATTGATTATATTTTGAAGTGTTTTCTAATGGATCATTATTATGAAATAGAAATGAGCAATTGTATGTTTTTTGATGACCATAGCTTGCCGCATCAGAGATGTAGCACCCAGTGTTTTGATTTGGTTTTACTATTTAAATTTTGTAGTAGTAATTTAAGAAGACAAAAAAAAAAAAAAAAACTTCCTGATTTTACCTCTAGCTTAAACAAATTCAGTTTTGTAAAATTCAAGTGCATATTTATAGTAAAAATTGTAACGATCTAAATTTCGAGTGACAACTGAAATTGTGATTATATAGGTGAAACGTAATATCTGTTGTTGGTTTGTAGAATGAATTTGGTAAGAAAAGCTAAAATATTGACTTGGAAGTAAAAAAAAAATCACACTTTGTACTTTTCCTTTTTTGGTGAAAACTGTTAAATTACAACTTTTGTCACTATAGAATTTTGAAGAAAAAAAATTTGTTGAGCCATTTTTTGAAGAAAAAAAACCACGTCATTTATACATTTTTAAAGTCCTTTTAGATAATTTTTGTTTCTTTTTTGAATGAATTGTTGCCACTGCATGCATTTTTCCTTGCATCTTTTAAAAAAAAGTGGTGTTGTAAAGGGCACTGTTATGTTCATCATTGCGACATTTGTATAGCCAGCTTTTTTCTCTCCCATTTTATATGAACAGAAGGCTTGTTAAAGATCATTTTCAGTCATACCAAAGTTTCTATGTTTTAAAGGAAAATATGGACAAACAGTGCGTTCACTTTTCAATATAAAATGAAGTTGAGTTTTATGGGCAGGACTTGTTAATATAATGCATTCCATATTTTTGTTTGGACATTATTTTTCATCTTTTGTCTATAAATTAATAGTTGAAACAAAAATTGTAAGAAAGATTTACATCAGAGTATAGTTTTCATTGATAATCTTTTTAAACATTTTTCTCAGCATTTTCTATGAAACATCTTAAGAAAAAAAATTGTCATATTTTGTGTGCTTATAAGAGTTCGTAATAGATCTTAAACGCATGTATATCTTTTCTGTTACAGTGTACAGTTATTTTTGTCTATATATTTTATTGTTTCAGGAGTTCATAATTTTGACAAGGAAAAGTGAAGCCATTTTCGTATGGTATTTTTAGGTATTTTTGTTTTTGTTAATCTTCAGAACCCTTTCACATTTTTGAGCTCTTTGTGCGAACCTTAATAAAAATTGGTGAACAAAGAAGTGCGTTATTTCTTTCTTTGTGTTTAGGGCAGTTCTGGGGTGACCAGTGACAATCATCCCTATAGAAGCAGGTTTGAACGATCAGGTTCTGCTTCTATAGGGATGATTGTCACTTTTGAAACTGGACATACGACCATTGAAATGACAATAACTTTGCTCCGCAACAATCGAGGTGTCAAAATACGCAGAACAAATTATGCACTGGGTTATTTGCTTTGATTAATCCATACCCTTTCGGGTCGTTTATTATTGGCTCATTTCTAAGTGTCTCGATACTTTTTGTGATGAGTATATATCAAAAACAAACCAGCGAAAGTAGGTTGATATCCTTCTTGAAGCATTTTTGTTTAACGAAAGTTAATGTTAGTTAAGCCACCACTCGCCCCCTCCCAATAAAAACAAAAAATTCAGGGTTTTTTTTCTCGGTTTTTATTTGCATCGTTAAATAGCTATCATAACTGAAATGCAACCAGATATTAAATGTCCCCGTTAATATTTTCAGATTTTGAAAAGCATTAGAGGAAAATCTGGACAAATATTTGGCCATTCAGGTTTATAACAAACATGATCACGACACTAACTAACTTACATGAAGCCATTAAAAAAATAATTAAATTAATACAACATTTCTTTGGATCCCTATCAAAAACAAATTAATATTAATAACATTGTGTAGATGCTGCCAAATCTATTATTAACAAAATTAAAATAAAAGTGTTGGACAATTTTTAACAGATTAAAACTTGTACATAAAATGTGGCTGTGCATCTGGAAATTTTAAGGGAACTCATTTACTTTTATATCAATCATTTCAATTGTTTGCCATCTATCGCAATCTTTAGAAATAAAATTGCATGTTTTTTTTTCCCATATGGAAATTCTCTCGAAGAATGACAAATACCTAATAGTAATTACACCCACACCAGAGAGTCGGAACAATGTACAGGGCGTATACAAAAAACCATGCCGCATATAACAAAAACCACACGTAGAATGTATAAACCAACATAAATAATATACATAATGGTTTGAAATCAAGTCGTTAAACTACGGAAGCGTATTGAGGACACGACCAAAAAAGGTTTTCCGAACCAATATTTAGCCCGGGCGGATTACTATATCGCCCGGGCGGATTACTATATCGCCCGGGCGGATTACTATTTTGTCCGGGCGGATTACCATTTTGTCCGGGCGGATTACCATTTCGCCCGGGCGGATTACCATTTCGCCCGGGCGGATTACTGTCCATGAATTAGAAAATAATACTAACGTGTATCACCATTTCGACAGTAATCCGCCCGGGCGAAATAGTAATCCGCCCGGGCGATATAGTAATCTGCCTAGGCGATATAGTAATTCGCCCAGGCGAAATATCGATCCGGGAAACCTTTTTTGGTCGTGTCCTCAATACAATTCCGTATTACGCACTGTTGTCTTGGTCTGTGCAGGCGCCACCGAAATGAACCTGCGCTGACTTACCATGGCAGCCGCGCGCTATCTGTGCTGGTTTATTTCGGTGGTGCCTGCACGGACAAAGACGACTATGTCTAACGACTTGATTTCAAGTCTACACTTGCATAGTATCAACAAAATCGAAAAACTTGGTCCAATGGTCAATTTTACATAAGCGTATTGAGTAAAAAATGTTTTCCGGACCACTATTTCGCCCAGGAAGATTACTATATCGCCCGGGCGGATTACTATTTCTCCCGGGCGGATTACTATTTCGCCCGGGCGGATTACTATATGGCCCAGGCAGATAACTGTTTCGCCCGGGCGGATTACTATTTCGCCCGGGCAGATTACTATTTCGCGGATTACTGTCCGTGATTCAGAAGATATACTAACATGTATCACCATTTCGACAGTAATCCATCCGGGCGAAATATTAATCCGCCCGGGCGAAATAGTGGTCCTGAAAACTTTTTTTGGTCATGTCCTATATACACTTCCGTACAATTTGACCTCTCTTGGAATTTTTTTTATAACTCTGTCAAACATTTTTAGATTTGGACATTTGATGTCACATTTGATGCCATAAGTGGAAAGTGGGAAACGTTCAAACCATATCTATATTGGTTACACAGTGTGTTTTTTACGCCCTGTATATCTGCATTTTTTGTCATGCCAATTGTCAAACGTAAGACTTCTGTATGTTTTTTTTTTAGATTTAAATATGGGAAGCGTATCCCGCTGTTATTCAAGTAAATGCTCATTCCGAAGGTCTGCTTTGGCCGAAAATAAATCCATGGAGCATTTTGTTTTTCCCGAGGCGAGCTGAGGGAAAATAGAATGCTCCATGGATCACCGAGGGAGGCTATAGTTTTACCACACAACGAGATAAAGCAGTCAATATTCGTTTTATAACACTTCACCCACAAATTCGGCTTGAATTACAAAAAATTACATTATTTAAATCTAAATACGGTTAAAAAGAACTTCTATTTCAATACAAAATTAGTTAAACATTTTTGTGCTCTTTTCCAAACCACCCCTTCACAGAATGTTTGAACCCAGCTCTGTATAGTGCTGGCAACGCTCGACGCAACACATGCAAAACCTGCATTCATCTGCGCACAAAAACCGCGCCATGGGTAGAGTTTTTGGGTTGCCAATGCCATGTGACTCGCTCTCGGCCAATCAAGACACAGTATCTATGGGTGAGGTGTTAAAACAAAAAAACCTTGAACCAGTTCGCGCCGGATGACGTATATAAACGCAAAGTTTTCCCCAGATTCAAAACAGATGACGCATAAACACGCCACGAACAAGGCCGGAAATGTCTGTCAGCAGCGAGCAAGGCCGGAAATGCGTGGATGTGCTTCCTGGTACTATCGGCCTGAACCCGCCTCAGATCAAGTTTCGTTAAAAATAATCCCGCGCCTCGCTTCGGTGATGTTAAAATAATCCCGGCGCGAACTGGTTACAAGACCCATTCAACCAATATTAGATGGGAAGCTAAAATATTTCACCGATGGAAATCTATAAACAATCACTCACATCATATTTAATCCACTCAAAAATGACTGATAATTGTACTCCATATGAAAAGCCATTAACTAAAGTTTGATATGCTCAACACACAACTGAAAATTTAAGAGAAAAAAAATACCATGTTGAAATATTCCCATTAGGCCATTAGCCTTGGGGGGGGGGGGGGGGGGGTCGGTTTGTCAGTATTAAACAACAGGATTTATTGCTTTTGGTGTTTTTTGGCAAGGTATGCAACCTTGTAGTTGAAAAATATGCGATAGCATGGCAGTGGTGGCAACCTTTGGAGCGTTTTGTTTTTTTAATGGCCGCTAAAATGCTTGTTATCACATATAAATAATCTGTTAACAAGCATATTGGCAGCCATTTTGAAAGAAAAAATATAATAAAAAGTGATAACCCCCTAAAAGCAGCCACCGTTCACGCTGCAATGCTATCACACATTTGCAAACTCTAGGTGTGCATACCTTGACAAAGAAGGCTATGAACATTACTCCTAATTTTGGGACAGAGGGTTAATTGTTATAAAAAAGGCTTATTTTAGTTTAGAGAGTATTGCTTTTTTTTTTTCCAACTAAAACAGGGTGGGGGTTTAAGAATGTACACCATTGGTATACATCATTGGTGTGATTTGGAAGGTTTTATTTTATATAGTATATATCGTTTAACTGACCTTTCCGAAGTTTTATGATCATGGATGATGCGAAAAACAAGAAAAACGGCGTTCGTTTTCAACCGGCGTCGGGCAGTGGTTCTTAATGGGTTTTTACTAGCAATCATTTTGCTGAATGCCTTACTTTCAAATAAGGCATAAAAAAAATATGTTATGTTGGCGTAATGGGCCCCAAAAAATAGGGTAGGTAGGTAGGGATTTTTTATTTTTTTTCCTCCCAGCAATGAAAATGATATGTTTTCTAATTGTTTAAGCCGGTAGTGATACACGATAGCGTGTCCTGGTTCAATATATACACAATCCACACACACAACAATGAGAAACGGTCAGAAATGGTTTCAAACGTATTTATAACTAGATTTATATAGATTTTAATCATTAAATTTCGTCCCTTGAAAAAAGGTCGGGTTACGCCAACATAACATTTTTTTTTGTATGCCTAAGTAAGATATTTCTTAATAATTCGGTAGTAAGGTTTTCGATATCTGCAAATGGTCTATCCTACCAGTCCATAATGCCAGATTCCATTACTGAAAAATCTCAGGAATGTCTTTGAAAATGCCTAAATTTTGCCCTTTCTTTGTGAAAATGTCATCGTTAAAACTGAAAACAAATGGAGACGGAATGGCTTTCCAGATTAAGTGTCTTCTCTGCAAGCCTTCATCTAGTTTAACTTCATTCCAGTCTTTCCCGTGTATTGAGTTTCGTCAATATCCCTATTTGGCCCAAACGACACCAACATACAAGATGTAACCTTTAAACTATATACACACACACTGCGTTTTCAGACACTCTTTTACATGTTCTGCATGTACAACTTAGGTATGTCATCAATCTGTAAATGTCAGACGCATGTAATATGTGACCTGTCACCACAAAATGAGAGTAAAGTCGCACAATGTGATTTGGAGATATGGCCATCCAAAGTCAAAATATGAAGGGGTGGTCAATTTTGAGATTTTGCGTAATTTTGAAAGCCTAAGTCCTCCTCTACATATTCCTATTTTTTGGTGCAATCAGATGATCGAAAACCTCTTAAATTAGGTGATTTTGAGTAGTGTTTGCGTAGTTAGTGTTTGCGTAGTTAGTGTTTGCGTAGTTAGTGTTTGGATTAAAGTCCATCTGTGGTCTAATTAACACGGTAATTAAATATGCAAATTAGGTCTTCGTAACTGTCCCACGTTTTCAAAAAGTTGATATTATGTTGATTATACAATAGTTTGTATGTGTGGGAAGTTTCAAGAAGAAACAATGATTAGAACATAGCCGTTGCTATGCTCAACCGAACCTTACTTGTCCTGTTTGGCAATCTTTTGTGTGTTTTGTTTAGGATGTTTATAAGCAAGTTTTCTCACAAACACGTTTTGTGAAACCTGTGACTTTCTGGAGCGCTGTAAAATGTATTTATCGCAAAACCCCCAAGTGTTATATACCATTGGAAAGCTCTCTTTCTCAAGAAATTGAAAATACCAATATCTCAATTTTTTATTATTCCGACTTTACTCTCATATGTGACCCAGCACGAGTAAATGAGACACTTTGAGGCAAAAATAAAATTTGAGATTTTGATTTCATCATTTAAAGCTAAACAAGCTTTAAATGATGAAATCAAAATCTCAATTTCTATTTTTGCCACAAAGTGTCTCATTTACTTGTGCTGGGTCACATATTGTGGTGACAGGTCACATATATCCTGATGCGAGTACATACAACAAAAAAGAAATGCGAGGTGTTCTGGCAAAATGAGACGGAACTGGGCACAGTGGAGAAAATTGCAAAATAATTAACAATGGGTGATTTGAAATTTTTTTCCCAGATTGATTGATATTTGTAATCTTTGGTATATGCATACTAACTATATTTTGTTAATAAATAGTATGGACATGACGAAAACTAGTAATTATAAATTATGTGATTTTGGGTCTAAATTCCCAGAATTTTGATCGCTTGTTGCATATGCCGAGTCGACTCATTTAATATTTAACACACCCACAAAATTCACTATCACAGTGACAATTCGGCACAATATGTTTCTCAACCGTTCGGTCTAACATAAATAATGAATACAAAAAAACATTTGGCTCGTAAAGGCTGGCCTAGTTTACAAGGATTCATGTCGCTTCTAGAACTCTATTTATGGCAGAGAACACCAGGGGCTAATTTCATGAAGCTGCTGCTAAGCACAACAAATTTGCTTAGCACCAAAAACTCTGGCTCAGTAAAAACAGGTTACCAGCCAAAACTCTAATGTGCTTTTCATCCTAGGCAGCTTTTCATGCTAAGCAGCTTTTTATACTAAGCAAAGATCAGCTGAAAACCTGTCACAACAGGGGCGAAAGCAGGAATTTATGAATGTGGGATCCTAGCCATGGGCGGGGGGTCTAGGGGCTTTCCCCCCGAAAAATGTTTACAGTAGAAGCTCTGAGGTGCATTCTGGGACATTATGAGCCTATTTTTCTTATATATTTTGATCGTTTAGATCTATTGGGAATCTTTACAGAAAGCACCACGCTGCTATTTTGCTCTGATATAACAATACATTAAAAAAAAAAAAAAATGTGGGGGTCCGGACCCCCAAGACCCCTCCCCTGGATCCGCACCTGCACAAACAATATACCGGTACATCACCTGAACATTTGGTCTGTAACCCTGTTTTTGCCAATGAAGAAATGTCAATTTCTTGTGCTGAGCAGGTCCATGAAATTGGCCCAAGAACATGCCGTATTCAGTTCAATTATCACAGGGTGAGTGTGGGATGGCCTCACCCTCTCGCAGTGGTGTATCCAGCTTGTTGTGGGGGGGGGGGGGGGGGGGGGGGGGTTGTATTTCAGGTGGAAACGGCATTAAAAGCATACACAAAAAATTAAAAAAAACCAGTATTTTTAAGACGAATTTTAAAGGTAGCGGATACACCATTGGTAATTGCTTGAATTATGATGAATGGGTGGATTTGGGGGGTTGTATTTTATAGTAAATATCGTTTAATAGACCTGTCCGAAGTTTTACAATCATGGATGCCTAGAAAAGCATGAAAAACAACGTTTGTTTTCAATCGGCGTCGAGCAGTTATTCTTATGTTATCTTTGTTTTTTCGCAATCGCCGTCCGGCGATCACGAATTTTTTTCCATAAATTTTTCGGAATAATTACAGGATATCTAGCGCAATAATTTTGGTGGATGCCTAAAATCATTATTTACTTTCAAATGAGTAAGATATTTCTTAATAATTTGGTAGAAAATATTTTTGATATCTGCAAATGGTGTATCCTACCTTTAAGACATGGGGCCAATTTCACAGAGCTGCTAAGCACAACAATTTGCTTAGCATGAAAATTTGTCCTTGGTAAAAACAAGGTTACAGACCAAATTTTTACGTGATCTTCATTGTTTTTGATTGATAATCAGCTGTTTTTTTGCTTAGCATTAAAAACACAAAGAATTTTGGCTGATAACTTGTTTTTAATGAGCAAGACGTTTTTGTGCTAAGCAAACTTTTGTGCTTAGCAGCTTCGTGAAATTGGCCCCTAGTTTGCCTCCTTTGGCAACAAAGGCTGGATACACTGCTGCCCTATGATGATTCTGAAAATAGAGAAAAACAGCAAATATATGTCATTAGTCTCACAAACTGATTAAAGTGGTGGTGGCCTATTCTCCCGCCCCCACTTGTGCTTCTACATCCTACCTGCAACTCACTTTGAATTTTGCCAGCCTTCCACTGACCTTTAAAAGGACAATTAAAAATGCCCTGCATAAAGATAAAGGGCTGTTTACAAAAATTGCCAATTCTATTCATTTACGAGGTCAAAATGCACATAATTGCAATTGGAAAAAAAAATCTGAAATTTGACAGAATTCATACATTGACAATGGGGAAATAGGTCCTACGGTAAATAAAACACTCCACTTATAATCAATGCCCTCCCAGAATTTCCCTCAAATAAAACTGCCTAGTTTATTTTGTATTCAAGCACTGCAGTTTTATTAAAGGTATAGTTTTATACACCATTTGCAGATATCAAAAATGTTTACTACCAAATTATTAAGAAATATCTTACTTATTTGAAAGTAAACAATGATTGTAGACATCTAGCAAAATGATTGCGCTAGATATCATGTAATTGTTCTGACCAATTTAATTATATAAACAAAATCACTGTCGCCGGACGGCGATTACAAAAAAAACAAGAACAACATAAGAACCACTGCCCGACGCCGGTTGAAAGAGAACGCCATTTTTCTTGCTTTCCTCGGCATCCATGATTGTGAAACTTTGGACAGGTCAATTGAACGATATTTACTATAAAATACAACCCCCCCCCTCCCCCAAAAATCCACCCATTCATGATAATTCAAGCAATTATCAATGGCATACCTTTAACTGGTAGATTGAGTAACTAGATTCATAGCATTAAAGGTAGAATACACTATTTGCAGATATCAAAAATATTTACTACCGAATTATTAGGAAATATCTTATTTTAAAGTAAATAATTCTAGGCATCCAGCAAAATGATCACGCTAGATATCCTGTAATTATCCTGAAAAATAGAATTTTATAAAACATCGCCGTCCGGCGATCGCAAAAAATAAATAAAGTAAGAATAACTTTCCGACGCCGGTTAAAAACAAACGCTGTTTTTCGTGATTTTCTCGCCAAACTTCGGACAGGTCAGTTAAACGATATTTACTATAAAATACAACCCCCCACAAATCAATCCATTCATGGTAATTCAAACAATTACAATGGTGTATCCTACCTTTATCTGTGTATGTATACATGTACACTTTTTGCTGTTTCGGAGTACATGCTCCGAAACAGCTCTCGCTTTTGTTCTACCCACACACTTTGGCACTTTCTTAAATCCAATCGACTTTAGACTTGGCACACGTATGGGCCAATAACACCCAAATGTATGCCGAATATTGTTGTCGCAATGACATCATCGGGTGTCAAGTTACATCACATTAAAGATGTATAATTTGTAGCCCTATATCTACACACCAGTAGCTCTATTACTATATTAGTAATGGGTTGATATTGGGTGTGCAAACAGTGGGGGATGTATAGGGAAATGTTGATGTGATGTCAGGTGTAAAGTTACATAACATTAAAGGTGACATTTGAAGACCTATATCTATACAACTGCAGGTTCAACTAGGTTATTGGGTATGAACATAGGCGGTATGTGTTGCAGACAACATTTGATTCAATGTTATAATGACATCATCAGGTGTCAAATTACACGAAACAGCTCTTTAACAAAAAAAATTCTAGACTTTTGTCCTTTTTTGAAAAACTTTTTCTTTCGTTTCAGATACTCTGGCTAATTCTGTGGCTAGGAAACAATCTGTTATCTCAGAAACCTGGATCGTTTTATCAATTTTTGTATCTTCACAATTTCACTCAAATGTCACTAACCAGAATGTCCATAAAACTAAAGAAAAAGTCACAAGTCTGACGGACGACAGGTCGAATTAACCTCAATGCACTGTTACAATCAAATCAACCCTCAACATACACAGCAGTTGACATTTCTAGCGCTCTGATAATTGGAACTCAGTCACAGAGGGACCAAAATAAAACAAGGTTGGACTGTATTGCAGGAGAAAGAGGGTGTAGTTGTGGGGATTGGGGGTGGGGGATTGGGGGTGGGGGATTGGGGGTGGGGGATTGGGGGTGGGGGATTGGGGGTGGGGGATTGGGGGTGGGGGATTGGGGGTGGGGGATTGGGGGTGGGAGGATTGGGGGTGGGAGGATTGGGGGTGGGAGGATTGGGGGTGGGAGGATTGGGGGTGGGAGGATTGGGGGTGGGAGGATTGGGGGTGGGAGGATTGGGGGTGGGAGGATTAGGGGTGGGGGGATTGGGGGTGGGAGGATTGGGGGTGGGAGGATTGGGGGTGGGAGGATTGGGGGTGGGAGGATTAGGGGTGGGAGGATTGGGGGTGGGAGGATTAGGGGTGGGAGGATTAGGGGTGGGGGATTAGGGGTGGGGGGATTAGGGGTGGGGGGATAAAGTGTATCCAAAGCAACCGAACCAAACTGGCGGTACTGAGATTAATTCCAAGCAATGTTTAAATGTAGAGTATAGTGGAGAAAACTGCAAAATAATGAATTAATAGTAAGATTATTTTCAGATTTATTGATATCATTGTGATCTTTTGTATGAACTATATTTTTGGTATGAACTCTAAGTAGTGGAATAAAAGTGTTTTTAAGGAAAAACAGTTTTCAATATCACATGTACAAAACGAGAAACTGCAAAGGCCTTTTTGTCAACATTTTACTTTTGCGACATGTTGATAAATGCAAACTTGAAACAGCCATTACTTGGTAATGGAATTTCCAATTAAGGCACAATTAACAAACAAAATTGTAAGGCGAATTTTATCCTCTTTTCTGATGCCTGAGAACCCTCCCTTCAACTTCTGCCCAATTCCGTCTTATTTTGCCAGAACCCCATACATTTTGTGACCCCTTGCCCACCACGGAAAAAAAGGAGTGTTATGTCATGAAAAGTGAAATTGAGTTATATACATGGTTGAAAAACCCACAACATAAGCTTTCATTTGGTATATAATAGAGCTCCATAGCCCCATTTTTGAGATATGATGTGTTTACATATTAATTACTTCAATTACTGAATGGAGTTCAAATTACACAACTGAGCAGGCTTTGAAATAACCGGCTCTGGTGTAGTACAACAAAACGATGAACACAAAATGGTAGTTTGTTTCCACTTTATTCATCTAAATCAACATTTCATTGAATGAAACCTTAAACTGTAGGTATTAAAGATGTCATTCATGACAAAAAATGAAAATCACGTTTTGATGAAATGTTTTACCATCTCAACGTTGATAATGCAAAGCGTGACTTAAAGGTAGTATACACCATTTGCAGATATCAAAAATTTTTACTACCGAATTATTAAGAAATATCTTACTCATATAAAAGTAAATACTGATTCTAGGCATCCAGCAAAATTATTACGCTAGATATCCTGTAATTATTATGAAAAATTGATTTTTATGAAGAAAAATTTGCGATCGCTTGATGGCGATCGCGAAAAAACACAAATAACATAAGAATAACTGCTCGACGCCGGTTGAAAACAAACGCTGTTTTTTCGTGCTTTTCTTGACACCCATGATTGTAAAACTTCGGACAGGTCAGTTAAATGATATTTACTATAAAGTACAACCCCCCAAATCTGCTCAATCATGATAATTCAAGCAATTACCAATGGTGTATACTACCTTTAATATTCTTTTTTGTAGAGTCGGTCAAATTTGTGCATTTTTTAAATTTCTATTTCAAGCAGCAAAAGTGATCAAAAAGTTTAAAGAAAAGTGCTGAATAAATTTGTTTGCATTGCGCCCAAAACAGCATTCTTATTGTTCTTATTGAGCCGATTGCATGTACGTGATGTCACACAATGAACCGACGGATAATCGCAACTACATTCTCGAGTTACAATTAACGAGTTCACGCCGGGATTATTTTAACATCGCCGAGCCGAGGGGCGGGATTATTTTTAACAAAACTCGATCCGAAGCGGGTTCAGGCTGATAGTGCCGGGAAGCACACCCACGCTTTTCCGGCCTTGCGCGCTGCTGACATACATTTCCGAACTTGAACTTGGCGTGTTTATGCGTCATCCGTTTTGAATTTGTGAAAAAAAATTCGTTTATATACGTCATCCGGCGCGAACTGGTTAACTACTAAGAAAAAATCAAAATAATCTAAACATGCGGCCTCACATTGTTCTAACAGCACAAAGACAAAGACAAAGACTGGGCAAAAAGACAGGAATTTAAACATAAAAATTGTCGAGTGAGCTCTAAACAAAAAATTAAAAAGCACTCGCACAATAAGCGGCTGCATCAAGCCAAAAAGAACTTATGCACGGATAAGGGCTGGGCTTAAAATAGACACATTCACTCAGTATAAATGTTTAATATCAAGGCAGAAGTATGGATAACAAACGAAGCACTTTGATAGCAATAAATACAGCTACTACACATGATCTTATCAATGAAATATTTATCTGATATCAATAATTAATCGCTATGATGGGTTTGCAACAGCTGTGCCCGACGATGTTTTAGGTTGATGTCGGGTATAAAAATAAGAACGTTTTCTGAACTCAATACTCGGTACAGTTCAGGCCCATATGCAGGATTTTTTTATGGGGGGGGGGGGGGGGTGCGAATTTGTACTGATGGGACCAAAAATGAAACCCAAATTTTTCAAGTGCTAGTACCATTATTTACCCTGGAAAATGTGGACCTTTTGGTAAATTGGGGGGCGAATTTGTACTTATGGAACCAAAAATGGGACAACATTTTGTCGTGTGCCAGTACAGTTATTTCTCCATCAAAATACCATTATTTACCCCGGAAATTGTGGACCTTTTAGTAATTTGGAATATGTACACAAACATAATACTGCTTTTCCCACAATTTTTGTACGGTTTACAAGTTGAAAGTAGAAAAGAAGGAAACCAGCTGATTCTAGAAAAAAAAAAAGTTTTGTTGACCAGCGTGTAAAAATAGAACATTCCATTGATCACCTCTGTACATGTACCATTGGTAGCCGTCAATATTAGCATATGCCGGATGCAATATGTACATCCATCTTCACTTCCGGCACCAAAAGACGTCAGACTTCAGTGTGATAATAATTAATACAACCACGAAACAGATGGTGCTTGCATATTACTGGGCGGTCATGCCATATATAATTGTAATGATTACAGGGAATGGGTCATTCGGGAGATATTGCCGTCGACGACTGTGCACAAAATTTGTCGAACTTTGCTGTCACCTAAGCCCGATTTTCCCTTATCCTTATTATACCTGTTCCTTTCTATATGCAATACCCAGCAAGATATAGGACCGAGCGACTCCCCCTTATTCCCCCATACCTATACACTTCCTAGACTACTGTTACCTGACTCACCCCCCCCCCCCCCCCCCCCTCAGCTAAAAGCCTCAAAAGAAACCACAACATTCCGCAAGCACAATGACCACCACAAGGGAGGGGGATTCTCTCCGTCCCATATATTGCTTCATATGAGCCTTACACCTACAAACTTTGGTATTTTTATGTTTTGGACCAACATCTACCAATATATAACTCTAAAATAGGAGCTACCAATATATAATTCTAAAATAGGGAGCTGCCTCTAAATAGGGAGCTGCCTCTAAATAGGGAGCTGCCTCTAAATAGGGAGCTGCCTCTAAATAGGGAGCTGCCTCTAAATAGGGAGCTGCCTCTAAATAGGAGCTGCCTCTAAATAGCAGCCGAGGAATTAGAGTGACAACGAAATGTCTCCCTAATTCCTCACGTATCCCTAATAGACGGGTGTAATACCCCTGGTTCATTTACCGGGTGCTGATCGTATTTTAGCCCTTCTTTTATCGGCCCCCGCTTGAAAAGGAAGCGAGTGAAAGGCTCTCGCTTGAAAAGGAAGCGGGTAAACTGTTGCAAAGTACCGTGCTTGGGACGCTTGGCACTCCCAGCTTCGGATACACATTTCTATTTAAATAACAATGAATTTTGCGCTTTGATAGCTAACCAAACTGGCCACTGGTATACTGGAGCATGACTAAAGTAAGTATACCCAGCACGATATGTGGCAGAGGGGTACCCCCCTCTTATCCCTATACTTTATACGCACTCAACACTATTGTTACCTAACCCATCCCCCCTTGAAACCTAAAAGGAATTCCTGAGATTCCGGGAACACAATGGTCAACACAAAAGAGGGGGGTTTTCTCTGCCACATATCGTGCTTCATAGGTGAGTAAGTGAACTGCCAGGGATTAAAGAATGCAAACATTCAACAAAGGATTAAATAATTGTCCTGTAATTGATCTTTTGTCTAACCGTAGCTGGCCCCATTCTGCTTGAAGCTAGCTGGCACATACAGAGTCGGCTAGGCACATAAACCCATAAGTACAACTAACTACATGTACAGGTAGTTTTGACCGTAACATTGTCAATTACATTCAAGCAAATACCCAGCAAAATGAGCAAAAACTTAACTGATATGACCCTCACCGATCAAGCCAGACAGTAGAGGGACGGTTCCAACCTCGATTCCTTGAAGCCTTTGTTAAAATCACTCAATACGAATCAACTACTAGTCCGATAATCTCCGCTATTTTTAGCATGACCGTGTTACGACCTTTTCTACGCAACGACCGACCGATAAGAAAACGACTTTAGTGGGTCATTCTGTGTCAAATCACCCCAACAATTGAAAAATTAAACCCCACCCCCTTTAAATTAATTCATATTTGTTTTATATGGTTATTTTTGGTGAAAAAGCCAAATTGTCAAGTTTTAGCAAAATCCGACATGATTTTCTATTGATTTTCAAAGACTAAATCTATAAATCTTTGGTTGCTTTTAATCTGATACTTGATGACGTCATTAAGTTTGGAAACTTAGGTCCTTCAAAAAGTCAATAGTCATGCAAAACTTTTTGATACAGCTTCCTTGAGTACATTCAGTTAATATGGAAAAAGACAAGTTCTACCATTGGTCATCTATCAACCGCCCCCCAAAAAAAAACCAAAACAAAGCCAAAACAACAAAAAATAGGAAGGGGGGACATTATTAAAGATGGACTACAACGGAATAATGATAAAGGCTGTGTTGCTGTTTTTGTTCGAGAAATGTATAATGATTACTAATATATCATTAGTATTCAATAAAACTTGTTCCTTCATGCAAAAAACAAACAAAATTGATCGGCGTTCTACGACCCAGAAAAACTCAGTTTCAGCAAAAGCCCTTAACTCATGAATAATTTATACTTTGTGTGTGACGTACTACCCATGACGATTTACTCGGGTCGATCGTGTGCGTGCATTTTTACCGTACTAAGCAATGCGGAATAACAGCGGACAAGCTAGGCTATATTATACACACGGAATAACATGGCGTCTTTTAATTGTTTACTCTCGGTTGCTCATGGGTAGTACGTCATCACTTTTCGCTGGTTTACAAGTCCGCTGGTACTATATCGTGGATTTCATTGTGGTTTTCAGTGGATCTTTGCCGGGAACCAGTACAGGGCGGGAAATTTCAAAATCAAAGAATCGAGGTCTAATTTTTTCGGTCAAATTTCAACAAAATTATTTAGAGAAAAACCGTAACAATAAAGTGTTACCTGAACACAACATAAACAAGGTCCGATAATAAATTTAATGTGTGAGTTTTTGTTGTAGTCCATCTTTAACAATTTAATTTTGCATTTCTTTAAAAGCTGCACAGACATCACAAGACCTATTGCTCAGAGGATTCCCAGTTGGATTAGATAAAAAACAACCAAGAATGGATCCCGAACCGCGAGTCTTGCCTCAAATGACATTTGACCTCAGTATGTGACCTCTAATAAGTTCCCATATTGCATCTATGACCCAAGTTTAATTGGACTTTGACTTAGGCATAAAAGACAAATTTTTGAAAACTTTAAAACGACACATAATTATGAGGACTACGTACACTATACGTAAGGACGGATCACGTACAGAAATAGCGAATGCATTCTCTTTCTGAACTTTCTTGAGGCGAGACAAACAAATCGTCAACATGTCTGGCAAGAATTTTCTCTGAGTGGGGGCCTGTCGATCTGCTAATACATCCTGGACAGTTCGCCACTCGGCCTGCTTGGGCAGTGTGGACTAGGATGCTAGCCAGCCTCAGGGGACGCTTGTCACAGGGTTCAGACACCCCTCGATTGACGTAATGGGCTGGGACAAGAGGTATCCTATTAACATTCATGACGTGAAAGTCAACTTTATAGGAATGTGTTAAGTGCGATTGGGGGATGGGGGATGGGGGGGGGGGGGGGGGGAAGCTGGGGAGCGAAATAACACAACTAAAGATATTGCATGGATCTTTGATAAAGCGCATAACAATTGAGGTGATGCTAGTAGCACATCAAGCAGAACGATGAAAAATGAAGGAAAATGTGAATATTGCGATTTGAGGTTATCGAAGTAGCGACTGTTGGGAAAAAGGAAAAAGAAAAAATTGGGAAAAAGGCCAAATAGGAATAAAAATGGTTTGTCATTCTATCTTTTTTTCTTTTAAGGAGGATGAGGGCACTTTTTTTCCACAAGGCCTGTCATGTTTGTATAGACATTATTGCAGAATTATGGCATTAATAAATACCTTGGAGAGTTGATGGCTTCTGATTGGTGGAGACTCGATCATGTGGGAGGTGTATTAAAAGTGATATAAAGACCGGCTTCAAGAACAAAGTGAGTAAATGGCCCGTGAACCAGTATTGATCGAGCATCATGTGAGCCAACGATTGGCCAAAATCTTATAACAGTCTTAGGCCTAGGCTATACGCCGTGGTACTGCCGTGCCGAACTTAATTTAAATGAGTGCAGCAATAGGACGGCAATAGAACGGCGTTTGCACTAAACGCCATTCTTAATTGGCGCCATGTCGTGCTACTGCCGTTCCGAACACCGATAGCGCGGCAGGCCCTGTCGAGCTAAAGGGCTTTGCCGTGCCGAATTATTTGCCGAGCCGAATTGGTTCTAAACTCCGTGCCGTTGCCGCGCCGAACTATTAACAATCTAATCATTTGAGTTCGGCACGGCAGTAGCACGGCGTATAGCCTAGGCCTTACGCGTATAATATACAGTAACTTGTAATAAAATATGTGGGTGTACATGTATGTGTATTAAGCACGCATCAAATCTTGATATTGCGCGCTCTACATGTACATGTACTTGTCCTTTGTGTTGCGCGCGTCATTTTATGCACGTGTGTCAATTGCATGAGATAGATCATTGGTCAGCTACAGTCTGGTCTCAAAGTACGGGTAAAAATAACAACAAATATTGAAGAGACAGGGCACCATGCAAAAGCTACAATATGGCCCCTGTACATGAACACAAAAGTCTGGGAAAAGTCGCAACAATTTGGAGCATTTTAACTTTGGCTTGGTTCATTATTCAGTGGTCATCCCCCAACCCAGTCCTTATCAAGCAGTGAAGACTGGATCCTCACACTGTTATTCCCTATTTGCCTCATATGATAACAATTAGACTTTAGCCCTGCATACTATGCTCTATGTAAAAAAGTGCCTAGATGTGAAAATGACTTGAATTTTAATTATTTGTTTTTATGACGAGAAATTACTATTTTTTAATATTTAACCCGAGCTAATGTTGCTTCTAGTTCAGATGACGGATAAACACGTCACGAGCAAGGCTGAAAATATATGTCAGCGACAGGCTCACAGCGAGCGAGGCCGGGAATATCAGGGTGTGCTACCCACAGATGCCGGCCTAAACCCGTCTCGAATCGAGGTTCGAGAAAGAAAAAAAATCCCATGCCTGGGTCTGATCAATGTAAAAAATAATCAAAGTAACAAAGTGGTAAAAAAATGTAAAAAAATATATAAAAATGGCAGGCTTATCTATTTTAAATCAAAGTTAGTAAAGTTTGTCCAAAATAAATACCTACAGGCAGTCTCTAACAACCTGTTTGCGACAACCACAAGATAGTGTTAATATGCGGCCAAAAACACAAACAAAAATAAATCTACTGATTGTCCATTCTTATTGGCATTCCATTCTCTTTGGATCCTTCTTTTTATCACAAACACTATAGGAACATTCCATCATCACTCATCAACACATAAATGAAAAAAAATCAATCAAGCATTTTGTTTTTAGCACAACAGATGACAACCGCGACAGAGACAGACAGATTTGTTTTCCTGATGTAAAAAACCTGGATGGGGGTGATCCGATATCAAATTAAGATCTTGCCCGGTAAATCCAGGTCTCTGGGATGTCAGGTGATACACCTGACTGGCATTATCACCTATCATAATTCACGGTCCTCACGGCATAACCATAGAGCCAGCTCTATAGTATAACCACACACAACACTCTACCTGGGACAGCTGTCTGCGAAAAAACACAAAAGCAGCAGCATATTGATTTTAAAATGTGCATATACCGGTATATGTGACCCGCTCCGTCGTAATCAGGAATAAGTCGCCGAGGACATTTTACGCAATCGACCGTTGAAGTGAACGCTTGGGTAAAAATCATGACCAACTTGATTTTCTGAACATTGTATTTTTAGTAAGTGTAGTTATCACAGATTATTGTCATTAATGTCTTGGATGTCAAAACGATCAATAAAGATGAAAATGAAGAGGATTTGTGTGCACTGTCCGTATGATTTTGGTCAATTTCGTTTATTTTAAAGCTGTTTTTCTCGGAATGTGGATTTGGCAAATAAATATACACCAGTCATCTTCATCAGACCATAACTCGTTAACCTAAACAGATACACACTTGTGATGGGTATCATTAGGAAGCTTATGAAATTCCCTTTCTCACCATGTGCATATCTCAACAAGTTATTTCGAGACTTATTCCCATTTTCGATGGAGCGGGTCACATATATTAAATGCTTCACCCTTTTCTGAAATCCTGAAAGGATATAAAATTAGGACACACCATTTGCAGATATAAAAAGAAAATACTACCGAATTATTAAGAAATATCTTACTTTAATTGAAAGTATTAATGATTCTAGGCATCCAGCAAAATGATTGCACTAGATATCCAGTATCGCAACATAAGATGCCGGTTAAAACAAAAAGGCAATTTTTCTTGCTTTTCTCATTATCCATGATTGTAAAACTTCGGACAGGTCAGTTAAACGATAATGCTATGAAATACAACCTCCAAATCCACCCATTCATAATAATTCAAGCCAATGGTGTATCCTACCTTTAAAGGTAATTAAGTATACCATTTTAATATATCCCCAAAGTAACCAACCAAATTATTGTTGAAAAGCTAACATGTTGTAATAATGATAGTTACTAAAACTCCCTTTGAAATTATTCCTTCTGCTGCGGTGTCTTTCTGAAGAAAAGTATAAAACTAAAGAAGGTAATAAATCTAAAAGTACGTCCCAGGGAAGCAATTCTTTTGGAAATTTAGTCCATGTTTGTAATCTGTAAATGGTGCGTGCAAGGTGCATATGATGCACAAGGGAACTATTATGCATCGGTTTAGAGCATGAGACGGCCGTAATGAGAACATGTCCCATTTCCCCAGATTATACAACATGTACAGAGATGAAACTTCATCGGGTTTAGTCGTCGACTATCCTCTTTAGATTTTGAGCACTTTTGCTGCTTCAAACGATAACATTGCACAAACGACAAACGGTAGACTTTACAAATTGAGAAAGAAAGTAATGCGAGGTGACAGGCGGACAGAAGCATGGATGAAAACCAATGGGAAAAGTGCATTTATCAAGACAGAAGGCGACTTATTATTATTAAAAAAAACCATAAGTTTATAGACTAATGGCTAAATTTACCGGCCTAAAAGGCTTTTTAACTTCTTCTTCTTTTGTATCTTCTTCTTTCGTATGATGAGCAGCTTAACTTGTTGCTGCATACATCGGTTTTATGACATTAGTGGAAACAGGGTGGACCACGTGAAGGTTGTCATCTCCCACCCCGCTTTTCCACTGCAAAAATACCAGAGATGTATTCGAGTCCCCGCAAGTCCTTTCACAAGTCCAGTCACAAGTCCTTTTCCCAGCAACATATCAGATCGAGCGATTCCCCCTTAGTCCCCCAAACCTATACACTCTCTAGACTATTGTTACCTAATACACCCCCTCCCCCCTAAAAACCTAAAAAGAAACCACAACATTCCACAAGCACAATGACCACCACAAAGGAGGGGAAGTTCTCTCCATCCCATATTGCTTCATATTCATAACTGGTTGAACAATGATGCTTTTGTCAACAGTTCATTTGAATAGGTAGTGACTTGACTTGAGACCAAAGGACTTGTAATGGACTTGCAAGGACTCAAATACAACTGTTGTCTATAAGTGAGAATTAAGACAGTTAAAGCTTCCTCCATGGTTAAAGGTAGAATACACCATTTGCAGATATCGAAAATATTTTTACTGCCGAATTATTAAGAAATATCTTACTCATTTGAAAGTAAATAATGATTGTACGCATCCAGCAAAATGATTGCGCTAGATATCCTGTAATTGTTCAAAAAAATAGAATTATATTTTTTTTAAATCAAGATCGTCGGAAAACGATCGCGAAAAAACCCAAGAACAACATAACCACTGCCCGACGCCAGTTGAAAACGAATGCCGTTTTTCTTGCTTTTTTATCAAGATCCATGATTATAGAACTTTAGACAGGTCAATTGAACGATAATACTACAAAAATACAACCCCCCCAAATCCAACCATTCACGATAATTCAAGCAATTACTAATGGTGTATCCTTCCTTTAATGAACAGGTACGGAGCTGTGGGAGCTTGTGTTGCTGTTGATACAAGTATAATGTAAACCATGAAGATGAATACAAATGTATGTATTGATGACGTCACCTATAATGTTTACTGCATGACATTGCAGTTTGCTGTGAAAAGTCACTGCTCAATACTCGCTGTACAATTATGTGCAGAATGTTAATAAACAAGTCGTTTTTTACCAAAAGGCAGTGAAATGTGCATTTTTTGCATTTTTAAATGTACGTAAATGTATGTACATCAAATTTGCATACAATATACATAGGAATATCACATTTTCCAAATTTTGAAATTAGCTAGAAAGCAAACAAAATATGATATACCTTAATTTTTTTTATATATACATATTGTAAAAACATGTTAGGGTATATTTGAACCCAGAGTTGGCTCAAGGTTAGGTGATTTATAAGGTCAAATTCAAGGTCAAATTCAAGGTATAAAGGTCATTGTACGTCAAATTGCTCGGACATAAAAAAGAAATGATTATTTATGTTAGATTTCCAATAAAATCAAAAACAGCAAATTTGGTCGACTGGTTTAATAGCGTGGTCCTTTGAATATTGGTGGCCATGTCCATTTTGGCCAAAATCACACAAACAATAACAGGTGGTAGCAGAAAACCCGCTGGTCAGGTTTTGCTAAAACCTGAAATGTTTGCTTTTAACCCACAATAATCCTATAAATTAAATAGGAACTAATTTGAAGGGGGTGGGGATTTGACATGGGATTACCCTATACCCTTAACCCAATTCTACCTCTAGACCCCTTTACTGGAGACCCAAAATGCTATGGGAACTAGAAAAATGCCCCCACAACTCATTCAGTTTTTTCAAACAAAAGAAACTGTCCCCGTAACTCGGTGTATGCCTATACCCACACATACAGAGACAAGTACACAGTACTCAAAAAGTTAATTAGACACACAAACAGTGACACTGACAAGCAGACATACTGAGCTATAAGAGATACAAGGGGCAAACGAGAAATAATAAGATGTAAACACGGATCCGCTATCCGGTGATAAAACGGTCACCGATCGATACCACACCAGTAGTGGGATGTTATCAGCAGGTGCGGCATAAATCCCTCCCCTGAGTCCCCTATAACCCCCATCCCTCCTGTCCTGTCCTCCTGTCCTCCGGTCCTCCCCCCATAAACATCTTACTAATCTAACCCTGGCAAATCAGTTCCAAGCCGCCTGCACTCAAATTGCACAGATAGGAAATGCAAACTCATTCTGTTCGTGCTCGCAGCCACGTACAGTTCAGCGCTAACTCATCCCAAATAGAAGAAGGCAATTCCGTCTGATGACAGATGGATGTTCATGTTCCCCTGGAGATCATAACCGGCACTGTCACTTTCTTGTTTTTCTTGTTTTCCTTGTTTTCAGGTAACCGACGTGCTGTCAAATTCATACTCACAGCAGTGAAAAAAAAAATCATTTAACAAAATGAAGATCACTTCGTTCAAAATGCATTTTGTACCCCAATAAGCCATTTGCGCGTGACCCTGAGTTAAATTTGAATAACATCTGGTACACTCTTGCTCACACAGCTTGGCACCGTTGAACTTTAAATTCTCCAGACCAAACACTGTTGTTATATCACGTGATTCGGGGCAAGCCTTACGTTAGCAACCCCCAGCTCCAGAATGGTCTGGTGTCTATGTGCCATTCTCAACCATTGTGAACAATGTATTAGTGCTGAACGTCTGTTACGTAACTATTTAAGAGCTTGCCCCGAATCATGTGATATGGCAACAGTGTCTTTGGTCTGGATAATTTAAAGTTCAACGGTGCCAAGCTGTGTGAGCAAGTCAGTGTACCAGATATTATTCGGGGTCACGCGCAATTGGCTTATTACTTTTAGGCGTTTCCGGGCCAGGACCTAGAGTGTCCCTTAATGCAGAGCTCAATTAATATACCTTAACATGTCTTTTTCAAGTACCATACAATGTACACTTCATCATCCAGAACTGGTCAAAGAGATTTAATACAGACTAGATTCGGAGTTTGGGATCATTTCTCTGAATCATTAATAAGAAATCTAACACATAAAAGAGCAAATCTCTTTATCTCTGTATTTTCCTTGAACACCAGCAGCCTGACAGCCTTCATATTCGGCACGGGTACCGGCAGGGATCCCAAGCAGACAGTGGTGGGGCCGGATTTTGTAGTTTTGTAATTGGGGGCGATTAGATAGTCAAAAATGGCCAATTAATGTTAGTTAACGTTGTTATACAAACTAATCACGTGCAATGGTATCGCTCGATTGAGGGCACTGTTCTTTCCATGCGTAGTACGATTAAACTTGAAAGTTCCTTGATCGCTGTCAATTATGTGTAATCCGGATACACATCCGCAAATGAGCTCAAGGCAGTTAGTCTGGCTCCATAACCTTACAAGATAACCTGACATCTATAAATTACTATTCTTCCTCTGAAGTAGGGTCAGGGAGCCATACTGCAAAAAAACAATTTCTTGGTTTTTCCAACATTTACAAGCACAAAATGTCAAGACCTGTGTAACAATATTTGCTATAAAACACTAAACCCAGAAATCCATCTATTTCTGAAAATTACAGCAAAAGCAAATGTTGCATTTTACCTTCAAACATTATCCATCTTCTTTCTGACCTACAATTGTTGGGCTATATTGTCAGTTTCTCTTTTGCTCAGTTCAGACATTTATTTAGAGTGTTATTTTGGTTAATTATTACCTTACGTTTGACAAAACAGATTTTGTTTTTTTCACTGCAGCAAAACAGACGACAAGGCACACCTGACAGGCTTGTAATGCATTTGCATAGGAAAAGCACTTCGTTAACACCCTTGCAGTCTTGCGGTCTAAAATTTCTCATGTGTGTCTGTCGCGCGGGTACCGTAATCAACAACCATATTCAAGTGTACATGTAGACCTCAGACACACAGTCAATATACAAAGAGAGGGTCTTCCCATAACAAATTTAGGCCACATTTTGATTAAATTCATAGCGTGGGTTGAAGAGAAGTGTGAAAAAAATGGTTTTTGTGGGATCACTGAAAAAGCTGTCAAACTCGGAGGTGGGAAGAGCCCAAGGACGGCATAACAAAATTGCAAAAACAAAAACAAAAATGAAACTCACAATCTTGAAAATGGACTGGTTTTTTTTGTGGGGGGGTTGGCTCAGAACTGTAACTGCGCACACATGACAGCGTTTATTAGAAGCACGTTCCTGCGTGGGCCAGGCCAAGTCCAGATTCAAATCAATCACATTAGGGAGAAAACAAAAACAGAAAAAAAACCAGGAATAGCATCACAGCATTTCTGTCGAATTTCCACCAGTCGACAAACTGTATAAGCTGTGCCGGGTTGCGAGTTTTGTATTGTCAGTGAAGCTTTACATTGTTAGAGAAATTACAATGTATGACCGATTTGTGGTGACTTTTTATTGTCTTTGGCTCTCGTAACTACAGAACAAACAAAAATGTGGTTTGACATGAGGTACATGTATAAATTGAATCCTTTGTTTTCAAAAGATATAAAGGCATAATTTCCATTATTCCAAAAAGTAACCTTCTGAATTATTATAAAATACAATAATTACTTAGATTTAAAGATCAATTTGTCACTGCACTGGATTATACACATGACTGCACAGCAGCCCTTGTCCAGCAGCTGCACTGCACAATGTACTGAGCGTGCAGCAGCTGCCTCACGGCAGGCTATGTTCTATAGCATAGTACAGCCGTCCTATTCCGGACGGATTAGTGGGCCTCGGCTATAGCCCCTCCCCAGGGTCCAGGGGTTAAACATGCATAGCAAAACTGTGTAGTTATATGTATAACATGTATATAAGTACTAAAATTGCCTTACAACAGGGGCAAATTTCACAGAGCTGCTAAAGCAGAAAAGCTGCTTAAGCACAAAACATTCTTGCTTATTAAAACCAGTTTACCAGCTACAACTCCATGTGATGTATATTTTTTTGTGATTGGTGCTTTAGCTGTTGTTAGCTTAGCATAACAATCTCATGAAATTTTGGCTCGTTACCTGATTTATTAAGCAAGGGTTTTTGTGCTTAAGCAAATTTGTAGGCTTAAGCAGCTCTGTGAAATTGGCCCCTGGTTCTGGACACATACCGGTACATGTAATAGGGATGACCCATATATAAAGAGTTTTCTCTCTATCTTGAATGCAATCTAACTATGGTGCACCCGTACTGTACCATGCAGAGTGCAAAACAGAAAGTTTGTCATTGTTTTCTAAAGTTTCCAACATAAACTAAATTTATTTCTGAAAACATACAAATTATCATTCAAGTGTTTTGGAGACTGGATAGTGCAGTAAAACATGGGTAGAATGTATTTGGATGCCACAAGAGATGCCACAAAAGATATTCACAAGAAAAATGTTTGTGGGCTATACTATTTCAGTGAAGTGAAGTGAAGTCGTCTCCCCAGTGAAATATTCTCAAAATGTTCTATAGCCTGTGATTTATCTCTTGAGCTCCTTGAGATAGATCACGGTCCAACCATTCCGAGTGGTACAAATGAGTGTAAACATCGATGTCAACCAATCCTGACAAAAACAGATCCCCTGAAGTGATTGGGGGGACTGGCATCTCAAATGAAACAGCAATAATTGAGTGCTAGCATAGACTCCAGTCGAGATGATAACACGCAGGATTTTGAACCCTTGGACAGTTGACACAGACCAAATGCTTGCGAGGCCCAGCAACAATTTCAAATATTTAGTGCTTCAATTAGGTGAGGAAAGTTATCGCAACTGTAACGCCTTTCGCGTATGTATGACATCATAAGAGGGACAAGGGATCAAACTAGGGCTATGTTCGAATTGCTGGCTTTGGCTGTGGCTTTGGCTGTGGCTTTGGCTGTGGCTTTGGCTGTGGCTTTGGCTGTGACTTTGGCTGTGGCTTGGCTGTGGCTTTGGCTGTGGCTTTGGCTGTGGCTTTGGCTGTGGCTTTGGCTTTGCTAATGGCAGTCATTTTCTGCACTTAGCAACAGCATAGCAACGGCCAAAGCCACAGCCAAAGCCAGCAATTCGGACACGGCTTAAGGCAGGCTCGAACCTGGCCTTGGCTAAGACCTGAGACTAAAATACCTAAAGAGATAGGAAGCAAGCACTTCAGACGGCTCTGTCTGTGCACAGCGTCCTATGCGGTATTGTTATGCTAATTACGCGATCCACTCGATGGCGAGCAGGTCGCTTCTGTTTCGTCGGCCCAAATTAGGAGTTGAGCGTTTGTGCGCATGTTCAGAGTACTTTATGGCGACTTGCTGACCCAGACTATTCAGAAATTTGACAGCTATTTGTAAACAACGTGATTAAAGGTAGTATACACCATTTGCAGATATCAAAAATATTTACTACCGAATTATTAAGAAATATCTTACTCATTTGAAAGTAAATAATGATTCTAGGCATCCAGCAGAATGATTGCGCTATATATCCTGTAATTATTCCCAAAAATATAATTTTATAAAGAAACATTTGCTATCGCCGGACGGCGATTGCGAAAAAACAAAGATAACATAAGAATAACTGCCCAATGCTGGTTGAAAACAGACGCTGTTTTTCGTGCTTTACTCGGCATCCATAATTGTAAAACTTCGGAAGGGTCAGTTAAACGATATTTACTATGAAATACAACCCCAAAAATCTACCCATTAATGATAATTCAAGCAATTACCAATGTTGTATCCTACCTTTAAATCTCGTCTGTAACCCTGATTTTAAATGTCCACAGCTCTGTCTCCCTCATACAACTGCGTTCATAAATGATGCCTGATAAGCAAAGTAATTACACAAATCACAAACTCTGAAAACACAGCCATAGAATCTGATCGTCATCTCCAAGACAAACATGGCTGCAACTCCAGATCTCCACCGGACACAGTCTTGGATGAGTAAGCCTCATTAAGACAAAATCTTGGATGTATCAGGTGATACAATCTGCGGGCTCCGTAATAACGATCAAGCAACGACCTTCAGACCAAAAGGTCAACGAGGATAGAGTGACCGACTAGTATCAGGTTTGTGGATGCTCCTCCGTGACAACTCAAATACCTTGTGCTCAATTTTCCAGATCGTTATTTGATATTTTCGAGATTGTCATCTGCGATGATACCGGATCGGATGCGTTTCAGTCTGTCCATTTTGAATAATGATGTGCATCGGATTTGGTTAGTCAAACCATGCAAGGCCTAACTGGATCCGAACCGAAACCGACCTGAACTGATTTGAAGTCCATTGCTTTCAAATCCGGTGCCATTGACCATCGACTTGGTTTCAGAAAAAGGTCCCTAGAATAAAAACTAATGGACTAAATTGGGTTATCTTGGTATAATTTTTCATCTAGAACGATTCCCCGTCCATCCAAACTAGTTTTTCCCGGTCGGAGGTACTGAAAATAGGCTGTTCTGTTTTTTTGGGAACACCAAATTTGGATGTCAACCCGAGTGATATACAAAAATGAAGAGCAAACGTTGTGCTTTCTACTGCACGTGAAAACCTAATTCCTTCAAATTTCTTTTAATTTTGAGGGATTTGGTCACATTTGAGAAATAGAATAGATTAAAAAATAAATTCGGCAACAAACGATCTATGGCAAAACAAGACAAATCTTCAATCTTTATGCAGCAAATAAACCTTGAAACTTCTCCGCTAAAATTTGCACCTGAAAGGTTTAGCTGCATGATGATAATATTCCGACGATTGGCTCGATGATAATTTCCAATTGCTGACCGCAAAGTTTATTTTTGAAGAAGAAAAAAAACAAAGTTTAGGGGTGGCACGGGTGGCTCGTGTGTAAAGCGCTCGCCTCTCACCAATGTGGCCCGGGTTCGATTCCCGGTCCGGATCATATGTGAGTAGAGTTGTGCGTTGGTTCTCTCCTGTGTCATGACGTTTTTTTTCCCGGGTCCGCGGGTTTTCCTCCCTCTTGAAAAATCAAACACTTTCGATCTCAGGATGTGCTCCGTAGTCATATATGAGTCGGTGTGGTCGGCTGCCATAGGCGCCTTTACGTGCCAGCGGCTCGACTACGTTGTAGTCGCGTCCTTCGCAATTCAGCACCCGAGGGCCTCCATGGAAAGCAGTGCTGTACACTGATTGGAGTTTACCCTCATTCAAAAAAACATAAATAAATAAATAAAAAGTACGCTCTAAAACAAACTAACCAATACAAGCAGGAATGATAAAAAAGAACACACGTGAGACCAGAGATTTAAAACATTTTTTTACTTTTGAATGAAAAACAAAGTAAGTCTTATGGCCTTTTCTGTTTGTATTTTATTTTGTTCTGCAGTGATGGCACAGGCAGTTAAATTTTCATTTCTTTTTAAATATCCATGATTGACATTTAATGTTTTTGGTATACGAACCTCTTTGACAAAACAAAACACAGGTACCAGCATATGTCGAGTTGTATAATCTGCTGATAATCCTGCAATCATAATTTACCAATCGGACACAAGTTGTATTCAGTGGTAATTTCCCTAGCCATCCCCTATTGAAACAACAGGGTATCAATTGTGTGCACACATAGTATAGTACATGGTACCTTTGTAGCACTTTTGAATGCTCCAGTGGAGAGACAACACACCGCTTGCACACGTTTGGTAATTGGAACCCTTGTTTGTTTCAATCCTATAATTATAGTTATAGATATATACCATAAAACTAACCTGTAAAAATTCCATTTCAAAAGGTGGTAGCGATTTCGAGATATTGCCGAAAATCTGGAGCGGTTATGTCCACGCAAGAAGAATAATCTGCATTGGAATACACAGTCCGAGAAACGCACTGCAGTAACGCTTCTCAGATTCAAATTTTTAGGGATAAAAAGTGATATCTTTTTCCATAACCGCAGTACTTCAAAGTGAAAAGTTTCTAAAAATGCATTATACTATCCAAAGCTGCTGTACTTCTTACCAAGTAAGTTTTTATTGCCATTTATTTTTGGAGTAATTACCAAACGTATACGATCCCTTTAATCCATTTTAGAGCCATTTTATGAATAATCTGGATGTTGTTTTGTTGTAGTGTACCTTGGGACATCTGAAAATTAAGCTCTTGGTGGCCAAAGCCAATACTTGTGTCTTCCAGCAAAAAAAACCTGTTATTTTTAAAGCTAATTTTACGAAAAAAAAATGAAGCCATATTTGTTGCCACTGCTCTTTAAAACATTGTTCCAACGTGACCTGTTGTCCCTTTTATAATCGTTATAATAGTTGGTCCCAAATTTATCCGCATTTGTGTTATCTGAGGGCATTTTTTTTAGCAGACACCCCAAAAATCCTTAGACTTGGGCCTATTCGGTGACAGAAATGACTCAAAAAAGGCATAATTATAAGAACAACTGCCCGACGCCTGTTCAAAACGAACGCTGTTTTTCTTGCTTTTCTCAGCATCCATGATTGTAAAACTTCAGACATGTCAGTCAAACAATATTTACTGTAAAATACAAATCCACCCATTCATGACAATTCAAGCAATTACCAATGGTGTATCCTATTATACCTTTAAATACAATTTTAGAAAACTGCCCTAGACCATAAGCTTTCATTTAAGTGGTAGATGAGCTTTCTGTCTTGAGAAATAGGCTCGCTATTGCAGTTTTTGCTAACCCCAACCCTAAGACATAAAAAGCAACAACACATGCTTATAAGCACCAACACATGCTCAGTTCAAACAAATTCTTGCTCAGCAAAATCGCAGGTTACCAGCCAAAACTCCATGTGCTTGTTTAAACTATTAAGCAAAAACCAGCTGAATACGAGTCACAAACAATATACATTACAGATAGCCGATTTCATAAAACATGTAAGCAAACAAATTTGCTTAGCACAAAAAAAGTCTGGCTTAAATTAGCACAAAAAAAGTCTGGCTCAGTAAAAACAGGTTATCGGCCAAAACTCCACGTGCTTTTTATTCAAAGCAAAGAAAAACTAACCCTACCCCTAAGACATAAAAAGCTTTTATTCTCTCGACCGATTGTAATGATCTTGGTATCCCCTCATATGTTTTTGAGGATTCCTTATACTTCAGACAAGGTTTAGATGCTCAAAGAGGTCAATGTCATACACAAAGGTTAAAGGTCACTCATTCATTTGTATGTGGTTAAAAAAACCGCACAACATTGTTGCACGATGTGTATTAAATTGGCCGGTAAGGCTTTCCCGTGCGCCATATGACTTCTCCGACCTCGTTTGCTCCACTCCCCACATCACAGACTGCTCTAGCCCCCTACCCTCTGCTTGCCACGGACACTGCTTCAACTAATTGCACAGCGCTAATGTTTTAAATGCTTGCTTATTTTGTGAATGATTTAACAACGACAACTCAGAAATATTAAAGGTAGGATCATAGAGAAAGGAACAGCCTTTCTCTATGGTAGGATACACCATTTGCAGATATTAAAAAGATGTACCACCGAATTATTAAGAAATATGTTACTTATTTAAAAGTCAATAATGATTGTAGGCATCCAGCAAAAGGATTGCGCTAGATATCCTGTAATTGTTCTGAAAAATTGTATTGTATTAAAAATAAAAAAATTATATAAAATATCGCGAAAAAAAAGGAACAACATAAGAACCACTACCTGACGCCGGTTAAAAACGAACGCTATTTTTCTTGCTTTTCTCTGCATCCATGATTGTAAAATTTCGAACAGGTCAGTTAAATGATATTTACTATAAAATACAATCCCCCAAATCCACCCATTCCTGATAATTTAAGCAATTGCCAATGGTGTATCCTACCTTTAAAGGGGAAAGGGGGGGGGGGGGGCATTGGCATTGGCATTGGCATTGGCATTGGCATTGGCATTGGCATTGACATTGACATTGACATTGACATTGACTTTAACTCCATCAGCACTCTGCCCAGTCTCATCTCAATTTGCAAGAACGCCTCACATATTTGTGCATGGTTTGGTAAAGGAATTTCTGATTGTATGCTTCAGAATAATAAAAAAACAAAGGGGGGGAAAAGCTCTGATTTTACAGAAAGTGTGGCTGCATGCATTTCTCATTGGAAATACAAAATCTAATTATAAGAGAAATGTATTCAAAGGCTGCACTTTTGTTAGCAGTATCGATGTCAGCTACAACCTTGTCAGGTGTTTAAAGCAGAAGCAGAGTGTGTTCAATCATTGTGGAGAAAAAATTCAATGGTATTTCATGGTATTTTTAAAGGTAGGATACACCAATTTCCAGATTTTACTACCAAATTATTAAGAAATATCTTACTTTTTGAAAGTAAATCATGATTGTAGGCATCAAGCAAAATGATTGCGCTAGATATCCTATAATTGTTCCGAATATTAAATCGTATAAAAAAAGAAAAGATCGCCAGACATAAGAACCACTGCCCTACGCCGGTTGAAAACAAACGCTGTTTTTCTTGCTTTCCTTGGCATCCATGATTGTAAAACTTTGAACAGGTCAGTTAAACGATATTTACTATAAAATACAACCCGCCATTCATGATAATTCAAGCAATTTCTAATGGTGTATCCTACCTTTAACCAGTTCGCGCCGGATGACGTATATAAACGCACAGTTTTCCCCAAATTCAAAACGGATGACGCATAAACACGCCAAGTTCAAGTTCGGAAATGTCTGTCAGCAGCGAGCAAGGCCGGAAATGCGTGGGTGTGCTTCCCGGGCACTATCGGCCTGAACACGCTTCGGATCGAGTTTCGTTAAATATAATCCCGCCCCTCGGCTCGGTGATGTTAAAATAATCCCGGCACGAACTGGTTAAAGGTATCAAATTATTTTGTGTTCATGTTTTTAAATTCGGTCCCCTGTGGAGACCTGAACACATTGGGGACAATGGGAGTGTAAAGGTCTCCACAGAGTAATTTCTATGTCTATAGGTGAAAAAGTCTCCACAAAGTTTTCACGAAATAGATACAGGGAATATGGATTTTACTCAAAAACTAGGGTTAGTCTAGGATTAGGGTAAGTGTTTAGGTTATAAAATATAGAGTCTAATGGTCCAAATTTTAACCCAGTTGAAATGGGAGCATTTTAAAAGTAGTTTTGGACAGTTCCTATATTTTGTACACAAAAGAAATGTCTCCACATTGATACAAATCTTGGGATACATGATCTTCTTTTACGTCCATTGAACAGAAAATAAAGTCGGGGTTTGTATAATTTTCAAACAAGTTGTGGCACAGAAAAATAAGCTCGCTGCAGTAAAATAAATTTGTAATCCCAACATACGGATGATGAACTTTGTCACTCAAAGCTGAAGAGCTCAAAGTATTTACATTGAGGACCCCCATGTCGGCCCATTAGCCAGGTTTGATGGACTAGTGGCCTTCCGACTTCATCCATTATTCAACATTGCCATATATGCGCAAGAGTCTGGGGGCTAGACTACCCTCGCTCGTGAAAAATTCATAAAATAATCATATACATAATCGGGGCTGGGGTTTTGCCTTCATTGGATGTTTCAACTTTTTCTCTAGTGTCAGTGACCTAAATTCTCCATTTTGGGGTTGAGGGAAATACATTTTTCATTTTTTTTGGTGGACTTTATATAAAAAAAGGATGCACACTCATCTTCAACTGCCATTCGACATCGACATCAATTATTTTGGACAGTAGGTTTTTGGCCCTCAACAATTATTCATACATTGCTTTGGCAGGAATCGAACCCATAACCACCAGCTTCATGTATGTTCATATTGTATGTACACAATGTGCATCAGCTTCGTTATCGAACGGACTTACTTGCTGCGCCTAGTCTCCGTGATATTTCACCAGCATTAGGTCGAGTCCGAAACGTGATTCCAGAGCTACGGCTACGTCTATTGTCAGCGCGTGCCTGTGTATTTTCAATAGGCGCAGACCTCGACCTATAGCTCTAGACAGCTGATTCGGATGCAGCCTTAATGAATGCAATTGGCGTAATAATGGCATAAATGTCCTAAAATGTCTATTATCAGGGTTTTCCCACAGTTACGCTTCACAAATATATACTCAAAAACGATTTCTAATAAAACACATCTTATAATCATCCGTGCAACATTTTCTGAAGGGATATTTTTGTCATTTTATGCTCAACTGCCATGAAATGACATGGCACACCACCTGGAAGGGTTCAATGAGATTGCTGGCTTCACTTCCATAGGCCTATAATCCTAAAAGACCCGATGTTTTAGAAAACGAAAAAGAGTAAATCAACAAAAATCACGGCTTGCAAAAAAAAAACTACTACGACATTTGAATATGAAGCAACAATAGACATATATTTAAACCAAAATATGAATAAGAAATGACTGAATCTGTCCTCATGTTTCTGGAACATAAGCTTATAGGAATCTAGTGCGCTTCCTGGCACAATAGAAAGAAAAATAAGCTAGCAGCATGAACATACGTGGCTTACGAGTATGGAGTATGCCGTCTTATTCACCTGACCATGTGGAATGCAGGGCAGTTTAGGACAGTATGTGATGCAGGTATCCATTTTGTCGGAATATAAGTATCCAGATCCAGATCCAGGCAGGACGATTTGGGGCGGTACAGAAACTATCGGGTTAACAAACTACTCGAAATCAGTGCCTAACTTCATCTTTCAAATGAACAAGATTTACATCTTCACTGTTTATTATTAAACCATTTCACTAAACACGGTAATCCATGAAAAAACAAAACTGTGGTTAAAACAGTTACATGTTTAGTATGAATTTTATATTAAAATCTGGTATGAACTTCTAGTAGAGTGCCGCAGCCTCGTGGTCTGGAGCATTGAATTTGTAATCTGTAGGTAATGCTGCAGGTTGTAGGTTTGAGTCCGGCCTGGGACTATGGTGCGTGTGCCCTTTGCCACTCATTGCTTTTCTCCACCCAGGAGTAAATGGGTACCTGTGAGGGCAGAGATGGTTATTGTGGTTGATTTAGCTGTTTTGCGCCGAAACGGCAGCATTGAGCTGTATATTCCAAAGGGAGCCAAGTAGTATTTGGAATGTTTCGTGGGCCCAATGACCGGGGCACTGCCCACCCCAATCTGCGGTCAAAATAATAATTGTTTTTCAAAGACTCGTACTATCGTACTACCTGTAAAAAAAAAAAAGCACCTAGTTGTTGCTGCCTGGAATGTTTGTACTCTTATGGATTCCAGGGTTGCTACAAGCAGCAATTCCCCCCTCGCCGCACAGCTCTAGTGGCATCCGAGCTTAGCAGATATAACATTGACATTGTTGCTCTAAGTGAGACCCGTTATACCCGGGAATGACTTTTTTTTAACACTATGCTGAAATCGATCGAGAAAACTCGAAATTGGCAAGAATTTTTTTTTTATCCACATTTAAGTTATTTATTTCAAAATAGTTTTTCTTTTAATGTTTAAAAATGTATACTACATGTACCTTAAAATAAAAATGCCTCGTTTCTACAGTGAGGGTAAATAATATGCCATTGTGGGCCAAATCTGAGGCCAATCACGGCTTTAATTTATACACTTGTGGCAACCTATAGCACCTAATGTTTACAAACGAAATAAAAAAAGTCTACATATGAGATACATGTACCAGTATAATGTGATACATAGAGACATTTGTACTATTTTTTATGACATTATCATTGCGTACATAAAATCAATCCGGAAACACATTGAAATGTCATGGTAACCGCATCAGCTGGTTCATTAATGACTACATGTAATTGGCTGCGATATATTCTCCTGGTGCATGCTCGGTATACGCACAAACAAACAGTATGCGATCGCTCCAGTGTGCTATTTATAGACTGTCTGGACAAGATTAAGTTCATTGGCTATTGATGCAGGATGATACCATTGACATGAGAGGGGGGGGGGGAAGAAAATACAATAAAGGTGAATATGAATCCATTCCAAAAGTAACAGTTATCATTTTGGATGAAATAAATGCTCTGCACAAGATCAATACAAAAGTCTTTTTTTTCTAAATTAATTTGTAGTTATTTTCCTGAAGACTAGTATTAGTTGTAAACACCCCCCCCCCCCCCCTCCGAATAAATCCCTCTCCCTGTTATAAAAAGTCATGAATTAGAGGAAGCAATTAATCAGCAGATTGATCGTTTTTCATTAATGATTTTATCCGGTGAAAAAAATATGTGATTAATCATTGAAGTATACAAAAGATGAGAAGAAAAACACAAAAAAGTAAAACCCCATAAAGAGCTTTCATATTTTCATTTAATATCTGCATAATATAAAAGATATTTTGTTTTTTAGGGGAAATACATCTACATTTCATACTGCTTTTCAAAACATATGTTTTGACACTTACTCTGCATGGCAATGTCTTAGCAGATTGTAATATATTTGACATTTTTTTCTTTCTTCTCCATAAACGCTTGGGGATGTTTGAACAATAGGGGGGGGGGAATCTTCTCGCACACAATCCTATAAAGGTTTCCTGACACACGCAGCGTTCAGGCAATTAGTTGTGAACACATTATAGCATATTGGGCATCTTGTCAAACCTTTTATCGCAGATAATGTCCATGTAATTTTCTGTATCACTATTGAAAGATGACGGTGCAAATTTTGACAAATTCAATTCTGCGCCGACTGTGCGGTAATTGCGAAAAATTAATTGGTTGAACAAAAAAAAATTGAAAAAAATTTATTACGGAATGACAATTACAGAAACTGTTGGGAAAAAAAAAAATTGATTTAAATGAAAACGAAAATGTAATTGTTCTCTCTTCCGTTTCCAAATAATATTTTTTTTTTCATTACAGCGCACAGTATGTGTGCTGGCAGTTTAGCATGCATACAGTGTAATGCAATATCCCCAAAATACAACCGTGATCCATATGTTTAATTGATGGCTGTGTTTTTCTCTATGTCGGATGCTAGCAGCAGCAACTTGACAGCTGAACAAAAAAAAACCTGCTTAATGAATAACGAGATCTTTGGCAAGAAGAAAAAATAAAACCTCTTTGCACTTCCCTGGTGACATGCATATGCATGTGCATCCATGGCGACAGAATTATGTCCATATGCAAATGAAGATGAGCTATTAGTGACTTCTGCTGACCACTTGAGGGCGCAATTTACATTTACTTTCTGCTGAGAAATTACTACTTTCCTATAAGCCTGCAAAGGTTACACGGTTAACCGACCGTTCAAACGGTTACATTTTTCCTGTTTTTAATTTTTAATTTTTTTTTCAAATAAAAGAAACCCCACCAATTGTCAACTTTGCGTGGGTTTCGTTGGAGCAGGTCACAAATAGTACAATAAATTTTGTATGGACATTTCTGATAGCTTATCTAACATATAGCCAGTCGGCCTATAAAATTTGATGCAGACAATTAGCAATCGTAGATCTGTGATTATCAACACGTACTACGCGCACACACTAAATTCCTTAATGAAGCAGCGCTAATTAGATATATGCAATGCAGGCCCATGCATTTTTTAATTTAATTTTTTTTTTTTTTTTTACAAAAAATGTTAGTTACGGTTAACCGTTAACCGTAACCGCAAAACAACGGTTACACGGTTAATTTAATAACCAAAAACTGGCAGCCTAACTTTCCTATGTGGTTAGGACACATACAATTGTGATCCGCTCCTACAAAACCCGACATAAGTCGCACAGGCTATTTTGAGATACAGCTCGTCAAAGTTGAAATGGGGTAAAAAATCGGGCGGACATCGATTTTTGTTTTTCGTTATTTTTGTATTTCTTTAATATGTATACTTTAACCCTCAGTTAGGTTAAACAAAATCAACTTTATTGATGAGAAAGTACAAATATCATGCATTTTTTTATGAAAAATGTGTCCTAAAAGTGGTAATTTATCTCCCAAATACATCGAAATAAGATCCTCATAGAATTGGAAGTACATGTATGTATTGTATAAAGGTGGTTTTGGTACCAAGTGAAAGCTGAAGATGTGTACTAAATGGAAATAACAATATCTCACTTTTCAAAAAAGCCCACTTATGGCTGGTTTTGTGGGAGCAAGTCACAATTGTTGTCCATGGTGTTTTAAACACCCCCCCCCCCCCCCCCCCACCCCCGAGAAATGTTTATCAATCTGGTTTAAGTATGACATTTTAACTCTCTCCATCAATCCTTTGGGGGAGTTTATACCGGTTAAATGGCCACAACCAACAGGAAATCACTTGACTGAATGACATACTAGTTGTGCCCAAATCCTTTTTCAGTGGCCTAAACTCACACATTTTATGTTTATTTTGACGCGGGGATGGGTCTTTCTAAGTACAATGCGACATTCCTGGCGTTGCTCAAACTAGGTTATTTGACGAATTATACGTTAAAATGTCATATCCTCATTAAGTGATCCCCACAATGTCACTTCCCACGCTATACGGCAATATGGGTTTACCCAGTTCGCGCCGGGATTATTTTAACATCACCGATCCGGGGCGCGGGATTATTTTTTAATCGGTTTCAGGCTGATGGTACCGGGAAGCACACCCACGCATTTCCAGCCTTAATCGCTGCTGATAGACATTTCCAGCCTTGCTCGTGACGTTTTTATGCGTCATCCGTTTTGAATCTGGGGAAAACTTTGCAAGTATATACCCAGAACAAAGACACTGACAATTTGGGAGACTGAAACATGAGCCAATTTCATAAAACATGTAAGCACAAAAATATGCTTAGCACAAAAAAGTCTTGCTCAGTAAAAACAGGTTATCGGCAAAAACTCAACCTGCTTTTCCTTCAAAGCAAAAAAAACCAGCTGAATACAGTCACAAACAATAAACATCAACTGAAATTTTGGTTTATAACCCTGTTTTTTTCCCAGGGAAGAATGTTCATGCTAAGCAAAAGTTGGTGCTTACACGTTTTATGAAATTGGCCCCAGCTTAGTTGGTAGAGAGCTGGTACGTTATTCCAGAGGTTGCAGGATCAAATCCCGCTCCTGCCACTTTTCTCTGTTCACTTTGAAGAACACTGGATACAGTCGGACAATATACCTTTTTCACGATGAAGCCATTTTAATTGTGCTCCCTAAATCACCTACGTAATTTTGTTGAGCGATAATGCGTATTTATATACACACGGGTCTATATTCGCGCATAAATCATTTAACGTGTTTATATTACGTGACAAAGTCGTGTGCCTTATCACGATAATAATTTCAAAAGTTGCGCAGCATATCGCATGCTATTTTGTTTATACATGCGCGCACGTATGCGACATTGTCGTTCGTAACAGTTGTTGCAACAAAATCACGTATGTGTAAATAGGCCTTGTAAACTGTTGAACTGAATGGTGCCAGACTATATACTGTACGTGTTCCAAACCTCACTTTCAATTTTTTTTTAAATGTGTCTTAAAACATTAAACGTATCATTAATCGCAAATTTCAAATTATTCAGCAAAACCCACTGGTATTAATTTGTATTTAAGTATATTTCATTACTTTCATTTCTATTTGGAATTTCCAAAAATGAAGATTTTACTTTGCTTTTATTTAAGATGACTGACCCATAGATAAGGGGTATAAATAAATTATGTGGACTGACACAATTTTGCCAACCAAAATTCATAATGGGGCAGTCCCCTTCTAGTTCTAGTTCCATTCCTGAACAAACATACACAGTTGGCACCAGAGCACAAGTGCGTTATTTACCTCATAAGTAGCGCAAGAGTTTGCGCTTGTCCAGCTTGAAGTGGGGACTGTTCTTGGAGATCCGCTCGCCCCTGAGGCCGACCACGTAGGGGAGCAGGGCGGGGCGTCTGAGGAGACACCCATGACCCCCTGGGGTGTAGGCTCTGAGGCTGACCTCCACATCATTGGCCACTGTAACCGCAGCCCAACCTTGAGGGGTTTCAAGATTCAGAAAGGTGACTACTGATTGAAGAGTTTTTTCTTGCTATTTAGTACTGCTGGGCAGGTAACGCGAGTACTCAAGTACTCGTGAATAGTTTGTGCTACTTGTATTACTCCTGATTTTTCATCTACTCGAGTAGTCTCGCACAAGAAAACACATAGAAAATGTGCTTTCTTGGCCCCAACTTTCAAAAGTTTTCCGACAACTGCTGAACCAGACTACAAGAACACGATTATTTTCTTGGTTTTTCTAGCATCTACGAACACCAACCTTCAAACAAGTCAGTGTTACAACATGTTCTATACAATACTAACCTCCAAATCCACACTAAATCTATACTAAATCCATTTCTGAAAACTATAGCAAAAGCAAATGTTGCATGAACCCTTTTACAGGACTTTACAAGCAAAATGTTTAAATACTGAAGTGTTTAGGAGAGTGTAGAAAAACAAGAATTAAAGGGATCGTATACGTTTGGTAATAACTCCCAAAATTTATGGCAACAAAAACTTACTTGGTAGGAAGTACAGCAGCTTTGGATAGTATAATGCATTTTTAGAAACTTTTCACTTTGAATTCTTACGTTTATGGAAAAAAAATTGAATCTGAGAAGCGTTACTGAAGTGACGTTGCTCAGCTTGTGTATTCCAATGCAGATTATTCCTCCTGCGTGGACATAACTGCTCCTGATTTTCGGCAATATCTCAAAATCGCTACCACCTTTTGAAATGAAATTTTTACAGGTTAGTTTTATGGTTTATATCTATAACTATATAGGACTGAAACAAACATTGGGTTCCAATTACCGAACGTATACGATCTCTTTAAGGAGGATCATTTAAAACTGACGTAACGGTACTTTGTTTTGGGTTGTGTGTCCGGCGTAGTCCTCGTTACTAACCTGCTGAAGAGAAGAGCACATCGGCGCTGCTGCACTTCCAGCCTTGTCCAGTCACCTGCATCTCTACTGGCTGCAAGGAAGGGAAGGTCTTAAGGCGCTCTGCCCCACCGAGAGGTACCTACACAGAACAATTCATTCCATAGGTTGAATAGCTATCTTTAAAAGCAGTTTTATCCTTATTCATATTTATCTTTAAAGAGGTAGGATACATAACACCATTTGCAGATATCAACAATTGTTACTACCAAATTATTAACAAATATCTTACTTAAGTAATTAACCAGTTCGCGCCGGAGGACGTATATACACGCAAAGTTTTTCCCGAGATTCAAAATGGATGACACATAAACACGCCTCAAGCAAGGCCGGAAATGTCTGTCACCAGTGAGCAAGGCCAAAAATGTCATGTGTGTGCTTCCCGATACCATTGGATCGAGTTTCGTTAAAAATAATCCCGCGCCTCGGCTCGGTGAATGTTACAATAATTCCGACGCGAACTGGTTAATGACTCTGGGCATCCAGCAAAAATATTGCACTAAAAAACAGGCCTCAAATTACACGGCAGCCACGTTCAACGCATTCGCGACTCTCTCGGCACCCGTTGTACACGAACACCCGACATCTTTAAACAAGGGACCAGTCTAAAATAAAAAACATTGACCAACAGAGGACGCTCTCTGTTGTTTGAACGCCCTCTTCTGGTGGAATTGTTGCACTGCATGACTAGAAAAACGTTTTTAGTGAATGAATCCCGTCACCGTCCAAAACTTTTCGAATTAAACTACAAGAATTTAATAGAGTAACAATGCCGCGAAAAGAGCGTTTGAAGCGGACTGTTAAAGGTGAACTAGAACACTCTGCTGCCAAATGCAAGAAATTGGACTTCTTTTTTATTTTCAGATTTTGGCCTTGGTGCCCTTTCTACTGGCCTTGGTGCCCTCCCAAATTTTGAATACTCCAAGGCCAAAGTGGCCTTGCCCTAAAAAATTTGTAATTCCAGGCCTGAAAAAATATCAGTTCCAATTTACGGTAATTTTAGATTTGTTTGTAAATGAAAATGAGTTTTTCAAGTATATTAAAAATTGTGTGTCCCAAAAGACATTTTAGTCTCCGATTTAAGTTTAACTTTTTTCCCAATGACCGTCACAAAATTATTTAATAAATTTTCATCTTTGTACAAGTACTCCGATTCCACGAGTCCACATGGATTTTCGATTTTCGAAGGTGAGAGGTCATTTTTGGGCATGATATTTCTCTTTCGTGAGATGCTAGTAACAATTTTTACAAAGATCTTTTTACAGGGTAATTTTCTTATAGAAATCAATGTATTAGAAATAATTTCAAAAACGTGGACTTTTACTTTCCCATTCGAGGAGCTGGGATGGCGTTCGGCATAGCAATGTTCAGTATAGCGATGTTTGGTATAGCAGCATTCCACTGTATTGGAAGTTGACAAACTAGTTCCCTCGGCTTCACCTCAGGAAACTGGTTTGTCAACTTCAAATACCTCGAAGAGCTAATATCGACTACCCACCCTCAAACCATGTTATATTGGTATACACTCATCACAAAAAGTATTGAGACACTTAAAAATGATCCAATCATTAACAGCCCAAAAGGGTATGGATTAATCGAAGCGAATAATCCATTGTGTAATTTTGTACACGTATGTAAAGCATAAACCTGATCATTCAAAACAATAATGCAAACCTGCTTATATAGGGATAATTGTCACTTTTGAAACTGGACCTACGACCATTGAAATGACAATAACTCCGCTCCACAACATCGTATCTCAACAATCGAGGTGTCAAAATACGCAGAACAAAATTATGCACTGGGTTAATTTGCTTCGATTATTGAAATCCATAACCTCTGGGGCCGTTAATTATTGGATCATTTTTAAGTGTCTCGATACTTTTTGTGACGAGTTTATTATAGATCCCACTGTAATGCCTAGAATGCAGTCAGGGATCTAGACATCAGTGGTGGGTTTGCTTACATTCAGCCGATTCTTGTTGGCCAAGTTTTGATAATATTCATCGGCCCCATCGGTCTTGGTCAGTTTCATCGGTAGATCTTTGGATGCGAAGATTGTAAAGAAGGCAGCCACACTGCCCTTTTACGAAGAAAACAAAAACGAAGCAATACATACTGAAATTTAATGAATTCAACAAGTGGAGTGTCGTGGCCGAGCGGTTAAGAGCTGGGTTTTCTGTTCCGCAGAGCGTGAGTTTGAGTCCTGGTGTCGACACGTGTGTCCTTAAGCAAAGCAATTAAACCACTATTGCTTCGTCCTTCGGATGGGACGTAAAGTTGTAGGTGCCGTGTGTTGTATAATTTATAATGAGTGTATATATCTTTCTCATTATAACATTATACTATTGTATAATGCACATAAAAGAACCCAGAACACTTATCGCTATTAAGAGAAGAGGTTTGCCCCGGTGTTCCTGGCTGACGTGCCTCTGTCTACGGGGTTGTTCTGGCTTACGAGCTACAGTGCCTTGAGCGCTTTTGAAGGATTTTTGGTTTCATTACCAGAAATAATAATAATAATAATAATAGAACATTATTGGAACCAAACATGAATTTGTTTGGGGATGCCGCTACAACAGCATTGTGAGATTACCCACACTGCACCTTTGCTGCTTGTTCAAAACGGATGATGGATAAACACGTCATGGACAAACACCAGGGTGTGCTACCCACAGATGCCGGCCTAAACCTGTCTTTGATCGAGGTTCGTGAAAAACAATACTGCACCTCGGTCTGTTCAATGTCAAAATAATCCAATAATGAATAAAGTGAGCAAAAAAATACCATTTTGTGTGCATCGTTCTGTTGTAGTACAACAGAGCCGGCTATTTCAAAGCCCATTTTCTCAGTTGTGTAATTTGAACTCCAAGGAAGTAATTATTATGTAAACGCGTCATATCTCCAAAATGAGAGGGGCTATGGAGCTATATTATGTATATATACCGGTAACTCAATTTGACTCAACTGCGACATAATACAACTTTTCGTAGAGCCGGTCACAAATGTAACCTGTCACCACAAAATGAGAGTAAAGTCGCACAATGTGATTTGGAAATATGGCCATCCAAAGTCAAAATATGAAGGAGTGGTCAATTTTGAGATTTTGCATAATTTGGAAAGCCTATTTTTGGAGTGCAATCAGATGATTGAAAACCTCTTAAATTACGTGATTTTGAGTAGTGTTTGCGTAGTTAGTCTTTGGATTAAAGTCCATCAATGGTCTAATAAACACGGTAATTAAATATGCAAATTAGGTCTTCGTAACTGTCCCACGTTTTCGAAATGTTGATTATGCAATAGTTTGTATGTGTGGGAAGTTTCAAGAAGAAATAATGATTAGAACATAGCCGTTGCTATGCTCAACCGAACCTTACTTGTCCTGTTTGGCAATCTTTTGTGTGTTTTGTTTAGGATGTTTATAAGTAAGTTTTCTCACAAACACGTTTTGTGAAACCCGTGACTTTCTGGAGCGCTGTAAAGAAGATATATCGCAAAACCTCCAAGTGTTAAATACCATTGGAAAGCTCTCTTTCTCAAGAAATTAAAAATACCAATATCTCAATTTTTCCGACTTTACTCTCATATTGTGGTGACAGGTCACAAATGTGAAACAGCAATCTCACCTCCACATAATCCAGCCTTCCCATGCCACCCAGGAAAATGGTGTACCCCGGCCTGAGAACAACAGTCCTGGGAAGAATGACCGACTTCGGCACCACAAGTTTCAACTCGTCCGACGTCAACTTGGTCAGAATCTGCAGTTGCAAAGAAAAAAAGACATGTCTTGTGATTACCACTTGTTTTGTATTCACCAATCTAATTTCTGAAAATGGACAAATACCGTTATTGGCAAGGCTGAAATTAGCACAAGTGTGTGGAAAAAACACACCTAGAATTAGCATTTATGAATATTGGCATTTGTGACCCGCTCCTACGAAACCCGACATAAGTCGCACAGGCTATTTCGAGATACAGCTCTATATTTAAATTTAAAAATTAATCAACAGGAAATGATAGATATGTCATGATAAGACACCAACAAATTTGAAGTTGATATCATTTTTTCTAATGTACTGGTACCATGGTGTTTTGAAACCCTTTATTGTAATAAATAAAGTTAACTTTTAAAGGCATTTAACTCATTATTTGATTCCCATAGAATCGCGTGTATACGCAGTCTTAAAATCCTCAAAATTGGAAGTATGTATGGTATAAAGGTGGTTTTGATACCAAATGAAAGCTGAAGATGTGTACTATTAAAATGGAAATAACAATATCTCACTTTAAAAAAAACTCACTTATGTCTGGTTTTGTGGGAGCAGGTCACATATTCCTTTCTCTGACTTTAAATGCACTAATAGGACAAGTTTAAAAACAAATTAGAAATGTCTCAGGCCAATACTTTACTTTCAACACTATCATGTATTAGAATCTTTTGCAGATTCCACTGAGAGAAAAACAAAATTAAAGACAAAAAAAGAATTTGAGTTGCTCTGAAATTGAATCAGGCCGTGTCCAAATCTCTTGTCTATGGCTATTGTCTAGGTGTTCGCCCATTACAACTACGCGTGAGCAGGCTGACAATAGTCGTGGTCGTAGCTCGAGAAGCCTATTTCGGACACGACCGTGTGGGATTTTAAGCCCAGTAGTACTGCAGGATTGTGCAGTACTGCAAAATGGATTTTGAGTTGATGGATTTTAAAGACTCTATGGAGAAACACTACAAAATATTTGTATGCCAGCATTAGATCCTGAATTCGTCAGAATCCATCTTACTTAAGCTGGTGTATTGTAGATAGATTCAGGATTTATCTGGACTCAGGACTAATGGACTCAGGACACCAGCAGTTTTTCGCATGACAAAGTTGATGGACTTTGGCGGATTCGGGACACTTTCTAGTAAAGCACTCAAGAGATTAGAGTTAATTTTAAAATCAATCTCATGTCAGATGTAAAAAGGACACCAACAATTGGACCTTTATCTTAAGGACTGACCCATTATGTTGTTTTTTTACCTGTTGGTCTTGTATCATCCCTGGGGTGTCATAAAACCACCGTCCTTGATCAAACTCTTCCTGTCTGAAGGGAAATGGCAGCTCTTTCTTGTCTGCCTTCTCGGGTTTGTGTGATAAAGGAGAGGAAGGCTTCATCTTGCCTAGAGACAGGGTAAACGGATCACGACTATCGTCTAATTCCTTGTCCCCAGTTTTGTCGTCTTTGATGACTATGTCATAGGACCTCCCTACACTCCCTGCACATAAAAAACAAGTAAACCTCGGATCGGTCAATACATATATTGTTTTTGTGTTCTAAAAGAAAAGTCGATATCGAAAAATTTAACAATTTTGCGCCGGATGACAAATATAAACGCAAATTTTTCCCCAGATTCAAAACGGATGACGCATAAAAACGCCACGAGCAAGACCGGAAATATCTGTCAGCAGCGAGCAAGGCCAGGAAATGCGTGGGTGTGCTTCCCGGTACTATCGGCCTGAACCTGCTTCGGATCGAGTTTCGTTAAAAATAATCCCGCCCCTCGGCTAGGTGATGTTAAAATAATCCCGGCGCGAACTGGTTAACTACTGAATTATTAACAAATATTTTACTAATTTGAAAGTAAATAATGATTCTAAGCATCCAGCAAAATTATTGCGCTAGATATCCTGTAAATGTTTTTTTTTAATCACAATCGCCAGAAGGCGACCGCGAAAAAAAACCAAGAACAACAAGAACAACTGCCCGACGCCGGTTGAAAACGAATGCCGTTTTTCTTGCTTTTTTCGCAGCATCCATGATTGTAAAACTTCGGACAGGTCAGTAAAACGATATTTACTATAAAATACAACCCTCCAAATCGACCCATTCCAGATAATTCAATCAATTACCAATGGTGTGTCCAACCTTTAAACCTTCAACCTTTTACACAAGTAAAACACCACTTGCCTCTAACATACGCTCCCTCGTTTAATCTCTTCACAACCCGTCCGTCTTCCAGTGCCTTCCTCGCCTGTTCAGCTTTGGCTTGCTTCTTTTCTTCCATGAGTCTGTCCATTCTGAGCGCCATCTTTTCCGGCGTCGGCTTCACGATAGGAAACCTTACAAAAAATCAGGAAAGAAAAGCTTCTTGTTCTATTAACTAATCTGCAAATCTCTTTAATCTTGTTTTCCTCTAAACCCTAACTCTGCCAGACGGTGTAATTGTTTTTCCTAGGAGGGTTAGGGGTTAATTATCATAAATGGGCGGCTCTAGACCCCTCGCGTCATGATTATTCAGTACTTTTAACAATGACGCTAATACATTGTTATTGCTCATTCAACTAGTTACAAGTAGCCCAGAGGTACATCAAAGCACTTTGAAAAACGGCTTCTGTCGACCGCTCACGGTAGCTTAGTGGATAATGGATTAGGTTATAGATCGTTCGACTAGGGTTCGAATTCGGTCTCTGCTTATTTTTTATTGACTATTTTTGGTCTCAAAGTTTATTGATGGAGTGAGTAAATTTAAGGGAAATTAATACATACCTAGGAGAGTTGCTGGCTTCTGATTGGTCGAGACTCGATCACGTGGAGTGGATTATCATGGGTTTCAAGAAGAAGCGAATAAATGTTCCCTGAACCAGCATTAATCAAGCATCATGTAAGCCCATGATTGGCCAAATGCAACAGTTCTACGGTAACTTGTAACAAGGACGCGTCAAATCTTGATACTGCACGCTATAAAATGTACGCGTAGAGCGTTTGTATCTATACGCGCGGCATTTTTCAAAATGCGCGTGTCGTCTGTTAACGCTAGCGCGTTGCTATACACGGTGGGCATCAGTGGTCAGCTACATGTAGTCTGGTCTCAAAGTATGGGTTATAATAACAACACATATTGAAGAGACAGGGTACCATGCATAAGCTGAAACATGGCCCCTAAACATGAACACAAAACTCTGGAAATATCGCCGAAAGAAAAGTCACAAGATTTGGAGCATTTTGACAATTTTTCTCGTTTAAAAGGTATTTATTAAAGGTAATAACAGTGCGAGGACCCGGTTATTACTGCGTGATAATGACCGGGTTGGGGGAATGACCGCTGGTAATGGACCTCGCCTTTGGCTCGATCCATTACCAGCGGTCATCCCCCAACCTGGTCATTATCACGCAGTAATAACCGGGTCCTCGCACTGTTATTACCCAAGTAAGGATCTGAGAACCTAAGTTTCTTCCATTCAGTGTGGTGTAGATACGCCCATTTATGATAATTACCCCTAACCCTCCTAGGACAAGAAATTACGCTGCCAAACGCAGCACAGTGCATTAGACACAAAAGTCTGGTGCACTTTGATGCATTCATCTCTCCACACCGTTGCATAAACGACCACAGTTTAAGACTATCGAGAGGTAGTTCTCACTGAACTATGCCAGAGGATTGGATTCTGCTGCGTTGGGCGACCAGGGGCCGATTTCACGAAACGCTAAGACGCGTCCTAGGAAGGGTAACTTGTCCTAACTCGCGACTCGCCCTAGGATCGATTTCACCAAAGTTACGTGTTCAACACGTCCTAAATTCCATAGCAACGCGGCTAAACTCGTCTTAACTTAAGATCGGTCCGAGGGTCGTCTTATCTATGCGATACGTACGTATAATTTACTGAAAAGAACAATGGCGCTTATGCTTCTCGTTGATCACGAAGTTCGGAGGGCAATTAGAAGAGAGAGGATAGTCCACTAGATAGCCTAAATGACTAGCGGTTCGTTTATCTGTATTTCGGATGCGTCTTGCTAAAGAAGGGTTTAGTGAAATCGATCCTAGGACACGTCTTAGCTAATTAGATCGATCTTTGAGCAGGGACTCGTCCTAAGTCCTAAGATGAGTCGTAGGATAAGACGAGTTTCGTGAAATCGGCCCCTGAGGTAGTTTGGCCTTGAGATGTCTGACCTGATGGATCTTGCTGCACTTGCGAAGATTGTAGCTTAGACAAAAGGTGCATGTTGCTGCGTCTGGCGGGGTTTCTAGCCAAAATACCCTGGAGCGTTAGGGCTTAATGTTTTGTCAAGTAAATGGCAATGGACATGTACTTGGCTGGAAAGCAAATTATGTAAATACACATTTGTGACTTCAGGTCGAGTTTTCTCACTGCAAAATTGCTAAAGTTGAACAAATACAGTTTTTGTCATAAATAACCCCAACCAGACCAGCTCACTCAAGATTGAATTCCATACCTAGTTTGTCGGTATTGTTTGGTCTTTTAAATTACCAGGGATGTAGTCAAGTCCATCACAAGTCCCTGTAAGTCCCTGCAAGTCCATCACAAGTCCTGCAGTTCCAATTCAAATCAAAAGCTATTCAAATGAGCCTTGACAAAAGCATTCCTTTGTCATTGTTCAACCAGTTACTTATGACTGGCTTTATGACTGGCTTTATGACTGGCTTTATGACTGGCTTTATGACTGGCTTTATGACTGGCTTTATGACTGGCTTTATGACTGGCTTTATGACTGGCTTTATGACTGGCTTTATGACTGGCTTTATGACTGGCTTTATGACTGGCTTTATGACTGGCTTTATGACTGGCTTTATGACTGGCTTTATGACTGGCTTTATGACTGGCTTTATGACTGGCTTTATGACTGGCTTTATGACTGGCTTTATGACTGGCTTTATGACTGGCTTTATGACTGGCTTTATGACTAGCTTTGCAACTGGACTTGTGACTGGACTTGTGAAAGGACTTGTGAAAGGACTTGTGCAAGGACTTGCAAGGACTCAAATACAACTCTTTAAAATACCGTGACTGAGCAGCAACTTCCACGATCTGAATTTTGAGGTTGGGTTTATTTGACGGGTAACCGGGTACCCATACTTTTCTTCAATCGGGTACCTGGTTTCCGTACTACCCGTAAATGCACACCCCTACACCTAGGGCATTACAGAGACTGGCAGTGTATTGGGAACAGATAACAAATCTAGTCTTATTCCAAGACTATGCATCTTGAGCCACGCAGCGCTTTTACGCGCTTTCTACTAATAGCGATCTGTGGTTATTAGCGCAAAAAATAATGCGTCCAATCAGAGCCTCCGTTACAAACAGACCAAGGCCATTTCACAAACCCTGGCTTTGGATCCGTCGCCAGCTACAGCCTATTGCTAAACTGTATGAATGAAGCCTGAGATGAAGACAAAGCTGGGGTTCGAAAAACAGCCAAAGGCATGTGAACCAACGCGCATTTATATTGGTCCGTTCGCTTAGACATCTGAGGTGTTCTCACAAATGTTCATCCTCCCACGTAAAATTTAAATTAATCGGAAAAATTGTAGAAATTAACTTACAGAACGTGAAATAAAGCCTTGCTATTACATGTATATATTATACAGAATAAGAAACATAAAAGACTGAAAAGCTACGTAAACGCCAATACAATTAAATATAGTGGTAGAAATTGTCATTTTACCAGGGGTGGACATTCATATCATGTATTGGCCAACTTCTTTAGTGATTGCTGCGAATGTCCGCAGGGTTTGAGGGCGACAATTCAAGAGCCTGTTAAACTCTGCGTGGCTCAGGATGAAGACTATGGAGAACTGTAGTTCCCTTTATTATATACCTGAGCAAGTTGAGAGTGGTACCAGGCCAGCGTGAGATGGTTGCCTTGCTTATCAGCCACGACGCCTTGGCCTTGCAGTAGTCTGACTGAAGAAGACGATTGAACAAGGTGGACTTACCGACGTTGGCAGTACCTGTAAGAACAACAAATACCCACAAACAACATTTAACATATCTGCGGTCGATTACACTAAATGTTAGGATGCGTCTTAGGAAGGGTTACTCGTCTTAACTCAAGACTTGTCCTGGGATTGATTCCACCAAAGTTAAGACGCGTTCAACCCATCCTAACTTTCTTAGCAATGCGGCTGAACTCATCTTAGCTTTAAGATCGTATGAGGGTTGGTCTACAGTTACCGTATATACATGTATTTTCGAGGAAGAAACATATTGGAAAAGATTTCTAATATGTGGGTATAGTTTTATTAAAATTAATTATTTACAAAATTCTATTACACGCCAACAACTAGTCGGCATGACTGCTCAATATCCGTGCGCTGATCGCAGTGGTTCTGATCGGAGGCCGCGCGCTGATCGTGCAGAAAACGCAAGATTTTAGGTGGACATTGGGGCCAACAAAAATCGTACGGAGATTGTAGGCTCTTGGGACAATCGCACGGTCCTCACACAGCTATCCTAAGGTTGCCGCTCGCTGCCCGTGCAGTACCCGTGAGAAATCGTACGGAAAAATCATAGATCCATTTATCGCACGTCGCACAGGGCAGGTGTGAATTGGGCATTAGAGATCTAATCCCCATTGAACAATGCCAGAGTTGGATTACGCTGCGTTGGGTGACCGCAGACTCTGAAGCAGTTTCACCTTGAGATTTCTGACCTGATAGATCTTGGTGCACTGGGCAGGGTTGTCACTTTGATGCAGTTTGCTGCGTGTGGCACAGAATACCCCTTGGCGGTTAGGGTTAAGATGGATTATTTAGTAAAATTGATCTGAGGACAAATCTTAGCCAAGATCGAACAGGGACTTAAGATAAGTTGCAAGATAAGACGAGTTTCGAGAAATCGGCCCATGGTCACATGTGTGTTTAGCCAATGCTAAACCAAACATAATTGACTGTCAGTGAATAATTAATAGTCTTAAAGCTGTAGTATACCATATTTGTAAGTTGTGCATTTTTATTATTTGAAGCAGCAAAAGTCTTTAAATTCTAAAGAAAGGTGCTCAGACAGTTTGCTCAATGGAAGAATTTCTTGTACGTACTAGATCTTCATCTCCAACTATGCGTGTACCGGCTGACAATAGACGTAGCAGTATAGCTCTGGAAGCCTATCGCAAACACGGCCTTCGTCTACATCTGTGTACGGGTGCAAGCCCAGCCTTTGGCTCGGGCATTATTGCGTCCAGGCCCATGAGCTAGTTTTAAACATATGTGACCAGCTCTACAAAAAGGTGTATTAACCCTAACCCTCCCGGCTCGTTTGGCTAAGACATAACCTCAATCCTCCTATATCCTTCTGTAGTAAAGAGTTAAAAGCTCAAGGAACCTGGATCCTTCTAAATCCTTCTCAATTCTGCTAGTATGGCTAATGCCCTGAATCCTTCTAGATCCTCCTGCCTGCAGGCATTCCCCATGTCATTACACTGTACACAAATGCAAGCCCCTCCCCCATAACCTAGATCCTTCTGGATCCTATTTTGGGCAAGCTGCATACAACCTCAATCCTTCTCTTTCCTCTTGTGTCAAATACAGCCTGATAACCTCAATCCTTCTCAATCCTTCTCAATCCCTCCCATAGCAAAACTCCATCTGCCCTCAATCCTTCTGGATCCTCCTCCACTGCAATGTCCTAATAACCTCAATCCTTCTAAATCCTTCATTTTGTACAAGAGGATTTAGAAGGATTTGGGAGGGTTAGGGTTAAGTCGCGCTATGCACTATCATGTAATGGCCCGCTCAACGTTGAGAGGGTCAATATTTCATCAAAATGTGATTTTCATTTGTTGTCATGAATGAAATCTTTAATACCAACAGTTTAAGGTTTCATTAAAAGAAATGTTGATTTTGATGAATAAAGTGGAAAAAACTACCATTTTGTGTGCATCGTTCTGTTGAAGTACAACAGAGCCGGCTATTTCAAAGCCTGTTTTCTCAGTTGTGTAATTTGAACTCCGAGAAAGTAATCAATATGTAAACACGTCGTATCTCTAAAATGGAGGAGCTATGGATCTCTATTATATACTAAATGAAAGCTTACGTTGTGGGCTCTATAACCATGTATATAACTCAATTTCATTTTTTCGCAACATAAGACACCTTTTTGTAGAGCTGGTCACATATTTGTTTAAAACTGGCCAACCACGTTTTCATTCCCTAGGGTGCATGCAAAATCATATTGATTTTGGAGGATTGAGGACTGCATGTCAGGGTTGATAAACGTGCCTAATGGAAAGGTTCAGTTGACCTACCAAGCAAGTACACATCGTGTGTTGTCCCCCACTTCTTCTGCAAAGCAGTGATCAACTCTTCGATTCCAAACCCCGACTTGGCGCTGACAATGCAAACGTGTTTCACGCAATCTTCGTTGCAGACGCCCGCCTCTACGCAAGCCTGCAACAGCTGGTTTTTGATGCGTCGGTCCCAGTCAGGGGCATCCTTTGGTAGAAGATCAGCTTTGTTCCCTGAAATGAGGGTTTGGAAAACACCGAACTGAAATGAAGGAGATAAGAACTGGAAGGATTACTGTATGCGACTGCCACTTTTTTGTTATATTAATACGGCTAAAGTTTTCTTTCCATTCTCTACTTTTTTGTCCTATTTACCCTTCATCGACTCTTTCCTTCCATAAGAAAGTTGAATCCAGTCGGATTTAGCCAGGGGTTACAAGTCCTTTCGTGGAGCCAGTCATAAGTCCCTTCATAAACATAAACCTTAAACAGTTTCTCCTTAACCCTAACTCCCTCACCATTGTTATTGAACAATACAATTCCTTCAAAATCCTCCAACTTCCTTTGTTGTGTATTATTATTATTATTATTATTATTATTATTTTTCTGGTAATGAAACCAAGGATCCTTCAAAAGTGCTCAAGGCACTGTAGCTCGTGAGCCAGAAGAAACCCGTAGAAAGAGGCTGTGTCAGCCAGGAACACCGGGGCAAACCCCTTCTCTTAGCGATAAGTGTTCTGGGTTCTTTTACGTGCATAGGGAGTTAGGGTTAATAAGTACTTCAATTCATAAACTCAAAATCTATTTTTTGTCCTCGTTCATATGATTGTTCATCTTAGTCATGGTACTGCATTATTTTATTTATGTTATTCTTGGTATGGCTTCTTGCATGCTCTTTTTGTTTTATTTTGCATGTTTTGAAACCCCTTATATTTCAATTTTATTTTATCAATTAATTGTTTTCCTTTATATTTCAGCTTTAATTTAAATGTCATCTTTTGTTTGGGTACTTTTGTAGCATATTATTGTTACGTTTTTTGATATTTTGTTAGTTCGGAACCCTGTAAATATGTTTTTCACTTCATCAACTTTCCTTAAATTTGCATTCTTAATTTAATGCTATATGTTATGTTTGTGTTGTTTTGTTTATTATCTTTTATGTTATAATTGTATTTATTCTCCAATGCATTTCCGTATCTTTGTTGTTGTTTATGTTCAGGGGTCTCACACTCGACAAGCTTATTTTATATTTATATTTATATTTATATTTAAGATATATTGAATTATAATAGTTCTAAAGAGCAAACCGTGATGTTATGACTTAAGATGAAGTAAAGTAAAGTAAAGTAAAGTAAAAGGCAGTCACAAGTAACTAGATGAACAATGACAAAGGAATGCTTTTGTCAAAGCTGATTTGAATAGCTTGTGATTTGAACTGGAACTGATATGAAGGACTTGTGATGGACTTGCAGGGACTTACAGGAATTTGCAAGGACTTGTGATGGACTCGACTACATCCCTGGATTTAGCAGGCAAGTCCTGGGGAACTAGTAGTAGGGATTAGGGTTAACAGTGGGTGGATTGGACTGGAGAAGCAATCATTAAACCTCAAGTACCCTAATCTGCCAATATTTGCAAATTGTACACAAATACACCGATATAATAGAATCGTCTAGACTGCATCTCAGTTTGGATCTTACCCACTATAACCATGGGTTTCCTCTCCCCTACCATTCCCTTCAAATTGGGAATCAGACTACACGGGAAGTCTAGCAAGTCTACCAGGACCACCACCAAGGCTTTGGTCTTCCGGATTGAAGAAATGATGTCTTTGTAATCGTTCTCCCCAATGCTGATGTCTAGCGCCATCTGGTGGTGGGTCAGGTACCAGCAGCGCTGGCAGACCGCCCCCTCTAGCCCACCACCTTCCAGGAGCTCCAGGTACTTCTCGCTAGGCAGGAAGCCCGGGTGCTTAGGGTCTTGGGCCTGGAAACGAGCCCCACACCCTGAACAGGAAACCTCTGTGCCTGGCAGGTTTGGGTCTGGCGTGCCAAAGACCTTTTGAACTTTCTGTGATTTGATTCTGCTAGAGCTAGCACCGGTTGCCAGATGTACCGCCTTCATTGCTCTTATGATCTCTGGTTCAAGATCAGACAGGTTGTGGTCACCAATGTGTAGCTCCTGTTTTCTCTCTGCAATGATGCGTCCCGCTTCCAACTTTGCCTTCAAGGATCTATCTTGTATCTTCTCGGCCACTTCTTCTGCAAGTCCCGTCTCATTAGTGAAAGTCAACTCCTGATGGTCCCCAATGTCCTCTACTCTCTGGAATGTGGTCGCTGTCTCGTGGGGTTCAAAGTCAAACAGAGAGTGAATGCTGATGTCTTTGTCTTCGGCGGCATCTTCAAACATTCTTCCCAATTTTTTATCAAAATCTTCCAAAGCTGTCTTTGTCCTTGTCCCGTAAGATAGGTTGTCAAAGTAATCTTCTGGCAAGCTAGAATCCATGTAAACAGGCTCTGCGCTTTTCTTTCTGTCCCAAAGGCTAGGTTTCCGCCAGTTTTTAATATCTTGGGAACGAGCATCAGCATCTCGCAAATTTCCGAAATACTGCTGATCAAATTCATGCCTATCATCAACATCTGCGACCTTATCCGATGTTTCGTCTGAAGTCACCTTTTCACTCTGTGGTGGTTTTGACTGGTATTTTGTATGTGCTGCATCCAGAAAATACTGCTTGTCAAATTCGTTTAGGCTCTCAGTCTCATGGGCATCATCAATGTTATGTTCTGAAACTTTGTTTTCCTGGGATTCAGATCCCATCAGACCTGCACGTGTAGCCGACAGAACTTCATCTAATTCCTCATCTGTGGGCAGCGATTCTTGAAGGGCTCCCTCTGGGCTGTGGATGTCAATTTCATCATGTTGAAATTCAGAGTCATTGCAAATATTTTCCGTTTGACGAGCAGATGACAAACCAAGATCCTGCGTTCGTCTCATTTTCCTCTGCCCCCCTCGGACAACAGGTTTTTCTTCCAACAACTGGCCCCTTTTCGTTCTCCGAATCCTGAATTTATTTTCTGCACTTCCGGAAAATCGGGCATCGCTGACAAAATAAACCGCTCGATAATTCACAGGGTGGAAGGGAAATTGACAGGCAAGTAAAATTGTGGCCTGGTTGCCTTTTCCCACTGACCGCTTGGATGATTCCATCCGGCCTTGGCACCAATTACCACCGCGTGTGGGCGGTGACTTCACAGTCACCCACGGTTGAAAAGTCCGCAAGTGAATGCACCGCGCACTCAAGAAAGAACCCGCATATGCACAGCACACACTGCGCCGGACACTCCCGAACATTTCCCCACAAGATTTCCAAAGCCACTGTGACTGAACGCGACACCGGATCATTCTGAAACTGCTCATGACTGATCACATCCAATGATCCGGATTATTGACACAGTCTTCCAATGATAGAAATTGTTATCCTGGAATTCAACAGCTTTTTTTTCTTCGCCAATTCTTTCCGCTCACTCAGTCTTCTCATGGAGTAGATTTTAGCGCGATTTAATTTTCACAACATCGCGCACGTGCTGCTAGTACTACCTCGTACGATTTTCCAGAGGAATATAATTTCATATTAGTCTTCCGTTTCTTCAAAATCAATTATTTTATTCTAAAATATTAATCTAGGTGTATAAATCCATCGAATTATATTTTAAAATGCCAAGCAAGTTCAAATTTATCTCAATCTGTAGTCGACGTTTTAACAAAACTTCAGATTCCGCGGCCAAGCTTGATCCATTACCCATGAGCACTCAGTGTACGTGCGAAACAAAAATGGCCGCGCCCATACGAGTTGTTTTGCTGTCATGCGGGTCCTTCAACCCCATCACAAACATGCATCTACGGATGTTTGGTAAGTAAAACATAGATTATGATTTATAGAATATCTACTTGTTTAATATATGAAATCTGTGTTGTGATCTAGGCAGAGAAATGGTTGAAAATGTCATGTGACTAGTTCGTGGGGTGAGCCGGCAAATGGTGGACCTACAGTAGTTTGATGGAACTAGTACATGATGATACAAATAAGTCATGTTGCAGGATGCCGCGCTTCGCGCGGCACCTGCTAGCTGGGTGAAATCGTAACTTTATAGATACACCTTGTTGACGTCTTAAAAACATAATGGATTGTATGACAAACAAATCGCGAAACTTAGCGAGTAGAGTACCAGCTAGAAAGTATTTCGAGCGCACGAAATTATTTCGAGCTCACGAACACATTTTTTTTGGAGCGCACGAAGTCATTTCGTGGCTACGAAAACATTTCGAGCTCACGAAATAAGTTATTTTGAGTGCACGAAAACAACTCAAATTATTTCGTAACGGTGATTTTTATTCGTCATATGTCCTTTTACTCCGTAGAATACCATTGACTCTGAATAAAAACAATCTTTGTAAAAATACTTCCCGACTTCCGAACTAATAATACTCAATAGGCAGTCCATCTTCGCTTGCATGCTGCCTGCGTCTCGTGATTTTTAACAGGAATCGTACGAGAAACAATACGAACCACTTCGGGATTTCTGATTTACATCATCGTGAAAATCATTATTAAAAAAACCCAACAGGCCGGCCATCTGACAGTGCGCCCTCAACTCACGTAATGCAGTCAAGTTTCTAAATTGCATATTCATATCCACGATCGACAGACAATTTCGCGACATTTTTGCAGGATGAACGTTAACATTTGCGCAATAGCGATATGTTTCGAAGTGTTTTTACAGAGATAATGTTGTAATATTTAAGTATCGACAATGTGAAGCAAAGAAATTTGCCCAAAAGGCAACACGAAAGGAATAAATAATTTTTTAACGTTCCCAACCTGTGACTGAAACGTGGTCGACGCGCACGAATTCAAACCTGAAAACGTAGCTGGCGCTGAACTGGTACTATGTTTACTCCGCAATAACCAAGGAAGTATAAATCGGGGCACCAGCTCAAATAACACGGGATGGGCCGCCCAATCGCGTAAGCAAGGCGGATACAATTAATTTGCGAAGGCTTCGTGTAACGCAATAGCTGCCGCTTAATCGCGAACAGCCAACAATTCGGCAACCGAGTTACGGTATACGATTTCGGGAAGGCTTCGGCCCGAACTCCGGCAAGGACAATGCAAAAATAACGCAATAGTTTACGCAAAAAGGCCCACACAAATCAACATGCAATCGAAAAGCGACTGCACGTTTATCAGTAACGTCTGTTTCTCCTAAATCTCACCACGGACGAATATGAGTTTTAAAAAAAATATCTTATTCCCCGGGGGATTCGTCGTCGCGAACGATCTGGCACCCCGCCGCACCGACGCTGGCGGCACACACGCGCGGCGACGAGTCGCCCGACCAAAAGCCCTGTGTTCCAAGATGGCGGCGCCCAGGGACAAGATGGCGCATTTTTCATCTTTTATAGTATAGATCCCCGTTTGATGTACCAGTATACTGCATTACATGCATGCTGATAATGGGAGATTTGCCATTTAAAGGTAGGGTTCACATTGATATTGCTTGAATTATCATAAATGGGTGGATTTAGGGGTTGTTTTTTATAGTAAATACTTATTAATTGTGTCAGGATAACACTTTTTCGGTTATTACTGTATCCCAAAAATGATTGTTGACTTTCTTAACCAGTTCGCGACAGGATTATTTTTACATCACTGAGGGGGGGGGGGGGGGGGGGGGGGGAGTAATTTTTTTCGAACGCGATCCGAAGCAGTTCAGGCCGATAGTGCCGGAAAGCACACCCCCGCATTTCCAGCCTTGCTCGCTGCTGACAGACATTTCCGGCCTTGCTCGTGGAGTCTTTATGCGTTATCCGTTTTGAATCTGGGGAAAACTTTGCGTTTATATACGTCATCCGGCACGAACTGGTTAAATAAGATTCTATAAGGTGATGTGTATTCATATCACAATGTATTACAGCCAAATAAAAAGACTAATAATCATCTAAGGCAATACAAATTATTGAAAAATTTAGTATAAATTCATTCATATGCTCGGGCGCAGTCGTGATGCGCAGTCGTGATCCGCATCGCGCAGTCGCGATCTGCATTGCGCAGTCGCGATCCACATCGACCTGCTCTACGCAGGCTGGGCGCGACCTGTCGGCCCATATTGCTAGATCTTCAGGGCGCTGAAAATTTTGCGCCCCAATCTCCTGCGCCGCAATTTCCTGCTAGCGTTAAACTGCATTTTTTTATGTCATTCTTAACCAAAAACATAAAATCTTTGTATTTATAAAGTTTTTAGATGGTGTGTGCCTCCAACTCCTTTATTGTTAAAATCCATCCTTTTGGATTGAGAAGGGAATTTACCTGTTTGTTGGTGCAAAGAAAGCTGGAATTCTAGCCAAAATAAAAAAAACCATAAAATCCTATTAAATTAAGGGGTCCTTAATTGATGTGCGTTGTAAGGTTCATGTGCAGACCCCTACATTTTTGGTATATTAACCGGTTCGCGCCGGGATTATTTTAACATCACAGAGCCGAGGGGAGTGATTATTTTTAAGGAAACTCGATCCGAAGCGAGTTCAGGCCGATAGTGCCGGGAAGCACACCCACGCATTTCCGGCCTTGCTCGCTGCTGACAGACATTTCCGAACTTGAACTTGGCGTGTTTTGAATTTGGGGAAAACTTTGCGTTTATATACGTCATCCGGCGCGAACTGGTTAACTGCACCTGGTATAGCTGGCTAGTCATCAGTTTCCCCCCTGGTTCATTTGAAATGCTGATTTGTTTGGTAGAATATTAACCTATTATCAGTCAGTAGGATCGCTAGGTTTGACTAATATCCTGGAGGGAGTAAGGAATGAAGGAAGGAAGGAAGGAAGGAAGGAAAGACGTTTGTACTCAAGTTGTTTGTACTGGTAAAACGGCCTTGGGTGTTACAGAATTTACCTTATAGAATCTGGAACATGTACATGTATACATTTACATTGATTATACATTGTGCAGATGATACCATTGCGAACATGTGGATCTGTATCACCGAGTTTTATAAAAACAATGCAAAGGAAAATCAGCACATGCAAATGGGTGGATGCGTGCACATACATGTACATACATGTACCGGTACATCAAGTTGTTTAAATTACATAATGACCGATGATACCCTGTATCATCTTATATATATTGTGTTTTCTTTTGTTTCTGTACTATAACCTAACCCCATAGACTTAACATACACTATAACGCCCGACAACCCAATTCAACAAAAGACGAACGCCCCAGGGACTGAAAGGATCTATTGTTCGCCTATTTGGCTTCTGTTCTGGGAAGGGGAAGGGTAGTACATGAACATGCCTGAACCCTAAGCAGATTGCACGAGTTGTCTTCATTTTATGCCTGACTGGTTTTGCTAAAAATAAAATCTTTTAAGCTGCTCAGCTGAAGTACTTAATCCTCAAGTATAGCCCTTGGCACTTTGGGATTATCGCTTTCATAAAAAAATCTAAAGAGCAGTGCACTTTTCAAAACTTTGACAAGTAAAGTGTGTGCTGGAGCCAGGACATGTACCGGTACATGTACACGTTCCCACGGGGTGAATGTTTCTCACTGACTTATCCTTGCTTATACAGCAAGCGAGGCCAGAAATATCAGGGTGTGCTCCCCACAGATGCTGGCTTGAACCCGTCTCGGATTAAGGTTCCTGAAAAACAATCCCGTGCCTGGGCCCAATCATTGTCAAATTAATCCTGGTGCAAACCGGTTGATACAAAATGTTCATTACATTGTACATAAAAACACACGTACCAGTACACATTCTTGTCACACTTCGAATTGCACAGATGCACATTCCAATTTGGGCCTTCCAATTTGGTTATAATCCATCATCATCGGTCTGCGCCCTTAATAAAAATTTGTCAGATTGTTCCTGAATGGCTCATTGATCATGATGGGCAGAAATCATTAAAAAATGATAACTTTGGCCAATAAGGCTACGGTGCCCTCATTTGTGCAGCTCAGCAAGTCACCATTTCAAGCTGTCGAGTTGGCAGAGATTAATATCTTACCATAATTTAGCCAGTTTGTTTTTAATTGGAAAATGATAGGGGGAGCACCATGAACCTAGTCTAAGAAATTCTTAAATGCTAACTTGTGATTTTCAGAGAGTAATTCAAGTGCTCCACGTTATTAGGAAACACTTGGCCGAGTTTGTGCTAAATTTTTGAATGGCACATTAACAATTTTCTTTTTTTAAATTTAGGGCTATACAATTTTTAGACATTGAAATTGTTCACGAAGGTTAAAGAGCAAGCATTTTAAAAATATATATTGGTAACTGTACCAGTATTTAAATGAATTAATCTGAAGTTTGTCAACAATGTATGAGGAAAGTTTGCGGGAAAGGTTGAAGTGCACCACGTTATTGAAGATGGCCAGCTCAGATTGGCATAAACCGTCATGATGAGGACTTTTTGGTCATAGATTATACCGTGTACGGGTACAACTTCTGACTGTAGCACTGAAAATTGGATGAAGAAGGTTCCTATGCCCATCTGACTGTCCGGACCTGGTTCCCTACCCCATTCCTCTGCCCCAATTGTACAAACTCAAATGTTTAGCTTCATGAGCATTTGTATGTTGGGAATTTCATATTGTCTAGTTTTATCCCTAACAAGTTTCTCAAGTACATAGTTCTACTTTTCCTTCCGGTACATGTACCGGGGGGTACTTCCCATCTTTTTCCTACATGTACATGTACATTTCCTACTTTTTTTCTTAAGATTCCTACTGTACCACACTGTCCTACCGTACCACAGTGCACAGCCTTAAAAAAGGAAATCTTATTTATTGATAACAGTACACAGTACATTGTACATGTATTTCACACTGTCACTGTCTATTGTAAATATCACACAATGGCTTGGACACACAGGGTTTGCTCACTGGATTACTACAACCAACTTTCAAGAGATTCCAAGTACTGTACAATTAGTATGTATTGTAAGCTCCGAACAAAATGAGGCTTTTTCAAATGATTTCGCGACCTGCACTGGCTTCCAGTTTATAGACAACAGAATGTGTACAAAGTACTTGTGCTTGCCTCGGCCATGTGCCTACACATCTACAGGATCTGATTCACAAATGAACCTCCTAGAAAACAGCGCTCACAATATTTTTTTTTTTTACAACAACGCACTCCGTGGTTAATACCGAAAAAGTGTGAAAGTTTTCGCGCGAAGCCAGTAAACGCGCACACGTCCCTGCCTGTGATTGGCTAATCCCGGGCACACACAATTGCTCTGTCGCGCAATTCTATTCTTGGAATGACCGGTCTCACTCCCCCCGGAGCCAAAGTGTGTTTTTCGGAGACAAGCACCGAAGAACTATATTAAATCTCTACTCACCTACATGTATTCATCGTCATCGTCATCGACAAAGATATATACGGCCATCGTGCTTTTTCTACGTCATCTCCCAATCTTTGAAACAAACTCCCCCAAAACATCAAAGATGCACAAACCTTGGATCAATTGAAATGAAATTCTCAAAACCCATTTATTCAATGTTGATAAATTGTTTCCCCTCTGTACAGTTCATTGGGACTCCGTTTGTAATGCACTTAACAAGACATTTATTATTATGCTGTGGATATGGTCAAGTACATGTACATGTATCAACAGAAACTACTCCTTAAAAGCTTGCAAGAGTCTAACTTTAATACTGATTTTGCCCTTAAATGTTCTGCTTTTGTCCCATTAAAAAACAAAAACTAGTATTTTTCTACTTTTGTTTAACCTGGGTCTGCTTCAAATTTGATGGGGGAGTCGGGTTGGTGTAGCGGTTCTTTCCTCGCCTTCCACCACTATGACCCGGGTTCGAATCCGGCCTGGGCCAATATGTGGATTGGGTTTTCAGTCCCTGCCTGACTCCGTGGGTTTTTCCCCAGGATATTCTTCTGGGGTTTTCCTCCCACTTCTAAAACTGTAACTTCTTCACATTAATTGTTGAATGAAATAAAAAATTGTTGAATGAAATTTGTTCCCGCCGTGAATATGGCCATTGATGCTGGTACGGCGTTAAACCCTAAAAACTCACTCACTCACTCAAATTTGATGTTAATTTGTAATTTGATTTTGTTCTTGACAAAGAAAACACTTTTGTTGTTGTGGGAGGGGGGAGGGGAAGAAGGCTCTGGGTGGCATGTAAACACAAGTGCCACACCCACTTTGTTACGAGCCTGCTGTGAGTGTCTTACACATGTATGCATGGTGAACTTTACTGTTCATAACAATTCGTTCAAATTATTCAGTACATGCACCGGTAAGTTGAGGATACAGTATCAGAATCTAAAGTTAGTTTATAAATTCTAATTTTGTTGCTAAACTTTGTTATCAAGGTATAGTACCAGATGTACCACTACATGTACATGTATGCACACACATACATGTTTGTTTGTTTATGGTGTAAATCAAGGATTTCTTTTGTTCCTCTGGATGATTTCCTTTGTTTGTACTTTCCTTTCCTTTCTTTATTTCGATGGCTCTCATTGGTTTTGTACACGAATCTCAATCGAGGACGTCCTCGATTACACAACCCCAATTCACCTACGTGGCGCCAGGCATGTGTCCTCCATTTACACACGAAACCATGTACATGTACCAGTACACATATAGTAAACATGTATAGCTGTACCAGTACTTTATAAACACATGTAACCCTGGTATCATGCATGCAGAAATCTATACAAGAAAATTAAGTAAAGTTTCCTGAACTCTTTTCAGGGGCATGTATTGTTGTTGCTGCTTTCCAACTACTGGTAGTAATCCTATTCATTAGATTCTTTTTGAGTGCCATTCAAGCATGGAGCTTAGAAATGAATTCGTTCTAGATGCTTAATTGTATTTGAGTAAGGGATTAGTGCATGGCAGATCTACAGTATGTGTTTTGTCATGGAGGAAGAAAAAGTGTACACTTATTACCAGATAATACTGGGTACTTGTGATAATTTGGCGATAATTGTGATAACTTTTGCTGAATCTTTATCTAACTTATTGGGTACATCAAATACCGATATATTATTGAATTTTCTGGAAATTTCTATACGATTGTACATATTATAACACTACCGGTAACAATTAGCCCATAGGTTTTGGCAGGTTTTGGCAGGTTTGGTACCAAACATTATTAGCAACTTTGTTTGACTCAGTGCCAAAGGTCCAGGAAGACCCAGTTGAATTATGTGAGGTTCAGGGCAGAAGAGCATGAGACTTGTAAAAATGTTGGAATTTGGGGGAATGCACAGGCATGTATTCGTGGGTGAGCTCAGGCTGGTCACAGCACAGTCCCTGGTCAACTGTGTACACCTGGGGTGCGTTCCACTTACGCGAACTGTTTGCGTAAACGTTCGCCTACGTTTTTAGTTGGCGCCAGTCGAAGTGGAACGATATTTTAAAAACTAGGTTTTCAAAATGGTGATTTAAAAAAAAAATGGCGCGAACTAGTTAAAGATTGTTAGATTTGGTATGCTTTCTATTGCAAGAGCCTAGGGGGTTAGGGTTAATAAATGGCAACATTGTGAAATAAATGTTACATCAACAACAACAAATGTTACATTAACAACCTCCTTTTTCTTCCAGAACCACACAGCTCAAAGAGTGTTACTGCAAACTACTTATCTTATTGCCTTTTCGCCATGCAAACCTTCAAATTTGTTTGTATTTATTGAAGTCAATTGTTTTTTGTACGATTGTACCCACATACACTATGGTCCTTGGGACACTTTGTAGCAGTGGAAGTTCAATTTAAAACATTGTAAATTGAAAAAAAATAGTTTTTGTTTAAGTGTAATGTCAAGTGTAATTCAGTAATTTCAAATAGATGTTCTTTAGAAAACCCTGAAAAGATGCTATAAAAAACATTTATTGATTTTTCTTTTTGCGGTTTTCATTGGTTTCCTCAATAACATGTTTCTAGTGTACAAAATGTACACAAGGAGCTTATTATATTAAACACGGTGTTCGCAATTTCTCCTCTTTTAGAATCTTAACAGGTGTTATTACGAAACTTAACAATGCACTTATTTTCACTATAGTCTTGGTCTGTGCCAAGTTTGGAGTCAATATGAATAAAGAAAGTGTAAACTAATATAGTGGAGTTTGAAATATATTTTTGTAATCATCAAAAGTGTTTGCTTGTTAAAAAAATTAATATGTTTGATGATGTCGTCATGACATAACATACTGAGTTAGTCTTGCATACGCACTGTGGACCTCCGAACAATATAGGTCCACACGATGCGGGAAGAGGTTACGGTGTGTGGACTTGCACACGTCCACAATCCGTTTTTCAGTTTCCGAAAAAGAGTGCTAGAGGAAAAACGGGTTAGGGTTATATATAGAAAAGATAGAAGGGACAGCTGAGAGGCCCATAATCCTAATTTGAGGTTAAATTTGTTTTGGGGAAGCGAGAAAAATGAGTATTTAGTCAAAGTTTGTTAACTACACGAATACAAAGGAATGTCCACAGTGCGTATGTAAGGTAAAGCTGGCTGGACACATTTCCATCTAAATGTGTTTGTGACCTAACAAACATTAACAAAAGAATTTTGAATTTATCATGTTCCATTGATGAAATATAGCTTAAAGGTCCAAAACCGTAATAATTCATCATGACGTTGCCTAAATGTTCATCTATAACACACCCCGGTCTACAGATATAGGACCTTAAAAGTATTCCCCTTTAAGATGACGTCACGTGAACCCTGATGACACAACTGTGCTATATATAAAGTCTTTGCCTCTGTTAGGTTTTAAAGCAATATGACTAGTGCCCAAAGTGCCACAATGAATAATAAAAACTTGCACAAATCCTACATGGCATTTGGATAAAACTAAAGGAAAAATGAGAAAAAATGCTTTTCCGCAACTTTGGGTAAAAGTCAATTAGACACAACCTAAGAAACAAAAAATGAAGTTTAGAAACAACTGTAATACTGTCTGTATTCTTTAAAGTGTTTTATGTAACTGTGCAAAGTGTTCACTTTCTTAAAATGGATATCGCGTGTTGGTACATGTACTGAACTCTTCACATCCGCGTACTTTTCCATTGTACCGGTATAGTTAGTACGTTGTGGCCCTGGCGGACAGAGTACACATGTAACGACACCCGCATTCTATCATTAGCATCTCTCATCCCGATGCATTCATTACAAATTCAGCGAGGTGTTTTTCTAACCAGCTTCTCTGATCGCTTGACTAGCACGCTAGAATTCGATCAGCCAATTGCTCATTCATCTGTGCCGTCCAAATTGCTGTGTGCCCGTATGCCACAAGTTGTGCACGTACAGTAGTGTACATGCACTCTACCAGTATGTACGTATACTTTAAAGATATAGGGATACACCATAATTTGCAGATATCAAAAAAACATTACACCGAATTATCAGAAAAAATCTTACTTATTTTAAAGTAAATAATGATTGTAGGCATCCATCAAAATGATTGCACTAGATATCCTGTGATTGTTCAGAAAAATTGAATTTTAATTTTAAAAAATTACGATCGCCGGATGGCGATCGCGCAAAAAACAAGAACAACATACGAACCACTGCCAGACGCCGGTTAAAAAAGAAATGCTGTTTTTCTTGCTTTTCTCAGCATCTATGATTGTAAAACTTTGGACAGGTCAGTTAAACGATATTTACTATAAAATACAATCCCTCACATCAACCCATTTATGATAATTCAAGCAGTTACCAATGGTGTATCCTACCTTTACATCCACCCATTCCTAAAAAATTCAAGCAATTACAAATGGTGTATCCTACCTTTACATGTACAGTACATCCACCCATTCCTTATAATTCAAGCAATTACCAATGTAGTGTATCCTACCTTTACATCCACCCATTCTTGGTAATTCAAGCAATTACCAATACCTTGACATCCACCCATTCCTGATAATTCAAGCAATTACCAATGGTTTATCCTACATTGTACCTTTACATGTATCCACCCATTCCTGATAATTTCAAGCAATTACCACTGGTGTGTTCTACCTTTACACCCACCCATTCCTGATAATTCAAGCAAATGTACCAATGGTGTATCCTACCTTTACATCCACCAATTCTTGATAATTTAAGCAATTACCAATGGTGTATCCTACCTTTAATGCATGGATACATGTACACTGTAGAATGTCTTATGGGGTCAGGCTGAAATCGGCATGCTCCTAAGGGGCTGTGTGAGGACAGAAGACTTTATTAAACCAGCTCTTGGGAGTCTTGGAAGATGATAATCTGTCATCGTTTTGCTTTTCATTATCCGCCCTCATCTCCGTCCTCAATTGAGGAAGATGTTATCAGACAGCTGCTTCTTAAGTTCGGCGCTCACCAACAATTACATGTACTTGTAATTTTTAACCAATAACCATATCAGGTTTTTTTCATCAGCTTCATATGTCTTTCCTAAACTTTTTTTCCGCCATAAATTTGTTCACAGTACGTATATTGTGTGTATATTTAATTTTGACACTTGAAATACCACATACAGTGCAGTTGAAAGTTAACACTGCAAATGGAATGACAAATTTTGTGAACAAATGTAAAACAGTTTCTCACTTTGTGAAAAAGTGTAAAAATGCTTTTTCACTTTGTGAAAAAGGTGTGAAAATCGGTTTCCCAATTGTGTGTAAAAATATGTTCCCCACTTGTGTGAAATTGTGTGAAAAAGTGAGAAAACAGTAAAATCAGGTTCCCACTGACGAAAAATTGTGAAAAATTGTGAAAAGAATTTGCCATTCTAAAATTAACTTTCAACTGCACTGTGCTGTAGTATGTTCTAAAGGCCAGTTCATACATGTACATGTACTTTACGTCAAAGCGAACGTGATACAAATTTGCTTCAACAAGCATTCGCTGCAAACATTTGCCGGAGTTGAAATGTGTTCAACTGTTACAAATTCACAGTATGTCAACATTTCATTTAACAAACATTCTGTCAGATTTGTTTTGCTGTGGGCAAAATTGGGCTCCACCTTTTCTGAACGATGTTGTTCTCAAACACACAAACATATCGATCAAAAAGCCCACCTCTACTCGGCCAATCCAGAAGACGATTTTGTCTGTTCTCTATTTGTCACCCGATTCTCATCTTCAAAATCAACGGCTACTCTAAAAAAAAACTACACGGTTCTTCTGCCCAGACAGGATTTTGGTGACTGCTTCGTCTGAATTGAATGACGTCATTCAAAGTGTTTTTCCAGAGTATTAGGTGGAGACAAATATGTTTGCAATTTATAAACTGGGAGCCACAAGACTCATCAAGTGGAAATTATCTTGAAGCTCGAAACGGGTATTTTTTTAACGTGTCCCTGTGGTATTTGCAAAGTAATTCATACATGCTTTTCTCAATTTTAATTAAATAAAAAGGGGAAGAAAAAAACCCACAAAACTTGTTGTGGTAATTAATTAGGAGTAACGTAGGTTTGTTGTGATGTGTATATGCAAAGTTTTCAAAGATATTTTTTAAGATAATTTCCCAGAGGAATTTCTTTGAGATTGTGTGTTTTTTTACAGTGGCTTATAAAAATCCACATTTTTTACCTTCATAGGATGGAATTTGCGTAGGGGTGATGTAAATTTCAATAATGTATGATTGTTGACTGATGTGATGTGGGATATGACATTTTGAACACCCAAGGGACACATAGCACACGAGGCGAAGCCGATGGGTGCTATGTGTCCCCGAGGGTGTTCAAAACGTCATATCCCACATCACAAAAGTCAACAATTGTTTTGAACTTTAAGCTCAGCAGACATTTATGACGAGACATAAAGATACGAAACGTTCTATAGTAAAAATTTATTTTACTGTAGAATTCACGCAAACGAAATGAACTCACAAACTTTGTCTGCTTGTTCGCTGCTTCACTACAGGTTACTATCGTTATAGTGTGTTGTTGAAAATTGCGCAGGTACCAATGATTCACAGGTACCAATGATAGCTACATGTAGCTAGCTAGCTAGCTAGCTGCGGCTGCCGTTTGATATCACAGGGGGTGGAGGTGGGGTGGGGGGTATGCATTGTTTTACAACGAACACGTGATCGTTCTAGACCAATACAAATACCGTATCCAAGGCAGCGGTACATGTATTACAATGGGTTATAAAAACCCAAGGATATTGGAAGATGCATTGTAGACAAAGATAAAGCAATTTCTTTAGCAGTAAATTTCCATGCTTTTATCATGCTACATGTGTACAAGTCGATATTCGATGCTGCACCCAGGTTAACAAATCATTCAAGGATTATCTTTTTTATCATCTTGACCTTTAGGAACAAGTAGACACTATTTACCTGTGCTCCGATCCTGTGTTCCCCTCTCCCCCTCTTTTGGTTAGCTTAAATACGTACATGCACGTAGAACATAAATTGTCTAACACAGTACTTGGCATTTCGCTTGCTCAAAGTGGTGAACGGTTTACGTACAACTGCATACATGATGTGTAATTAAAGAAAAGCTGAGTCTGCCATTTTCAGATACCGGTACATCAATGTCACTAACTAAAATTTAAAAACAATTCCTGATATAAGAGTAGTTACAATACACATGTATGTACTTTTTGGGGAATGTTATGTTGTTTAATATCATTTTAATCAGTTATCAAATATACTCTGTAAACTTAAAGGTCAAGTAGAATACACCATTTGCAAATATCAAAAGTATTTACTACCGAAATATTAAGAAATGTCTTACTCATCTAAGTATCCAGCAAAATAATTGCGCTAGATATCCTGTATTTAGTCTGAAAAATTTAATTTTATGATCGCGAAAAAACACAAATAACATAAGAATAACTGCTCGACGCCTGTTGAAAACAAACACTGCTTTTTGTGCTTTTCTTGGCATCCATGATTGTAAAACTTTGGACAGGTCAGATAAACGATATTTACTATAAAATACAACCCCCTAAATCTACCCATTTATGATAATTCAAGCAATTACCAATGGTGTATCCTACTTTAAAACGTATGGTTGATTTTGTCTTGAATTTAGTACTTTCTCAATCAATTTGAGTTCATTCCAACAGAATATAATGTGTACATGTACATGTAGATGGGCAAAAATGGGCATAGATCTGAATTAAAGTGTGTGCAAATGCGTCTCCACGGGAGTGCACCGTTTTACCCGTCTCTTCATGAATGAAACATTTCACTTCCAAAATTCCCCGTCTCTTTCTTCACATTACCGGTCGGCGGTCGGCCTAACAAGTTTCCTTAGCCTACATGTACATTTTGTACAAACACCCGGGCCAGCCCCAGTTTATAAAGACAAAAAAAAGAAAGAAAAAAAAGTCTGGGATCGGTCCCATCAAATTAGTAAAGTAATCCACTATCTGATTGCCGTGAACCATGCGGAAGGCTCCCCCCATTAATTCCGACAAATTGGATTCCACTAGCTGTGGTAAAAGATTGCACGCTGAATATTAACAAGGGCTGACTTCGTACATCCAGCGGTTTTGAGAAGGGTTATTCTGCGGATTTCCAGTTTTAATTATATTATGGTAATTTGGTTCGTAAAAAAAAAAAGTTCTAAGATGGGTATTGGCTCAACTGGATCCTCCAAAATTCTTTAATATTTGGGGACCACTGCCAGAATCCTGCAAAATCCTCCAGCTCTATTCATAATTATGTGCATACAGTTTAGGTAACAAATAACCTGACTTTTCCAAAATTATCTTTTTGAAAAACACCCAAGTAACATCTATCCTCTGAAAAGATCCAGCATCAGATTGGGCCTGATGACTTGGAATCTTCATTTTCATCCGGAGGTAATATCTAATGCCCTCAATCCTGCATAATCCTCAGATGCTTTGACTGCCAAAGACCCTCAATCCTCCTAATTCCTCCTTTGCCAAAGAGGATATTTGAGGATTTTGGAAGATTAGGGTTCATTATAAAAACCCAAAAATAATAATGTGTATGCACTTGTATGTATGTACATACTTTGTGCAAAAGAGTGGCATGATCAAAAGATCTATTTCCTAAAATATTACTGGGAAAAAATTAAGAAATTAGCGTTGATTTTCATTTACTTTATGTACACATGTAGGTTTCTCTATTTCCAGTTACATGTACCAGGTACATTATATTGACAAAACAATTTGCAAGTACCGGTACATGTAAAGGCCCAGTCCCATTGCCAATGACGCATAAATCACGCATAAATCGCGCATAAAATTGGTTTGTGCGTGATTGTTCGTGGAGAAATTGGTCATTTTCTGGGGTTGTGCGTGGTCAGAATCACCGATGAATCGCGTATAAACTGCGCATGTATCACTTACAATCACTGACAAAGAACGAACATTCCACGCACAACAGCGCACAAGCCCAAACCCGATACAATTTCTGACGTTCAATCGACGCATGTATAGCGAATGTAACACGTATGGATCACGCATGAACAGCGCACGAGCACTGATGAATCACGTACGGTCCGCGCATGGAGCACGCATGTATCACTGATGAAGGGCGCACTGACAGAACACGCACATATCACGCACATATCACGCACCTTCCACGTCCAAACTACGTACATTGCGCATAAACTGCGCATAAACTGCGTATAATCGCGCACGTTGTGCGTGGAAAAAATTTTGAACCGTTCAAAACCGGCGATCGCGCACAAACCCGTCTCCGCGTACAATCACTTACAAAAACTGATGCTCCACGTGTGAATCACGTGGGATTTACGCACATCACTGACGAATCACGCACAAAGAAAATTTTATGCGCAATTCATGAGTAATTCGTGCGCAAGTGCAGTGGGACTGGGCCTTTAAGTACAAACATACATTTGCTAATGGCCCCATGACCCCTTTGCTAAAATCTTTATTATTTACATTGTAGATTGGCAAAACAAGCAAAGTCGGGAAAATATCCATTGAACATTAGTGCAATCATACAATGTACATTGTGCAAAAAGTGGAATGACCAACTGATCCCTTTCCTAATGGGCAAAAAAACGAACAAATTAGCATTGATTTTTATCGATCATTCTTCTGTGCAATCCAATAACTCTGTGGAAATCGACTCATATAATTTTGTTCCATCTTGTTCCCCGAGGGACCATTAGCGACAAAATGAGAAAATCTCGGTCCTAGTCCTATATAGGACAAGGGCTGATGAACATCGATTCGGGCTAGCTAACTTTTTTTTTTTTTTTCCTCGGCTGTTCCGGAAATGATGCACCGGTCGTTTTGAAACGATCGGTCTCAGGTCTTGTCTTGTTGGGAAATAGAGAATGGATTTCTGGGCCTGGAGGGGTGTAGCTGAAAACTCTAGGTGCCGTCATGCCTGTTGTGTCCTATATTGATCGGGAGGAAGTAAGCCTGTAAAACCAGCAAGATCCTATTGGAATTAAAGATTTCATTTTATTAGTCAACATGGTCATGGAAACCCCATGACGCTTAGAATATATCTGTGATGTTGTCCTGGGTTTAGTTTGTTTAGCAGATTTGGTTTTACTCTTGCTCTTGTTAATCCTCCAACACACTTCAACAACACCTAGGTGTATAATTCTTCAGTGCACACAGCTGGAGTGAATCGCCCTGTACCATTGCCATGCAGTGATCTGCCCTCGTAGAGAAAGGGTTAGGATTGAAAATTAGAGGAGCTAAGACAAAAGTTTAATATAACAAAAAATTGAGGATATTATTTTTACAAGATTTTGAATTTCTTACTCTATTTGAAAACTTCATTTGGAAAAACGAAACACATTTTTAATTTGCAGAAAATTTCTGAAATTGTAAAGTTAAGGAAGTTAAAAAAAAAAAGAGTTAAATTTAAACTTTTGCCTAATTGAAATTTGGTGTGTCCATGCTTTTTTAAAATGTTGATTTTCTTTTCTGAATGAATTTTAAAGGTCAAATATAATGTACACAATGTACTCTAACAAATAATTTTGCTTGTTTGCATTGGCAGGCCTTTCTACAGTTGAAAAAGTGTTTTTTGCCATTGCTTAAAACCAGTTGCGCCGAGATTATTTTAACATCAACGAGCCGAGGCGATTATTTTTAACGAAACTCAATCAGAAGCGGGTTCCGACCAATGGTACCGGGAAGCACACCCATGCATTTCCGGCCTTGCTCGCTGCTGACAGACATTTCTGGCCTTGCTCGTAACTTGAATGCGTCATCCGTTTTGAATCTAGGGAAAACTTTGCATGTACATACATGTACGTCCTCCAACGCGAACTGGTTAAATTGCGCACTAAGGTCATAAATATTTATATAGCGACGTACATGTACCAGTCTTTTCTATGCTAATTTAGGTCATTGACTGGTTTGCATAGCGAGTCGAACAGCTAATGCACACCATGTACACGAATTCACACACAAATGTCTATACTCAGTGTTGTGAATACATGTACATAAAATTGTGGACCTCCTTTGTTTGTATTTTAACTTTTTGGGAAGACCTAGATATTTTATACATGAATCTTAACATTTGTCAATAGTGGACTAGTTATATTGCCCTCAATAATGTTTACCGTACACTATAAATGCACCTGAGGTAATATTATACAAGGTGCATTGAGATGTAGTCATAAAAGTTCATGTGCTTACCGGTACTAGCCCCCACAAATTGGGAGAGAGACGTTCCTAATTCAATATTTTACATTAATTAATTAATTTCTCACTGGGCTGTTTTTGTTTTCCTTTCCCTTTCTGTCCTTCGTTCGATGTCTCATTTAAAAGCTCATAACAAATACAATGCTAGAAAATCAATTCAATTTTTTATTTTATTTTCATAGTGCTACACCCAAAAAGCACGTGCACATTAACTTTAATTGTTTTCAACAAAAATGATCGTTTAGGATTGAGTGGAAAGTCTGGACTTAATTATATATGCCTAAAGAGCAAATTCATCTAGAAATATGCCCACTTTTAGAAGACAAGCTTGTTTCTTCTGTTTCATACCGCTTTGATCTTTATACCGTATAACGCACTTAAGCGCTCGAAGGGGGCTGGTCTGTGAAACTTGATTGAATGGACGACGAGATGATTTCTGACTGATGATTTGAGTAATTTATTGTTGATTCATCACCCAAAAAACACTGAAAACTGGAGAAAAAGAGAGAACAATTTACAGAAAATGAATTATGATGCATGTAAATGACAGTAGTGTATGTCCCTTCCCTTGAAGTCAGATACATTGAATTACATAAGTTATTTTCGAGAAGAAATTCCTAGAGGCTCAATGTAAACAAATACCATGAATGCATTTGTAATTATTACTGCAGATAGAAATCCTACCGTTCACGCCTTAGACCAGCATAATTTTCAGTACTCAACTCTTGTCAATGACATGCATGGCTACTCCAAAGGCTAAAGTTAAACAAACAATACACAACAAACTTAGAGTTACCATCAAGAAACGTAATGCATAAAACACATCGCATCACGTATAAAACTTACCGACAATTATGACAAGATTCACGTGTGGTTTCAGAAAAGTTAATCAAACTGACCCGAAATTAAGTGTGGGAATATTACATTAACTTTTATATTATATAACAAATAATAAACGTTTACGTACCCATAAACACTGTTAGCAAGTGCTAGCAATAACAACCTGTTTGCACTTCACATAGTTTCATTTCGAAGTGAGCTAGCTGTAATACGTACACAACTCGATGCCAAAACATTCGAAAAACTTTGGACAATATACGCGGGCGTCGCGCGCACAAACGCGTCACTTACATACCGTACCAAATGTTAACTTCCTTGGTTCTTTTCATTACAGAAATTGCCAGAGATTCACTACAGCGGACGGGCAAATACCAAGTCATATCTGGTATCATATCACCTGTGCACGATGCCTACGGAAAAAAGGTAATACCACTATTTACATATGGTGGATGTAGCAATTCATTAACCCTAACTACCCCAAGCCCATATCAAACTGCAACTGCAGGTTTTGCTAGGTTTCAGCAGGTTTGGTACCAAACGTTAGTAGCTTGTTGTTGGACTTTGTGACTTTGTTTGACTTAGTACGAAAAGCCTAGGGAAACCCTGTTGAATAAGCCATTTGCACGTGACCCCGAGTTAAATTGGAATAACATCTGGTACACTGACTTGCTCACACAGCTTGGCACAGTTTAACTTTAAATTCTCCAGACCAAAGACACTGTTGCTATATCACGTGATTCGGGGCAAGCCTTATGCGTCATACGCTAGCAACCCCCCAGCTCTGGAATGGTCTGGTGTCTTTTTGCCATTCTCACCCATTGTAAACAATGTATTGGAGCTGAGCGTCTCTTACGTAACTATGCAAAAGCTTGCCCCGAATCGCGTGATATAGCAACAGTGTCTTTGGTCTGGAGAATTTAAAGTTAAACTGTGCCAAGCTGTGTGAACAAGTCAGTGTACCAGATATTATTTAAATTTAACTGGGGTCACGCGCAAATGGGTTATTCTGTGAGGTTCAGGGCAGAAAGGCATTAAATTTGTAACAAATGTTGGAGCTTGTTTGGGGGGGGGGGGGGGGGGGGGGTGTACAGGCATACAGGCATTTATTTGTGGGTGAGGTCACAGCACAGTTTCTGGTCAACTGTAAAGTGTGATTGTGTACACCCTGTGTGTCCCCAATCAATCAATAATGTCCCCCATTATTATTATTATTACATGTATTATTATTTTTATCCGTATTAGTCTCAACTTGTCTGGCCAAACCTCAGTGGTAATTGTTCACTTCAACTCACACAAAGAGCAACCAAGAGTGCGATTTTAACTTCCGGCAGGCGAGACAAATAATTTAATCGGTGACGCCTTTTAGCCTATGCGAAGTCAGCAAGTTTTCAGAATCGCTGAGCGCTTTCTGAAATCAAATCCTTCGGGAATGGAATCGACCGCTTCAGGGAATGGATTACTCAAAAAAGTGGAATCGCGATTCCGATTCCAAGTCTATAATCGACTAGAATTAATTCCGGCTTGCAATCGCCCACCCCTAATGATTAACACTCCATTATTATTATTACATGTATTATTCTCAACTTGTCTGGCCAAACCTCAGTGGCCAAACCTCAGTTCACTTCATCTCACACAAAGTGCACCCAAGAGTGCGATTTTAACTTCCGGTAGGCTAGTCGAATAATTAAATCGGTGACGCCTTTTAGTCTGCGGCCGTTTTGCACGATCAAGTTGCTTGCAGACCAGAACATACGGGTTGAAATCCATACAACGGCGTCAGGTTTCCCCCTTGACCTGCATAAGCATACCCAGTATGCAGCTGGCACGGCCAAGGAATGGTCAAGAGATGGGACACTAGCAGGGACAGTAAAGAAATGGGGCATTAGCAGGTACAGTAAAGAGATGGGGCATTATAGTAGGGACAGTAATACTCCTTGGGGTCAGAGCAGGCTTATGGAGGATCAGCCAACCTGCTTATGTGGTCCCTGGTCGGGAAAGCGTTATTGATTGCTGAAAAGCTTATGTGTGGTCGGGATGGATTATTGAAGAGTGGGCTTAGATAAACACGTACTTAGTTTTCAAGTAGATTTCATTAAAATCCTAACCCCCCTCGTGGTTCGTCCCCAGAACTACCCTAAAATCCAACAATCCAGTAGTGACACATATGACTTGCCAGCTAAATCCAACGTGATTTAAAGGTAGAATACACCATTTGTAGATATTGAAAATATTTACTACCAAATTATTAAGAAATATCTTACTTATTTGAAAGTAAATAATGATTCTAGGCATCCAGCAAAATGATTGCGCTAGATATCCTGTAATTATTCTGAAAAATTGAATTTTATAAAACCAAATTCGCAATCGCCGGATGGCGATTGCGAAAAAAGAAATAACAACATAAGAATAACTGCCCGACGCCAGTTAAAAACAACTGCTGTTTTTTTTATAAAATATAACCCCCTAAATCCACTCATTTATGATAATTCGAGCAATTACCAATGGTTTATTCTACCTTTAACTATTTTTTTCTTCTGTTTGTTGCTGGATCCAACAGAGTCCAACTTGGCATCAGTACCAATAGAATCTGAATGTTTTCAGGAATACCTGCACAAGGTGTTTACTGTTCAATCTAAGAGGGTCCGAATGGTTGTTTAGAATAGATTTTATAGCAGGGATGGGGTACGAAACCGAGCATTCATTAATTAGTACCAGTGATAAGTATAACCGGATAAGTATAACCAGTTCGCGTCCTCCGGCGCGAACTGGTTAAGGAGGCAAAAATGTTCGTATTTTAAGATCAGTATTTTTTTGTCAGGACTACTTTTGTCAGATAATTTTCAGCTTATTTTTTACTAATAATACAGGAACTAAAATTGTGACCCAGCACGAGTAAATGAGACACTTTGAGGCAAAAATAAAAATTGAGATTTTGATTTCATCATTTAAAGCTTGTTTAGCTTTAAATGATGAAATCAAAATCTCAATTTTCATTTTTGCCTCAAAGTGTCTCATTTACTCGTGTTGGGTCACAAATGGGATCAAAATAAAAAAATTGCAGGTTTTATTAAGGCAACTTATTGGAGTCTGTTACACATACATGTACAAACATCATTAACTTTAATACATTTTCTATTTAGTTAAATTAAACAAACTTGAACCCTTAATTTATAGAACGACCCATACATACGTACAGTATGTAGGTAGTAAATTCTACACTCAAACCCTGATTCTGGTGGTACCGGTATACCTTACCCAATGTAAAAAAAAACCATCGGTTTAACCCAATCTCTCTACTTCCTCTTCTACATTGTAGGTACTGGACATTTTATTTTATTCATGTTATAGAGGGCTCCTTTGGAAAGCAGTTTGTTAACTGAAGCAGTTTGTTAACTGAAACAGTTTGTTAACTGAAAAGGACTACCCTCTTTAAAGATTGCACAAGTCTAAGAACTTTTTTGTCTAAGCACTGTCTTCAATAATCCATCCCGACCACACATAAGCTTTTCTACAATCAATAACGCTGTCCTGACCAGGGACCCCAGATAAGCAGGTTGGTTGATCCTCCATAAGCCTGCTCTGACCCCAAGGAGTATTACTGTCCCTGCTAATGCCCCATCTCTTCACTGTCTCTGCTAGTGTCCCATCTCTTGACCATTCCTTGGCCATGCCAGTTGCATACTGGGTATGTTTGTGCAGGTCAAGGGGGAAACATGATGCCGTTGTATGGATTTCAACCCGTGTGTTGTGGTCTTCAACTTGATCGTGCAAAACGACCGCAGACTAAAAGGCGTCACCGATTTAATTATTCGTCTCGCCTGCCCGGAAGTTAAAATTGCACTCTTGGGTGCAATTCGTGCGAGTTGAAGTGAACAATTACCACTGAGGTTTGGCCAGACAAGTTGAGAATAATACATGTAATAATAATAATGGAGTGCTAATCATTAGGGGTAAGCGATTCCAAACCGGAATCAGAAACTTAGAATCTGAATCGCGATTTCACTTTCTTTTAGGAATCAATTCCCTAAAGTGGTCGATTTCATTCCCGAAAATTTGATTCCTAAAAAACGGTCAGCGATTCCAGCAACTCTTTGGAGAAACACAGCGACAGTGATTAAGCCGACTTTAAAAACTTTAGTTCAAAAACAAAAAACCTCACGACCTTTTAAAAATAAAGGACGCTCAAAAACTTTTATTATTATCTTTTCTAATGTGAGTAAAATTTGCCTAATGTGAGTGAAATTTCTTGTGGAGACCTATTTATCTATAGAAATAACCCTGTGGAGACCTTTTGACTCCCATTGTCCACATTGTGTTCAGGTCTCCACAGGGTACCGAATTTAGAAACATACAAACCTGGTAGTGTTCACTAATTGTTGACAACAGAGAGATGTCAGAATACGTAAACATAAAATTCTTAGTCCTATAGGAATCTCAAACTGTGGATTGACCTTTAATTCCTAATACTAATGCACATGTACATACCGTACCGGGACATTCATGTATCTAATGATCTTCATCATGACATAGCTGTACCAAGTTGTTTTTCTTCGGACAGTCTGTTTGGCATTGAGACGCTGCGTGATATTGTGTAATGCATTCCTGATTAAATTTGTTTAATTGCGTTTGCCTGCGTGGGCTGATTAGCTGCAGGAATTTGTATAGTACCGGTATGTCATGTACACGCTAATGCATACAGTATTATGTGCACAGGACGTGTTATGTAGGCCCTCTGAGGTTCTGTCAGTATTAAAAGAATCCATGTAAAGATACAAAGTTTGGAGTAATGACAGGTCGGAAGTGGTGCATGACATATCCCATGGTTTTCAATATCAAAGGGTACAAAACGAAACCAAGGATTGCTCAAACGTTCCAAAGGTACTTTATCCCTAGGTCACAACTCGGCAGAAACCTGTAGAGATACGCGTATTAAAGTCATTGAGAACATTTTTTCATTTGAATGTACATGTGGGAGGGAAACCCCAGCAGCCGATTTCACTAAAAAGTGCATCTATAGCTCGCGCCCTTTTCAAAAGTGTCGTAAGGCTTACGCAACCAAAAAGTTGCATAGCTGAGCCATTTCCTTGTAAGGACCATTCCACGAAACTTAACGTACATGTAGCTGTACAATGTTTTAACCCTAACCACCCTGAGTCCATCAAAATCCATTTCCTGTTTTGGAGGATTTTAGCGGATTCAGGATACCTCCATATTGAACCAACTGGAGGAGTGTGATGGATTGAGGATTTTAAGCCTAACGTTACTGCAGGAGTGTGATGGATTCAGGATACAGACATTCAGGTGATGGACTGTGATGGACTCTATGGAGAAACGCACTGCAATTTTTTGTATGCCACCTACATGTAGGTATCCTGAATCCGTCACAGTCCATCAAACTTTTGCTGGTGGAGAATGATGGACTCAGGATCTCTCCAGAATGTATACTGGTGGAGTCTGATGGACTCAGGACACCAGCAGTTTTTGCAAACCAAAATTGGTGGACTGTGGCGGATTCAGGATACTTTCTAGTAAAAGGGGTGAGGGAGTTAGGGTTCACAGCGTTTACGATGACTGTTTTTGTATGTGTTCTTTCACAAAATCGTTGTTGAATCACCTTCGCTTTCCAATTTGAGAATATAGTTTTGTTCGACTTTCTGCAGAAACGTGCGGCAACTCTAAAAAAATGCTGTCACAAGTAAAAAAGCAATTCGTTTACTTCAAGCACAAGGTTGTGAGTGTCATTTGTGACCTGTTCCAACGAAACCCGGACAAAGTCGCACAATGTGTTTTGTCACAATGTACTCCTGAAGTCATTTCGGGATGGATTTTACCATTTTGAGGTTTTAGGTTTTCCTAAGTCACTCACTATTAATCTACAATCTCCTCAAATTTGAACAAAATCCGTCTACCAGAATTGATTTTTTTTGTCAATTTTGTGAAACATTTGTGTACAGAAATAATACGCTTTTCTGAACTTCAAAGCTGTTTATCTCATAATTAGGTTGTCAGGGTTTTATCACTAAATCCAGACCCCAGGGAAGATAGGGTGGGGGTATATGTAAATGATACATCATTTTAAAGCTGAGAACCTAGAGAATTTGAAAAAAGCAAAATCTGAAAAACTAAAACGTCGACTTTGTCCGGGTTTCGTTGGAACAGGTCACATTTATGCTTGATAAGTTGAGCAATGACAGGCTCCATGACAATTACGATTTGCTGGTAAAATTGCTAATTTTAAGTCGTTGCGCCACAACTTACGCCACCTGAACTGACCGCGCAAACTACGCCATAATTTGTTGTGTAAGCCGCAGACTTGCGCACTGTCTAACTTTTGTGAAACTTTTACGAAATATTGCGCAGCTTGCGCAATAATTTAAGGCAAAAGGATTGCATAAGGTTTCGTGAAATTTACACATTTTACTGCACTATTTAATTTTGTTTCATTTTTGAAAAAAATCTAATTACAGGATCTTGTTCCAGCCAAGAATCGTGCAGAGATGTGCAAGCTGGCACTCAAGTCGTCTGATTGGATCAAATTAGACACGTGGGAAATCGAGCAAGATGGTTGGACAGAGACAGCCAAGGTTGGTATCTGACAACCAATCAGATGAGCTAACGACTTTCATTTCACAAAGCATCAAACCTTCATTTAAGATCTTGTAAATTTCACTCACACTGTTTGAAGTGTGTGTGTGTACGTTTGTATTGACCGGCAATCGTGGTCGTCGGACAAAAGAATTGGGAGTCAAACAAATGGTCCACGATTGACACAACGTCCACGATCTTTTCTCGTGTACAAATCCTATGGCGATCATCCGAAAACGTTAGAGTACAAACAAAAGAGGGAAGACGGTCGGACAATGCCCCGTCCACGATTGCCGGTCTATACATGACTGGGTGTGTGTGTAGCCAATGCCATGTTTTATCAAGTGTGGATAGTGTATGGATGCTGAACAACCTTCTGACAAGGCATTTTGCTATGGATTTTATGCAGAAATGTACTGGTGTACATGTACGAGTCATTACGTGTACAGGTCATTCCGTGTCAATTCACCCAATGGGTTAAATAAACCCCACTCCTTCCAATTAGTTCAGCATTGTTTTATAGGGTTGTTTTGGGTGAAAAAGCCAAATTTTCAAGTTTTAGCGGCATCCGACCAGCTGTTTTTGTGCTACTGTCTGATATTCTTTTGTGATTTTGGCGGAAATGGGCATGGCAACCAATAATACAAATACCATCCAGTCCCTCCTTGCCAATTACCAAACAAAAAACAACCTGTTATTTTTACCACCGCCAGAAATTGCCTGAACATTTTTGGGGCATTTATTTTTCTGCCTGTCAGTTGTTATGTAGTTAGGATTACCAGAGGGATATTAACCAGTTCGCGCCGGGATTATTTTAACATTCAACGAGCCGAGGCGCGGGATTATTTTTTATGAAACTCGATCCGAGGCGGGTTCAGGCCGATGGTATCAGGAAGCACACCCATGACATTTTCGGCATTGCTTGCTGCTGACAGACATTTCCGGCCTTGCTCGTGACGTGTTTTTTTGTCATCCGTTTTGAATCTGGGGAAAACTTTGCGTGTATATACCATGTCCTCCGGTGCGAACTGTAGATAATAATAATAATAATAATAACAGGCATTTATACTGCGCTTTTCCAAAACATGATCAAAGCGCATAACAAAAGAAAGGATAAATTAAAACAAACTAGAACAAAACTTAAATCTACTATTTAGGAAAAAGATAAGTTTTAAGTTTACTCTTAAATGTAACAACACAAGTAGAGTCACGGACACTAATTGGGAGACTGTTCCAAAGTACTGATACTGGTGGTGGGTAGATACATGTACCGGTAACTTATGCGTCAAGGATAATCCCAATACATTTTCAGATTGATATGGATCAAGATGTGAAATCTGGATCACTTTGAATAATTTGTTAACTTTGGGAGATTTCTCAGTTGGGGCGGAGGTCTGCGCTCTACTGAGTTTTCTTTTTTAAGTACTAACTGCAATGTACTATACAAGTCTAAGTAATAGATCTTTACTGCATGTATGTTCTTGTATCGTATTACGATCGAGGATCGAAACACAAAAGAGAACAAAGGGAACAAAGGACGGTTTGCTTGTCCGAAATCAGTCTTCGATCGTTGGGGCAAGCGCTAAGTAATGGGGTTAGGGTATAACAAAGGAACAAAGGAACAAAGGAAAACACAATATCGATCCTCGGTCGTTATGTGGTTCATGACTGTGTACGTGGTACATTGACACATTAAAATCTTCATGAAAGACGTACAAACAGACAAAAGCATAACACATGCACACAGTTACAGATTATGTACATGTACATGTACATGTAGTAAACACTAATTGGTCTCATCTTCGGCCATTTCTACATGTGCCAATAAAACTGCCTGCAAAATTAGTCGTCCTTCATATCTGATCTGACCCCGATAGCTTGCAACACAAAAGTCATATCGGTTTATTATCGCAATGCAGTGGTACCCTCAACTCTGAACAAAACTGAGTGTTTTATTTTCCCGTCATAAACCTTGACAAGTTGCAATCATAAACCTTAATTTGCTGTGTGAAACAACTCAAATTGACTCCTTTTGGATTCATGGAATTAAAGGTACAGAAGGATACACCATTGGTAACTGTTTGAATTATCATGAATGGGGGGTTGTATTTTATAGTAAATATCGTTTTTAACTAACCTGTCCAAAGTTTTACAATCATGGATGCTGAGAAAAGCAAGAAAAACGGCGTTCGTGTTCAACCGGCGTCGGGCAGTAGTTCTTATGTTGTTATTGTTTTTTCCGCGATAGCCGTCCGGCGATAGTGAATTATTTTTTTCAATTCGATTTTAAGTTTTTAAGTACATACTTTTTGTATGTAACTCACATTATACCCTTCCTCTACGAGAGTAGATTACTGCATGGCAGTAGTACAGGCCAATTCACTACAGCTGTGTGCACTAAAGGATTATACACAGTTTTGGGGGGCTGGTGCATGTTGAAGTGCTTTGGAGTATAAACAGCAAGGGTTAATTAGCCGACACAAAACAGAATGCAAACAATTGAGAATTTTTTGAATTGAGAACAATTGAGAACAGTAATGACTCGCATTTTAGGATTAACGAAAAATCTTCAAAAAGAAACAATCAACTATCACTGTACATGTATGCCGTATATCTTTATCATTTTATTAGGACTTTGAATTTAACCTTCCCTTACTCAGCGACAGCATGTAGCCAGTTACCATTTCTATCAAAACCTATCGTAACTCATTCATACGCTATGATAGAGAAAGGAGGTTGATTTTGTTTCATGGGTTGTGTTAAAGTAACGGTAAAAGAATTAAAGGTTTATACACCATTGGCAAGTGCTTGAATTATCAGGAATAGACCGATTTTGAGGGTTGTATTTTATAGTTAATATAATTTAACTGACCTGTCCAAAGTTTTACAATCAGGGATGCCAAGAAAAATAGCAAGCAAATTTTTTTGGAAAGCCAAGGCTGAGCACGGCGACCCAGGCAGGCCAAGAATTGTATATTACCTTTTACAAGACAGCTAAAATATTGTTCTTATTGTTTTAAGTTTTATAAATCTGCAAATATTTTGCTTTTTCCCCCTTCAATTCGATATCGCATTTTAGATAAAATGTTGAAACTTAAACTCTTCTTATTGAGTGCAGTTTGACACAGACAATTTCCGCACAGTAATATACATGTACCGGTACAATTCAGGCAGAGACTTTGTTGGCTATGTACAGGCTACCGGTACATGTACGTATAGATAACAAACCTACAGCATCTTGCCAAGTAGACTGGTCTCCGTTTACCACTAGTATTAAGTCATACGTATTACTTTACAGAAATTCAATCATCTGTGTCTGTGAATAATTGTTTATCGAGTTAGGACGTTTTGGAGGAATATATTATTAGTTATCTTGCAGGATAGGAGTGCCGAATAGCGTGAAGGTTGTCATCTCCCACCCCTAAAGCAGATGTGAAGCGTAGTCTAACACGCACGCTGTGCACCAACTTGTTAGTGGTGATCCATTACATGTACAATGTACATAATGAATGGCACACGCATCTTGGAATAGTGTGATACAGAGAGTGTGATATATTATCACACTATTACTCAGGGGGGAGAGGGGCATCCGTTTCTCATTTGGGAGGGAGTGGGGGAGGGGGGGGGGGGGTGGGGGGTGGGGGGTGGGGGGTGGGGGGTGGAGAGCAACGGCAACAGGTTTGTGTTCTGTTGAGTCTGTTTGGTTTGGGAAGGAAACGGGGATATTAAGGTTTTTGTGGGGAGAACCTGGGGGCACCGGAAATTGCAAACAACTTCAAACTTTACACTTCACATTCTTGAGTGTGAAAAATACACCTGCCAATTGTTCAGCTTCATACAGTGCCTGGTTCTGGAGATAACCGAATTACGGATACACTCACAGCCCAGACAGCCCGACAGACAGACAGACAGACAGTGATTCCTGGCATTATAGTATCGTTAACTAGTTCGTGCCGGGATTATTTTAACATCACCGAGCTGACGTGCGGAATAATTTTTAATGAAACTCAATCCGAGGCAGGTGCAGGCCGATAGTACCGGGAAGCACACCCACGCATTTCCGGCTTTGCTCGCTGCTGACAGACATTTCCGGCCTTGCTCGCTGCTGACAGACATTTCCGGCCTTGCTCGCTGCTGACAGACATTTCCGGCCTTGCTCGTGGCGTGTTTATGCGTCATCCGATTTGAATCTGGGGAAAACTTTGCGTTTATATCTGTCATCCGGCGCGAACTGGTTAAAGATCGTTACAATTAGGACGTCCCAATTGGAATTACATGTACATTATCAAGTTGGATTAAGCTCATTAGAGATAAAGCAATCGCAGAATGGGATATTGGGATTCATTTGAAATTAGCATGGAGAGTCTTCATTCCTTTCAGTGACAAAACAACTCCCCAACATATGTGTAGAAATGTGACAAAGTTAAAAGCTTGGGCAAACTTTTGATAGTTTTGGCACAGAAGTCTGATTTAATGATGTGCAAACCTGACCCCACCCAAAACAGACTTTGGGTTAGGTCAGGTCAGGTCAGGTCAGGTCAGGTCGGGTCGTTTTTTTCCCTATCATTTCAGTCGAGTAGAGTAACTTTGGGTCGGGTCGGGTCGGGTCAGTTTGGCCGTTTTGTGAAAACCCAAAAATAAACCAAAACAGTTTGGAATTCAATGTGGTTCAATTATATTGCAGGATCACTGTGTCCGCTAATAACGCGTACATGTACTTACTTACCGCGTCAATCCACCGCGTGATTGTACATGTACAACCAATGGCATGTGGTCCTCGGGTCATGTATCGAGTGTTTGTGATCATTATACACTTCAGCTTTTCATTGAGAGACGGCTGTTTTTAATAACTCGACCCGATGTTGGTAATTTTGAGCACAAAGGCAGACACGTTCCTGAAATATACATCTATTTGCCCAAGCCATACGTTCATTTTTGTTTAGATTCGGTTTAGTTTTCGTCTGGATTGGGTCGGTTTTTCCTTGATTTTATTTGTCTTTCTCGGGTAGTGTCGGGTCTGTTTGAGTTCAGATCAGTTTTGGTTCGGATTTGGTTTTTATCTTGGATGTTTCGGGTCGGTTTGGCCTGACCATCCCAACCTGATGCACATCTTTAGTCTGATACATATTAGAATCAAGTCCTGTGGAATTTTTTGCCATCTTCAGTAATCTAATCTCTAACTTCCTCAGTAAACAGAAAATCTCTGCTGTACACAAAGGTCAGTCATCTCCTGCTCATTGTTTCAATGCAGGTGTTCCACAAGGTTCTTTACAAGGTTCTTTACAAGGTTCTTTACAAGGCTCTTTACAAGGCCCAATTCTGTTCTTGCTTCGTCAATGATATACCTGACTGCTTCTTCTCCCAAATAGCCATCGGCCTGTACAGTACATTTCAATTGAAATTCTGTTCACACTTTGTACACTTTTTCTCGAGTGGGAAACAGATTTTCACAGTTTTTCACACAAATAGGAACCTGATTTCACACCTTTTCAAAAAGTGAAGTGGGAAACCGATTTAACACTTTTTAACAAAGTGAAAAAACGTTTTCACATTTTTTTCACAACATTTTCCATTATATTAGGCAGTGTACTTTTATTTTCACTGTACCGTGTACAGTACTGTATGTAGACAACACAATTTGTATTCCTATGCTGCAGTGTTGGAGTTGAGTCCTGAAATCAGAGTACTCAGAGTACTTTAGGGGACGAGTCCTAGGCCAAGTCCTAGGCCAAGTCCTAGGCCAAGTCCTAGGCCAAGTCCTAGGCCAAGTCCTAGGCCAAGTCCTAGGCCAAGTCTAAGTACATTCAAGACTGAGTACTTGGCCGATTCAGAGTACCTCAGTTCGAGTTTAAGTACAATACCAAAAACAATTAAGTACACAAAAATTGTAAAGTAGATGTTTGTTTAAGTTTGATGTCGTCATACATTCTTGTTTAACACAACTTGCACATGTGGCATGTGCTGCTTTTTCCCACCGGCGTTGAACTCCTGGTGACATATTCAATCATTTATGCAACCGTAAAATTCCCCAAATGTCTCTAGGCAATGGACAATAATGTACACATGTGGGAAAAATCCCCAAATGGCCTCACTGGTAAACCGTTAAGTGGCGAGCGAACATAAGAAGCATGGGCTTGGTTGTCTCCCGGTTCACGAATCCTTGAATGTTAGTAGCATTGGGGACATGGGAACTAGACGAGAAAAAATTCCTTGTACCCAGTGCACAGTAAAGCTGTATTATTACAGACTGCAACCGCGCTTAATTGCGTTGCATTCCAGGTTGAACTATGGAATCAATTACCAAGTAATGTACTAGATTTGCACTCTCAAGTACTGGAGTCAAGTACCAAGTACAGAACCACCGAGTCCCTGAACAATTTGAATACAAAGAATCGAGTATAAGTCATCGAGTCAAAATAATTTCTGAGTACTGATAGTTGAGTACACGCCGGGTACTTGCATGTACTCGAGTTGTACTTGAGTATATGAGTACTCCAACACTGTGTTCTTCTGCCCTGGATACGCTTCGATCTCATGCCAGCAATACTCTTCAAGGTAGGATACACCATTTGCAGATACTATATCAAACAATTTAACTACCAAATTATTAAGAAATATCTTACTTATTTCAAAGTAAATATTGATTGTAGGCATCCAGCAAAATGATTGCACTTGATATCCTATAATTTTTTCAAAAAATTGAATTTTATAAACAAACAATTAACAATTGCCAGACGGCGATTGCAAAAAAACAAACAAAAAACCCATAAGAACAACTGCCGAACGCCGCTTGAAAACGAACGCTGTTTTTCTTGCTTTCCTCGGCATCCATGATTGTAAAACTTCGAACAGGTCAGTTAAACGATATTTACTATAAAGTACAATCTCCCAAATCAACCTATTCAGGATAATTCAAGCAATTACTAATGGTGTATCGTACCTTTGATGATGATCTTAGGAATGTCACAAGCTGGGGGACTAATTGGCTTGTCTCCTTCAACCAGAAGAAAACACACTTACAGATTGTGTCCAGCTCAAAATCTGTCAACTGCCTCGTTCTGTCAATGGATTCGTTTCCCTTGCAGTGTCATCCAGCTGTGTACATGATCTTGTCATCACCAATAATCTATTGTGTAACAAGTACGGTATTGCCAAAAAAAGCCTCTTTAGAGGGATCGTATACATTTGATAATTGGAACCCATTGTTTGTTTCAATCATATAGTTATAGAACTGTACCATAAAACTAACCTGTAAAAATTTCATTTCAAAAGGTGGTAGCGATTTTGAGATATTGCCGAAAATCTGGAGCGGTTTTGTCCACGCAGGAAAAATAATCTGCATTGAAATACACACTCTGATAACAAATTTTTGGGGATAAAAAAAGTGATATCTTTTCCCATAACCGCAGTACTTCGAAGTAAAAAGTTTCTAAAAATGCATTATACTATCCAAAGCTGCTGTACTTCTTACCAAGTAAGTTTTTATTGCCATTAACTTTTGGAGTAATTACCAAACGTATACGATCCCTTTAACCAGTTCGCGCCGGGATTATTTTATTATCACTGAGCCGAGGCGCTAGATTATTTTTAACGATACTCGATCCGAGGCGGGGTCAGGCCAGTGGTACCGGGAAGCACACCCACGCATTTCCGGCCTTGCTCGCTGCTGACAGACATTTTCGGCCTTGCTCGTGACGTGTTTATGCGTCATCCGCTTTAAATCTAGGGAAAACTTTGCACGTACGTCCTCCGGCGCGAACTGGTTATAAAGGCCGGTTCATACTTCATGCAAATTATGCGAATGTGAAGTGAATTTGACGTCACCGAACATTCGCTGTGAAATTCGCCGGAGTTGAAATGTGTTCGACTTGGCCTGATGCAAACATTTGCAACGAAATGAGCGGAAAGTCGCACATGGCCAAAACGAGTTATTGGCGGAAACATATATTTTTCAAGTGGGAGTTCGGTTTCGAAGTGTTCACATTTTTCCATACAAAAAAACCTTCTTTATCATCATATTTTTTTGGTGGCTGAATTGCACCGAGTGGTAGTATAGTTGGCACGGTTTACAGACTTTGAACTTTGTTTTCTCAAAACAAGGGAGCATGAGTTCAGCTATTTCAAATGAGTATAGCACCGACGGTTAGGAATAAGCTACAGCAACACACAATACATCATTTGAAAGCTTCGGACTTCTTCTTTCTAGAAATGTAATAAGGTCAACTTTTTTATTTTGCGACTTTCCACCCATTTTGTGGTGCCAGGTCACATTTGCTTTCACATTTGCTTTCGTGGCAAGTATATGAACCGGCCTTTAGTCCCTCTGCCACCCCAAAGCATTATTTTATTTCTTATATTGTCCCAACTGGGTTAACAAGTTTTTCCAGAATTAAAAAAAAAAAGGATGCCGGATAAACACATCACCAGCAGGGCTTGAAATATTTGTTAGCTACCGGCTGGCAACTAAAGTTGTTGCATGCATGGCCCAATTTTGAATGCAATTTGACTTCAACTTTTTATATTTTTCTAAACTTTAACCAAAATGCCACGTATATACAGAATGACTACGTACAGAAATAGTGATTGCATCGTCTCTTTGTTCAGGCGAGTTAATAAAAAGTAATCGTGCGTAGGCAGAGTACATGCATGCAGAGCTCAGAGTTTTAGGAGAAACCAGTTTCCCCTTGACATGTTTATCATTGTATGTTACCCTCCTCCCAAAAGAAATTGGGCCGAATTATTTACCTGACCATCTGGGAATAACATTAACAGTTGAATCAGAATCTAGACTCACAAACCTGTTAGCACACACGTGTATGTTTTTGTTTAATCAGAGGAGATCGGATACATGTTAACAATCCCACCGCACCGGGTCCGAGGCGACGGGAGAGACGCCGTTTTAATTTAAATCTGACCCCTTCCAGACCCGGGTGTTCGTTGTTTTTTTATTAAGGCCACGCAATGCATCTCAGCACGTCACAGATTGTGCTGGCCAATGCATTTCTGCGGTTCTACTAATCAATATCGAAGTGACATCGAACCTTTGAGTTGTTTTCTAGCCTCGCTTCAGCTGTTTGATGGGCCGACGGGGCTGACTGATGAAATTGCGATTGCGGTACTCTGGCTAGAGGGGCCCATTTGGACCAAAACAAAGCACTTGCCTCAATCAGATACTGTACGTGTGTACCCCGAGGGGGGGGCGGTAGCGGTACTTCCCAGAGCAGTTTCCTACACTCGTGGTTCTGTTATTGAGAGTATTTGGTGATACGTACAGTGGAAAGCCGCTTTAACAAACATCACGGGATCAACATAGTTATTTTGTTCGGTATATCAATTGTTCGGTATAGCGATTTTCAGTGAAAAGGTAACCAGCAACTTAATTGCAGAAATTTATCTACTTCACATCTCAAAATAACATCAAGACAATTTAGTACACGCTTTTAATGATACCGTACAATACATTTTGATTGGAGTAACCCTACGAGTACCGGGTTTTGGCTGGGTGTGTAGTTGGGTGGCTGTAGTCAAGCTGTGGCATGCTGGTCCAATGTTAAAATCTTGGAAAGTGTAGCTTACTGGTGCACTAGACCAGTCTGGTCCATCGAAGAGTGCAAGAACCGGGTGGTTCAGGCCATTAAACTTCACCAAGAACCAAGCCGAGGCGCAAAATTATTTTTAACGAAACCCGATCCGATGCGGGTTCAGGTTGATGGTACCGGGAAGCACAACCACGCATTTCCGGCTTGCTCGCTGCTGACAGACATTTCCAACCTTGCTCGTGACGTGTTTATGTGTCATCCGTTTTAAATCTTGTGAAAACTTTTCGTGTATACACGTCCTCCGGTGCGAACTGGTCAAATACACTTGCACCCAACGATGCAGAGGGCTATTACATAAACCAGTCGGCCCACTGGGCAACATTTAACAACATATATTGGGTACAAAAACAGAATAACGAGGGTACAATATAGTTACACAAGGGTCCACTGAAAAACACTTTACACCAAACATCACAGATGTTTAGGTATAATTAAGTAAAAATGATATCGGACATACACTTGCCGTGAAATATCACTCTCAATTGTGACACCCGGAATCTCAGGAATTCTATTGAGATATCTACTGGTAGTAGTGTGTGTTCTAAGGTAACAATAGTCTGAAGTGTGTATTGTATGTAGAGACAAGGGCCCATATCGCGCTAGGTGTTGACATCAATTTTTCCTCTGTTTCTTGAATCTGAGAGTGTGAAATCAAGTCATAGGTGATGGTAAAATATGTTCAGACCAATTTTCAATAGTTGCCAGAACAACAACAGATACATGTATGCCCAGTCCAATTTCCAAGTTGTTGTTTTCCAAATGTTTGTGAAGGAATTTGGCACCTTGTCCAATCGGTGTTGTGTCAGATTTGACCGTCCGCAATCGAAATGTCTCTTGTTTTGCATCTCTTGCAGTCGTTGAGACACCACCTCGATACGGTCAACTTGGAGACATCCAAGGAGGCAGAAGACACCATCCAACCTCGCGTCTCGAGGTACACCTCCGTGCCAGTACGGTCGAACCGAAAGAGGAGACGGAACAACAACAAAAACAATGACGTCAATGGCGGTAAGTTATTGATGCGCACGGAAGTGCTGTATTTGTAGTGTGTCCATCACTTAATCCTCACAAGCCCAGAAGAGTTTGACCACGCAATTAAGTCCTCCCAGCTCAAGTCAAGTCACAAGCTATTCAAACAAACTGTTAACAAATTTGCATTTCTTTGTTGTGTTTGTTCCCTGTTTCGACCGGAGCCTTATTTCATGACCCCGTTTACTATTAGCAAAAGAATCCCTGCCTAATATAGCAGAAAATTCTGTGCTTACATTAAGGCATAACAAAAAAAAATGTTATTTTGGCGTAACCCGACCGCCCCTAAAAATACGGCCGACCCTGGATATTTTTTTTTTCAAGGAACGAAATTTAATGATTAAAATCTATATAAATCTAGTTATAAATACGTTTGAAACCATTTCTGACCGTTTCTCATTGTTGTGTGTGTGGATTGTGAAAATATTGAACCTGGACACGCTACCGTGTATCACTACCGGCTTAAACAATTAGAAAGCATATCATTTTCATTGCTGGGAGGAAAAAAAAAAAAATCCCTACCTACCTACCTACCCTATTTTTTGGGGCCCGTTACGCCAACATAACATTTTTTTGTTTTATGCCTAAGCATATTTTGTGGGTGTATTTTACGGTTTAGCAGGGAAATTTGGCTAATGCACAGTATGCATGGTAGTAAATGCCATTTAAGAATTGTTTGCTGAGCACAGAATTGTTCTAAAACAGAGTTGTATTCCCCCCCCCCCCACAAGTCCCCACAAGTCCCCACAAGTCCCCACAAGTCCCCACAAGTCTTTCAGTCTCAAGTCAAGTCACTAGCTATTCAAATGAACTGTTAACAAAAGCGTTAATTTGTCATTGTTCAACCAGTTACTTGCGACTGGCTTTATGAAAAGAATTGTGACTGGACTTGTGAAAGGACTTGCAGGGACTCGAATACAACTTTGTCTATTACTGTAGCTCTGTATAGCACAAAATGGTTATCGTTAGCACAAATTCTGTGTTTAGCAGACCACGAAATGAGGCTCAGACTTTTAATAATTGACGTGTGATACTACCTGGTACCTGTACCTTGAATGACTAAACTTGTGTCTGCAACTAAACAGAGGAGAAAATGTTGGTGTTTTTTTTTACTACTAACTAAACCGAGCAGCACATGGAGAATTTGTGTATAGCCATCTTTCTTTTGTGCCCTTTTTCGTAATTTAAAAAAAACCAGTTTGGTATCTTGATGAGGTAGTCCAAGTCAAAGGTCATTCGGGATAAAATTGCCAATGCGATGTTGCATAGTGTTACGTGTTGCGTCGTGTGACCGTCTCCTTGCGCATTCATACGCCTTCGATGAGCATTTGAGTATCACAAATGACCCAGGACCCATATCATTGATGGCGTGCGCACTTAAAACAACCCTTATTCATAAGCCGACCATTTCAAATTAAAAGTGAAGTAAAATCTATATTTTTGGAACTTGCAAATAGAAATTAAAGTAATGAAATAAAGTTAATTACAAATTTATACCAGAGTGCTCTGATGAATGATTTTAAAAATGCTATTAATGAAACGCTACAGTTTTCAGCCACATTTTAATAATAATTGAAAGTGAGGATTGGAATGCATAACATACCGGTAGTCTGGCACCATCCAATTCAACGGTTTACAAGACCACGATTTTGTTGCGCGCGCGCACATAAACGAACAAAATAGTACGCGACTTTTGAAAATATTAGTGCGTTAAGGCGCACGACTTTGTCGCGTAGTGTAAACGCATTCATTGATTTGCGTGTATATTAATGCGCGTGTCTATAAAACGCAGACATTATCACTCGACAAAATCGCGTATGTAATTTAGGGAGCACGATAAAAAATGGCTTCACCATGAATAAGGTGTATACCGAACTGGCTTATATGAAGTGGGTTGCTGAGTGCAGGCTGGGTACATACTTGTACTTTAAAAAACGTATGATAAATGTTTACATTACACTGTAGTACACGATGACAGACTGAGCAATTAACAAGTTGGCTCATCGTTCCTGCCATTTTTCCTTGGGGCAAACGTGTCAAGCTTCCTTCAGATTCAGAATAATCACGCGACACACAATATATACCGGTAGGTATAGGTATTTCGAAACACGCGCCTTCCTGTAGATTGTCAGCTTTATAAGACGACCAATTACCGTTTGGCAAAACACGGCTTCCGGATTGATTACTAAAGGCGTATCGCTATACCCGATCGAAGTACCGTTCCAAATCCCGTGGGCTGATTGGAATGGTGTTAAGTTACCCTTCGGTCGCCTTCCTGTTGTAAACATCACTCAGCATCTCGTACTTGGACTCCTGTCTGTGTACGTGGACGGTAAATTGTTTTATTTTTCATCGGCCAATTTGTACCGTCAGTCCGTCACGTAACAACAACTGTACACACCGTGGATACCATCGTGGGTGTCTGCTCAACCCCAAGCATGCTTTTCTGAGGAGTTTGCTGTGATAAATTTTGTTTAAAGAGAGCTTTGACAAATTTCAAGAGAAAACCAGAGTTGGGGGAATGACGCCAGTGGCTGGGACGTGAGTCACATTTTAGTGGCAGTATATTTGTGATTAGTGATGCAAGTCAGACTTACCGGATGAATATTATTGAGACTGGGAAAACAAAAAAACATGTAAGACTAAAAGTGACGTACAAAAAAAAAGCATATAAAAACATAAGGTAAATGTACATCAATTCTTTTGGTACATGTACATGTACATTGCGTTATGGGGACAATCCATAGGGTTTGTGTGCTAAGGGAAATCTCTCTAATCTCAAACTCGGAACACTCAAAAATTATAAAATGTTCAACATCATCCTAATTTGTCTTCTACATTTTCTTTCATTATACCCTAACCCAATTTTACCTTGTCCTACCGGTACCTTTACTGAAGACCCAACGCACTACGGGGACTTGTTTTTTCCAAACAACATACATGTAGGTGGAGGCTTGTACATCTACCGGTATACTTGCACGTATGCGTGTACCGGCATGGGCGATGATCCCCGGGAACTTTTTTTGTAAAGGATGGCTCCCCCCAGACTTTTCCAAAGACAAATGGGACAAATCCTGGAGAAATTGAGGGAAAACGACTTTTGGACCCCTGTACATTTTCAACAGTGCATCAATATTGATGCAAGTCAGTATTGGCATACGTTGTATACCTTCACTATGCACGGATGAAGTGAACGCGCCTCTTGCACAACTACCGGTAGCACGTCAAAGTTGTTATTGGTGCGATTTGATGAGAAATTGCCGCTACTGTTTACTGGTACATACACACTGCTTTTTCAAAGTCTTTAATCGACTCAGTGGTTGTGATTCTTCGGTTCACCCGTTTGACATTCTCAAATCACGTGCATGAACCATCCGGAACTCTTCAAGAGTGGACTGCCATTTCCACCTTCGTGTCCCCGTACCTTTTGTTGTTGATGCAGCGTCCCAGGCAAACCTCCCCAAAGTGTTTGTGTTGCCGCTCAAGCTACCGTACTGTACATGTAGTCCACTGGGTGCAGTCAATTTGTTTGGTCCCGAATTGAATTGGCCCCGAATTGAATTGGCCGGGGAAATTCCATCAGCTCGAAGCCGTTTTAAAGGAACAGGATTTTCAATTTTGTCTGGAACTTAGAACTTATCTAGTGGCTAAAAGATTCATTTTAACACAATGATCCAGATCTGAATTAAATTTGTGTTCGCAAGTTTATATAATATTTACTTTGGGAAAACCAAATTAACAATGTCAAATTGTCCATGTGGTCAATATGAAGATGGCAATAATTAGAGCCTAAAAAAATATAAGGGTCAAAGGTCATGTACAGTTGGGCCGTCCTTTACAAAACTTGTGCACAGTCAACCACGAGAAAAGGCGACACTTGTGATCCCAGGATGAATTGTTTATTAAATACTTTGTTAATATTTACCGTGCATGGGGTGAAGTATTTATCTTGCTTTAAAACAAATTAAAATATTTATGATCCCCTTGATTATTCTAAACTTGTAGGGTTTCATTTTTAAGTGTGCTGTTGAAGTGTGCTATAAAAATGTGCTATAGAAATGTGCAAAGATAACGCTTTACTGCAGCTTTTGAACATTGGTATATTTGTGGTTCATTGGCGATACTGTGCAAACAAGTTGTAACAGAAGGTAAGGACAAATATAGCATCATTATTTACTTTGAAATAAGTAATATATTGCTCAATACTTTGGCAGTACAAATTTTTGATATTTGCAAATGGTGTATTCTACCTTTTAAGGGCTCTGTGCCTTTTGACGATCATACATTCTCTGGTTTGTGGATTGTGTGAATTTGTCGGAATGCTGTGAGGCATGAAACGGGGCGAGCGACAGAGAGTGAGAGAAAAATGCTGTAGCGGAAAAAGAGGGAATGAATGGTTGTTGACCAAGCAGTGCTGGCCTCCGGTGAGAGGTGGCATTTTGATTCCCAAGCCGTGCGCCCACCGTCAATACATCTCAGGCGCAGTACATGTACATGCCTATCCCATTCTTATATTAATAGACCACTAGTTCCCCGTAGGCATTCTATTAATCTGATTAGAAGTGGGCGCAGGGCGTACTAAATTCGGTCTAGAGAGTTTCCCGTGAAGTGACGTCAACGTGGAGTATTGCAATAATGGAAAGTCATCCCACTTGTCACCGTCGGCCAAAACCCAAGTGCTGGTCAATTTGTCATTGTCGTTGACTCTACAAACCATTCCGTAACACCTAATTCATCATATGAAATACTGAGTAACTAAGTTTGCACATTAATTTCTTGTACAAACATCTTCCTCCGTCATTCGTTGTGGTAAATCTTCATCCAAATTAATAAGTAACTCTCCTGGCTTTTTGAGAGCAAGACATAAATTTGACTTTCTTGATCTGATGTCTAAAACGAAATCAATTTGCCACGAACATTGACTTATCCCCGTAATAAGAGTGTGTAAGTTGACCTCAAAATTGTGCGAGACTTTACGACAATACACCACATCAGGGCATCATGTACATGTACATGTATAGGAGCTACAACAAGGTTTTTTTTCATTTCTTTTGCATAAAATGGCTGGGCCCATCCAATCAAGCGCAATAATTGGGTATTAAGAAATACTGCAAGCTTATGACTATTATATAATTAAATGTGTAGACCTCACCTTCCATTCAATCGAATACGCAGATAACCGAGTTGGGTAAGTTCAAACACGGGAGTCTGTGACTAGACTAGTCAGTGTTTGGAACCGAGACACTCACAGACAAAGTGAGCGAGAACTGGCAGTATTTACAAAGTCTATTCCCATTCATTTACATTTGTGAGGCGTTCTGGCAAAATGAGACGGAACTTGGGCACAGGGCATGCATGTAACTAGAGAAAACTGCAAAAGAATGAATAATGGGATTTTTGTTTGTTTGTTTTTATTTATTGATATTTGTAATCTTTGGTATGCCTACTAAACTACATGTATATTTTCAAATAAGTTAAGAGGGCCTAATATTAACTTCTATTGTTTTCTCCCATTTGTCATCTGTTTCTGATTTAATCCTTGCCAGCAGTTTGTTCTTATTTGTTCTCACTCCTCTGGTTTTCCCTTGTCTATTGTCCTAAACCCACACATTTTCTCAACATTTTACTTTTGCGACATGTTGATAAATGCGTCGGCCATAACTTGTTAACGGATTCTGGTTCGACTATATTGTTGGACCTATATACATTGTACATGTAGGCGTCGGACTTACGAGCAGACCCCAATCTGAGTAGGCTAATTGATAATAATTCAGTAGGCTACTTTGCAGATAATGCAAATGCAACACAGTGATCCACATTATGAAAAGTGCATTATGAGAGACTGAGCATCTTAAAAATCCGAGTGCAGACAGTCTGCCGGCAGGCTTGATTACACTCAATGGGATTGGAGGCTGTTGATTTGAAGACGAGACGATCGGTCTTCATGGTTTGGATCGCAAGGTTGGCTAGATTACTACAAGTATGTAGATTCATGAAGTAGTGTTGGGCAAGTAGTGGATTTTGCTGCTTGAGGAAATTACTCGGGAGTAGTCGAGTACTTGCGAGTAGTTAACAGTTTTTCATAAGAGCAGAAAGAATGATACACATTATGTATTTTTGTGCATACAAAATGTATGTGACCAGCTTTACAAAAAGGTGTATTAAGTCGCGTTGTGCACTATCATGTAATGGCCCGCTCAACGTAGAGAGGGTAAACATTTCATCAAATTTTGTTGTCATGAATGACATCTTCAATGCCTATAGTTACAGGTTTCATTCAAAGAAATGTTGATTTTGATGAATAAAGTGGGAAAAAATACCATTTTTGTGTGCATCGTTCTGTTGTAGTACAACAGAGCCGGCTATTTCAAAGCCTGTTTTCTCAGTTGTATAATTTGAATTCAAGGAAGTAATCCATATGCAAACACGTCATATCTCCAAAATGAGAGGGGCTAGTGAGCTATATTATACACCAAATAAAAGCTTACTTTGTGGGCTTTTCAACCATGTATATAACTTCTTATTTCTTATTTTGCGACATAATACACCTAGAGCCGGTCACATATGTACATTTTTGTGCATGTATGTACAACGTGAAATGGCAACCCATTTTTCAGCAGTGAGATAACCTTTCTGTGCAATGTTTTGGGTCATTTACCTAGAATTTATTTGTTGGGAGTAAAATCCTAGGGAGAGTGAGGTGGAACAAATGATTCCTTAATTGCTACATGTACTGTAGCTTCATTTATATCATCCAGACAACGGGCAACTTTAGTGCAGAATTCGCAAATTAGTTACTTTTTTATGTCAACACTGTGAAAATGAATTGCTACTTGGAGTACCTGCTCTACTCGTGCCTAGACGAGTACTTGATATAGAGTAATACAAGTAGCATAAACTACTACTCACGAGTATATTGCATTACTTGCCTAGCAGTACTCTGAAGAAACTGTACGTAGATAGAGCTGATTGGCAAATAATGGGAGCCAGTGATGAACTAATAAGGGTGTCCCTTTTTATTTCCTTAGTTCTCATTCCCGACTGACCTTATGTTGGGCTCTTGACTCAAGAAAAAATAAAACCCAATTTGTTGGTTATTTACTGCCGACCTTCCCAAATCCACCCATTCCTGATAATTCAAGCACAATGGTGTATACCTTTAACTAGTCTCATTGCAGTAAACAAAACTAGAGACATGGCATCATTTACCTGTATGTTCACAGTCTATATGGGTGCCAAAAAAAATTTTTTTGACCGACCGACTGACCCTACTTTAGATGCAAACAAATTAGAACAGTAGAAAAAAAAAGAGACGCCTTATCTGCTATAAATGATCACAAAAAAAATATAAGTGCCAATATCTTTCTGCAATTACTTTTATATACATGATTCATATAGAATTCCTATGCTTGTGTACCAGGCATAAATATTATACAGGTAAATTAATTATTTATTCATTCATTTACCCATCCACCTGAGGCTCATTGTAAAGGGTTTTCCCACAGGATTTAATTAATTCTTATGAGCTACTGACAGATCCCCCCCCCCCCCCCCCCCTCTCTAAATGGTCTTGGTCACAAACCGGAGCGGGCCTGTTACCAGGAATTGTTGTATATGGTGGGACACGCGTTTAGTGCACGACACTCATCAGATGCAATTGTAACGTGTGTATGGCCGATATGCAATCATCAATAGAACATTCAAATAGCTTTTTGCCCATATGTTAGCATTTTTTGAACTAAACAAAATAAAACCCTGTAAATTTGCTATAGACAACATATGTGAGTAAATGAGACACTTTGCGGCAAAATTAAAATTGAAATTTTGATTTCATCATTTAAAGCTTGTTTAGCTTTAAATGATGAAATCAAAATCTCAATTTTCGTTTTTGCCGCAAAGTGTCTCATTTACTCGTGCTGGGTCACATATCAGGACACTTGTATACTGTTGCAGCCCTTATTTATTGAAGAGCCTTCCTGACATTTATGTACAATGTATCAATGTTACAAATAAAACAATATTTTTGTTTTTTTTATTTGCTCAATACAATTGGTTTAAAGTTACATGCGCAAAGTTGTTAAAAATAATATGTACATCATTTACTTGAACACATTTATTTTTAATACAACATGGTTTAGAATATCTGGTTAAAAAATACAAACGTCAAAAGTTAAGGGAAGTTTAGGTGTCATGTTCATCATGACCACACAAATATGGCTTCTCACACAGTACAAAGATCTTACAAGTTAGTGCCCATTGATCTACACTGTAGCACACAAAATGGATTCACTTGTTGTTTATTTGTGTATTATAATTGTATATTGTTCTCTTAAACCTAACTCCCTATGGTGTGTGCAGAATCATATTGATTTGAGGATTTGGGCGGGTTAGGGTTAAAGGTAGGACACACCATTGGTAATTATCAGGAATGGGTGGATTTTGGGGGTTGTATTTTTATAGTAAATATCGTTTAACTGAACTGTCCACAGTTATACAATCACGGATGCCGAAACAAAATAAAAAGTTTTTAACTGGCGTTGGCAATTGTTTTTGTTATTAATACCGTATGTTGTTTTTTATAAAATATAAATTTTCAGAACAATTACAGGATATCTAGCAAAATCATTTTGCTGGATTCCTAGAATCATTATTTACTTTAAAATTAGTAAGCAATTTCTTAATAATTCACCAGTAACAAAATTTGATATCTGCAAATGGTGTATCCTACCTTTAAGGGCCTCCTTAATTGTGTTTTGGGTTCCGTAATTGACTTGATGGATCAGTAATGGAATGACCTTCTCCTGAAAGCAACAATTATCTTGTGGAGGGCAGGAAATTATTGCAGTCACTTTTAACATGGCTAAAAGCATTTTCTTAAAATCACGATGGGAAACTTGATTGCAAATTGGCAATCGGAGACACTTCATTAAAAATATTGTGACTGATACGAGTGGCAATGATACCTGGCATTGCATTAACCCTAACCCCTAGCACTTGTTGCTGGCAGGTACATGTAACCTCAATCCTTTAAAATCAAAAAAGTCTTAACAAAAAAATGATACAATGCCTCAGTCCTTCAAAATCAACCAAAATTCATTCAAGTTTTGTGTTTGACAAATGCTCACTGCCTCAATCCTCCAAAATCCACCGAAGTGTATTCACTTTGTTATGCGAGGGGTACTGATTGCCCCAATCATCCAAAATCAACCAGAATAATTCTTGTTTTAAACAATTGTTCTCTTTGTGCAGGAATAGGGCCGTTATCTCATTTATTATAATATTTTTACAAATCAAAAGTTAATGCAGGGCCGAGATGAGACGGGCCAGCTGGCCTGTTGGAGGGGTACGATTTCTTGCAGGGTTGGTCGGCTCTGCCTGGCTTTAACGGTCTCTCGAGGAAAGCTACAATTGTACGAGGAGGGCCATCGTGCGGCGGCCAAACATTCGTTGACATTTATAATTTACATTTTAGGTAAACTACCTTGTACCAAATTTGTCATTGATTTAGTAGTACCTACATGTGTATGGTACCGGTATACAGGAAATTTCCTAAGCTTCAGTCCTCCAAAATTAATCTACATTTGATAGGCCATGCTACCTCACTCATCCAGAATCAACCACAAACTCCTTGGGCCACAAAACCTCAATCCTTTAGAATCAACCAATAACTACACTGTATCTGGGTCATGTATAACCTCAATCCTTTAAAATCAACCAAAATTGTTTACTGTGCGTATAACCTCAATCATTCAAAATCATCTAAAACTGCTTGGTTGATTTTATTTGAGTGAGAAAGGTTAGGGTTAAAGGTAGGATACACCATTTTCAGATATCAAAAATATTTACTAACGAATTATTAAGAAATATCTTACTTATTTGAGAGTAAATAATGATTGTAGGCATCCAGCAAAATGATTGCGCTAGAAATCCTATACTTTTTCCGAAAAATTTAATTTTATATAAACAAATTACGATCACGGGACGGCAATCTCGAAAAAAAACCACTAGAACCACCATTTGAAAACAAACGCCGTTTTTTCTTGCTTTCTTTGGCATCCACGATTGTAAAACCCCAAACAGGGCAGTTATGATATTTACTATAAAATACAACCCCCCAAATCTACCCATTCATAATAATTCAAGCATTATCCTACCTTAAAATGTGTTCTGCAAAATTGTATGCATATAGGAACAATTATCGTGTCTAAACAAAAATACAAACGAAACATAACAGAATGCCACTCATATAATGTGTAATCATGCCGGTTTAAAAGATACACCTTGCCACTTTTATCGGTTCATAATGACACGCCAATTTTTCAAGAAATCAAAACTTATAAACAGTTCAATACATCACAAGCAAATCTGTCGGCGACCGGCTCGCATCTGGCATGTGTGCTGCCAACCTGGGATCGATGTTCGTGAAAAATATTCCCGCACCTGGTTCCGGTTAAAAAACAAATCTGGGCGCGAACTGGTTAAAATGAGACATCAAATGTCTAAATCTGATGGCAGAGTTATTTGTAATTTCCCCAGGGAGATCTAAATGACCATTGGACCAATTATCAGATTTGGACGTTTGATTTCTCATTTTAAAGTGGACAGGTGTATCTTTCAAACCGTACCTACATGTATATATGTTAGTTACAAATTCTGCTATATTTTGTTTGCATTTTTTTTTTAGACACTGTATTACCGCATGGAATGAAGAGATAGTTATACATGTTACACAACTCTTGGCAAAAATGTGACGGATCGTACAATTATGTAATTTATATGTTCATTAAATGTAATATACAACATTTGCTAACATAAACAAATGAAACTTTATCTACCATTTCTGCAGCTGCTCAAGACCAGTACATGTGGTCTGTACCTTCACAGGTACCAATTTATACTCCTGGGTGGAGAGAGTCGATTGTAGCCAAGTGTCTTGCCCATGAACACAAGCACCATGTTCTCTGCCAGGGTTCAAACCCACGGTTCAAACCCACATACAATCGTACAGTAACCACTGGACCACAGCGCCCCAAATTACAAAACAATTAGGTTATGTTTTTTTCTATATACATGTAGGCCGATAATCACACCAAATATCATTTGAAATTGCGAGGGTCGGGTGAACAATCGTGTTGAATTGAGTGACACGGAATGACCCAGTACATGATAATACATTGTACTTGTACTGTAGTTGTTGGGATCACACACACATGTATTGAACCATAGTTATTATGGGGACAGCAGAATGCCCCCATAACTAGGTCCTAACTGCCCTGTAATGCAGTGCTGGCTAGTGGGCCAGGGCATTTATAGAGGCCTTCCGTCAATGGCAAAACATTGTGCAAGGTACCGTACTGTACAAGGCAACTGCCCCTTGATGAATTGTCTGAACAGCTGACAATGCTTTTGCCAATGTACATTCACTCTGCTTGGAATAACTTGGAAGCCAACCGAAGGAGGGCTACACACACTGGGTTGTATCAATCTCAACACTTAACCCCAAAGGCCCCTTTGGTCATGAACATCCTCTCTTCTGCAAATGCCAGCATTATTATTATTATTTATTTATTGTTTATGGTATTGAAACCAAGGATCAATCAAAAGCGCCCTAGGCACTGTAGCTCGTAAGCCTGAAGAAACCTTTAGAGAGTAGACAATGAGAAGAAGGTTACAGTTGTAGGGGTAGGAGAAAAACCCCAGAAGAATATCCTGGACAAAACCCACGGAATCAGGCAGGAACTGAAAACCCAATCCGCATATTAGCCCAGGCCGGATTCGAACCCGGGTCACAGCGGTGGAAGGCGAGGAAAAAACCGCTATGGCAACCTGACTCAATTATTCGTTATTTCTAGCATTTGTTCAGCGGAGGGGTGTGACTATTGCCTCAATTGCAAACAATCACCGCTGTTGGTCGAGTCGGCATCGATGACATTCAGAAGCAGCGCGGATGATAGAGCATAGTGAAGCATTCCATTATGCTGAAATTGAGGAGGGTTAGGGTTTTAATGAGCTGTGCAAATTCAGCAGAGGGCTCTGTTGTCACTCATTGGTACAGTAGTGTATGGAGGACTGACGTCATGATGTATGCTTTGGCTCTCATGTTGAACTTGAGCTGTGATCAGTCGGTTGTACCATGAAGGAATAAGAAGGTACCTGGGCCGTTGGGTACAAAGTTGGTTACAAAGTTTGACTTTTTCTCTGTCCCTGTTACCTGGGTACTTTTTAATTGCCATTCAAGTATTAAGAATGACTTTAAAGTATTTATTTGTTTGCTACATGTAGTAGTGGTGGGAGAAATCGGAGATTACAAAATCCGGTTATCCTAATTTTCTTTTCGAACCGAATAACGATTATTTTGTTTTACAGAAGTTCCTATCCAGCTTACAATCATGTCAAGTTTGCACCCCAAGAAAAAGTGACGAGTTCGGTGCCGCATGAAATGCCCTCCTAATGAATGTGTATAGTTTGCAGGTTTCAGTGAACACCGAGTCTTTACAAAAACACCACACAGCTGTAATGTGGGGAAAAAATTAATGGTAACTCTCTCAGATCAAAGAAACCACTCGTAAGTGAATGTACATGTAGTTACTTTCAGAGACCTTGGAGCAAATTGGAGGAAGTTGCAGTGGTTTTCTTAAGCCGTTTTAGGTTGGTGTAAAATTGTCGTTTTTTTAAATCGAAACCGAATAGTGGAATTCAAACCGAATATTAAAGATCTTTTTCAATCTCACCACTAACATGTACATGTAAAGTTGGATTTTCATGAAAGTCACAAACTGCCATTTGTGTAAATTGCCAAAATTGGAAGGTTATCTTTTGGGGGGTGAAACACGACAAATTATTGTTGTCTCTCATGTCCACAACATTATCTCAAAGCCTATACAAGTATTAATATTATACAATATTAATTGGTTTGTCACTGTCAGAATCTGTGTTACATTCCACTTAAAAGCTTTTGTTCTTCAGAGTCCTGAAAAACACCTTTTGATATAATATGTAATGTTTGTGATGACAGGTCACATTCTATGTACACCATAACCCTAACTCCCTCGGGTATGTAAAAAATTGGAGGCTTCAGAAGGCTGTTTCACGAAAGCTTCGCTACATATTTGCGATGCGATGGTGCAACTTTATCGAAGTGTGGGTTTGCAAGAGCGTTTAGCAAATTTTTACACTGTACCCATTTACTCCGTACACTAGAGCGATGCACATAGTTGACTTGTACATGTAGTACACAACCTGCTTCGGTTCAAGGTTCAAGCATAGACGGGGTCGTGGTCGGTTGTAGTGCGCATGGGATGGTGAAACGGGCAAGAAAATCCAGGTTTTCGTGAATTAGGCCCCCGGAATGTTGGGGTTGTCTAAATGAAACCCCTACACAGAAGACTGACGTGCTAGTCCACAAAAAAGCGTTCTTTGATCACCCGGGCAACCAATTTGCCATCATCATCGAGGAGTTCCTTGGTGATACGTTCAATGATGCGCTGCCCAGCAACGTCAGTCTCATAGATCCTGCTTCCTGAAGATGTCTGCGCCTGTGCCTCTTGACAGCTCGTGGCAGGTAGTGCATCCGCCTCGGTTACAGTTGACAAATCCTCAGAAACCTTGTGGTCAGATGGTTGGTTTTGGACACTCTGACTGACAGATACTGGAACGATGAGATCAAGCGGTTCGGATTCTTCCTTTAGGTTCTCAAGCACCCCGTCCAGAGGCCTTTCGTGAGCTCTTCTGAGATGCCTCTCCAAGCCATGCTTCCTGCTAAAGTTCAGGGGGCAATGCGGGCAGCTCAGTTTCTCCATGCGAGCGTGCTGTTCATTCACGTGGCGCCGCAGGGTCGCCAGAGAGCAGAAATCCCTGTTGCACTCTTCACACTTTTGGCGTCTGGTAAAGCGTACACGTTTTTTTATTCGAAACATCTTTACCTACAGAAAATGAGTCAACAATAAACAGCACTAAAACTCAGCAATCTTTGGACGAATTAATTCAGCAGTTCACATCACAAGTCAAATCTTTGAGATGCATACACATTGTACTTATTCCAGTGATACGTACATGTAAACTTAAATGGCAATGGTTTGGTTTTGTACAAATTGGACAGGCCTCTATCCTCTTTCCACAAAAATGAGCTTGCTGATTCTGATTCAACATAATTTCAGAGTGAACTATTTACATGATTCTAAACACATACTGTAACTGTTCAGCAACTGTATGGGCTGTGCTGAATTGGACGTAGTTTTAACAGCTAACAAAAAAAGCCCCCAGTCACTGTGGGTGCGTACTAGACTCCTTCGTTGTGTACAACGCGACAGAGTCCAGGGTATCAATTTCTCTTGCCGTAGCGAACATTTTTACAACAACATTTTGTAACCCATGACGATCTGTAATTCCAGACACAAGAAAGATGTAAACAAAATTTCAGCTTCCTTCATCAGGTAAAAATATGAAAAAAATGTGTTGTACAATTTTTCGCTATGGCAGGATAAATTGATACCCTGGACGTCAGTCGTAATGCAATAAAGAATGTCGTCCAACCTGGGCTAGGTGCGTACATAAAACTGTGTACTATGTACATAACTACATGTGCGGGAGCTCGGTTGACACTGACAGCCTTGGTGATTGCGTTACTTTCAGGTTTGAGGTTTTCTTTATTTAATTCCCCTGATAATAATTTCTGAATAAAGCTGATAATTGCTTTGGTAAAACAACTCTGGTATTCTCGCGGTCGGACATCCAGGAACTTTGTTTATCATTCCATATATGCACTTTAGCGCGAAGGGGACGGCTATGGACGGCTCGCCCCTTTTGGACGTCTTGTCGACCGCGAGAATAAGTGCAAGGAGGTCCATGCATTCTCGCGGTTGGCATGACGTCACCGGGACTTGTTTCTTGTCTTCGATTGGTCAGTGGTGGCTATTAATTATCGCACCTTCTGGACTCAAAGGGGAATGAAAAGCAATGAATAGTGTTGTGGTCAATGACAATGTGAAACAAATCTAAATAAATAATTATTGTCCAACACACTACACCAAAATATTTATAAATTTCTGTGTTAAATTGTTTTATAAATATATAATTACAAAATCTCCCACGTTACACCAAAAAGTATTCAATTTGTATAGCTGTAAAAATTAAATGAAGGACTTTCCCTTTGCCCGGCGGCGTGTGCAATAGGTGGAACAGCCTCCGACCATTACATGACATGACATAACAATAATGTGGCCGCACATGCTCGATCGAGGGCTGTCTACTCATGCATGAGCCGACTCGCTAGTACCCCCCACCAATGACCAAAACTCGCTTTCAATCCGTCAAGTTCGATGCGCTGCTTACTAAATATGATCAAGCTTTCTTTCACCAAACGAAAAAGATTTTAAAATGGAGGCAAAATTAGCACATTGTTGTTTTGTTGAATGCTGTAAATTGTTCAGTTTGACCCGTTTGATCCTACGCAAAATGTCGGTTGTTGCGCGGTGCCCACGTAAACGGGTCTAGTAAAATCGCCAACAACAAACTAAAAACACGCACAGCACCGACAACACATCCAAAACATATTTTATATTGATAACAGAGTTTAGAATTGTAATACATACGATTCAAAAGAGTGTCACTCAACTTGAGGTTACATTTCATTTGTGAAAATCTATTTAATTTTCACGCGAAAATCTATCTCCGGAGGTAGGAAACCTCCATGCATATCTAGCATTAGCATGAACGTTGGCCGCCATTTTGCCTTCTGGCCGCAGCTTGATATTACGCACGAGTCGAGTCTATTACATTTTTAATGCGGCTGCGGCTGCAGCCGCTACGACAGTCTCGTGCATAATATTTCAAGCCACAGCCAGGTAATTTGGACACGGCCTAGAAATTTATTAACTTGAGTTATACTATTTTGTATCGTATGTATTACAGTTCTGTACCTCTGTTGTCAATATAGAATATAGTTAGAACTTGTTGTCGTTGTTGTGCGTGTTGTCGGTGTTGTGTGTGTGTTTTCGGTGATTATTATGACCGCAGTGTGATAGGTATCCGGCTAGTCTTTGGACAAGACGTTGCTACGTGATATACGCGATAAGCCGCGGCCACCGCCGCGAGAGGGCGCTATCGCGACAAACCAAAATCATTCACATCATCCCTGGCACGGAAATTGTTGTATCTGCTTTTTGAAATATAGGTTTTCCGTCTAATTTTATCATGAAATTGTTCAATTGAACACAAATAGACTACAGATAAAAAAAGAAAACCCAGCTCAGATAAAAAATATGCTTTAATAACTTTTAATTAGCTGTTTCGGTTTTTCACCGAAACAGCTCTTGTAATCGTTAAAGTTTTTTTTTTTCTTTTTTTTTTACTCCTTTTTCAGACTTTTCTTCATAGGATTTGTACACGTTTGTTCAGACAGGTCACTTAGGTACTTTGGTAAATCCGATCGACTTGAGACTTGGCATACATTTAGACAACCATACAAGGACGGTCCTAGAAGAAATTCGCCGCGATTACGTCACTCAAGGTCACGTGACTTCGCGTTAAAGGTGAAATTTTGCCCATAGGTTTTGTACACGTTTTTCTTAAGACTATTGTCTTTGACACTTTGGTGAATTCGACCGACTGGAAACTTGGCATACTCATAGAACACCATCCCCAGATGTTCCTAAAAAAGAATTGGCACGATTGCGTCATTCAAGGTCACGTGACGTCACGTTAAAGGTTGAATTTTTCCCCCATAGGTTTTGTACACGTTTTTCTTTAGACTATTGACTTTGACACTTTAGTGAATCCGATCGACTTGAGACTTGGCACACACAAAAGACCACCACACACATATTGAAAGTAATTTTAGACACTCGAAACAGCTCCGTGTTTGTCCACAAACACATGTCTAGTTTTATTATTATTATTATTATTATTATTTATTTTCGGCAATGAAACCGAGGATTCCTCAAAAAATACCAAAGGCACTCCTGAGAAAACCTGAAGGAGGATGAACGAAATGCCAGAAACACCGGGGCGAACCCCTTCTCTTAGCGATAAGTGTGACTGGGTTCTTTTACGTGCATGTCCAGGTTAAATATATACACACACACACGGGACCAACGGCTTTACGTCCCATCCGTAAAAAGACAGCAGAAATGAACCTTTGCCCTTGTTTGCGATTCAATATTCCACCCGATTTCCCCCCCCCCCCCAATACCCCAATGCCTCCACCAATGCACACAGCCGGAGTGCAATGACAAGTAACACTGTCATGCAATAAACAACTCTCGTAGAGCAAGTGTTAAATTAAAGAATGGTGAAAATACATTGTTGAATTCCTGGAAACAAAACAAATGCCTTTCAACAAAAACGAAATTGAATATAATATTAAATAGGGAAAAGGAATTCTCAGTATAGACAAAACTTAAAAATTCTGCATCAATCTAAAATGCGTATTGACAAAAATAAATCATTTTTTCTGAAATTGGTAGGCAAAACCAAAATGTATTTATTAACATTATATATATATTATTTTTTTTACAATTTTACAAAGATTTCTTTGTGACTCTGCGAACGGTTTCATCAATGTCCTGCTTTGGAGGAACTCTAAGCAACAATGGTACAGGACATGCTGTAGCTAGAATGTGGCATGTTGTGAAAAAAAGTCGAGATTTTTTTTTTTTTTTTTTTTTTTTTTTTTTTTAAGTTGGCCAGTATTTAATTTGTTGTTGACATTGATTCGTTGTGAAAGCACAAAGCATTGTTAAATGTGACAAAACTGAAGAATTTTGGTAATTAGGGGTGGGCAAAAAAACACACGGACAAAGCGTGCTTTTGTTGCACCGAGGCCAAATTGGTATAACGGATGGGGATTCTTACTGGAAGGAAAAGATACCAAGATAGGGTCTATAGCTAAAACTACTGGACCAAATCGGGATTTCCTGGTATCATTTTTCTTCTAGAACATAGAAGAATGTTCCATCCATTGGTATAGATAGGTTTGGCATTGGGTGGTGTATGTACTTGTCTGGGTTATTTGTAAGCCACCCTGCATTATCTGATTTTGGCATGTTATGCAATATACGACATTTTTCACTGATAACTTTGACATTACATTACATTGGTAGTATTCTTAGCTCATTAGTTGTATGTTTGTCCTGAGTAGACGGGTGGTTTAGTGTTATATTTAAAGATTACCGTTACCGTCGGATAAAAGGCACGAGGTTCCTTTAGCCAGTTCGCGCCAGGGGATGTACTAGCAAAGTTTTCCCCAGATTCAAAATGGATGACGCATAAACACGACACGAGCAAGGCCAGAAATGTGTGTCAGCAGCGAGCAAGGCCGAAAAAGCATAGGTGAGCCATCGGCCTGAACCAAAATATTTATTACTAGGTCTTAAGGGAGCCTCGTGCCAAATATGGTGCTTTTACCTGCCTGGTAACGGTAATTTCACTTACTCGCCTGACTAGATATGATTACTTTTAGTTCATCTATTCACATTAATTAGTTGTTTTGAATAGTTGTTAATTTCATAGCAGTTATGTTCTTGTTTACATATGTCATTCCTTTCACACATTTCCTATCCCATTTTATCCATTTTTCATTTCTCAATCTAGCCAAAATGTTCAGTATGCATTGTTTGACATGTTTTGAGAGGAGATTTTACTCCTCTGTAATGTCTTATTATCGTTTGATTTATGTGGTTGTTGCAAACATGACTTTAATTTGAACCCCAAGAGTATATGAGCACTTTTATCTGCATGAAGTACAACTTGAGTTCATATTTATATGTCTGATCCCTCTGTGTTTCATAATATTTTATTTTATCCTTTAAAGCAGTATTTGATTTCTTAAAAACATTTTAAGATCCATTATTGTAAAACTTCAGACAGGTCAGTTAAACGATATTTACTATAAAATACAACCCCTAAATTCATCCATTCCTGATAATTCAAGCAGTTACCAATGGTGTATCCTACCTTTTAATAATCAGTAATCAACTTCAATTGTTTTTAACCTATCATAGGCAGGGGCGAGATTCAAAAAGGAAAAGAATTCTAGAATGTCAGTATTTTCAGTAGACTATTCAGAATACTCCGTGCCATGTGCGGCAACTGTACTTGTCCAGTCAAAGACAGTTCAGTTCAAACCCATGTTCATTTCGCAGCTGATGTGGCACCAAGAACCCTGGAGCCGACGTTAGAAATCAATTGCACTTTGATTACCAAACCACTAGCGGATACAGCAAGGAGGCACGGGGTACATGTCCCCCCCCCCCCCTCTACCCCCCTCCCTCTACCCCCCCCCCTCTACCCCCCTCTCTACCCCCCCTCCCTCTACCCCCCTCCTCCCCCAGGCAATTTGGTTTTGCTCATGCCGCGGCATCGAACGAATAACACTCAAACTTTATGGTCCCCTATATGTGACCGTCCATGACGAAAGGGTTGTAAAGTAGGCATCTTGACATTTTGAGATATTTAGAGAAATGCAATCTACAAGAAATAAGATTTAAAATGATGTATTACAAGACATAGTTGGTATTTGTGGTAAGCTACAACAAGTAACACTGAATATGAACATTCTTTGTTTTATATTGTTTTTTTACATATTTTGATGGTTCTTTTTTTCAAAATAAGCTCTGGCGACTTTACAGCCCTTTTGTCGTAGATAGTCACATATAGACCCCCCCCCCCCCTCCCCCCTCCCCCCTCCCCCCTCCCCCCTCCCCTGGCAAATGGCAGTCTGGTTCTGCCCCTGCAAGCCACTGCAGAATATCTGTAATTGTACCTGAGGCTTGCCTTCTTTTTAAGAAACAGGCTTGGACCGGCTAGGAAGGTTGATTAGATACATGTGCACCATTTTTAGAGTGTTCATTACAAGATGAATAGAAGACGGGAAATGAGCACAGATTGTCATTAGCTGCTCTACTTTGCAGCTGCCTCTTGCTCAGGAAGTAGAGCAGTAGAGAAAGAAATATCCGAGACTTCCGAAACAACCCTGTCGGGTTTAACACAAAATGTCAAAATAAAATAAAAATGTCAAGGGTGAATGTGGTCTACACATTATACAGGGTGTCTCTTAAAAAAAGTATACCCATTTTTAAATTTATATTATTGCAAAACTACTGAATATTTTAGAAAAAGACAAATGTCTGTGGAAAGGGTAGAGTGTCCTCTACTGGTATACTATTCATTATGTCCTTGTCATTGATGACTGAACAAACGAGACAGTTATGAAATGTACATAAATCAGCACTGTGACAAGTTGGAATAATAAGTCAGGCAGTGAGACATGAGAGGAAGATGCCAGCTATATGCATTAACATGAATAGTGGCCATCACCTTACATTTGTCAGGAAAGGGACACTCATAATCTTTGAAATGTGTTCATACAGCAAAAGAATTTGTCCTTAAAAACACCAGTCGGCGCTTTGTCACACAAGTAAAACTTGTCACAGTGCTGATTTCTGTACATTTCATGTCTTGTTTGTTCAGTCATCCATGGCAATGATCTAATGAGCCTTATAAATACCATTGGACAGAGAACATTCTACCCTTTCCACAGACATTTGTCTTTTTCTGAAATATTCATTAGTTTCGCAATAATACAAATTAAAAAAATGGGTATATTTTTTTTATAGACACCCTGTATATTTAGATGTAAAAAAAAATAAGATTAATGTTGCAACATTGTAACAAACAAACAAACAAACAAACAACAAATATTTCTGTCTGTGTATTGTGTGTATGCTGCCTGAGTGGTGTTAAAGTATTTGGTCCTACATTGTCCTCTCAAACGTGACCTTTTTTTCTTTTCTTTTTTCAAAACTGTTTGTTTTCCATAACTGTTTGTTCTACTGAAAATGTGTTGACTGTGTTGTAGCTGTCGGTTGCATTGGTCATCCATGTCGACCGCTTTTATTTGATGAACCAGCTCTGCATGTGTCATTGTTTTTTTTTATGTACATGTACATACATATACTGTATAACAACATTGTGAAGTTTGTGAACAGGCAAAAATAAGTAACCTAGTGAATGAACAAAGAATTAGTTTTGTTTAGTTGAATGTGAACGTAGTTTGGTACATTTCCGAACATTTTTAACAAAAGAATTGCTTTACCCCTGCTTAATTAATGTGTCCTCTTTTGGACTCCGTGCACACACAATAGAGGGCGCGTTTATGACCAAGGGCCAATTTCATAAAACATGTAAGCACAAACATTTGCTTAGGACGAAAATTCTTTCTAGGCAGAAAAACAGGGCAACAAACCAAATCTTTAGGTGATGTTTATTATTTGTGACTGGTATTCAGCTTTTTTTTTGTTCAGCATGAAAATAACATGGAGTTTCGGCTGGTAACATGTTTTTACGGCTGGTAACCTGTTTTTACTGAGCAATTTTTTTTTTAGCTAATTGTTGTGCTTACATGTTTTGTGAAATTGGCCCCTGTTTCAAACGACCAAGTGGAAGAGAGACGCCCTGTTTATGGCATGAAGTATTGCTCCAATTTTATTTTGAATCTAGACAATCCGAAAGCATATATTTGCAGGTGTCCACCGACTGTGAGGGTAGAGTAGTTGTGCGCGGGGTCCTATACTTATTGAGTATCTTTGGAGATTTGTAGAAATGTTCAGTCAGTAATACATTAGGCTTGGGTGATTCCACGCCGGAAGCGATGGGAATCGACTTCAGACTAGAAATTGGAATCGCTATTCTACTTTTTGCGCAGAATCGATTCTCTAATGTAGTCGTTTGCAGTTCCCAAGCGTCGATTCCAGTATTCATGGGACAATTTTGAAGCCGGCCAACTTCAACATGCCTTTGAAAAACGTACTATCATTAGCGCTGCTTCACAAAGGAATTTCGTGCGTGCGCTAGTACGTGTTGATAATCGCAGTTCTGCGATTGCTGATTGGCTCCCGAGGAAAGCCAGCGAAGAAATAAGGAAAAAGTTAACCACTAGAAGCATTTTGCAAAGACGTGTGTGTGAGCGAGGGGGCTGGTCTATAATCGTGTTGTTAGCAGGCGCAATGCGTGAAAAGAATACGCGACGTACACGATCGATCAAACGCATTCCTCTTTGGCAAAGACCAAGTAGAGGTCTGATTATGATCTTGCAATTAACATCGCAAACAAATGTTTGTTTTTGTTTATGTATGGAAGCGATAATGAGTGTAGAATTGCGATTCCCAGATGGGGTCGGAATCGAAGCCAAAATCGCTGAATTTGCCCAAGCCTATAATACCTCCTGATGTCCGTCAGTAGAATCGTTCTTGAGATTTGAACGTTTGCAATAGTGAAAAGGCAATCAGATAAGTTGTCTGCGGTAGCACCGTGTGGTGAATTCTCTTCTGTGAGTTGTGCGGTTCTTAAAGGAACTGGAGGAAACTTGACGTTTCGGATAGTATGCTCTTCCTGACATCAGGAGACACACTGTCAAGTCAGTCTTCTGACGACGGGCAGAGCATACTGTCTAAAACGTTGGATTCCCATCCGGTTCTTTTCAGAGCCACACAAACTCACAAAAAAAAATTACCACGTGGTGCTACCGCAAACAACAAAATTTGTCTTGTTAATTGGCTAAACAAAAATATATATTTGTGTTGTGTCGATTTAGATGAGTACGAAGAGCTGCGCTACACAAGCTGTAATTGCGGCAATAACATCAACCTACAACCCATCCAGGTCAAATTGCTGTGTGGTGCGGACCTGCTGGAGTCCTTCTCTGTGCCGGGACTATGGAAAGAACAAGATGTGAGATACGACTTTGGATAAATGAGATTAGTAAAGGCCTGGGGATTCTGAGGCAATCGTGGTTAGGGCTGTGCATCAAAACCGGGTACTCGAGTACCCGATTGTTGATGTCAGGAACCGATTCCAGATTTTTAGAATAGAGTACCCACCCGTAGCCAACTTTATAAACTACATTACTAACTTTTATCAGATGATGAAAGCGAACAGTTTTGAATGTCACTTGTTGGGAATGCTCAAACAGAGGATACAGAAGAAAACAAAATATACATGTATTTGAAAATTGAAGATGCTCGCAAATTTGCAGTTTTTACCTTATAGCAAAGCTCACTGTAATTTAAACGCTTCTTTCTTGTTGTATTAACCAGTTCACGACGGATGACGTATATAAACGCAAAGTTTTCCCCAAATTCAAAACGGATGACGAATAAACACGCCAAGTTCAAGTTCGGAAATGTCTGTCAGTAGCGAGCAAGGCCGGAAATGCGTGGGTGTGCTTCCCGGCACTATCGGCCTGAACCCGCTTCGGATCGAGTTTCGTTAAAAATAATCCCGCCCCTCGGCTCGGTGATGTTAAAATAATCCCGGCGCGAACTGGTTAACTCACTGATGTGGCAGTATTATAGTGTAAACAAGCCGAATAGGAACTTCTGTAATTTAAATGACAGGCTTTAATTACTCATTTTGTCATTCATGAAAAATCACATTTTGATGAAATGATAGTGCATAGCGCGACTTACACCTTTTTGTAGAGCCGGTCACATATCTACGATTCTAATAGCCTTGGTTGCACAATTTCTCTGACAGACACTGGGCATCCTGACAAAGTACGACCTAATTTGGTGTGCATCTTATTCTATTTTTGTGTGCAGTCATATTTTTATTGTTATTTCATATCTTTTCTGTCCATTGTTCTGCAAAGATGCTAGATATAGTGAAGAAGTACGGCCTGGTTGTCATCAGCAGATCAGACTCCAATCCACAAAAATATATCTATGAATCGGATCTACTGTACAAACACCAAGTAAGCAAATTCATCTATCACTTAACCCTAACCCCTCTCTCACTAGAAAGCATACCAAACCTAACAAACTTCAACAGCTCAGTCACACAGGTTCAGTAATTTTTTGGTACACTGTGCTGAACCTAACACAGTACTAAACCTGCCAAACTCCAACAGTTGAAGTTTTATTGATTTGGTACAGTGATGACTGGCCAGTGGTATTATGTGCTTGAGTGGGGAAACACATACATGGTGCGTTTTGTTCCGGTGTATGGAGGACACATGCCTGGCGACACGAAGGTGAATTGGGGTTAGGGTTAGAATCGAGGACGTCCTCGATTGAGATTCGTGTACAAAACCAATGAGAGCCTTCGGAAAAAGAAGGAGTACAAACGAAGGAAAATATCGAGAAGAACAAAAGAAACTCCTTGATTTACACCATAAACAAACGTGCATGTACGTGTACATACACAACAAAAGTACACACATTTGCATTTTTGTATCACTGTGGAGACATGGCCAAGAACTGTGCCGTGACCATGTGGGTCACCCACGAATAAATGCCTGTGCATGCATTCTCCTAAACTCTAACATTTTGACAAGTCCCAAGCCTTTCTGCCCTGAACCTCAACAATTCAACAAGATCTCCCTGGGCCTTTGGTACTGAGTCTAGCCAAGTTCAACAACAAGTTGTTATGGTTTGGTACCAAACCTAGGAAAACTCGCAGTGTGGGTTTGATGGGTTTGGGGTAGTAAGGGTATATAGAACCTAAATATCACCTAATTAAATAATGCCTGAGTAAATTCCCATCATCTAATTGGTGGATCATTGATCACGTGTCATTGTGGAGTGCCGTGGTCTGGAGCAATTTGTAATCTGTAGGTAAAGCTACATGCTGTGGGTTCGAATCCGGCCTGGGACAATAGTACGTGTACCCTTGGGCAAGGCACTTTGTCACTCATTGCTTCTCTCCACCCAGGAGTAAATGGGTACCTATGAGGGCAGAGATGGTTATTATGGTTGATTTAGCTGCTTTGCATCGAAATGGCAGCACCCAGCTGTATACTCCCCAGGGAGCTGAAAGGGGTATTTGGAATGTTTTGTGGGCCCAATGAAAGTGGTAATAATGTGAGAGCGCCTTGAGTACCAGTCTTGGTAGATACGAGTGCTATATAAGAACTGCCTATTATTATTATTAATTATTCACCCCATTGCACGGCATGGCATATAATGGCAAAAATAGAAGTTTCATTCCACGATAAAGGGTAACAGTTACTCTCTGACCAATAAGATTATGCGTCTTTTGACCGTCTGCTTCAAGTGCCGACCACTCGCGATCATTTGAACCTACAAATTGTTCCCAAAATTTGCTTCACTCGTTTTTCTAACAAATTGTTTCTCTACCTTTCTCTACTCTTACAGAGCAACATCGACATTGTGACTGAGTGGATTTTCAATGACATTAGCTCCACTAAAATCAGGTAAACTTTTCTTTGGCATATGCAAGCAACCTGGCAACCTGTCTTCTTTTTAACCAGTTCGCGCTGGAGGACGTATATACTCGTACAATTTTCCTGAGATTCAAAACGGATGACGCATAAACACGTCACGAGCAAGGCCGGGAATGTCTGTCAGCAGCGAGCAAGGCCGGTAAGGCATAAAAAAAAAAATGTTATGTTGGCGTAACCCGACCGACCCTAAAAATACGGCCGACCCTGGATATTTTTTTTTTCAAGAGACAAAATTTAATGATTAAAATCTATATAAATCTAGTTATAAATACGTTTAAAACCATTTCTGACCGTTTCTCATTGTTGTGTGTGTGGATTGTGAAAATATTGAACCTGGACACGCTATCGTGTATCACTACCGGCTTAAACAATTAGAAAACATATCATTTTCATTGCTGGGAGGGGAAAAAAAAAAAAAAAATCCCTACCTACCTACCCTATTTTTTGGGGCCCGTTACGCCAACATAACATTTTTTTTGTTTATGCCTAATGCGTGGGTGTGCTTCCAGATACCATCGGCCTGAACCCGTCTAAGACCGGGTTTCGTTAAACATAATTCTGCGCCTCTGCTCGGCGCGAACTGATTAATGACCTGTAACCTAATGCCTGTGACATTTTCAAAGACAAAAGGAAAATTGCGTGAAGGAAGGAATGTAGGGATTTTTTGGCTTCTTAACCAGTTCGCGCCGGGATTATTTTAACATCATCGAGCCGAGGGGCGGGATTATTTTAACAAAACTCAATCCGAAGCGGGTTAAGGCCGACAGTGCCGGGAAGCATTTCCAGGCTTGCTCGCTGCTGACAGACATTTCTGGCCTTTATGCGTCATCCGTTTTGAATCTGGGGAAAACTTTGCGTTTATATACGTCATCCGGCGCGAACTGGTTAACCATTTTTCTGGAATACAAAATAGATTACGAATAAACACGTCGCAAGCGAAGCCGGAATGCCAGCTTGAACCCATCTCGGATCGAGGTTTGTAAAAAAAAAAATCCCGCGTCTGGGCTAGTAAATTTTAAAATTATCCTGGCCCAAACTGGTTAAAAGTATAACGTGAAGTAGAAATTAGTTCATGATTGCTAGAAAGTCGGCCTCGCAGTTTACGGTCAGATTGCACCAACTTTTTGCTTACTCCTTGATTTTCTTGATTTAGGCGAGCCCTGCGACGAAAGGAGAGCATTAAATACATCGTTCCCGATCCAGTCATCAAGTATATCGGAGACAAACAGCTGTATGGGATGGAGGAAACCATCAAGGAGAAAGAATAGCCAAACAGATAATCAGTTACTCGACCATATATAAGTATATATACCGGTATATATGTATACATCTAGACAGATGTTGTCCAGATGCAAATGTTGCTTGATCCACTGTCTCGAACTGCCCTGCCTGCTTCTCCTAAAATTACCCGAAACAACCACACCACTATGTGTATATGGTTTGGTGGACTGATCAGATAATATATAAAATGTGATACAAGTAGCGCTAATAGTCAACGTTTATATGGCAAACTTGTGGCAATGCAAATAGTGATCCAAATCTATTCATAACTATTCATAACTACAAGAACCAGCTTAACTACCAGATATTAAGATGAATTTCAAAGTGAACAAAGAAATTGGCAAGGCAGGACTTGAACTTGAGACATCCTGTCACTGCCAGACTGCAAATCACAATTGCCAGACGGCAATGAAAAACAACCCAAAAACCAAGAACAACTGCCTGACGCTGGTTAAAAACTAACAGTTTTTGTTTACTTTTTTTCCGGCATCCATGATAGTAAAACTTCGGACAGGTCAGTTATCCCGATATTTACTATAAAATACAACCCCACAAATCCACCCATTCATGATAATTCAAGCAATTACCAATGGTGTATACGACCTTTAAGGTTAGCACAATTCTGCCAACTGTTAAGCAGCATCATAAAATTGGGCTCTGGGCCCTTACTTAAATTTGCATAAAAGTCCCACCCAAAGTAATGCTGGTTGGACTTCTATTTAAAAATTTGACCCGTGCAGATAATAATCTTAGGTTTTTTTGTGTGTGACAAAAAAGTGGCAAGAATTGTGTGCACAATGTTGCATTCATCAGCAGTTATTGCAAAGTTGTTCAATTTCATGGCTCTGCGCTTATTGTTTACGAAAAATCGTTGCTTACTTGTGTTATCAGTGCAAAATTGTGATTGTAAGCCTGGAATTCCGTGGTTAGCAGAGTCATGAAATCGGACCCTGAAGGTATTTAATAACCAAAATGAACTGCATAAATAAATCTGTGTCTATACACTGTAGTTTGTCCCCTGTGAAAAAAACCAGTCGCTTCCTACTGTAGCAAGCATGTAAGCCTTACCCTGTTCCAAGTAATTTAATATTCATTGGATACATTTCTGCTTTAGTTTTTCCTCCAATTTTTCTCTAATTGTATAACAGGCAACTGACAAAGCTCTTCCATTTAGTTTTTCTCTGTGTATTTGTACATTGTATGTTTAGTTCTAAATTCTAAAGTCGTATCCTCATTGAGTGATCCTCACACGGCATTGTGGTGTTTATAACTTCTGACTAGCGCACTCGAACAAAGATACTGACAATTTGGAAGACCGCCTTCATAGGGCAAGATAGCTCAGTTGGTAGAATGCCGGTCCGGTATTCCGGAGGTCGCAGGTTCAAGTCCCGCCTTGCCAATTTCTTTGTTCGCTTTGAAATTTATGTAGATTTACCTAGTCAGTTTCCCTTATGGTGTGATATGGCATTGGGACTTTTAATATGAGGAGTCATTGTTGTATTGCGCATGCTGTGTGAGGTTTTAACCAATGAAAGGGTCATGGACCAGACTTCATAGGAGTCGAAATTGATCGTGACACTGAAAAGATGTTTAAAAACAACTGGGCCATGTTTTATTGGGCGTTTAAAGGTAGTACATGTATACACCATTTGCAAATATCGAAAATATTTACTACCGAATTATTAAGAAATATCTTACTCACTTGAAAGAAGATAATAATTCTATGCATCCAGCAAAATGATTGCGCTAGATATCCTGTAATTATTATGAAAAATATAATTTTATAAAGAAAAATTTGCGATCGCCGTCCGGCAATTACCAATGGTGTATCCTACCTTTAACCATAGCCAGATAAGGGGCTCTCTACCAATAGGAATGACTAAACTGTCATATGAATAATGTTTAGACCATCAATCGGAGGCAAGCCAATGCAATGTACATGTGTATTAATACTAAACGGTAACAAATTGAAGAATGATTTATGTTGAACTGTCTTTTTGTTGGTGTCTTTTTGCAGCATATATTGAGAAATATATATATATATATGTCTAGATATTAAAAGGTACATTGTAGATTGGAAAAAAATAGAATCTCTCCTCTAATTTTAACATGTATTTTAACAATTGAATGATCTATGGATAGAAAAAAAAGTGGGATTTAGGCTGTGACATATAAAAAGTACTGTTTTTATGGGTCTGATGTTCCTAATGGTTCTTTGGCCTCTTCAAAACAAAAGCCCATCAGGAGTACATGTATTTCAATTTCGTTAATAATCAGATGCTTTATATAACCCTTGCTCTATGAGAGTTTCTTATTGCATGTCAGTATACCCAGCAAGATATGGGACCGAGCGTCTCCCTCTTAGTCTCCCATACCTATACACTCCTTACCTACACTATTTTTACCTAATGCACCTCCCCTAAAAACCTCAAAAGAAACCACAACATTTCCGCAAGCACAATGACCGCCACAAAGGAGGGAGGGGGGTTGTCTCCGTCCCATATGTTGCTTCATAAGTTCATATACATGTCTGTGGTATATGCCAATGCACTTCAGCGATGCGAAAAGAAAAATAATAAATTAAGAACCACTGCCCGCTGGCGAATTTTTTTTCCCAAACGTGATTGCCAAATTTCATAAATTATTCAGTAGTTGCGTTGATCGCTGTACAACACTTGGGTTCTAGGTCTCCTTTTCCCCTTAAATTAAAAATACTCTAAAGATATCAATTTGACTAGGAAAAACAAGGTGACCTACTACAGCAGGATTCGAACCAGGGATCTTTGATCCATAGCCCATCCCACTATCCACTACGTATAGCAGCTCGACAACAGCTGTTCTTTAAAGTGATTTATTGTAACTAGTTAACTAAATAACAACAATGCTGTGACGTCATGTTTTATTCCGATGAATAAACATAACTTCTCATCCAAACTACTGAATAATTCATGAAATTTGGCAATTACGTTTGGGAAAAAAAAAATTCGCGCTTTCCTCGGCATCCATGATTGTAAAACTATATTTACTATAAAATACCTTTTAAAACATTTTTGTGCACACTGATTTGATATCGGGAATTACTGTCCAGTCAGATACCCACTAATTTTCTCATCTTTTTTGCCCTACTTTAAAACAACCTTCGGGGTGTGCAAGGTTTAGGGTTAACCACTTCGCGCCGGAATCAAAACGGATGACTGAAAAACATGCCACGAGCAACTCGGAGCAAGGCCGCAAATATCTTTCAGCGACCGGCTCGCAGCTGGGATGTGTGGGTGTGCTGCTCACGGACTGCCAGCCTGGGCCGTTGGGGGTCGATGTTTGTGAAAATAATCCCACACTCGAAAAATGAAAAACAAACCCAGCGCGAACTGGTTAAGAAGGAATAATTTCAACATTTGTGAAACCGAACAAATTGGGTCCATGAAAGATCAGCAAATCTTTGCATAAATTTACATTTGATCTATACTTTTTTTCTGTATAATTGGCTATTTGCTCGTATACATGTATAACGCCCGAATAAATCCTCGTCATCTGATCGTTGATTACGAGTCATTAAATTATTTGCCCCAGTACATGGTGTGTCACGGTGCGTTCGCACTGCAAGAAATAGCCATATTCAAAAGTTCTATTCAACGATAAATAGAAGTTTTAAAACGGTGAATAGAACTTTCATTGCATGGTAACCCCATTTATAGTCGCATTCTGACCATTCGGATAACGAGGATTTATTCAGGTGTTGTAGAAAACAGTCGAAAATGGAAAGAATAATTGTATTCGGTGACAGGTGGAACGTTCCATCTGTACTTGTCACCTCATGAAATTATTCTTACCATTGCACTCACAAACTTTATTATTTGTATACTATATTTAAAGGTATCGATAATGGACACCATTTGCAACAAAAGGTCATTAAAAAAACTAAACCGTCAAATTTGAACAAATAAATTTTTATTTTTTTAAACTGAAAACTGAAAACTGAAATAGGTACATCTTTATTTTTTCTCGACCCAAAGCGTAAGTTTCTGTTAAAATTCGGATAGTTGGTCTAAACCATCGCTAGGAAATGGCAATAATTCCTTTTTTTTTCTTCTGAGAAATGACAATATACTTGATGCTTTTATTTACCTGCAATTAAGTAAAGATATTTCAGGATTTTTTGACGGTTTCATTTTGGAATGTTCGCAAATGGTGTCAATTACCTTTAAAGGGGTACTAAGTCCTGAAAGCCCCGAAAATGTCATGTTTTGGATTGTTTTCTTATCCTTTTTTGAACATCTGGGTAAAAAAAACCCAACCTAATGTCTCACCGTTCCTGATAAAATAAACACAAAACTGGGTTGTACAAGAATGCCCAGTTTTTAAAGGATGATTGGGTGAATAATGCTCTTTCTGGTTAACATCATTTCATTCAAAATGCGTTTTGTAGCCACAATTTGGTGCTTCCAGGACATAGTGTCTCTTTAAGCTGTTTGGATTACTTCAATTCGGGCGATTCACAATGCAGTGCGCCATCAAGCGTTTGACTCAAAAGAGCCACTTTTAAACTTTACGGTCGACTTCTTCCGTATATCATACTGTAGTGAAATATCTATTCTTCATTGTTCACGCGAGGTACAACACAAACATAAATGTATCTGGAAGCGTCGTTGATTAAAACATTGTTATTTGCAGAAAAAAATGGAACTTTAATCGTGCGCGTCCAAAAAGACGTAAAAACTGATGAGTTCATGCAAAATGAATACCGTTTTTCAAACTGATGCCGACTTTTCCCCATGATGCACTGCGGGTATAGCAGTATTTGCGCCTCCAACGGCAGCTTCTATGTATTGTGAATCGCTCGAATTGATGCATAGATTGGGGGCGAGGGGTTGGGGGGGGGGGGGGGGGGGGGGGTGGTGAAAGGTAGGGGGGTGGTGAAAGGTAGGGGTGGATGAGGAGAGGGGTGGGAGAGGGTGAGTGGTTGGTGGTGTCACCTCCTTGTAGTTTTGTTTAGAAATATTGCTGCAGTTTTAAGTTTTACTTTTAATGGTGTTAAAACATGTGGTTTATGTTTAAGTTTGGAAGAGGTATCGCGGCATATAATGTACACGTATAGAGCTGAAATAATGAAAACTGGTAAATAGAGATTCAAATGTTGAATATTGAATGACATGTATAAAGTATGATTTATTCGAGGTAAACTAATAATTTAATGCAATTTTGTTTTAGGAAAAAAAAGGGAACTCGGTTGTTGATTCAAAACTATGGTATATTACGTTAAACTGTGAAAACAAATATATTTGTCGATCAATTACAGGATATCTAGTGCAATCATTCTGCTGGATGTCTACAATCATTATTTACTTTTAAATAAGTAAGAGATTTCTTAATGATTCGGTAGTAAACATTTTTATTATCTGCAAATGGTGTATCCTACCTTTTAACCAAAGAAACACGGAGCACTAACAATGGAAACCCATTGTTACTTGTTAACACTGTAATTCCTTCTACCAACTCTGGCACTTACTGGTTGGTTTTATTCTTACATTTTGTCCCATGGATGCATTATGCTCAGAGCTACTAAAGTATTTTTAATAAGATTTTCACAGTAAGCATTCATGATTTTAGTGGGAGGAAGTAAAATAGTGCCGGTAAAATAAACATCAATAGTTAAATACTTAGTTAAAAACCAAAAAGTAGACTTTACCTGCGAACCAAATGTACCTGTAGGTTTAAAACAAAAAATATGAATTTGTAGGGTGATGTTTATGGGAAAAATATGAAATGTTACTATTTTAATTTTAATAATCGGATATGTGCAAGATATAACTACCGTACAGGTTTGTCAAGCACGAACATTTATTTTTATACATTGCATTGTTTGTTAGTGTTACTTTATAATACATCTCATTGTTATTAGGATCATGTCTTTGTTTTATTTCCATAGACTGTTTTTCCCACATTATACTAATTAACAAATGAATTTAGTTGCATTAATGGGATTTAATTAGTTGTTTTTTTATTATTGTAGTATTGTTTTATTAGTTATAGTTTTATCAAAGATTTTTAATATGTATTTTGTGATTTCTTGTTTAAATAAAGAATTATTTGAATGTGAGAGGAGTTTTTTAAATTAAAGCCGTTTTTTGAACTCCCAGCTTCGTCTTCGTTCGGGCTTTGTTCATGCACTGTTCATGCACTTTAGCAATGGGATGGAGACAGCCGAAGCCAGGGGTTTGGAAAACGTGCTCTAACCATGGTTCGACCCAATGCAAATTTCTCAATATATGAAACCGCAAATAAATGTCTGTACTGCTGAGGCATTAACATAACGACAACTTTTGCATTTATTTCTACGTGTAATTTATTTTAATTTGTGTAGTTTTTAATCCGATTTGTTGACAATTTTATGCCTTTGTGTTTTGTTGAATGCGGTCCATCTACACGCCCCTCCTGAAAGAATGGGTTAACCCACTTTCACTAGTTGAATTCAAAACCGACGACTGTTTTATATGGAGACTTAAAATACATGTAACAGTCATAGAGAAAACACTGAATCATCATTAAGCAATTTAGGGCGGAGTCATATAACAAGACTGAGAAAGAAACAGGAATAAACTCAATCGCGTCATTCATTTTCTTGAACTAGACTAAAACTAAACTGTTTCAAAATGACGGAAAAAGGCAGTGATCTGAACAGAAGTCACATTAATCCGTGTATTAAATATACACTTTTCGTCCTCAACTTCTTATTATGGGTAAGTAATTAAAGGACAAGGTCTTTTGAAACGCTATCATCAGTATCACTACAGTGTCACCCACTGTACCGTCGTTCCACTTACTGTGGCCCACTTTCCGGACAGCCAATATCTAGATTCGAGATAGGGCCTAGTCTATTCTCGCGGTCGGGATGACGTCACCGGGCCCTGTTTCTTGTCTCTGATTGGTCAGTGGTTGTAGATGAGATTTGGAAGCAAATTAATGTCAGAATACACTTTAACCCTAACAATTCCCATCCAGTCAAACTCCAACACCATGTGTCGTTGATCTGTTAGAATGGGTACTAAACTGGGTTAGGCATAGCTTCAGAATCAGAGTCCAACAGTTTGTGTGTAATGTTTTCCATAAGATTTGCCAGGATGGCTATGGGTACGGACTTAGGGTTGACTATTGACGTCACTATACAGTTTGTGTGGTATTGAAAAGAACCACACGTAACATGGTGCTACCTCAAACCGGTCCTACTAGTACTATTCACCGACAACACACCGACAACACGCACAGCACCGACAACACACCGACAACACATCCAAAACGTAATCTATATTGACCAAAAAGGTATAGCACTGTACGATACAAAAGAGTGTCATTGTGCTTGAGCCTTGAGGTTACATTTCTTTTGTAAAAATTATGTTTTTTTCACGCGAAAAAAATATCTCTAACTAGCACGGTCGTTGGCCGCCATCTTGCCTTCGCGCGGAGTTGGCCTATACCATTTTATGTACGGGTGTGCAGAAAATGAAATTATCATGTCATACACAACAGAGGGCGCCCTGTACGGTTTTATGCTGAATTAAAGTTAGTTGGAATGGAAGGTGAGATTTGATATGACCTAATTGGCCTACTACATGTAATATGATTTTTAATATGGGGAGACAACATTATTATCCTAGTAGGCCATGTCATATCAAAACTCATTTTTACAAAAGATTAGAAATGTAACCTCAAGCACAATGACACTCTTTTGTATCGTGTATATTAGTACAGTGCTATACCTTTTTGGTCAATATAGATTACGTTTTGGATGTGTTGTCGGTGCTGTGCGTGTTGTCGGTGTGTTGTCGGTGAATAGTAGGACCCCCTCAAACAACTTATCTTATTGCCTCTTCAATATGCAAACCTTCAAAACTCGGTAGGCTTTCTGATATTTTCGATTATTTTCAACGAACTACATGTACTCATAATCTACCGTACTCCCCTGGCCCTGTTTACAGGCGTTTTCTATCTGTCTCATCATCATTGGTGTCTGGGCCCTGATTGAGAGGCAGAACACCAATCACATCACGTCTTACCTGGACATCTTCACCGAGTCTTCCATCGTTCTCATCGTAGTGGGCAGCGTCTGCTTCATCCTGGGTTTCACTGGCTTCCTGGGAGCGCTCCGAGAGAACTGTTGTCTGCTCATGTTTGTAAGTTAAAGGATAAAAATGTGAGGCGTTCTGGCAAAATGAGACAGACCTGGGCAGACACTAGTCTTTGCCAAAGACCACTGTATTCGACAATGCGCTCGCTAACGACACGATTTATACTAGTCCAGCTCCCTCGATCAGTCAGTGGTCTTTGCAAATTGCTTAAATGGGGCGTGATCTTTTCTTGCAAATTCATCCATTTGAATAGGCACAGCATTTTCACGCACTCAACTACCATTCACTGGTCGCACTGGCCTATATTGCATATCTAATTAGTGCTGCTTCACAACGAATTTTTGTCTGGCGCGTAGTACGTGTTAATAATCGCAGTTCTGCGATCGTTAATTGGTTCCCTAGGAAAGCCTGCAGAGAAGTAAGGAAAAAGTTAAACCGCTGGAAGCATTTTGCAAAGACGTATACGAGGAAGCTGGTCTATATTCGTGTTGTTAGCGGTATTTTTGACCGAGTGTAAATTGTTAATATAGAATTTGTGTTTATGTTCATTTACAGTTCTATTTGTTCATGTTCTTGGTCTTCATACTGGAGGTAGTGGCAGGGATCCTGGCATTCGTCTACAGTGGCAGTGTGAGTTTTCATGACTTTTCCACATTTATGATTTGTAAAACAGAAACATTACAGGGTGGCCTACGAAAAAAGAAGAAGCTAAAACTACCTATACCAATGGATGGAGAATCCTTCTATAAGAAAATTGATACCAAGCTATCTCAATTTGGTGCAGTACATAGGTTTAGCCTCGGACCCTATCTTGGTATTATTTTTTCTTCCAGAAAGACTCCCCATCTATTATACCAATTTGGCCACAGTGCGGCGGAAGCACGTTTTTTGTGGTTTTTTGTTTGTTTTATAGTTTTTTTAGGGGGGGAGGGGGCACCCTGTAGAATGCGTTTCTTAACTCATTGTTCGCATGTCTTGTTAAAGGTAAGATACACCATTGGTAATTGTTTGAATTACCATGAATAGGTAGATTTGGGGGGTTGTATGTTATAGTAAATATCGTTTAACTGACCTGTCCGAACTTTTACACTCATGAATGCAGAGAAAAACACGAAAAACAGCGTTTGTTTTTAACCGGCGTCGAGCAGTTATTCTTATGTTATCTTTTTTTTTTTCGCGATCGACGGCCGGCGATCACTAATTTTTCTTTATAAAATTCTACCTACTTTTCGGAATAAATACAGGATATCTAGCGCAATCATTTTGCTGAATGCCTAGAATAATTATTTACTATCAAATGAGTAAGATATTTCTTAACAATTCGGTAGTAAATATTTTCGATATCTGCAAATGGTGTATACTACCTTTAATTAACCTCTATTAGAGCTGTTTACTGCAAGACAGTGGCACATGCCGCGCCGATGCCCTCCAGCAGCTGTGCATTGGAGGATTCCTTGCATGTGCAGTGAAAGGCACTTCCGTAGTTAAACGGGCATGTGGCTTTGCTTTTTAGTGTAATACCATTTAAGTCACCAAGTTAGCTGCAGTTTACTACGGCATTTCTTGGAGTGCATTGAAGGGCCATGCAGAAATGGCCAAATTTTGAAGTGCATTGGAATGTAAAGAAAAGCAAGGGTTTAATTGTTTTGAAAAAAACAACAGGCAGCCAGGAAAGGGCAGGATTAAAAAAAAAAATGGCATTGATCCCATTTTGTTAGAAATTAAACTCATGAAGCGTTACATTTCTAGGGGAGTCGGGTTGGCAGAGCGGTTCTTTCCTAGTCTTCCACCACTATGACTCGGGTTCAAATACAGCCTGGGCCAATATGTGGATTGGGTTTTCAGTCCCTGCCCGACTCCGTTGGTTTTCCCCAGGATATTCTTCTGGGGTTTTCCTCCCACCTCTGAAACTGTACCTTCTTCTCATTGTCTTCTCTCTACAGGTTTTTTTTCAGGGATCCTTTTGAGGGATTCTTGTTTCATTACCAGAAATATATAATAATAATAATTTCTCCTCAATTTATTGTTTCACTTTCAGTTTTATGAAACTGTGGATCAGATTGTTGAACGCTCTATTGCACAGTACAGGACCGACTTGGATTTGACCAATTTCATCGACTTTGCACAAAGAACGGTAAGACTCTTATTGTGGTTGGACACTGGTATTTTGTTTATTTTTAATAAAGACCTAGGAGAGTTGATGCTTCTGATTGGTCGAGACTCGATCACGTGGAGGGCATTATTTTGTAGTAATGACCGGCTTCCAAGAAGAAGCGAAAAAATGTCCCCTGAACCTGCATTAATAAAGCATCATGTAAGCCAATGATTGGCCGAATGCAACAGTCCTACGGTAATTTGTAACAAGGACGCATCAAATCTTGATACTGCGCGCTATAAATGTACGCGTAGAACGTTTTTGTATCTATACACGTCGTCTGTTAACACTAGCGTGTTGCTATGCACGGTGGGCATCAGTAGTCAGCTAGTCTGGTCTCAAAGTATGGGGAATAATAACAACACATATTGAAGAGACAGGGTACCATGCATAAGCTTAAATATGGCCCCTGAATATGAAAACAAAACACTTGAAATATCGTCGAAGGAAAACTCACGAAATTAAGAGCATTTTTACTATTTTTCTCGTTAAAAAAATATTTATTAAAAAAAGGATTTTTATTGGTCTAGAACGATCAAGTGTCCGTTGTATAACAATGCATATCCCACCCCCCGTGTGATATCACACGGCAGCAGGCTAGCTAGCTCGCTGTGAGTCATTGGTACCCACGCAATTTTCACCTGCACACTATTAGCAATAGTAAACTGTAGTGGAGCAGCGAACGAGCAGACAACGTTTGTGAGTTCATTTTGTTTGCGTGATTAATGTTACTACATTAAAATACGTTTCGTATCTTCAGTCCTCATAAATGTCTGCTAAGTTTCAAGACAGAGGTATAACAAAACAATTGTTGACTGTTGTGATGTGGGACATGACGTTTTGAACACCGTCGGGGACGCATAGCACCCTTGGCTTCACTTTGGGTTCTGTGCCTCCCTTGGTTGTTCAAAACGTCATATCTCACATCACAGCAGTCAACAATTGTATAATGAATGACAACTGTCCATTGGTTGATTTTTAAGTCGTTCAAATTCAAACTTGTTGTTTCTTCTATTGTATGTGCTTCCATGGTGGATCTTGTACATGTAGTTGGAGTGTTGCGGGGGTAACAGAGCCTACAACGATTGGTCTCTGAATAAGTACTTCAACTGCACAGATACCAACCCCAGCCGAGAGAAATGTGGAGTGCCGTACTCGTGCTGTGTGGCCAGCGAGGATGGCGACGGGGATTCAGCCATCATTAACACTCAGTGTGGACTCGGCACTCAGCAAAAGGTGATTAGAACTCTCAGAAAATAATGTTGAGATAGGCTGGGCTGGTATTCTCTTTGTTTTACCCGATAACTGACTGACTGTCACTGAGAATGAAGTCGCTATTAAAGGAAGGATACACCATTGGTAATTGCTTGAATTATCATGAATAAGTGGATTTGGGGGGTTGTATTTTATAGTAAATATCGTTTAACTGACCTGTCCGAATGTTTTACAGTCATGAATGCTGAGAAAAGCAAGAAAAACGGCGTTCGTTTTTAACCGGCGTCGAGCAGTGATTCCTATGTTGTTCTTGTTTTTTTATTTTGATGTGAATTTGATTTTATAAAATGCAATTTTTTTGAACAATTACAGGATATCTAGCGCGTAATTCTACTGGATGCCTACAAATCAATATTTACTTTCCAATAAGTAATATGTTTTGTAATAATTCGGTAGTAAAATGTTTTGATATCCGCAAATGGTGTATCCTACCTTTAAGCAGAAAATACTACTTCTGTGCTTAGCAAAAACTGAAAAAGTACCTGTGAACAGTAATGATGGGCATCGGATTGGGTTGACTAGGCCAAACCGACCCGAAATATTAGAAATATAAACCGATTGCGAACCAAAACCGATCTGAACTCTCCGACCCGACCCGACCTGACAAAAAGTCATGAAATTGGGTCTCGGATGCAGGACTAGAATTAAAAAAGACATGAATAGAAATTGTAAATCAATTTTTGCTAGGGCTTTCCTTGTATTTTTTAATATCAGGTTCTCACTGCATTGATGATAAATATATTTGTGATATTTGTCTTGCAGTTACAAGATTTCAGATTTTTTTTAAAACGAGAAAGATTTCATCGTAAATATAGTTCATTTGCATCCCTGATGACGATTAAAAACAAATACGAATTCGCGCAAGAGCCGCGTCGTTGTGTATTGGTCTAGTTCAATGCACAACAATACGGCATAAAATTCTCTCTAGCATGTTCATTTCAAAATGTTCGGTAGCCACTGTTCGACAACAACCAAAACGACACCGTCACACAGCTTTGGTTGTCATTTTGGTTGTCATTTTGGTTGCTCTCTTTAAGTGCTCTCTTTAAGTGCTCTCTTTAAGTGCTTACCGAGAAGTTAATGGATGTCGAATTTGGCACAAGAACAACAACGATGCTAAGTGCTTACAGAGCCACCATCTGCGACGCGGCTACAAACACCAAAAGCTACTTGGGTGAGAGTAGAACTTAAGTCCAAATGTCTGAACCACCTGACAACCGAACTGTGCTTTGCAGGTGAACAATAGTGAGTCAATGGAGCAAAGTTTTGACACAATTGTTGTAATATTTTCAGGTGCCTGCCGACGTATCTAGCAAGATCTACACCGCAGGGTGCGTGGATAAGTTCCTGGTGTTTGTCAACCAGAAGAGTTACATTGTCGGACTGACTGTCTTTGGCGTGGCTGCACTCCAGGTAGGAACACCCCCATCCCCATCAAGCCTCTCCCCTTCTTTCTCAATGAACCCCCTCCACCAGCCCCTTCCTCTCCACCAGCCCCTTCCTCTCCACCAGCCCCTTCCTCTCCAAAGGCCCCTTCCTCTCCACCAGCCCCTTCCTCTCCACCAGCCCCTCCCTCTCAACCAGCCCCTCCTCTACCTCCACCAGCCCCTCCGCCTCCACCAGCCCCTCCGCCTCCACCAGCCCCTCCGCCTCCACCAGCCCCTCCGCCTCCACCAGCACCTCCACCTCCACCAGCCCCTCCACCTCCACCAGCCCCTCCACCTCCACCAGCCCCTCCACCTCCACCAGCCCCTCCACCTCCACCAGCCCCTCCACCTCCACCAGCCCCTCCACCTCCACCAGCCCCTCCACCTCCACCAGCCCCTCCACCAGCACCCCCACCAGCACCTCCACCAGCACCTCCACCAGCACCCCCACCAGCACCTCCACCAGCACCTCCACCAGCACCCCCACCAGCACCTCCACCAGCACCCCCACCAGCACCTCCAACAGCACCTCCACCAGCCCCTTCCTCTCCACCAGCCCCTTCCTCTCCACCAGCCCCTCCCTCTCCACCAGCCCCTCCCTCTCCACCAGCCCCTTCATCTCCACCAGCCCCTCCCTCTCCACCAGCCCTTCATCTCCACCAGCCCCTCCCTCTCCACCAGCCCCTCCCCCCCACCAGCCCCTCCACCTCCACCAGCCCCTCCACCAGCACCAGCCCCTCCACCAGCACCCCCACCAGCACCTCCACCAGCACCTCCACCAGCACCCCCACCAGCACCCCCACCAGCACCTCCACCAGCACCTCCACCAGCACCCCCACCAGCACCTCCACCAGCCCCTCCACCAGTACCCCCACCAGCACCTCCACCAGCACCTCCACCAGCACCTCCACCAGCACCCCCACCAGCACCTCCACCAGCACCTCCACCAGCACCCCCACCAGCACCTCCAACAGCACCTCTACCAGCCCTTTCCTCTCCACCAGCCCCTTCCTCTCCACCAGCCCCTTCCTTTCCACCAGCCCCTCCCTCTCCACCAGCCCCTCCCTCTCCACCAGCCCCTTCATCTCCACCAGCCCCTCCCTCTCCACCAGCCCCTCCCCCCCCCCCACCAGCCCCTCCACCTCCACCAGCCCCTCCACCTCCACCAGCCCCTCCACCTCCACCAGCCCCTCCACCTCCACCAGCCCCTCCACCAGCACCCCCACCAGCACCTCCACCAGCACCCCCACCAGCACCTCCACCAGCACCTCCACCAGCACCCCCACCAGCACCCCCACCAGCACCCCCACCAGCACCTCCACCAGCACCTCCAACAGCACCTCTACCAGCACCTCCAACAGCACCTCTACCAGCACCTCCAACAGCACCTCTACCAGCCCCTTCCTCTCCACCAGCCCCTCCCTCTCCACCAGCCCCTCCCTCTCCACCAGCCCCTCCCTCTCCACCAGCCCCTCCCTCTCCACCAGCCCCTCCCTCTCCACCAGCCCCTCCCTCTCCACCAGCCCATCTACCTCCACCAGCCCCTCCACCTCCACCAGTCTCTCCACCTCCACCAGCCCCTCCACCTCCACCAGCCCCTCCACCAGCACCAGCCCCTCCACCAGCACCAGCCCCTCCACCTCCACCAGCCCCTCCACCTCCACCAGCCCCTTCATCTCCACCAGCCCCTCCCTCTCCACCAGCCCTTCATCTCCACCAGCCCCTCCCTCTCCACCAGCCCCTCCCCCCCACCAGCCCCTCCACCTCCACCAGCCCCTCCACCTCCACCAGCCCCTCCACCTCCACCAGCCCCTCCACCAGCACCCCCACCAGCACCTCCACCAGCACCTCCACCAGCACCTCCACCAGCACCCCCACCAGCACCTCCACCAGCACCTCCACCAGCACCCCCACCAGCACCCCCACCAGCACCTCCACCAGCACCTCCAACAGCACCTCTACCAGCCCTTTCCTCTCCACCAGCCCCTTCCTCTCCACCAGCCCCTTCCTCTCCACCAGCCCCTCCCTCTCCACCAGCCCCTCCCTCTCCATCAGCCCCTTCATCTCCACCAGCCCCTCCCTCTCCACCAGCCCCTCCCCCCCCCCCCCCCACCAGCCCCTCCACCTCCACCAGCCCCTCCACCTCCACCAGCCCCTCCACCTCCACCAGCCCCTCCACCAGCACCCCCACCAGCCCCTCCACCAGCACCCCCACCAGCACCCCCACCAGCACCCCCACCAGCACCCCCACCAGCACCTCCACCAGCACCCCCACCAGCACCCCCACCAGCACCTCCACCAGCACCTCCACCAGCACCCCCACCAGCACCTCCACCAGCACCTCCACCAGCACCTCCACCAGCACCTCCAACAGCACCTCTACCAGCACCTCCAACAGCACCTCTACCAGCCCCTTCCTCTCCACCAGCCCCTCCCTCTCCACCAGCCCCTCCCTCTCCACTAGCCCCTCCCTCTCCACCAGCCCCTCCCTCTCCACCAGCCCCTCCCTCTCCACCAGCCCCTCCCTCTCCACCAGCCCATCTACCTCCACCAGCCCCTCCACCTCCACCAGTCTCTCCACCTCCACCAGCCCCTCCACCAGCACCAGCCCCTCCACCTCCACCAGCCCCTCCACCTCCACCAGCACCTCCACCTCCACCAGCCCCTCCACCTCCACCAGCACCTCCACCTCCACCAGCCCCTCCACCTCCACCAGCCCCTCCACCTCCACCAGCCCCTCCACCTCCACCAGCACCTCCACCAGCACCTCCACCAGCACCTCCAACAGCACCTCTACCAGCACCTCCAACAGCACCTCTACCAGCACCTCCAACAGCACCTCTACCAGCCCCTTCCTCTCCACCAGCCCCTCCCTCTCCACCAGCCCCTCCCTCTCCACCAGCCCCTCCCTCTCCACCAGCCCCTCCCTCTCCACCAGCCCCTCCCTCTCCACCAGCCCCTCCCTCTCCACCAGCCCATCTACCTCCACCAGCCCCTCCACCTCCACCAGTCTCTCCACCTCCACCAGCCCCTCCACCAGCACCAGCCCCTCCACCTCCACCAGCCCCTCCACCTCCACCAGCACCTCCACCTCCACCAGCCCCTCCACCTCCACCAGCCCCTCCACCTCCACCAGCCCCTCCACCTCCACCAGCCCCTCCACCTCCACCAGCCCCTCCACCTCCACCAGCCCCTCCACCTCCACCAGCCCCTCCACCTCCACCAGCCCCTCCACCTCCACCAGCCCCTCCACCTCCACCAGCCCCTCCCTCTCCACCAGCCCCTCCCTCTCCACCAGCCCCTCCCTCTCCACCAGCCCCTCCTCTACCTCCACCAGCCCCTCCTCTACCTCCACCAGCCCCTCCACCTCCACCAGCCCCTCCACCTCCACCAGCCCCTCCACCTCCACCAGCCCCTCCCTCTCCACCAGCCCCTCCCTCTCCACCAGCCCCTCCCTCTCCACCAGCCCCTCCTCTACCTCCACCAGCCCCTCCTCTACCTCCACCAGCCCCTCCACCTCCACCAGCACCTCCACCAGCACCTCCACCAGCACCTCCACCAGCACCTCCACCAGCACCTCCACCAGCACCTCCACCAGCACCTCCACCAGCACCTCCACCAGCACCTCCACCAGCACCTCCACCAGCACCTCCACCAGCACCTCCACCAGCACCTCCACCAGCACCTCCACCAGCACCTCCACCAGCACCTCCACCAGCACCTCCACCAGCACCTCCACCAGCCCCTTCCTCTCCACCAGCCCCTCCCTCTCCACCAGCCCCTCCACCTCCACCAGCACCTTTACCAGCACCTCCACCTCCACCAGCACCTCCACCTCCACTAGCACCTCCACCTCCACTAGCACCTCCACCTCCACTACCACCTCCACCTCCACTACCACCTTCAACAGCACCTCCCCTTTCACCAGCCCCTCCCCTTTCACCAGCCCCTCCTCTTTCACCACCCCCCCCCCCCCCTCCCCCCCCCCTCCCCCCCCCCCCCCCCCTCCCCCTCCACTACCACCCCTCCCCCCACTACCAAGGCTCACCCAGCAATCCTCGGAATTTTCAGAAGATTCTCACCCCGACTTAACAATTTTCACTTGCTATTTGGTTTCCTCTCTTTTGCACAGTTGATTGTCATGCTGTTGGCGTTCTTTCTGTGCAGACAGATAGAGCAAGAGTGTCGTCGCTACCGTGAGTGCAAACGCGGCAGCAACAATTTTGCCTAGAAATGCTCCTCTCCAAACCGAGGTATTCAGTTGCAAGTACCTGGTAATTGTAGCTACTAAAACGTTCTGGCGATTGTGTAGTTAGGGGCCCCTCTTAAATTTTGGTCCAGTTCAAGTCAAGGGTGTTTTTATCATTCTAAAATGACTTTATCAATCTAAAGTATGCTTCGCTTTAACTCTAATAATAATAATAATAATCATAATCGTTTAAAACACGCTTTCCACGTCACAAAGACATCCCAAAGCGCTGTACAAAGATATAACAATCATAAAAACACCAAGTAATCTAAAACTATCAAGTAGGTGATAAAAAGTACTGCTTAAAAAGATTAGTTTTCAAATTAGCTTTAAAAATTATCGGATTAACAGATCGGATTGCTGCTGGAAGCCTATTCCACAGACGAGGGGCATATATTGTAAATGATCAATCGCCAAAGTATTTAGTTTTGCCAAGTGGCTGCTTTAAACATACCACACCAGAGGTTGTCGAGCGCAAAGTGCGTGTACTCGGTTTAACACTTAGTAATTCACATAAATAACCTGGAGGTATTCCCTTCATAATCTTGTAAACAAGACACGCAATTTTAAATTCCACATGCTAAATGAAACATTACAACAGTTTCTTGTGATAAAAAATCAGATTTTCTTATTCGTTTAGCGGTTGGTGTCTTGCATATCAATATTGTTCTGTGTAGTCACTGTGCGTCGCGGTGGTCACAATGGTCACAATTTGTTTATTTCGTGGCGCGTTTGGTCATCTTCCCATCATCATTTTACCCCAAAAATCAAAACCCTACTCTCTATCTACAACATATTTGTTGTTTTTTAATGTCACAAGCTAGTTTGGTTCGTAAAAAAATTATTTGTGTTCTTTTTTTTTTGAAAAAGGGGCCCATAACTACACAATCGCGTTCGTTCTTATTTAATCATGTACATGTGTAGCAAAGCCGATTTGAAACTCCAACATTGAAAAGCAGTTTTGATGTCACAAAATAATGGCTCCAAATATTTGCAGAGTTAAATTTGCAGAGTTAATTGTATTCAATTTGTGGTAATTTGGAAGTCAGAAACTTGTGATGACATCACAAAACCATTCACATTCCTGTATGAGTAGGACTTCGACTTCGGAGATGAGATATTGAAAAGTACTCTATTAAACTTAACAAGTTTTAAAAAAATATCTAAACAAAAATTCATTCAACGAAGAGGTTAAATTCTTGTGTATCTCAATTTGTTTAACCAGTTCGCGCCGGATGACGTATATAAACGCACAAATTTCCCCAAATTCAAAATGGATGACGCATAAACACGCCAAGTTCAAGTTCGGAAATGTTCGTCAGCAGCGTGCAAAGCCGGAAACGCATGGGTGTGCTTCCCCGCACTATCAGCCTGAACCCGCTTCAGATCGAGTTTCGTTAAAAATAATCCCGGCGCGAACTGGTTAAAGATATGTAACCCTTATTTCGCCATATGCAAGTTAGTCTTAGTCCAAGACTGAATGTGAATTTGTATTCCCTATTGCCGAGGCAGTGGAGGTCTCTACCAACAAGATGAATCAAATCCAGTCTTGGCAATATTGGGAGTGCTACCCAGGGGCCAATTTCACGGCGCTGCTAAGCACTAAAATTTGCTTAGCATGAAAATGCTTCCTTGGCAAAAACAAGGTTACAGACCAAATTTTCACGAGATCTTTACTGTTTTTGATTGATAATCAACTGGTTTTTTGCTTAGCATGAAAAACACGTATAATTTTGGCTGGTAACCTGTTTTTAATGAGCAAGACATTTTTGTGCTAAGCAAATTTTTGTGCTTAGCAGCTCCGTGAAATTGGCCCCTGAACATTTTTGAGGATATCTCGTGCACATGGTTTTGCTTGAATGCAGTGCCTGTGAGGCATTCTTTTATTGTTGTGGGTACTGCTGCTGATATTGCCAAGACTAGGCTTTGATATATATGACGACTTTGCTTGTCACGGACCGACTGGGGAATTAAGGAAAATCAAATTCAATTCTAGTCTTGTCAGTGACGTTTTTACTGTATTACATACGACAATTCTTTATTAGATTCTCAGGTCTTTTCCGGCACTTTTTAAATGTGAACTAAATTTTGTATGTACACCAACTGCCTTCAACATTTTGTGATTACATTTAATTTCGCATGATGTAATCAAGTTTTATATTCGATTGTCTTTCAACATTTGACGTTCGGCTGCATACGCGGTGTATCATAGTTCTAGCAGAACCTTCAGTCTTTCATTATATATTTTTTTCTGCAAGTGCCTTTTTGAATTATATTTGGACGAAGTGATGAACATTTCAATACAGGGTTGCTTCAGGTTAAGTTGAAGTTGTTTGATTTTTAGAAGCTTAAAGGGGTAATATACCTTTTGCAGCTATCAAAAAAGCTTACTTGTTGCATGAATACACGTCCTCCGGCGCGAACTGGTTAAGGTGGATGTGTTCGAGTCCTATAAACCATGCAAGCTTGGTTTATTTGTCATACCAAAAATTCTTGATGAAATCGTACGGTGTACCTCAATATTTTAATGATTTTACATCTTTCAGCATTAGTATTCCAGCATTGACTTAATATTTGTTCACCTTTATCGAATTACTGTATTGTGTACTTAACTGAATTATGTATTGCAGTAGTCTTTCAATCTTTGCAATTTCAATTATTTGTATAATTATCTTATTACAATTTGTATACTTACACGTATCAAAGTTTATACAGGGTGTCCCAGAAGAGCAAAAATGGCCAACCATTTTTTTCGTGGTACCTGATACTAGTTTTCACATTATGTGATAGGACATTTTTCTTAAAATGAAAAAAAGTCTTGAATTTCATCAAAATCCGATCACCTATTCAAGAGTTGGGCTGATTTTGGTGAAGCCCAATTTTCATCAAGTTGATCTATAAGGCCTGTTTCAAACGTCACGCTTGTGCCATGTCGAAAACAATTCAACTTAGATTTTTTTTTAATCGACATGGCACAAACACGTCTGAAACCAATTTGGCTCGGCAAGTTGATTTTAGCTCAGCAGAAGAATTAGGCTCGACTGAGTCTGCCATGCTTAATCAATTTAGCGAGTCTAAAACGGGCCTTAGTGGGTACAATGAGGAGTGCTAAAATGGAAGTAACTCCTAAACAGGGGCCAATTTTACGGGGCTGTTCGACACAAACAAATCTGCTCAGTTAAAAACAGGACCAACCAAAACTACATGTCCTTCATGCAAAGCAAAAAACACCTGAATACAGGTCACACACAATACATGTGTGTAATTCTAATGTTTGCTAACCAAAAATGTCATGCTTGGTGAATTTTGTGTGAAATTTCCTTCCTGTCACGCGTGTGAAAACTACCGGTAGTATCATGAAATAACTGGAAATATAGTTGGTCATTTTTTGCGGGACATCCTGAGTGTATTCGAAACCCTGTGTGCGTGTGGAGTGCATGTAGGCAAAAATTCAAGATGGCAGCCGCAAATTAAAATTCTGAATGAAAAGAAAAAAAAAAATTATTTACATCCCGGAATAGTGGTAAAAACTGAACAAGATAATCCCACTTCTATGATAATGTACAATTTGGTTTGTTTTCATCCTTTACATTGTTTGTGCAAAAAAAATTACGCAAGTCAGAGGGGCTAAGTCTGCCATCTTTTTTTCTTGACATTTTTCATCTACTCCTCACTGAGCGGGGAGCAAAAAACCTGTTTGCTAATACCATTCACGTGTTGGTTCTCGCCATTCGGAACCCTGTTAGTGAATTCATTCTACACGAGAACGGGGTTTTGAATACGCCCCGTGTTTTAGAAACTATATAGTACCGTAGAATAGAGCGTCGTTAGATGAAATTCACTGGTTTTGTGCAGTACTTGTACATTGTTCTCTTGTACTTTTTTTAATATATAAACAACGAGGCTCTTAGTACATTTATATTGTTATAATATTTTTGGTATTTAAATTTGGTTTCAGATTTTGGATGTATTCAGTTGATGTATCTACTGGTGTTTTATATGAAGACTTGCATTTTTTAAGTATTGCATTTTTATGTGAAGGGATATTTGTATATATCTGGTATGTTGGTATAATAGTTTTCATTTTCTATTTTATATAAAATACTGAGTTATGGGATATTTAGGGTATGTTCTGGAGTCGCGTCAGAATTATATTTAGAGTTTGACCCACATAGAATTTGGTTTTAATGTTATCAATTTTGCATTGCCTATGTCTTTGTGTAGACACTTTCAAACTTTCAGATGTCAAATTGATGTGATTCCAGAACACCAGCCTGGAATGGGTTTCATATGGTGTAATATTGGGAATTAAAAATGCATTTTTGGACGCGAAGCCTCATGTAGCTTGCTTGTTATATACATGTACACCTTAGCAGGACTGCTTTCTATAGAGATGAAAATTTGGACCAAGGTTTTTTTCTTTGAGATTCTCATTCTATACATCAGCCTTTTCAATGAACCCCAAATCTCTGGTTTTATGTTGAATGTTCAAGAGTGTTGTAGCCAAGTACTTTCTTCACTACCAAATATTGAGCCGTTTGACAAACAACAAATAAAGTTAGCGTTCAACAAAAATTAACTTGAGATGTAAAGCCAGCAAGATATGGGACCCCTTAGTCCCCCATACCTAGACTATTGTTACCTAACGCACTACCCCCCCCCCCCCCCAAAAAAAAAAAATCATTCGGCGAGCACAATGACGGCGAGTTCTCTCCGCCCACAAGTTTGGATGTATAGTTTTGGGACAGAAGTACTCAGCCGAGTACTTTCTGAATGCTTTTGTCTTAAAAGCTTAATTCATGATTGTCCACATTTTTTAATTTCTTTAAGCAAAGTATTTAGTGCCCAGTGTCTGTATTATGCAGCTTTACCAAACCATCTTAATATCAGGTAGTTATTAATAAGCTGGTACTCAGAGAGTATGAACTTCAACTCTGATGTTCAATTTTCAAATGTCAAATTTCTGTCTGAAAGGAAACATCATGATTACGGCTGTTCAAAATGCAGATAAATAAAAGATTGCAAGGCAACAACCTGTGTCCATCTGTTTCTCCATCATCTACACTATTTTAATAAAAGTAAGAACGAAGTATCAAATAAATAATGTAAAAGAAAATCAAAGCAAAATGAAAGATATAACAAATATATACATTTCTGTTTGTTCAGTACACAATATCGTCCACCGATTTCTACATTACAATATGTACATCTGAAGCTTAGCTTTTAATACAAATGTTACTTTTTGGTCACATATCATTGCTGAAAATTTGAATAAAATGTATCAATCTACTAAAATGGTTAGTATCTCGATTAAAGAAGTTGCAACAATGTCATTCAGAATAAAAACAATGACTCGACTCGAGCGTCTTATATACAAATTTCTGATCATCTTCTAGTCTTGGTTGCAAAACATACTAATTGTGGCGCGTAGGCCGCCGATGTGGGCACCCTCTAACGTACGCCATCTTGGCTAACTCACATAAACACTAAAAAAATTTCGAGCAAAAATTGTGTCACAATTTCATGCGCGTGTGACGTAACATGCATAATCACTGACTCATTGGTCAAGTTTCGGTTACATTGCGTAGTTATGCACGCAACGTCACACGCGGAGAGAAGCAAAGTACCTTGCCCAAGGGCACAAGCACCATAGTCCCAGGCCGGACATGAACCCACAACCTGCAGCTTAACCTATAGATGGTGAATGAAATGCTCCAGACAACTACATGTAGGTAATGGCACTGCAGGGCATAAACCAAGGGTCATGATTGACGACCGTCCGTGATTGAAAAAAAATCAGGTACAAAACCTATGGGAGGCCTTACAAAAAGTACAAACAAAAGAGGGACAATAGGAAGGTGTTTACATATGTATGGATAGGTGAGTTTGTATCAGCATTCATATAGTGGATGTAGATCAATAGAGGACGATTATTTGAAAATCGTGTACAAAACCTATGGGAGGCCTTCCAAAAAAGTTTACAAACTAAATTTTGTATTCAACTCGTAGATAGCGCCCTCTAGAGCCACGGCAGCTTGAGCATGCTTACAAGGGATCAGTACTGGGGCCAATTTCATAAAAAGTGTAAGCACACAAATTTGCTTAGCATAAAAATTCTTCCTTAGCAAAAATAGGGTTACAAACCAAATTTTCAGCTGATGTTTATCGTTTGTGACTGTCATTCAGCTAATTTGTGCTAAGCATGAAAAGCACATGTAGTTTTGGCTGGTAACCTATTTCTACTAAGCAAGATTTTGTTGTCCTATAAAGCAAAGTATTTATGCTTACACGTTTTATGAAATTGGCCCCTGGTTTTGTCAGGAAAAAGAGTTCTTAATCAAGTCTTAGATCAAGACTAACTAAAATCTGGTACCTAGACTACTTTCTAATTATAAAAACACACACGTTTTTTGTATTACCCAATAGGCTATATTCCTGATCGAACGAGGGCGCTGTAATGACAACATTTTCTGAGTGCCAGATCATTTTTACTTATTAGTTTCAAAACTCTAATCTTAAAATTATATTTTTTTAAAAAGTGTAATTTTGGAGGTTTCGGATTGTGTAAACTGACGAGAATTAACCACTTAACTTTTGATTTTAACACCCCAAAATTATTGTAGACACAGCACCCACTTGGTTCAAGAATACAGCCTATTTCTTGCATTGAAGGTCAGGCCGTGTCCGAAACGGGCTTCAAGAGCTACGGCTACGTCTATTGTCCACCTGACCGTGCGTAATTGTAATAGGCGAACACCTAGACAATAAGCCGTAGACAAGAGATTCGGACGCAGCCTCCGTCTTGTTTTCCTTTGTCGTCAAGCCAGTTCCCTCATGCTCTCAATCTGGGCCAGGTATAGTCTGGTCCTCATGGTCAATTTGTCGCAGTGGTTTTTCAGTCTGGTCTCCAGCCCCTCGACGTGATCGCCCATCTGTAGCAGGTACTCTCTGTCCTCCAAGCTTAGCCCAGTCTCGGCGGCAGGGTGGGAAGGTTTGTCCGGTGGGGAAACAGTGGACAACTCCTCGGGGTTGTGGGACGGCTTCGCATCGATGCTGACCGACTGCAGTGAGTGGGCTATAAAAATGAGACCATAACGCACAGGTTGAAATTTCTATGTGTGCACGTATGGTAAATGGAGCCATCTCCGAACAAACATCTGATAAATGTGACCCACTCTGCAAAAATGAGTCTGATTTTACAGTTGGTCAGAAAAAGCAGAAAATAAGCTTTCATTTGATTTGTGGCACAACTCTGTAGTGTAATGCATTGGTCTTTTACAATTTTGGGAAATTTGTTTTTTCTCAGTTATATTCAAAATGTCTTTGAAAAGAAATGAACATTTACAATTGTAGTGCTTCATCAGATGCTATGGTAAGAGAATGACGAAACCTGTATTAAATTTCGATCAGAAATTTGTTTTCAATCGATCAGATCTGAAAATATAGGTGTCGGAGAAACCAAAATGCCTTAAAACAAAAATATTATTTGTTAAAAGAAAAATCACCCCCGAGACAATAAACAGCCCTTTACGTAAAAATGTATTTGGCGACATCAGACTCATTTTTGCTGAGCGGGTCACATATGTGGATTGTGGACTAGGGATGTGAATCTACGTGAATTATCATGGCCTTCGTGCGAAAACAACTTCTGCAACTTAAACCCAGATTTCATAGGAGTAGGTCTGATATGAGTCATTAATAAATACCTAGGAGAGTTGCTGGCTTCTAATTGGTCGAGACTCGATCACGCGGAGTGGATTATCAGGTAGTAATATCATGGGTTTCAAGAAGAAGCGAATAAATGTTCCCTGAACCATCAAGCATCATGTAAGCCCATGATTGGCCGAATGCAACAGTTCTAAGGTAACTTGTAACAAGCACGCGTCAAATCTTGATACTGCGCGCTATAAATGTACGCGTAGAACGTTTGTATGACGCACTGCATTTTTCAAAATGCGCGTGTCGTCTGTTAACGCTAGCGCGTTGCTATGCACGGTGGCATATGGTGGGCATCAGTGGTCAGCTAGTCTGGTCTCAAAGTATGGGTTATAATAACAACACATATTGAAGAGACAGGGTACCATGCATAAGCTAAAACATGGCCCCTAAACATGAACACAAAACACTGGAAATATCACCGAAAGAAAAGTCACGAAATTTGGAGAATTTTCACAATTTTTCTTGTAAAAAGGTATTTAATTAAAGGTAATAACAGTGCAAGGACCCAGTTATTACTGCGTGATAATGACCGGGTTGGGGGATGACCACTGGTAATGGACCTCGCCTTCGGCTCGATCCATTACCAGCGGTCATCCCCCAACCCGGTCATTATCACGCAGTAATAACCGGGTCCTCGCACTGTTATTACCTAAGTAAAAAGACATAACCACTAACCGGTCTTGTTTCGGACGTAGCTCTGTAGCAGAAAGCACAGCAGCATAGCCAGCTCCTCGCACTCTTCCCCACGCGTCTCCTGCATCCCGTTGCTAGGAGACCAGACTTGCCGCTTCTCGTTCGCATTGACATCGTGCTCTGTGAGCACAAACTCGCTGACTCGCATTGGCCGCGACCTGAAGTGACAGGTAACTATTTTACGGACGGACAGCACGCCTTGTTGCTCGACACTGTTCAGCTCGCACAGGTTCTCCAGCAGGAGTTCTATAACCTTTGACCTGACTGGGTCACAGGTCATCGTCTGAAATAACAAACAAACCAAAAAAACACACCAAATAAAACATTTAACATGCCGACTATTAAGCACAAAGTAATCGCTGAGCGAAAATGGGTTGCCAGCGGTATGTCCTGCAATGTGTCCTATACTGTATGTGACTGGTTCCCCGCAGTTTTGCTAAGTACAATAAATATGGTTAGCAAACAAAAGAGGGACAATGGGGGTCCACGATTGCTGGTGTTTACAGATATGGGTGTTTATGTATGTATTGGTACTGTGTGGAAAAACTGCGGCGGGCATTTTGTAGCGCTGTCCGAAATACAGTCTAGAGCTACAGCTACAACATCACACAAATCTAGCTGTAAGAGAAGTTGTCTAGCCCAGGCAAATCAAAATGGCGACAGGACTAATGTTAATTTTGTTTTATATAATGATGGTTCTTAATGATGGTGCATTGAATTGCTACTAACAAACCGATAAAGATGCAATATCATCAGGTATATATCTGCGAGGCTTACTTGCCATTGATTGAACCTCGTAACAGTACAGTTGGATCTAATAAACAGTTGTTGTAGTTGTTTTATAAGACACGTGGGGAGTCAGGTTGGCGCAGCGGTTCTTTCCTCGCCTTCCACTGCTATGACCTGGGTTCGAACCCCGTCTGGGCCATTATGTGAATTTGGTTTTCAGTCCCTGCCTGATTCCGTGGGTTTTCCCCAGGATATTTTTCTGGGTTTTTTCTCCCACCTCTGAAACTGTACCTTCTTCTCATTGTCTTCTCTCTACAGGTTTCTTCAGGCTTGCGAGCTACAGTGCCTAGAGCGCTTTTGAGGGATCCTTGGTTTCATTACCAGAAAGAATTAATAAAAAATAATAATAATAATAATAGTAGAGAGGTATATTGAGCTTCCCATGTCAAATTTAAAGGTAGGATACACCATTTGTAGATATCAAAAACATTTACTACCAAAATATTAAGAAATATCTTACTTATTCGAAAGTAAATAATGATTCTAGGCATCTAGCAAAATTTTTGCGCTAGATATCCTGTAATTATTCTGAAAAAATAAATTTTATAAAACAAAATTTGCAATCGCCGGACAGTGATCGCGAAAAAACAATAACATAAGAATAACTGCCCGACGCCGGTTGAAAACCCCCCCCCCCCCCCAAATCCACTCATTTATGATAATTAGAGCAATTACCAAGGGTGTATTCTACCTTAAAGTCAAATGATATTCCTTTATACAGTTGGTATATTTCCCACAAATACAGGAAGGCCATTGATTTCAATCCTCTGTTCATGACATTGTCCTTATTTGCGAGTAACCACTCATGCGCATGTACATGTATGTGTAAGGGTATTCAATATTTTTGTGGGACAATTATCGCTTGTTGGTGCGGGTAAATTACTTATTCATCAGCGGGTGGTAAACGCCACAATATCATTCAGAAGAGGTAAAAACACGTACACGTATTGTGTTATTCATTATGTTGCAACAGTGACGCACGTGAACATTATACACGTGTAGCCACAGCAGAGTTCCACTCACAATACACCTTAGACAGAAATGGCAACTCTAATTTCTCTAATACATGCATGTACATGTAATTTTCTTTTATGTTATTGTAATGGGATAGCTACACTGGCCAAATGCAATAAAGAGATCGTATACGTTTGGTAATTGGAACCCACTGTTTGTTTCAATCCTATATACCGGTAGTCATAGATATACCATAAAACTAACCTGTGAAAATTTCATTTCAAAAGGTGGTAGCGATTTTGAGATATTGCCGCAGGAAGAATAATCTGCATTGGAATACACACTGCAGTCACTACTACTGTAGTAACACTCCTTATAAAAAGTGATATCTTTTTCCATAACCACAGTACTTCGAAGTGAACAGTAAAATGCATTATACTATCCAAAGCTGCTGTACTTCTTACCAACTAAGTTTTTATTGCCATTAATTGTTGGAGTAATTACCAAACGTATACGATCCCCTTAAAGAAAATTATATTTGATGTCGATAAAATATGGACAACAACTGTCTGGGCTATTTTTAAACCCTAACGCTCCTCAATCCTCCATAATCCTCATTGCAGTTTTGAAGGATTTTGGAGGATTGAGGCACAATGGTTTTTTCAAGTGTGGAGGACTTTTGAGGATTGTGGCTCAATGGTGTTTTTTTTTAATGAAGATTTGAGGATTGAGGCTGAATGGGGTTTTCAAATAAATGAGGATTTTGGAGGATTAACTTTAACCCTAACTCCCTACACAACAAAGGAAGTTGGAGGATTTTGAAGGAATTGTATTGTTCAATAACAATGGTGAGGGAGTTAGGGTTAAAGAAAAAAGGGATTTTGGAAGAGTACATGCCTGCTCATTAGGCCTGAGATGGTATTGAAGGATTGGTTTGACTTAGGCCGGGGTGGTACAATGTAGAGTAGATGATGTATCAATGTACATGATAAGCCATTCCCCCTTCCCCACCCACCCCATCCCTCACTTGTTCATTGGGCAAGAAATATCCGAGGATTTTGAAGGATTAAGGCAGTGAGCACCCATCGATTTGAACACAAGTAAAACAATTGGAGGATTTTTGAGGATTGAAGATAAATGCATTTTTTGTATTAGGGCAATCTGAGGATTTTGGAGGATTGAGGATGGTTGCTAGCTAAAAGGGCGTAGGGGGTTAGGGTTAACATACAGTACGTCCCAGGCATTCACACTGTACTACAAAATACTACTAAATTCTCATAGGTCATTGTAGTATAGTAGCAATCGCAAAAAAAAAAAAACAAGAACAACAAGATCAACTGCCTGACGCCGGTTAAAAACGAACGCCATTTGTCTTGCTTTTTTCTTTTGTCTCTTTAAAACGTCGAACAGGTTGAGTCAAATGATATTTACTATAAAATACAACCCCCAAATCCACCCATTCTTGATAATTCAAGCAATTACCAATGGCGTATCCTACATGTCCATATACTTTTAATGCATGGTTACACTCTGTCAAATTTGTTGCCTACACAAATCAACCCAGCCATAGTTTTTGGCTAACTGCCCAAAGAAATTGTTGACTCACAGCCAAGTTAAATAATTATCCACTGGAATACAACTACATGTACCAGTACAATTTATGATATTTTTCCTCTGGCAAGGTCATCACTAACCAAAATCTATCATCCGCGAATATTTTATTTTATGGGAGGAATACCAGACACATGAGTGCGCATACATTAAACAGCTCCAATAGTAAGCTACTGTATGAACCTTCCTACCCCACCCCCATTTTTTACTTTTTTGATGGATTTGATTATTTTTTCCTTTTTGATGCAGTTTTAGTACAGCAAATACAATGTACAGTAGGTGATGGGATTGAGGCCTTTAATGATACAAGCATGGAATTTGGCACACAGTCAGATAAGAGTACATACATGTACATGTATGTCATGACAAAGATATTTGGATAAAGGGCCATCGCAAATTTGTCCTTTGAAAAAAAAGTGTACCTGCACAAAGTACATGTTGAACATTTTTATTTTACGTCATTTTAAAAATGGCTGCAATTGCTTGTTATTCTACCCATTTTATTTTTAAAGGACAAATCTGCGATAGCTCTACATGGAGATTTAAATATCTTTCTCATGGCATACTCTGACTGTGTGCCAAATTTCCTGCTTGTACATGTACATGTACCATCAAAGGCACAATTCCTCCAAATATCTTCCCAATCTGCCCCACTATTTTGGAGGCCCATATCTCCAAACTCCAGTTCATTTCATCAAGACATTGAAAACATAAAAACAAACAAAACAAATAAATACCAAAACACATTCTTACTTGCAGACATATTTTCCTCAGTTGCACGCTCGGAATGTAGAGGTAAGGGGAGAAAAACTCCTCGGCGATTTTTAGAGCGCTGTTGCTCTTACCCGTAGCAAAGCTTAGAAGCAGTAGCTTCTGGAGTAGATGCAAGACAGAGAGGTAGCCTTCCGACAACGGATACTGTGGGCAAGTTTCTTTGGCTTTCTCTGGTTTGGTTTCAGTTGTCTCCTTGGTGAACTGCTGCAGGAATTGCCAAATGTTCCGATCCTCAGTGGCGGATTCCTGTTCTGGTTTCTGTTCAGTTTCCAGCTTGGTGGGGTTCTGTATGAGCTTCTTGGTTACGGTACTGCATATCCACTGTATTAAGTGGCGGACGTTTGCTAGGCACATGTCTACTGACAGCAGGGCATACAAGCAGGATTTCTCTTTCCTTCTAGCTGCTTTGAAATTATCCATGATGACGATGACAACAAACTGCAAGGCAAGTACATGGGCCAGGTGTGGGGTCTCGAGGGACTCCGATTTGGTCTCGAGATTTAGCTTCTTGATGATGGTGGTGACCAGGTCCCAGTCGATGGCTAAACTGGTGGCAGCGGTGGGATGCAGACTCTGTATATGCATCAAGGTTTCGTACGTGCTCAGGACGGTGCTGTCCGTTGTTCCGTCAGCAAGAAGCACATCTTTCAGGAGGTACATCATGTACTCCTTTGGGGCTCCGCGGTGCAAGGTGGCAAAGTCCCGGATGAGCACGATGGCATCGTCGATGAAGCTCTCATCAACGACTGCTTCTATCATGTCACGCTGTCGCTGGCAGAAATCCACAGTGACATTTGAATTGGCTCTGGAGGTCCGTAAGTTATTGTTTGCTCTTCCAGCCACGGATCTGTCCCTTCCAGCTCCCGTTTTTGCATCCTTAACACTGATGTGAATGGGTGTGCCTCCTGATCTGTCTTCCTTTTTAAAAGGACCCAGCAAGCTTGGATTTGAAGCCTTGTCAGGTGAAGTTTTATTCAGCCAGCTCTGCTTAGATGGTTTGTGCATAACACGCTTAACGCAGGGTTCGAACTCATCCTCACTGTTTGAAAAGTCGGACAAGGTCAACAGCGGCTTGTTGAGATTCTTCAACAGTTTGTCCTGGTGAGGTTTAGAGATTTTCATTCTGTCGTTGCAACTCTCTCTGGGGGTGACACCAAGCTGGAATATTTTGCTCTTCTTCAAGGGACTCGCGGGACTGCTGGGGTCTACCGTCCGCTTGCATCCATTGACCGCAATAGATGGGTACAGCTCCACCAGAATCGGAGAGGCCGCCCGCACTTGCTGGCGACCTAACAGGAATGAGCCAGGATTCAGGAGGTCCGAGTCACTATCCGATGATGACGATTCTGACCCCGACTTCCATCCATGCTTGAGGTGTAGGTTGGTCATCTTGGGCCTCATGTCTTGTTTGAACAGGGCGACAGGGAAGTGGCTGACTGGTTTAGACAGGGACAACATGGCTGGTTTCTTATGTTTTCCTCTTCGATGATCCAGCATACGCCTCACCTTGTGAAGGTGCTGCTGCTGGGTTGAAAATGACTGCAGAAAGAGAAAAACAGATCAAAGTGATCAGCAAAATCAGACTGAAATTATGAACTTAATAGCACAACAGGAAACATATTGTCAGAAACCCAGGATAATTGTTTTATCACAGACTCTCACAAGGTTACATACAGTACATGTAGCTTTGGGTTCATTCCAAAACATTTTGGTCAAAATTTAGGAAAATTTTTCCTGTCATTCTTACATCTCAACTTTGTACATTTTTTACGTCTTGCGTCCGAGGATGTGTAATACATGTATGTATACAATATACAATATACACACAAAGTTTATATGTAATTCAAAACGGATGACAGGTAAACACATCTTGAACAAGGTCAAAAATGTATATCAGTGACCGGCTCACAGCAAACGAGGCCGTAAATAACACTGATGAGTCAATAAAGGCGATACTGAAAAACCACATCACCTGTACGTATTAAGGAATGGAGCATGATTTCATTGCTAGCAATTGCACGCATTATTGCATTTGTTTTCATTTTGCGTTGAAATGTAAACAACATGAATTTCAAAGTTCAATTTGGCAGTGTACATTGTATTTTTGGGATTTTGTTTTTGTTTTTTTGTTCGTTTTAATACTTTATGTATTTGGTAATACTCTACAATTGACGGAAAAAAAAGTATTATTTCACGTCAACATTTTATTCCCGACCCTAGTCGCTACTGACAGTGTGCAAGTCCATAGATAAAATACGTTTATTATTTTGCAAAAAGAATGTCGGAAATTGAAGTTTGATCCTCGATATTAAAAAAAAAGGACAATTATATTCACTAAAGTTTTTACTAGAAGATTTTAATCCAGTTTTAATCCTTTTTTTTCTTCATTAAGGCTTTTGGCGTTTTTTACAATTATAAAGTTACATGTATATATGCCAAGGAGCTTAATATCTCAGGAAACAAACACACAAATCCCGGTTTTTTCCCCCCAATTTGTTTAAAATTGGGCTCAAGCTTGTGTGCATAAACACCTCAAATGTAACTTCAAATGGGTCACCTCCTGCACATCATTGTCCGCCGCTGTTTTTATTTGACCTATTTATGCCCCCAAAAAATGGTTTATTGAACATTTATTTTAACCGATTACTAAATCTGACAGCCAAAAATATCCAACTTCCTGACCATTTTCAAAAAGATACCCAATATTATTGTGTGGCAAAGTAGATTCCTACATGTACACACATTGTCACAGGTCCTTCCTGATTGGAAGTCCTTATATTACAATTTAAATTTATAATGATTACAGGTCGATGGGACAATCGCACAAGAACAAATATTAATAGTAACAAAAATATAACAGTAGTATTAACAAGAATTGACAATATCACAGATGAATACAGATCAACACTATTAAAGAACAGCAATATAAAAGGATATAGATGATTCAATCTGAACAAACGCGATGAGTTTATCCGAACACGCGAGCGAATAGTTCACATGGATCACGCGACACGCGAACGAATAGTTCAGTTCAGAATGACGATAATCTTGATGGAGAAGAAGATACAGAATCTGGATGAAGAAGAAGACACGAAATGTAGACTGAAGTGGAGGATGGACTGGCAAAGGTGAACTGGGAAAAGATGTCGAAGAGATGAACTGAGGAAACTGATGTACTGCAGAATACTGGAACTTGGAATGGGATGATGAAAACAGTGGAAGGCGACACTCCTACAGCACGCACGGTGAGGTAATCCAATCACTACCGGATGCCTTGCTAGAATTCTTCCTCTCCTGAGTCTGAGTCTTGTCAACTGGGGTCACACCTATTTGAGAAGAAATAGTGGGAACAAGGCTCATGTAGGAGGCAAGGTGGCATTGATCCTGACTGATCGCAGGCTGAAGTCAGAATACACACTAATTATAACTAAACCTACATGTGTAAATCAATAGAGAATAAACTAAACCCGAACAATTATCAAACACTAAAGGATATAAACAAAAAGATAAAATATACACTAAGGTTTAAGAAAATCTAAACCTTACAGAATTATATTATTTTCAGAGGAAAATAATATAAAAGTAAACACTATAGCCCTTGATCTAGGGTTCAAATAAAAGTCACTCCAAGCTAAATCAATAAAAAGTCAACTGAAGTTAATAGGATCTATAAACCAAAAGCAATTCACAGGTGGTTCAGATATCTCAAAGCCAAAACTTGAAAAGACCAACAACTCAAAGAAATTCTGAAGAAATCATTAACCACAAAGTGTTTCAACAAAAATAAAGTAAATCCAATCAATCATTAAACCACAACTTGAGAATAAGGCCAAAGTCAAGAAAACTAAAGTGAAGGTAATTTCACATAAACCTTGAATGGTTCAACCCTCTTTAAGTGGTTAATAGTTTTTTAATAGGCGAAATTGATGGTCCCTGATGACTACAGGCCAGGCCCAGTGGCTTAGAGGTCACTCACACTAGTCCTTTGTTTTACTAAATAACATTTTACTAAGGGAAAACATACTTAAACTGTACAGCGTGGTCCCAAACCAAATCATAGACTTGTGTTGATAATTCTCTCAAGTACGGAATATTATCACTCAAATGGAATAATTGTACTGAAGAATTTCTAACAACATTGTGAAAAACCTAAACACAACGAAAGCGAAGACCAAAATAAACACCCTACAAGTAAAACTCAAGTGAAGAATAATAACTAGAATCAATAAGAAAATCAAAAGTAATCAACTTTAACGAATTGTCAAACTAAATGGAAAATAACTACTTTGTATCTAAGCAATAATACTAATACACAACTTCAAAAAGGAAGTTTGCAAATCCTTCCAAATCACTGGTACATATGTACTAGGATACATGACAATATCAGATATTAATTTACCATGAGGGCAAATTAATAAAACATCAATAACACTATTATGTACATTATAAAAGAACAGAAGTGAATTCTGGGACTCACCTATTTCAGAAGAAATAGTGGGAACAAGGCTCATGTAGGAGGCAAGGTGGCATTGATCCTGACTGGTCGCAGGCTGAAGTCAGAATGACCCAACCCACATACATGAGGCCTAGCCCCGAACCTGACTTGTCAAGCAGCTAGGTCATGTCCGAGACAGGTCGTAAATAACAGTTGGGCAACGTTAAGAACAAAACTGAAGGAGTTCCGTGGCCTAAACAATGAAACCTTGTCCAACCCACAAAGTTGTTTTTTGGGGGGTGTGACATATATATTATATTAATTGGTCGACATAGAAAAGTCGTCTGCCTTTGATAAATCTTGTTTCGCAGTGTGGCATGCGTGATGTGAACAAATTTTCTGATGGTTAACAGACGCAAACGAAAAAATAGTAGCGAAAATATACTTCTCACGCATGGCAGTGTTAACATAAACTCTATTGCTTTTAAATCAGGCCTTCTTTTGATGTAAATTGACCGGACTATAAAGGAAATCCCACCTAAATCTACAAAATACTAAGGAAGGTGTTTTTTTCTTTGAGTTACTAGTCTACTTTCCTTTGTGCTCTATAAGCAGCTGGACCATTCAATCTGTTATTTAAAACTTGAAAAGTCAACTCGAAACTCAAAGTCAACGCGAAACTCAAAGTCAACTCGAAACTCAAAGTCAACTCAGTCTAAACTCAAAGTCAACGCGAAACTCAAAGTCAACTCGAAACTCAAAGTCAACTCGAAACTCAAAGTCAACTCAGTCTAAACTCAAAGTCAACTCGAAACTCGAAACTCAAAGTCAACTCGAAACTCAAAGTCAACTCGAAACTCGAAACTCAAAGTCAACTCGAAACTCGAAACTCAAAGTCAACTCGAAACTCAAAGTCAACTCGAAACTCAAAGTCAACTCTAAACTCAAAGTCAACCCTAAACTCAAAGTCAACTCGAAACTCAAAGTCAACGCGAAACTCAAAGTCAACTCGAAACTCAAAGTCAACTCGAAACTCAAAGTCAACTCGAAACTCGAAACTCAAAGTCAACTCGAAACTCGAAACTCAAAGTCAACTCGAAACTCAAAGTCAACTCTAAACTCAAAGTCAACCCTAAACTCAAAGTCAACTCGAAACTCGAAACTCGAAACTCAAAGTCAACTCGAAACTCGAAAAGTCAACTCGAAACCCGAAACCTGAAGAAAAGTAACACTCTATATAAATACACATACATGTTGTAAATTTCAGGTTGTACCAGTAGTATCGTTACTTGTTCAGTATCTGGTACCGAACTACACTGAACAAAAATATAAACGCCCACAAAAATATAAACGCCCACAAAAAATATAAACGCCCACAAAAAATATAAACGCCCCCAAAATTGTTATTTGTCTTGATTTGTAAACAACATTTTGTGTCCTTCTCTGCCAGTGATGAATTGCTCAGTGATACAGTGATTCCACCCACAGCACAGATGTGGGTAGAATCACTGCATCACTGAGGCGTTTATATTTTTGTGGGCATTTATATTTTTGTTCAGTGTACACGTATCTACATGTATATGGTTTTCTTTAGACCAAAGTAATTCTGTTGGGGGGTTTTGGATCATAACAATAGTGTTTGAGGTACAGGAAAAAAAAGTGGACCCCAACTTCAGAGAATGGCCCACTTATCAACAACTTTTGTCCAAGTTCACCTTGGGAGTTACTGTAGTTTAGGTGGTGAAGAACTAACAAGATATTTGGTGGTGTTTATGATTCTAAGCCACTTTGCACAACTCCTACATGTATATAAACTTACTGGTAGAAGAGCAATAAGGTGACATAAACTTTTCCAAGAAAGTACTTGGAAAGTACTGGAGCCAATTCCATAAAAGCATTCTAAGCCTAGTTGGTTGCTAACTTCCTTTCTATCTCTAGTTACTTGCTAAATATATTCCATAAAACCATTATACGCTTAGCAAGGTTCCTAGTTGCTTGCTAAAATTAGAATAGGTTTGGGGTATGTCTAAATCCTTAGCACCATTCTAAGTCACTTTCAATCTTTCATCTTTTGGGAATTTGTATTGACATCCTTATGCACAGAGTCAAGGACAGATTTTCCTGAGTCGAGTAATTATAAGGCTTCTTTCCTCTTTTTTGATTTGAAACATTCTCTGAATTAGCCATTTCTGAAACATGTGCTTAGGCCGATACAAATGTACATACCCTAGATAGGGTACAGAGGAATGCATTGACAATACAACCCACAGCATGACCTGATTTGAACTCTTTCCCTATTGTTAACTCAAACTGACCATGTACTTTTACGATTTTGTACGATTATGCAAACCCCACACCATTCTAGCAAGCTGCAAGCAAGCAACTACATGTAGTAAGAATGTTTCATAGAATGGTGTTATGGAATGCGATTTAGTTGATTGCTAGCAAGCAACCAACTAGGCATTTGGAATCTTGCTAAAACCTAGTAATATACTAAGTTAGAATGCTTTTATGGAATTGGGCCCTGGACTACAACACTGGTACTTGTACATAAGGTATGTTCAGTTTCTGTGTGATTAGGCCAAAAACAAATTTGCTTATGTAATTTCAAAATAGTGATGTGTCACTAACTGTACGTTTACACATTGACATTGTAGTTTTATTTGTTAGAATTGTTTCTTTTCACTGCACATCTGCCTCAGATATGGTATGAATTCTTTGTTTAAGATCAGTCAGCCAAAACGCATTCAGAGGTACGGTACATGTACGTACATGTACATGTAGGCCCATTGGTAATTTGTTGAATTATCAGGAATGGGTGGATTTGGGGGGTTGTATTTTATAGTAAATATCGTTTAACTGACCTGTCCGAATTTTTACATTCATGGATGCCGAGAAAAGCATGAAAAACAGCATTTGTTTTCCACCGGCGTCGAGCAGTTATTCTTATGTTATCTTTGTTTTTTCGCGCTCGCCGGACGACGAGAATGAATTTTGGTTTATACAATTCAATTTTTTGGAACAATTACAAGATATCTAGGGCCCTTATTTTGCTGGATGCCTACAATCATTATTTACTTTTAAATAAGTAAGATATTTCTTAATAATTCGGTAGTAAATTTTTTCAATATCTGCAAATGGTGTATACTACCTTTAAGCAAGCAACACCATGCCCTGTGCATTTTCAGGCCTATGTTTCTCTGCTGAACACACTGCTGTAGATCTATCTCACGTCAGGTTCCAGTTGTGTTCGGTTTTTCTCTTTCCTTCCTTTTACAGGCATGCAAAATGATGTGTGCTTCAACTGCAGAATGATCAGACACTGGTTCCTAGAGTGTCCATTAACCAGTTCGCACCGGATGATGAATATAAACGCACAGTTTTCCCCAGATTCAAAACGGATGACGCATAAACACGCCACGAGCAAGGCCGGAAATGTCTGTCAGCAGCGAGCAAGGCCGGAAATGCGTCGGTGTGCTTCCCGGTACTGGCGGCCTGAACCTGTTTTGGATCGAGTTTTGTTTTTAAAAAAATCCCGCGCGTCGGCTCGGTGATGTTAAAATAATCCTTGCGCGAACTGGTTAATCGCCTATCCCATGCCACCTTCCCAAGTCAAACCCAGAGCCCGGGCGGCTCTGCCGGTTGGGTATCGATCCTTCCCAAAAACACACTCTTCCCCTGGCAAGCCCCACAACATCAGCGAGCTGTCGTGGATTTCCCCAAAACCGCCATCGGGCAAACCTCAAGTACAGCTGGCTCATCTGGAACCTTGATTAGAAGTACTTCAGCCTCGTAATTGGCAGAATGCATCCCAGGTGTCCAATCTGTCTTGTCCGAGTTTACTATGGACATCATTGAACAACTTACCTTTTCAGTTTCAAAATAGTGTCAAGCATTAAAGTCAAGATACATAAATTCTGCTGTAGTGTACATGTGTGTGGAACAACTTTTTATTTTGTAAAACTTAAAGAGCACCTCTAACAAAGTTGTAGTTTGGGTATTTGGTTCATTTTATAACAGAGTATATACCAATCTTACTGTTAGTTTATAAATTTACGCCATGGGGTTTACTTTAGTGTAACAAAATTAAATTTCAATTCGGTGTTCCCAACACGACATTCGGCTTACTTTTTTTTTTAAACGACATGTACTTTGTACAGGTACATGTACACTTACATGTATGTAGGTAACACCTTCTGCCTACAATGATGCATGTGCATTGTTACGCTCCAGCAACTTACACCCCATAAAAGATGGTTGACCACCACAAAAGAGGACATCACAAAAGAGGACATCACAATAGGGAAGGTGCTAGAGAAAGCTTGGGTGTGGTGACAGATCAGAGGAGTCACTAACACATAGACAGGGGGTGTAGAGGACAGAAGGAGGGGAATCAGAACAAATCGAACAGGGTGGTAATTAGGAACATAGTCAGGCAATTTGGCAATGTATGATAACAATGTTTACTTGAAGATAAACGCATGGAATTTGGCACACAATCATAGTACATGTACAATGTACATGTACACATGTATGTATGCCATGAGAAAGATATTTTGCTATAGGCCATTAAATATTTGTCCAAAAATATAGGTACATGTACATGTAGAATAACATGCAACAGCAGGCATTTCAACAAATTGAAAATAGCATGTTATTTTCTACATGTACTTTTTACAAAATATGCGATGGCCCTAGGGCCTATAGCCTATATTTTTATCATGACAAATGATTGTGTGCCAAATTTCATGTTTTTATCATCCAAGTGAATAATTGTTCACCAATCTCCCTGAATACATTAAAGTAAATTAGGCAAAGGTATCCATACTGGTAGCTGAAAAGATTAGAGGTATGGAATGTCTAAACCTACACTGTGAACACATACTATACCAAGTAACAATGAATTGTTATTGTTAATACTAGTGCATCATGTTTCTTTTGTTAAATGTTCAGTGCAAGGCAAGGGCAAGTTAAAGGGGCATTCTATCTTTTTGCAACTATCCCCAAAAATTTACCAACCAAATGTTCAAAAGCTTACATGTACACACTTCATATTTAAAGATATTAACCCTAACTCCCTCACGGCTTTTACTAGAAAGTATCCTGAATCCGCCACAGTCCACCAATTTTGGTTTGCAAAAACTGCTGGTGTCCTGAGTCCATCAGACTCCACCAGTATGCATTCTGGAGAGATCCTGAGTCCATCATAATCCACCAGCAAAAGTTTGATGGACTGTGACGGATTCAGGATACCTACATGTAGGTGGCATACAACAAATTGCAGTGCGTTTCTCCATAGAGTCCATCACAGTCCATCACCTGAATGTCTGTATCCTGAATCCATCAAACTCCTGCAGTAACGCTAGGCTTAAAATCCTCAATCCATCACACTCCTCGAGTTGTTCAATATGGAGGTATCCTGAATCCGCTAAAATCCTCCAAAACAGGAAATGGATTTTGATGGACTCAGGGTGGTTAGGGTTAATGACACTAAACTTCCTGTGAAATTATTTCTTGAAAAATATAATGCTGTCATTTAAAAGAAAATAACAAAAGAATGTCGTTTCCAAATAGATGCGTCTCAGAGACGCATGTTTGAAAATGTCCATCCGTAGTTGGTTTGTGACTTGCGAGCAAGCATTCGTATGATGCACACACGTGCGTGGGCTCTATTATTGGTCTGTTCAGTGTGTGACACGCGCATACCGGTAGCTGCAGTTGGCTGAATGATAACAAACACGAAATGCTGATTGTGGTTGCAATTCTGATTGTGACTCTGCAAATTTTGAATTGAAATCAAAATCATGAATTAATTTTATTTTCTCAGAACATAATGTAAATGTACATTGAAACATCATTCCCCACTACTGTTTCAACCGGCGTCGGGCAGTTAATCTTATGTTGTTCTTGTTTTGTTTTTTTCGCGATTGCCATCCGGCAATCGTGCCATTTTTTCGGATAAAATTCAATTTTTCGAAACAATTACAGGATATCTAGCGCAATAATTTAGCTGGATGCCTAGAATCATTATTTACTTTCAGATAATTAAGTAAAATACTTCTTAATATTTTGGTAGTAAAGATTATCGATATCTGCAAATGGTGTATACTACCTTTAAATATTTAGTGTATATAAAAGCAGTTTTTAGGAATGCTCCAGCCAATCATTTTTTTTTTTATTCGTCAAGCACATCCAGAATAAAAACATTGCCAAATCAAGGACAAGAGCTAGTTACAAAATATCTCATAAAATAAATACTGACTTACATGTAGTTCTACCACTTCTTATTCCTCCATGGTTCTACCATGGTTCTACATTTTATTTTTATTTATTTATTTATTAACCACTTCCTACAGCGGAGGATCCGCCAATTACAGGAATGGGATAAACATACAAACAATATATCTTTATATATAAAACAAGTATATATTCTCGAAAAACAGACATTAGCGCGACCGCTCCATAGAGACGTGCGCAAAATTTTACGTTTTTTAATGTAACCTAACCCGTTTTTACCTAGAGCTTTTTCCACGAAATTTCATATTTATAGCATTATGTACCCCACTCTATCGACATAGAACATTAAATGTTAAAAAATGTAGTTTTTTCCAGTAGTTGGGCGCTCGGACGACCTCAAAACGGTCACCCTAACGACGGTGGTCACCCCAATGTCGTAAAATTACGGAAAATGGTCGACCCAAGCGCGATTATGCCAATATAATAATAATAATAATAATAATAAGATTTGTAATGCGCACATATCCACCCTGCTGGGTGTTCAAACTGTATTAAATTACTTTGTAAAACAACACAAAGAGTAGGACAAAACAGGGGATGAGGATAGTTTGGGGGTTGATAGGTGGGGAGGGGTTTGGGGTCAGGGGGTAGGAGGATGTACGTGGTGGGTTGGGCAGGGGAATAACAGACAAAAACTTGGGTAGTGGTAGGCAAAAAATACAAAGATAGAGATAGAGGAATACGACAGAAAAATAATTATACTGGGCCAAATTAAATACATGTAACTTAATCAATTGATAATTATACAAACCCGTCGGGGGTGTGGGGCTGACAAACTTGGAATGAAATTATCAATTATGAGAAAGTTATTGGCAAGAGGTGAAATGCAACAGAAAAAAGCTAAACATATACTAAACAGACATGCTTGAAAGGGCACAGGATACCTGTATACGGAATGACTTAAATAAACTACCTGTACAGCCTAGAATCAGTGGCATCGACAATCATTTCTTGAGCTGCAAATCCAGAGATTCCATAAATGTCGCATGGTATAAATCCTCCTCTATACAGCACATGTGACCACAAAGATGTTTAGAACCTTCATCACGCATGTACTTTACTTTATGCATGTACTAGACTACTTCACAAGCACAGTACAAGCAAGCACTAGACCCACTGTACATGTACATCATTGAACACCCAAACCAGAAAAGGTGATTCCCCAGCAACATGTAGCATTTCATCATCACAGTATTTTGTTTATTTCCCTGGGACGCGCATTAGCATTTTAAGTACACGTGGCTCTACAGAGTGAAGGCCAGCCAATGCTGTGGATGCACAACAGTATCCCATGATCCAGTGATTGTGTGTGTATGTGTGGGTGTAAATTATACAGATGGTACCAGTACTATGGTACACAGTACTAAATGATAATGGTTTGATATTAAAGGTAGGATACACCATTGGTAATTGTTTGAATTATCAGGAATGGGTGGATTTGTGGAGGTTGTATTTCATAGTAATTGTCGTTTTTAAACTGACCTGTCTGAAGTTTTACAATCATGGAAGCTAAGTAAAGCAAGAAAAAACGACGTTCGTTTTCAACCAGCGTCCGGCACTGGTTCTTATGTTGTTCTTGTTTTTTTCCGCAATCGCTGTCGCGATCGTTATTTTTTTAATATAAAATTCAATTTTGTTTGGATTAATTACTGGATATCTAGCGCAAACATTTTGCTGGATTATTTACTTTCAAATAAGTAAGATATTTTTTAATAATTCAGTAGTAAAAATGTTCAATATCTGCAAATGGTGTATCCTACTTTTAATAGTTTACATCAGAGGTCACATAATTTAAACTCCTCAACCAGATTTTATGTCAAAACACAAATAGAGTTTTCTCACATAGCCAAACAATTCCAGAAAATTTGACGCCAGATTGACGCCAAAACAATGTTTAATTTGACACAGAATGATCAATTTGCAAGGGCAGAAGACGTCGTCAAATTAGATAATGCAAAGGAACAAATACCAGTACATGTATTAATCTGAAGAAAAACGCTTGATAAATATTGGCTTTATTTGTTGTGCTGATACTAAAAACAAATGGTTAATCCCTTGTTTAACTGTTTCCACACTTTTCTGCTAAATATAAATGTTACCTACATTGTAGATAGACTTGAAGGTAGGATACACCATTTGCAGATATCGAAACAATATACTACCGAATTATAAGGAAATACATTTATCATACTTATTTGAAAGTAAATAATGATTGTAGGCATCCGGCAAAAGACTTGCGCTAGATATCCTGTAATTGTTCCGAAAAATTGAATTTTATAAAAACAAATTCAAGATCGCCAGATGGCGATCGCGAAAAAAACAAGAACAACATAAGAACCACTCACTACCTGACGCCGGTTAAAAAAAGAACGCCCCTTTTTTAAAACTTTTCTCAGCATCCATGATTGTAAAACTTCGGACAGGCCAGTTAAACGATATTTACTATAAAATACAACCCCCCAAATCCACCTATTCATGGTAATTCAAGCAATTACCAATGGTGTATCCTACTTTTAATCATAGGCAGTAAGTTTCACCCAAAAGGAATGTGAAAATAAATCATTTTCACATCTTTGTAGATAAGATATAATTTAATGTCTGCAGTTCTGTGAAAAAAACTTTAAATATAAACCTCGTTGAAGGAATCATGAAATGTCTTTATGTACACAGGTACCAGTATGTACATAAATGTAGTACATGTACTGTGGTACCGGTTTCTCCAGGCTCTGAAATGTATGGAAATTTATTCATCCGCATTTAATGATAATCACCTTGAAGGTTGGATACACCATTTGCAGATATCCAAAAAGAAATAACGAAAAATTGAATTTTATAAAAACAAATTTACGATTGCCGGACAGCGATCGCAAATAAAAACAAAAACAACATTTAAGACAAATTCATCATTCCCAGAATTATATTGTGAAATTTTCCATGTAAAATATGTATAACCTTCACTGATCTGTTAACAATTTCCTGTCTCTTCTAGGGCAGTTCATTGACTTACCCAGGACAAGTTCCCTTTTCAAAGTAATCATGATTTTATTTCCGGCAAAAATAAATTGACGTTTCAACACTTGGTATGTATACATGTACATGTACTTCCCTGAATGCATTTAAGGGTGGTATTTTAACAACATTTGTGAGGAATTCTGGCAAAATGAGACGAAACTGGGCACAGGGCATTTTTTACATAGTAATAGTGTACCCTAACCCTGATTTTTTTTCCAGCATGGTAAAGGCCAATTATCATAACTGGGCGTGTCTAGACCCCACTGAATGGAAGATACTTAGGTTCTTAGAACCTTGCTTCCCCTCAAATTAAACTCATCCCACAATGAACTTACAATCCAAAAATAGTCAATGAAAAATGAGCACAATCGAACCCATGAGAACTCGAACCCCAATCTTACGATCTATAACCTAACCCATTATCTACTTGGCTACTGGGAGAGGTCGACAGAAGCCGTTTTTCAAAGTGCTTTAATGTACCTCTGGCCTACGTGTAACTAGTTGACTGAGCAATAACAATATATTTTAGTATTATTGTTGAAACTACTGAATAATCATGACGCGAGGGGTGTAGAAATGCCCATTTACCCTTTCCCCAAAAAAATTCGCGGCCTGGCAGGGTTGGAATTTTTCTAAACTTTTTTTTTTGCAACATGGTAAAAAAAAAGCAAACTTTAAACAGTCATAACTTGTTAACAGAATATCCGATTGAAGTGTAAGAAACGGCATTGTATGTAAGGAGAATTTCATTCTCTTTTCTAAAACCCGAGGACCCTCATTTCAACCGTTACCCAGTTCCGTCTCATTTTGCCAGAACCCCTCACATTTGTTTTTGCTGTAATTTTAAAAAAAATAGATGGGTTAGGGGGTTCATATTTAGAGTACATATCATAAAGCTGACTTATTGTTTAAGTTTTGTGTTCATACGGTAGATGCTGACAAAAACTAAGAAATTTAATGCAATTTTGTTTTAGTCTGATATCTTGAATTTCTTCAAACAAAATGAAGCATACATTGTAGAAATTATCACGTTAGGAAACCAGACTAGTCAGCTTGCACCCAATCACAGATGTGTCACAGTATTGCAAATAAAATGTGGACTAACTAAAGTTACTACATGTACATTGGGGACAGTGAATGAAAAGAGGCAGGTTTGGAAATTGAAACAAAATTAAACTTTTCTTAAAAAAACACACCACACCAGATGCTATGATATCACAGGATGCTTGAAATTGTTATTCACTTACAGTACAGTTAAGTAAGGTATTTCATAATAATTAAGCAGTTTAAATTGTTTAGGTTTGCAAATGGTGGGATCAGAAACAACTTTAAATTGTTGGCCTTTGTAACAAGAGACCGGTATGACCCCTGAACCTTGGGGCATTCAGCTTGTGCTAGGCCAGCAATAGTCTTTGCTCAAGACCACTCTGTATTTGACAGTGTGCCCGCTAACAACACGATTAGTCCAGCTACCTAACTCACACAGTGGTCTTTGCAAACTCTTTTAACCCAAACCCCCTAGGCTCTCGCACTAGGAAGCATACCAAACCTAACAAACTTCAACAGCTCACAACTGGTTCAGTAATTTTTGGTACACTGTACTGAACCTAACAGTACTAAACCTGCCAAACTCCAACAGTTGAAGTTTTATTGACTTGGTACAGTGATAACTGGCCAGTGGTATTATGTGTTTTAGTGGGGACACACATACAAGGTGTACACGTACACTTACAGTTGACCAGGAACTGTGCCGTGACAATGTGGGTCACTCACATATAAATGCCTGTGCATTCTCAAAATTTCTAACATTTTGACAAGTCTCATGCCTTTCTGTCCTGAACCTCACAGAATTCAACAGGGTCTCCCTGGACCTTTGGTACTGAGTCAAACAAAGTCTAACAACAAGTTGTTACGGTTTGGTACCAAACCTGCCAAAACCTAGCGAAAGCTGCAGTTGGAGTTTGATGGGTTTGGGGTAGTTAGGGTTAAATAGGGCATGACCTTTTCATGCATATTCGACCATTTGAATATGCACAGCGTCTTAACGCAGTCAACTACATCATACATGTACCATTCAGCAGACGCGCGGGCTTGCGTTGCATATCTATTTAGCGCTGCTACAAAATAAATTTCGTAAGTGGGCATAGTATGCATTGCGCGTATATGTAAACAACCGCCGTTCTGCTCCCTAGAAAAGCCTGCAGAAAATTAAGAAATTTTTTTTTACGCTGGATCAAATTGCAAAGACGAATATGTGAGTTAGGAAGCTAGTCTATAATCGTGTCGTTAGCGTGGCGGGAGCACGCACTGCGGAAAAAGAATAAGCGACATACACAATTAAATATCATATAGTCTTCTTTAGAAAAGACTAGGCCAGCGCTATGGCAGTATGTTACGAAATCAAGGGAATTTCCCATACAGGTAATGTACTACTACCGGTATGTTAAATTAAAGGGATCATACCATTTTTTTGCTTTTTTTTTTGCTTTTTTTTTTATCGTTTGAAGCAGCAAAAGTTGTCAACAAATAATCTAATAAAGTTTTAGCTCTGTGAATGCTGCACCGTTATGTATGGGCGTCCCTTCTTTATTTCTGTGGTTCTAGTTTCCGACCGACCCTATTTTGGGCTTCTGACCCACTTGTAAGAACAAAAAAGAAGCCTTTTTTTATTATCACCAACTCTATCTGGAACCGTTCCCCCAAACAAATTAGAAAAAAGAAAAAAAATGAATATTAAATTCATACAATCAAGCTCTGTGTTATTTGAAAGCTATTTATACGCAACATACCCTATGTGATGTGATCAAGCAAAATCAGTCTGAAGTAGGTCCTAGTCATTTTGGGGATTTTTACATATTCTTTTGTCTCGTACTTTAGGCTCCATTTCAGTGAAAACCCCATGTGAATACGACCTTTGGTTAACAAATTACAACCATTTGAACACCAGCACGTTAAAAATAAAGAAACTAAGAAAATCATGTTTTTGTATCACTATTACTTCCCTTCTGAATTTGGTTAAAAGAGTATTTTCATGTAAAAGATAAATATTTTTTCTTTCTGTTTTTGTAAAAAAGTCAATTTGGATAATTTGTCCACCCCTACGAACATATTTTGGCCCGATCTCAAAACAAGAAATGCCGAGTTCCGACTGATTTTGCTTGATCGGATCACATACGTACAACAACCTGTGGAATTCCAGACGATGAGATGATGCCTCTCACCATTAGGTGTCTATAGTATACATACCTTACTACATGTAGTACAATGTACAATGTATGTATGTCATGACTACCACTACAGCCAAAATGTTCGTGAGCTGCATTGATAAGTCAACCGCATCTTGCCAAAAATTGATTATTTTTATGCAGTAATATCAACTCACAATAAACTCCGTGTAATAAACAAAACTGAAGATACATGTAATACACACTTCTCATCATTTTAGTTATCCTTCTAATCAGGTGAAACTGTTGGTTTTTCCCCCCCCTTTTTTTCCGACTGACCGGCCCAACTTTAAAGGCAAAAAAATATATGAGAACCATAGAAATAAAAATGGACGCCCTATTCCGATAACAGAAATATTCTAAGATATTGTTGAGTCAGAGTTTGTCAATGAGCATTCGGGCGCGTTCTCATTCAACTGAATGTAGCTTCATGCGTGTCACGCACTGAACCGATTAATAGCGCTCATGCACGCGTGTGTCATTTGAACGCTTGCACACACCATTTGCAGTATACCGGTAACAAACCAACCACTGCTGGAAATGTCCAAATATGCATCTCTGAGACGAGTCATTCCATGAGGTTCGGACACAAGGTTTGATTTGCTACACTTCTAGCTGAATGCTATCTATCGACTAAATTATTTTAACCTACATACATGTATTTCTAACGGTACATAAATGTACATGTAGGTTTAAAAACTATTATTTTCATGAATCTAAAACAAACTGTACATTTGTTTTCTTGTTATTTCTCAAATATTTTTATTTTAGGAAATTAAAAAAAAAAACGTTGAAAAAATTCTTACAATTCTAACCATCCCAAATCCTCTTTGCAAATTGCAGGATTTTGCAGGACTGGGAAGTTGATGCATTTGTTGAGGGAAGTTGAGGAATTTACAGGATTGAGGGCGATTGGGGTTTTGCAGGATAATGCAGGATAATGCAGGATTTTGAAGGATTTTGAAGGATTTTGGAGGATTGAGGTTATTTGTTACTTTGTACTTTCACATTGCTCATGCTCTCTGCACATCCATAGAGCTAGAGTCAAGGTGCAAGTTATGTGTCAAGGATACAAAATGTTTGCATACCATGTGTGCAAACACAAACACAGGGCACTTAGCAGTGGGTTCCATGTTTGGCTACTTTATTGCTCTTAATGGTAAACCATAGAAAAAGGTACCGGTACATGTATTTTCCCTATGGGTAAACCCACTGCAGGATTTTGCAGGATTCAGGCAGTGGTCACCAGTAATAAATATTGGAGGATTTTGCAGGATTCAGGTTACATGGAGTTTTAACATTTTGGAATTGCAGGATTTTGCAGCATTCAGGTTGTGTAAGAAAAATTAGTTACATGTACATGTAGGTTTAATATAATCAGACCAGCTCCGATAAAAGCAAAATTAAAATAACTAAATAGTACCGGTACATATCCCCAATTTCCTCGCGCATATGCATTGGTAATTAAAGTGCCATTGGAATGAAGCAAATCAGACATGAATAGTCAGTAGACATAGTCGAGTCGAGATGTTGTATTTGCATTTTAAAACTAACTAAAACAGAAAACTGACACAGCACGGTACAACCCTAGAGCAGGGAACAGTTCAGTTACATTTTCCCACAAATTAATCAATTATCGTAGCCTTAATCTGCCTCACTTAAAACTAGAAAATGTTTTTACTCCTACTTTTTTATAGGAAACACATGCTACTAGGAATTCCTTACTATTAAAATTAATGGGCCAAATAAATTCATAAACGGTGATGATCACCGGATTATTTTATTCGCGTACAACTATTGTACAGTGGCTAAAACAGAGAAGTGCGCGTGTGGATAAACTCCTGTGATCATCGCAATTCAGTAAGAAAATAATCGGCTGTTTATCCAGCCGTGTACAAGTTCTTGCTTAGCCGATGTTTAGTGGTCTAGCCGTACATCATTCGAATCACAGCGTAATATGTTGAATTAAAGGGTCGCCATGTCGAAAAAACGCTCTGATAATTTTACTCATGACCACAAAATGGGTCTCAATCATTGAGTGTGTAAAAAGTAGGAAAACGTTCTTCCTGTGCTATTTTAATGATACGCAGCAGATCCATGGCCATACGTCCGTCCCACAAGCAAGCCAACAGAAATATTGTAACTTGTACATGAGATAAACAAGCCCCTTGGGACGATTACAAAAGTCTCTCCCGGCCAATGATTTTTAGTTTTATGAGTAAATGTATGCCCGCAATATTTGTAAAGTAGCCAATAAAATAACCAAATTATTGATTTTTAATGAGTTACCAGCAAAGCCTTTATTTCCAACATGAGCCAGTGCTCATTTACATGTGATTTTCAAGGTTGCAAGTGAGTGCTTGTCTAGACTTTGGCATTGCACGAGCCAAGCTATTCAAAGAAAAGGAGAGCAGGTAAGTCATTATACAAGTGCGTCATTTTAGCTGTCTGGACAATACCTACGTACATTTTTATTTTGTATGATTAAACTATGGATTAAGTATCGATAATTAAATGCAATGCGGTGCATGATACCCCTGCACAACTACTGTATCATGTTGTACTTTGTTATCGATACTTTAAAAGCTCCCCCCCCCCCCCCCCCTCTACTGCAGGATTTCTAATGTTGGTTCTAGTATACAAATATTGACTGCTTTGAGTGGTATAGTAAAACTAGCCTCCCGAGGTGATCCATGGAGCATTCTATTTTCACGAGGCGAAGCCGAGGGAAAATAGAATGCTCCATGGATCACCGAGGGAGGCTAGTTTTACTATACCGCGAAATAAAGCAGTCAATATTTGTTTTATAACACCTCACTCACAGATTCTGCACAATTTAAGCTTCCTTAGTAGTATTAGTACTCTCCATTTTGTCAACCTACGTGCAAGCAGTGCGTTGTTTACGAAAGAAATGTACGTTAAATTTGCGTTTTGAAAGGGCACCCGACTATTTGTATCTTCGTTCCCTTTTTCTCGATCATACGTGTACTTTGTTGCGAAGGTGATAGAGCAATGTTTACGCAATGCACCGAAACACACGTCTGGGTTTCAGTCACGCTTTCGTTGCTATGCGCATATTAGTACGTGTGTTGCTATGCGCATAGTACTTTTTCAGAACGAGGCTGCGTGGTATAGTCTTTTTGGAGCGCAAGTAAAAAAATAGTAAAAATAGCAAGTGACACGTGACGCACTCTCGGCCAATCAAGACACAGAATCTGTGAGTGAGGTGTTATAAAGAAAATTATATTGTCAACAACAGCTGTGCAAGGGCGCTCTACAACAATTACTATTTATACGCTACAACTATCACTATGTACATAGTATACAAAATTAAAAGTACATGTGTTTTACGGTGTGTATATTACCTCAGAGTCCTTTCTCTATGGTGCAACTTGCCAATTGATCTAACATTTTTCAATTCACTGTCATAACATGTGGGTGGGGGTGGGGAGAGATATTATCAAATGACAATAGACAATTGTTTAGTGTGCCTGCTTGGTCCAGAGCATACATGTACATGTACTTGAGGGGCCAGAAAATGTAGGGGTTAATGTGGCGCAGAGGGGTTGTGGGGCGCAGAGGGGTTGTGGGGCGCAGAGGGGTTGTGGGGCGCAGAGGGGTTGTGGGGCGCAGAGGGGTTGTGGGGCGCAGAGGGGTTGTGGGGCGCAGAGGGGTTGTGGGGCGCAGAGGGGTTGTGGGGCGCAGAGGGGTTGTGGGGCGCAGAGGGGTTGTGGTGCGCAGAGGGGTTGTGGTGCGCAGAGGGGTTGTGGTGCGCAGAGGGGTTGTGGTGCGCAGAGGGGTTGTGGTGCGCAGAGGGGTTGTGGGGGCAGAGGGGTTGTGGGGCGCAGAGGGGTTGTGGCGTTCAGAGGGGTTGTGGCGTGCAGAGGGGTTGTGCATAAATGACCAGTCTAGAAGATTATGAGAGCTAATTCCTATTGAACAATGCCAGAGATGGATTCTGCTGCATTGGGTGACCGCAGACTCTGAAACAGCATCCCAAAACCGTTTTCAGATCACCGGGTGTCTTTTCAGATCACAATTGTAGTGATAGTGAAGACAAGTGTAACTTGAATCGGTCAATGCCCACAGGGTCAACTGATGGCCTGAATTGGAGGGTCGGAGACGTAATTTTTGTCCTGGTACCATGTTTAGGCCCCCCGCCATACCTCTGCTTAGGGTCTGATCACTGTGAAACTTTGTTGATGTCACAGTCAAGTTCTTTTATACAATAATATTGAGAGGGACAAAAATATTGAGTCTTGAGAGGGGAAAAAACATTGATATATACCGGTACCTAGTACCTGCAAAATTATATTTGTTGACATTATGGACCCCCAAAATCGGGAAACAAAATAGTTGAACAACACACAAAATGAGAATTTTTGGGTTCATAACTTCAGAATTTAAAGAGGCAATCAATTTCTGATCACAGAATCTGAAAATAAGGCCACAAATTATCTTTCCAGTTTCCATCTTCATTGAATGGAATTAGGCCTTCAAAGATTCTACCAAAACGAATGAGCAATTTGGGATGCAATTTGGGATGCCAATCGCAAACAATAACAATACATGTTAATTACAAACCTTTTCAAACTCAAGGTCAATATCCTCAGACGACGCCCACTGATGATGTGATGTGATAATTGGTTTTCTCTGCTTGGACTTTTTCAATTTTGTTGACTTGTTTGTCTCTTCTAAGTCCGCAAAGCACGAGGAGCACGGTGAGCAGGAGGAAATGATGTCGATGTCCTTGTATTTCTGCTTCTTGGGCGAAAGAGTGTCATACTCACATATACCCATTTTGTCCATTCCGTTCAGACCAGCGCTGGGGCGGCAAACGGCGAGTACCCGGTCACTCGACCGTCTGACACCACTTGCATCGTCGCCGATGACCCGCTGACAATCTCGGTGTTTCGGGTCGGGCTCTTGGCAGTTATCGATAGCCACGTCGTCGATCGTCAGATCGATGATCTCTACTTCGTCGGTGGAGTCCGATATAAGAATAATCTCTCCATCATGGTTTGATTCATGGTGCATTTTTTGGGATATTTGTGGGTTAAATTACAGTGCAAAGATTTCTCAGTCGACATCTTAACCGCCGCGTTATTGAGATATATGCACTCCAACCTCATACACTGGGCATACTTTATTTCTACCCGCTCCCCATTACAGTTAAGTTAGTTGATTGCAGTGGACGCGTACTTTTCAACACTTTCGCACGAGGTTGTATGCAAGGCGCGCGCGGCCATTTTGTCAGTTTAAATAATGATGCTTGACAACAGAGTTTTAGCTCTGTGATTCGGTAGCCTTTTGTCAAGGCCTTCGTGGCTGCGATCCCAAGCGACCGGAACGGAGACCACGCACGCGAGTGGTGGCTTCGCCACTCGACTGGCGCGCGTGGTCTCCCTTTCCAGTCGCTTGGGATCCCAGCCACGAAGGCCTTGACAAAAGGCTATGTGATTCGGTTGTATTGAAAAATAATTTTCAAAGAATTCTACTTTGAACCAACTACAATGGAAACTCCCAAAAGTGCGGCTCTGAAAGTAATTTTTGGACTTTTTCTTAAAAATGACAGTGAACAACAGAAGGAATATAAATTTGGTTACCCCAGTCACTTTTTTGGAATGGTTGCAAAAGGTATACTTAGTAGGCACCGCGCCGTGCCAGTGCGCTGCGCGAGATCGGGAACGGCTAGACTGGCTGGGATCGGGGGGCATCGGACTTTACTTTCCTTTAAAAAAAATCTCCAACGCCTCAAATTATGAAACAATCGGACTTAAAAAAAAAGTCGAAATCTGTGTCCGTGCCAGTTTCCCTTCTTGTCCCTTCAAGTCCTTTAATGGGCTAAGCACATTTTGTGTGCTTAGCAGCTCCGTGAAATTGGGCCCTATGCGGGTGGGGCCGGTGGATGGAGCGTACTTATTCCTCCATGGATGGAGCAAGGTGGAAAACCCCAGAAACCATGCATCTTTCGCAGTTGCAACCACCATTATCCAAAATAAGCCTCATGGATGTGGTCAATCTTCCTCCAATCTGGCTTCAGTTTAACATCACTGACGGACTCGTATCTTAGGCTGTTTCTGAATTGCTAGCTTTGGCTGTGATGACTTCGGCCGTTGCTATGCCATGTATGCTGTTGCTACGGGCGGTCATTGTTCGCTCTCAGCAACATGCAGTACAGCATAGCAACAGTCGAAGTCACATAGCCATAGCCAACAATTCGAACATGGCCTTACTTAGGGAATAACAGTGCGAGGACCACTGACCTTTATCGAGGACCCGGTCATTACTGTTATTCTCTGTAAGCTGTCAGTTTATTTGTTTGTTTGTGTGACCATGGAGGAAGGAACTGTTTTCCTTCCTCCATATATTGTGACCCGCTAACAAGTCAAGAACCGAGCACTGTACAAAGTTGAAAATTGGCGGGTGTATTGCTCAGGTCGTGTGCATTCACAAAATCAACCATATTTATTTTAAATGGTTTTTCGAGAAAGAAAAAAACAAAACAAAAACGTATCTTTTCCTTCTTCATAAAACGCTTCTCAAAAACCTATTATTTACATGCATTCGTTCTTATATATCTTTTTCTCTCAGAATAAACCGTTTTTGTTTTTGTTGCAATTTTCCTTTGCAAAACGTTAAGTTCTTTTTTATATGCGTGATCACGGTGATGAAAACACGTGCGTGCTAAATTCAACCATAGAGCACGTTCCTTGCTCTATGATGATGTAACAATGCTGTATGGCCTTGATAAAGTAAACATTGATGGAGAAAGAAGATTTCTTTAGGTTAATTCGCAGAACTTGATCTGTCTACATTAATTAGGGCAATTTTTTTTATAACTTTTGTGGCCATTTTGTGTATAGCTTTCGTAGCGAAAATGAAAACATTTGGAGCACGATACATCGCGCGACTACTTGCTACAAGCTGGCAGTTAGTATTGTAGCGGTTTTCCCTCGGTTGGTAAACTATGGAGGTTCAAAAGTGGACATCTGCTTTTCTGCTGTCAGAATGGCAGAAAAGCAGATTTAACGTTTTTGTAAAATGAATTTTTTACTTTTCTACTTTTCTGCTACCAGAAAAGCAGATTGAACGATTTGCCAAAATGCATTTTTCTACTTTTCTACTTTTCTTCTACCAGAAAAGCAGGTTTTACTTTTTGCCATATACTGGCGGTTCAAAAAAGGACATCTGCTTTTTCACTTCACTACTACTAGAAAAGCAGATCGAACTTTTTGAACAAATCTGTTTTTCTACTTTTTCTGCTTTGTGAGAGAGAGTAGAATGAGCGTTGTAACACAGTGGTTCAAAAGTGGACATCTGCTTTTCTGCTAGCAGAAAAGCGGATTGAACGTTCTGTCACGGCGGTTCAAAAGTGGACATTTGTTCGCCTTTTTAATTGGTGGGGTGGAGGGTGGAGGTATTTTAGGCTTTCATACGATTTCCGGAAACGACCAATCCCGACAGAACATTAAAATACAGCACATTACAAGTAGATGGGTAACCCGATAAAAATGCCTGTAGTGGGTGTGCGGGCGGGAAATTGAGGGAAAGCTGAGCCGGAAAATCGCGGCGATTTGTATAGTTCAATTTGCTTTTCTGCCATTCTGACAGCAGAAAAGCAGATGTCCACTTTTGAACCTCCATAGTAAACCCCCGAATCCACCGGTATTATCTGACCCTAAAAGCCGCACAGTTATGGCCAGGGACCGGATCCGTTTGGGTGGAAATATACCGCCCGTTACAAAGAGGACAAGGAACACGTGATTAACGGCACACCATCAGAGAGGCAATTCTATAGTTCGACTAGGATATTACAGCTAGCTACTTTATTGTCTCCACTTCCACTTACTTCCCCCACCGGGTCCTATATACAAGAATAAACACAAATTACATAATGAGCCTAATCGGCCCCAGGTACATGTAACGTACCCCACTATAGCGCGGTAGTCCCATTAATGTGGACTACCCTACATCTACGTAGTGCTACTTATATTATCCCAGCACTTGTGCTCCCGCGTCCTAGATCCCGCGTACACAATCGGCCTCCCAAGTACATAGACTTATATGATACAACTTGATCACAACTAAATCTGCACTCTATCAGAACCATAAGAACTATCGAACCCACTTCCATCGAGTAACATCGAACAACTGCCCCTTCCCCCTTTGTGCTCTGTACCTTATAAGAAATAACCCCTGTTTGGTCTTCTATTATATTTCAATAACTATAACTTAAACCCGTCTATACTATGTATTTTCATGAAACCTTTAATTTACAAACCCTTTCCAAACAGAATCAGTCCCATTCGGTGATCTGCCTAGTGTCTGCTGTCATGCGTCCAAAGGTGTTCCAAAACAACCCTGTTTTCCCATTTTCCAGTTGCTAAGTTATTCTTAAAGATAATGCCAGATTTCATACAACCTCATTTATACAACTCACAACACCCTGTCAGACCACTGACAGCTACTCTTAACTTTATGCTATAAGATTCCGTTGCGCTTGGCTCCCCTGGGTTTCTAAACTTCAAGTACCAACCCACAAGGCTCCATACTCGGTTATAAGGAGTTCCCCAAACATCCGATAGCCATCAGACCCTACCTTTGTACTTGCCCAGCCACCGTGGCCATATTGGTTCAAGAGTTCATGCACCAGACCCTTTTTCCGTTACAGTATTCTGCGCACATATATATAAGCAGCATTGCGTTTACCAGTGTATACTAATAATTACTCGCAAACGCCATGAATTCATGTCCGTGCTTTTAAAAAAAAATCCGATTTTCTTTTTTGAACAAATGTATAAAGAAGACCATACTGTACGATACGAATAATATTTTGTTTTGCATTGGCAGGCCTTTAGTACACATTGTTAACATTAAGTTTGTACATGTATTAGGCCTATACATTAATGCGCCAATTGCTCGAATTAGGAGATGGCGCACATAATTCAAAATGTGAATTTAATTAATTAATTACTCGCCGTTGGCTGGTCTTTTTTTTCGTGAGATATCTCATTCAAAAGCTCATAAAAAATGCAATGCTAGAAAATTATCAATTAACACAACGATTTCCCCATAGCGTTGTTAACGCTCATCTCCGATAATGGAGGTTATGCATTCAACCCTGTCCGGTGACCTGTCTGTTTTTCTGTTGGCAGGTTTACGAGGGACAAGAGGGGTTTTAATGAAACTAGATCGCTATGGGTCAAGAATTAATCTATTAGTTACATGTTCAGATTGATCTGGATCCAATTTAGTCCAGGAAAAATAAGTTTTGACCTCAAACAAATTGCAACAAATTGTTTTTCACCACAGTTCACTTCTATAGGCTAAGGTTCCTAGAATTACATACTAAAAATCTACAAAAATCCAAGTGGTGGAAATATGTCTAATTTGCATAAATCGTTAATCCCTGCCATGTAATATGTTTATTCCCATATTTGGGTATATATTTTATTTTTATTTTTTGAAAAGTTTATTTTGGTGATTCTTCTTACATATCCTTACTTGAATAACATTTGCTAAAGCATATAAGTGACTGAATAATTATGAGAACACAGTAATTATCCAAAATGACAACTTTGTGACCCTATAAATGTGCGCACATTACACTGTCTCCAGATATCATCATCTAGTCAGTATTGGTGATAGCTTCAAAGTCACCAAGTTGCTTACTGGCACAGTTATCATATTAAAACCTTATGAAAAATCATATGAACAATAATAACATTGTGATATTTAGCCCAGAAAACAAAAACTGGGGGAAAATGGTGTGTCTATAAATTGGGCTAAAAAGTAGTTAAAGGGTTGCCTAACATGGAAGACTTGAACAAGTTCAAGGAAATCCCCAAAATACATTTTAACGTAGATATGATTATTGTAAGCAACAAAAATCTTAAATTTGGGGGGTTTCCTTGAACTTGTTCAAGTCTCTCACCTTAGGCAACCCTTCACCTACTTGTTAGCCTAATTTAGGGACACATCATTTTTTCCAAGTTTTTGTTTGCTGGGCTAAATATCACAATGTTATCATTGTCCATATGATTTTCCATAAGGTTTTAATGGGATAACTGTGCCAGCAAGCAACTTGGTGAATTTGAAGCACTTCAATACTTACTACTTGATGATATCTGGAGACAAGGTAAATGCGTGCAAATGATAGGGTATAATTGTAGTAATTTTGGACCATTACTATATTTTCATAATTATTTAGTCACTTACATGCTTTAGAAATTTTTATTGAAGTAAGGATGTTTAAGTATAATCGCCAAAATAAACTTTTCAAAAAATTAAAATAAAATATATGCAAATTAGACATATTTGCACCACTTGGATTTTTGTAAACTTTTAGTATGTAATTCTAGGGACCTTATAGAAGTGCACTGTGGTGAAATTTGTTGCAATTTGTTTGAGGTCAACAAAACAAAATTATGTATTTTGCCTGGACTAATTCGGGAATCTGATATACATGTAGGCTAGTTCAGAAATAAAGGGTGTCCCCACCTGAAATTGAGTGTCACTGAAATTGATTTAAAGGGATCGTATAAGTTTGGTAATTACAAAAATTAATGGCAATAAAAACTTACTAGGTAAGAAGTACAACAGCTTTGGATAGTATAATGCATTTTTTGAAACTTTTTACTTCGAAGCATTACGGGTATGGAAAAAGATATCACTTTTTATCCCCACAAATTTGAATCTGAGAAGCGTTACTGCAGGGACGTTTCTCAGATTGTGTATTCCAATGCAGAGTATTCTTCCTGCGGGCACATAACCGCTCCAGATTTTCGGCAATATCTCAAAATCGCTACCACCTTTTGAAATGAATTCTTTACTGGTTAGTTTTATCATAGAGCAAGGAACTACTATATGGTTTTATGGTATATATCTATAACTATATAGGATTGAAACAAACAGTGGGTTCCAATTACCAAACGTATACGATCATTTTAAAACTGTTTTTTGTTTGTTTAGCATATACATGTATATACTTTGCTTTATGTAATCACTATTTGAGATAGGCATCAAACAATAATATATGCTGAATTAAAACAAATCTTGGACACAACAAATTTGTCAATAATAACTCGGACCATTTGTTGTCTTCTTCATTTTTCTCGTTTTTGGTTTGTTTTACTTTTACTACTCCATTGTGGTAAAAGATTACGGTAAAGTAAAATTATCATTTTGGCATCTTGCAAATATTATTTATAAGACCAATTAAAAGGATTTTAAGGCAAATTATTTAAATACAAATCCTATGACAATATAACCGGACAAAAAGTATCAAAAAATGGAATATAAAAACAGAGAACAAAATATATTCAGCCTCTGTTTTCTGTTCAACTTTTAAAATTACTTTTTACATGCAATGAATCATGTACATTTTGTATGCCATCTTTATACAATCCTGAAAACACACATGCCAAAAAAACAAAAAGCAAAACATTTACAATAATAAACCTATTAAATCAATTACCACATGTAAATATATCTCTACATCTGTAACAGTCTTAGGTACACGCATGCTATATCAATTTTAACATAGACATAATTTGGCAGTGTGTACATGTATATTTTTTTCTTGATAGATAAGAGTACATAACTTATAATGTTAAAATAAAATTCTATCAGATAATAAACCTTCAGTAAATTTGTGCAATTGCTGATCAATGGACGGACGGCAGTTAAAATTGGCAAATAAATATTTGTTGGGGGCGAGTTTAATGGGTTACATTAAAACGTTTGCACCTTGTGGGTCTAACAAACGGGTATCCATGAAAACAATAATTTGAATTGAAAATTACATGGAAAATCCACTAAATATAAACGAATAAATTTGATTACATCTAACACCTCACCAAAAGTAAGTCCCCCTCTCAACAATTCGTCATAGCATCGTCAGATAAAACATTTTACCAATCAAACTTAGTTAGAAATAATCATTTGACTGTTTCCTAGGTGTTGTTTAAAAATAAAAGATGTCCATGACTTCATGGCTGAATGAGCTCAAATTAATGACAAAAACTGCCCTTCTCAAAAGTCACAAAAGTTGATCTGCAACCTGCATTACAGGGGTATTTGTCTGTAAAAGACCAATGGCAATGGCCCTGTCTTGATCAGACAGTCTGGGCATAATGCTTAATTTAAGAACACGCAAAAAAATCAGTAGGCCTATGCTTGTCAACTGCAAGGTGTATTAGGACAAGGAATGGGACTGATCACCTAACATCTCACTGTGCTAAGCTCTAAGCCAAGAAAGGGATTTGCATGGTTGAATGATCCTGAATTGATTACAGATTAGAGTAATGTACACTTGGTGGGTATTTTAAACTGCATTCAACCACAGGTGTTTTTTCCATTTAAGCCATTCATAAACTTTTGTGACTTTTGAGAAGGGCAGTTTTTGTCATTAATTTGAGCTCATTCAGCCATGAAGTCATAGACATCTTTTATTTTCAAACAACATTTAGGAAACAGTCATAGGAAATTTTTTAACTAAGTTTGATTGGTAAAATGTTTAACCTGACGATGTTATGACGAACTGTTGAGAGGGGGACTTACTTCTGGTGAGGTGTTTATAACAAGAAGCATACACTATGCATGGCCCGGTCTAATCTTTGAATATTCTACACTAAAAGACCCTTTAAAAAGAACCTAATTAAAACGGCTTTTAAATCCCCTTTTCCCCGTTGGATTTATACCTAGTTTAGTATAAATAAGGCACCATTTAATCTGTGAATAGAAAAATCATAGAAAAGTATCAAAACTTTTAAAAATAATGTGCTGTGCACTACATACACAATCACGTGTGTATAACACCTTCCATCATGGACTCCCTATTGTCCTTCTTTTGTTTGTACCCTAATGTTTTTGGAAGGCCTCCCATAGGTTTTTGTACATGATTTTCATTCAATTTTTCAATTGTGGACCCTATTGTCCTCTATTGGTCCACGTCCACTATTTGAACGCAGATACAAATTAAACACACCCAGTCATGTATAGACCGGCAATCGTGGACGGGGCATTGTCCGACCGTCTTCCCTCTTTTGTTTGTACTCTAACGTTTTCGGATGATCGCCATAGGATTTGTACACAAGAAAAGATCGTGGACGTTGTGTCAATCAAGAACCCATTGTTTGACTCCCAATTCTTTTGTCCGACGACCACGATTGCCGGTCAATACAAACGCACACATACCTGGCACGCCATTGGTTATGGGGTACCGGTACCTGTATTGATCGATTTTACTACCTTTTTTGTAATTTCCCCGTTAGAAATCTCGAAATACACAGTTTTAGCCTGTGTGGTACATACATGTACTTCCATTTCTAAAGACAGAACTAATTGCAGGGTACCATTTCCCCATTGTTTTCCTTTGTTCCTGGTACCTAATTCCTCCAAGCTGGTACCTTGTAAGTGCCAATGCGTAGCTGGACTCCTATTCCTTTTGTTTGCACTTTTTTGGAAGGCCTCCATTGTCCTCATTTGTTCAACGTCCACTATTTGAATGCAGATGCAAATTCACTCACATCAAAGTGTACATACACCTCCAGCCAAGGACCCTCCATTGTCTCTATTTTGCTTGTACTTTTTCAGAAGGCCTCCCGTAGGTTTTGTACACTAATCGGAATCGGGGACCTTTTCCAAATAGGGGACCCTATTGTCCTATATGGTTCTACGTCCCCTGTTTCAATCGAAAGCAAACACACAAAATACAACTTTGCACATAAAGGCACTTTCTCATTTGCAAAATAAATAGCTATTTTATCTTTGATACAATATTTTTTTCAGATTCAGAAATTATCTGCAGCGGGGCTTGAACACTAGGAAAGGGCATGATGTGATTTTAACAAAAGATTTCCAAAATCACTTCCAAATGCTCCAAATTCACATCCTCATCAGTCCAAATTCACATCCTGGGTTGAATAGATCCAGTGGATGTGAATTTTCGACTTGTTTCTAAATTCGGTACCCTATGGACCCCTGAACACAATGTGGACAATGGGAGTCAAAAGGTCTCCACAGGGTAATTTCTATAGATGAATAGGTCTCCACAAGAAATTTCACGAAATAGATTTTTGGATTTTACTCAAATTACTTAAAAAATAGGGTTAGGATGTGGGTTAGAGTTATAGTGTTTTGGTTAGGGTATAATATAGGGTATTGGGGTCAAAATTTTACAGTCTAGTCGGGTATTTGATAATAATTCAGCAGTTTTGTTTTTTTATGTTTGCAAATGGTGTATACTACCTTTAACCTTGGATGTGAATTTGGACTAAGGATGTGAATTTGGAGTATTTAGATGTGATTTTGGAAATCTTTTGTTGAAATCACATCCTGCTTATGACCGTGTTCGCTTTGAATGCAAAATCAACTAAGCTATCCAGCAACAAATGGTACAGATAGTAATTGTTAAAATGTTGCGTTTTTTTTTTATTTGAATTTGTTTTCCTCCAATTAACATTCTGAATGCACCAAACACTTTTATCACCAAATGATTGCACCAAAGGATTTTATCACTTTTTCCTCAACAACAATGTCAAGGTGTACATATGTTGTCTCTGTACGTTCTGTCTGAAAACCACCCTGTCTATTACTCCCTTGTACATCACCCTAGCACCCTTTACTTTGATGGATTCACCAAGGAATGCGCCGAGGGATCTAATTTGTCAACTTTCATTATGCATTTTGAATTCCGGAAAAACTTTGCATTTGTACACACCATCTGACGCAAACTGGTTAAGAAAAATAAAAGCAGCCTCAGCAATTTCTGTAATTTCCAGAGTATAGTGACCGATCGGGTGCTATACTCTGGAAATTACGCGCGTATATTTCACGCTGATGCAAGTTTCATGCACTAGCCTATATTAATGAACCACACGTGACCGTGTTTCAACCAATCAGGATAAAGAACCAACAAGAGGTGTGTTATAAAATGTAATGCAGGCTCCAATAGTAATAAATAATCAGTTTCTCTAAATTCTGGACTGATTTGAGGAGCCGTGTCGCTTGTGATCCTCCCTGCTCTTGCCGGGTGTTTTTGTGGGGGTCCGGCTTTGCTCTTTGCTCCCTCGTCTGTCACCGTCCCTGTGACTGTGTGTGTCACCGATGTCGTTCCTGTGAGACTTTATGTGGCCATGCTTCTGAAAACAAAACAAAACATATACTGGTTGTAACTGGTACTCTGCAGATGATAGCAGAGTACATGGCAAACCTTTTTTTTCATTTTACAAATAGCGGTACAAGGCAAAATGACAATCTCACTTTTAGGGTTCCCATGGCCAAGAAAGAAAGCCTGCGCTCAAGTTTTGCTATTTCTGGAGCCAAAATATGGAATGATCTGCCTAACCATGTGAGAAAAATTGAATCCATGTCTGTTTTTAAAACTAAGCTATTTGAATTCTTTATCGCTTAATTTATATTTTAAATTTTTGTAAGTTTCGTTTTTGATTTATTGTTTAATTCCTTGCAGTTTTTATGCATTTTATACATTTGTACCAATACTGCTTTTAAATCAAAGCTGCTTTATTCTTATCCTTATTCCTATTTTTTTACTGTTTTATCTGCATTTTAAACGTCGTATTGTTTTTATTTAACTGGTCTACATAGTTATATCACCGTCGTTGTTTTATATTGTTAATACCTCTATACACGTTTTAAGTAATGTAATAGTTGTATTTTTAAACGCAGGGCCCAAATGGAAAGCAGTCTTGCTACTGATTTGGCTTACCCTGGGTAAATAAAGGAAATAAATAAATAAATAAATAGCAGCCCTATCAAATGGGATCCATTTATATCAATGCACAGCAATGTACGTAAGTTGACATTTGGTGTAGTTTTTCTGTTCTTGGACTCAACATTACAAATGTTTATTTATACACAACTTAATCTCGCCAGCCACGGTCACGTTCATATGGTGCCAGGGCTCGCAAAATCAATTGCCCGACGTCCCGGGACAACCAAAGTTCCAGGTTGCCAGTCCGACGGCGACCATTAGGCGACACAACAAAATTAATTACTTATGGATACTACGCAACACTTACTCTTTTCCTGTGATGGGAACCAGCCATTGATATCTCTTCTATGAAGTTGGACGGCACTAACCCTTTCTTTCCTCGCACCTGAAAAAATAGAAAATATATAAAGCCACATAACATTTCTTTGTCATAAGTGTCTATAACCTTAGCTTAGTAATATGTTCTACATATACTACTTAGCCTGAAAGTGCAGCCTTAACCAATTCGCGCCGGAGGATGTATATACATGCAAAGTTTACCCCAGATTCAAAACGGATGACCCATAAACACGTCACGAGCAAGGCCGGAAATGTCTGTCAGCAGCGAGCAAGGCCACTGAGAAATGCATGGGTGTGCTTCCCGGTACCATCGGCCTGAACCCGCCTCGGATCGGGATTCGTTAAAAATAATCTTGTGCCTTGGCTCGGTGATGTTAAAATAATCCTGGCGCGAACTGGTTAATGATGATTATTAATGATGGTAACGATAAATTAGTTTTTGATTGGATAATTTCTCTCACCTTTCCCTGATAGAATCCGTCGGGCCTGATGGTGCCATAGACAGTGATGATGTCTCCCTCTTCAAAGGCCAACTCGTATGTCGGATAGTGATTTGGAGAGTGCTCAATGGGATTGTAGTTATAAACTGCCATGAACTGAGAGCAACAAGACAAACTTCTATTATAGATAAATTTAAAATCTTACATCTTAAATGGACGGGTTTTTAGGGGATACGTATTTTATAGTAAATATTGTGATGCTGATCTGTTTTATGTTTATAGATGCTGAAAAAACTAAGAAAACATCGCTGTTTCTTGCAGTCTGGTTTCTTGACTTCCTTCAGACAAAACAGAGTAGGTTACAGACGTCAGGGGAATTATCGGGTTAGGAAACCAGACTAGTTGGCTGGCCACTCATTCCCAGATGTGTTAATATTTGTATTGCAAATATAATGTGTACTAACTAAATTTGAATAAATTGGGGACAATGTTTGAAAATATTTTTTATTTTTTTTCAACATTGGAAAATGACACAAAATTCTACTTTCCTTGAAAACCACAGCGGACAACGTGTCGTGATTTTGCAAGATGCTTGAGACAATTACTCCCTCGCAGTCAAGTAAGGTATTTCATAATAATTCAGTAGTTTTGTCTTTGGATGTTTTCAAATGGTGTATACCCCTTTAAACACAAATCTCAATTGATAAGATTTGTTTTAACAAAGGATTTTCCCTCCAAAATTGTCACCTTCAATTTCGCATTGAAATGCTAATAATTTTCATATTTCTTGAACAATTTCAATAAACAAAAAAAAAATTCAAAACAATGCATAATATTTCAGTATAATTTTACAGTGAAATGGTACAAGCTCCCCTTGGAATAAGTTCCCACGCAACAGAAAAGGGAACAGCGACGTGATTTGTGGGATTGGCTCACCAGTCTCTCTTGAGACTCTTCACTGACGACCGAGGACCCGTCAGACGTGACTGCGCCGCGGCCAGCGGACGACACGGTCACGACAGAGTCCGACCAGGATGAGGAGAGGTGTCCCGGGTCCTCAAAGTGAGTCTTGATGATGGAGGAGGCCTGGCCTGTGGCCGAGACGGTCTGGATGCCGAAGGACTGGACGGTGCGCAAGTTGACGCCTTCCACAAGAGCCTGGATAACAAGAGAAAAAAAGAAATTATCAAAAAAAGTAATTGATCGAATTATTGAAAGATATTAAAACGGGCAAACTGCTGTAGGCATCATGTGTACAACCAAAGTTCTAGGTTGCAAGCCCGACGCGCAACCACTTTTTTTTCTCCAATACTCACACATTTTTACACTTTATTAAGTCCATTGGATTTTCAAAACTTCCAGAATACAGGCCATGTGTATATCACAGCTTTGGAAGTCGGTTTTCTTCGGAAAAGCTGTTTTTGGTCAACACCGATGCACGTGCGTCTAAATTGCATATTAGATCACGCCCCATTGCGTGGCGCGGTCTGTACCCGTGGTACAGTGGATGCATGCAGTGCTAGTGCCTGTTCAAAATGTGCAGCCGTGCATGGCGCAGTCTGTATATACACGTCTGTATGGTCTAGGCCTCCGATATTGCTTTTTGTTTGTTTTGAGAACTGCTCATTTAAACAACTTTAAACTTGGCCTTGCACAATCTTTGGTCCGGAGCAATACACAGATATGTTTAACATCATACAGTGACACACAGTCAGAAATTCCAATATTCCAAACTCAATATTGGCCGAGGCCGGATTCGAACCCGGGTCACAGCGGTTGAAGACAAGAAAAGAACCACTGCACTAGCCTAACTCCCCATTACATAACTTTCAAACGAGGAACCACTCTTATAATAAGAATTGAACATCATGACTATAACCTTTGTTAGGTGGGCATTCGTGACAAGCTGTTTCTGACGTCCGTCCACAAAGATCTTGTAACCGACGACCTCCAGCCCGTTGCTCTGACCTAGGTCATCCATGTTCGGGGTTCGCCAGGTCAAGACTGCTCCATGGCGACCTATGACCTTTGACACAGTGAGGCTACGTGGGGGGTGTGGAGTTCCTGCAAATTATACAAAATACATTTTGCCTTTGGAGTTTTGGACAATTGTAAGGATATATAATTCACATAGATATATAGAAGCCCCTCAAATGGTGGCGCACAAAGAATATGACACGATTCTGTTCATAAATTAGGGGTCACATTTTTCGTGTCCCTGTTACAAAGGACATAAGATTTGTTTTGGTTAATTCAGCACACATTCTTCGATGCCTCCGATCTTAAAGATTGATTATATCGAGCAAAATACTTGCAAAATCTATTTTTTTAAAGTTTGAAGTCAATTTTACTGACACTTGCATGGGAAATTACGAGGCAAGGTGTAACTGGGACACCAAAGAATGTCACACTTTTGACACAATGTTTACATTGGTGGATATTGGTGGGATATTGTTGTTGGTTTTTTTTTGTGGTTTTTTTTTTTGGGGGGGGGGTATGTAGGTTTTAGGGTGTTTTGGACGAAAATGCTTATGGAGTTAGGGTTATAAGATCGACAATGTGTTTTGCATATTCCTGGGATTCTCACTTTTCAGATTTTAGTTTAAACATAAGATCACGGCACGCGAGTTATTGTGTATTTTAATTCAGAAAAAAATCGGCACATAATTCGTTCAGCACCTCACGGGAGAAACAAAATAGTTACCTTGGACATGAGGCGTCGTTACTCCACGGGCTGGCAGATGCTGATCCTTTCGACCGTTCACCTGTGATCTAATCCCATGATGCTTTGCACCAGAGTAGTCAGGCTCGTCCACTCCTCGCAGCAAGTTAGGCTGATGATACGGGGTACCATTTGATGGTGATGCGTGGTGGTTAAGGGGAACTCCAGTCAATGCAGTCATAGGTCGGGAAGAGCGTCTGTTGCCTTGTAACCCGGAAATCTGGGTGTCGGTGGTTGGGATTGGTGAGGTCATGTAACCATTCCCTGGCAGCGACATCGTGGAACTGTGATTGGTCGACAATGGATACGGACTACTTGGTGACAAGGTCACGTGACCATTTTGAGACTCGGACAAGGCCTTAGGCATGGCCGTATTCAGACCCTGCCGTGGGTTCATACGCAAATGTAGAATCTCCGGTTGGTATGAACTCATCACGCTTGCCCGAGAAACTAATCCCGAGGGAAGACTCCCTTCATGCACTGCTGAGGTACCGGTCACATGATGCCGTGGTAGACCGTTTGATCCTGCAGCATGTGATACATTGTTGACGTGACTTCTAAACCCCATGTGCAGATTTGAGGAACCAACTTCAGGCCGGACGCTTGCAGGACTTGCAACAAGCTGGGGGTATGATGCACCCGTCACGGCATTAATCCGATGAGTGTTCATCACTGGTGGAGTTCCTGGTGCGGTCCCAGAAACGGGATGCGTGTATGTAATTGTAGAACCTACTCTAGGTTGGACATTTGAAACAACTACTCCCGACTGTGACGTGCCACTTGCGTTGATTTGTTGGGCACCTACTGTGGGGAGTCCCATTGGTGTCTCGGACACAAGATGGCTGTGTCCGATTGAAGAGCCTACACCAAGTTGGGCATTTGGAACATTTGTACCTGGCTGCAACGTATCACTCCTAGCATTAAGTTGTTGGTCACTAAATGTTAGGAATTCAGGTGATGTCTCGGACACAAGATGGCTGCGTGCAATTGAAGAGCCCACTCCAGGTTGGACATTTGGAACATTTGCGCCTGTGAGCATTGTTCTACTCCCAGCATTAGTTTGTTGGGTGCCAGATATAGGAAGTCTAGGTGATGTCTCGTACACAAGATGGCTGTGTGTGATTGAAGAGCCTACTCCAGGTTGGACATTTGGAACATTTGCGCCTGTGAGCATTGTTCTACTCCCAGCATTAGTTTGTTGGGTGCCAGATGTAGGAAGTCTAGGTGATGTCTCGGACACAAGTTGGCTGCGTGCGATTGAAGAGCCCACTCCAGGTTGGACATTTGGAACATTTGCACCTGGCTGCAATGTTCTACTCCCAGCATTAGTTTGTTGGGTGCCAGATATAGGAAGTCTAGGTGATGTCTCGGACACAAGATGGCTGTTTGTGATTGAAGAGCCTTCGGCAGGTTGGACGTTTGGAACATTTGCTCCCGGCGGCGATGTACCACTCCTGGCATTAAGTTGTTGGACACCAAATGAAGGGAATCCAGACGTCTGAGACACAAGATGGTTGCGTGCGATTGAGAAGCCTATGCCAGGTTGAATGCTTGAAGAATTTCCCTGAAGATAGGGCTGTGATGTACTACTTGCAGCATTAATTTGTTGCAAACTCCTTGTAGGGAGTCCCGACATCTCCTCAGTCGCCAAGTGAGCTATTGAGGTGCTCTTGCCGTGATGCACTGCTGGGGTGTCGACTTCTTGATGCCAGCTTTCAACTTGGTTCAATCGTAACGTCCTGTTCACAGGCGTCTGTGATACAATCTCAGCTTGAACAAAATTTAAGGAATGCCCGTTTGGAGTCGAAGAAACCCCACTGGTTGTACTTTCTCTCAGTTGGGTAGATTCCCCAACGGCCTCATTGACTGAGCACCCAGCTTGCACAGAAACTCCCGGAGGCAATACAAATGCATTTGGGGCTGTGTTTGCAGAGTGCGCTTGTGACATGTTGGAGGAGCCTGTCTGACGTTTTCCAGTATTTAATCCCATTGCATGATTAGTAGGACTTGCTCGGTTCCCTACTTTGTTGGTATCAATCAATACTGGGTGTGTTACTGGCCGTGCCCCACTGCCTGAGGCAACATGGTGCTGTCCTGTGGTACTTCCGACTGTACTCATGCCAGGAGCCGTTAAATTTGAATTGGAAACACTGCCATTCAGCAAGCCGAAGGCTGAGCCGTTGTGTGTTATAGCAGTCGTACTGGGAGTTGAGAGTCCATCAACAGAGTTGGCATTCCTGGAAGGCGCTGCTGACGTGGCTGCATAAGCCTGCGCTGGAGTGCTGTTCAAAGTTTGCTGCCCAGCCCAAGGTTGAGATTGTAGTTGTGGATTTATGCCCAGGGATGGAGAAGACGCCAATGGAGTACTGTTTATGGTCAGACCTGCGGGCAAGAGGGAATGATGGATATTGGTCCCAGGGTATGAAACGGTAGGACTTGACCGAATGCTCTCCGACGATGGGATAAAATCATTGACATTACCGTTGCTGCTATTAAACGGGAAGGTTTGTCTGCTGTGTTCATGCTGATGGTTGGAATACAGTGGTGTCTGTATTGATGTGGATGGATCGAATGTGTGCATGAACTCCTGTGGCTGTGCTCTACTAGGACTCCCCCTGTTTGACAAATCAAGCAGTTCGTCCTTTCTATGCGCATTAGGAATCTCATGGGACAGGCCATTATGTGTCGGGGAAATTCCTCTCCTTTTCTCACTTGAAGGAGAGCGGGTATCTCTCACAAGCCTCGTCGACGGCTTGCTCCTAGTTGGTGCGGCATCCAAGACAGACCTTAGTAGGTCCGCTTCTAGATCCTCTACCTCTCTCGAAGGAGTATGGTGTGATCGGGAACGGCTTCCTGATGTTCTCCTCATCAGCTCCCGGAGAGATATCCCCTCTCCTCCAGGACTCAAATCGTCAAGACTTGTGCTCAAGGGATCCAGGCTAGAGTGCCCTCTAGTGGACGACAGACGCCCAAGTTCATCGTCATCACTCAGTTCGTCTATTCTTACATCGTTCAGACTCCTACTGATTTTATCCCTCCGTTGTCGCCCGATATCACCTCCACTCTGCCGGCGATCTTTTGAAGCTTCACTAAACTTGCTCCTAGATCTCCTTCCTCTACTGTCGACCGGCAAGGGTTCGTTAAACCTCTCGTCGGGGAGGTCAACAACTGACAGGTCAGTGACTTCAGTCAGCAACAGTTCAGTTCTGTCGGGGCGGAGTTGTTCCAACTCGGCAGCAAACCTCTGTATGATTGTGTCTCTCTCCTTGCACTTTTGTAACAGATAGGAGACTTTAGCCTGAAATAAATGTACAGTTACGTGAAATTTGTTAAGGCTGTGTAAAACATGTAGGGTGTGTAATGTACAGGACAAAAATCTGAACAAAGACAATTGTTTTATTAAATATGCAAAATGTAAAGCAAATACCTGTCAGATATTATATATCACGTCAGATTTCAACAAATAAATTGTCAAATAATAACACTTCAAAGAAATGTCCAAAGTAAAAGAAAGTCAAATTAAACATTACAGTAGCAATTCGGATACTAACAACCAATGTGACATTGAGATACGTTAGTTTAAAAGCTTCATTGGTTTCTAATCTGATTATCGGAAATTGTTAAACACACAATTATACATGCGTTAGCCTTACAAACCTAGTGTGGACAATCCTTGGCATTCATTCATTACACATTTTACTTGTACTGTGAAAATTCTGACAACACTAAAAAAGTTTTTTATCATGATTCCCTAGAGTGTTTCTCTTCAATTTGCCGCAAATAACCCAAATGAGAAATGTCGTGATTAGAGGGGGAGAAACCTTGAGTATGTAAGCACCGGCTATCGTGGACTAGGGACAATAAGCCATTTGCGTGTTAAAATTGAATAACATATGGTACACTGACTAGCTCATCAACATGTTTGGCTCATCAACATGTTTGGCACATTTTAACTTTGAATTCCCTAGACTAAAGACACTGTTGCTATATCACGTGATTCAGGGTAAGCACTTGCATAGTTACGTAAGAGACGCTTGGCACCAATACAATGTTCACAATGGGTGAGATTGGCACAAAGACACCAGACCATACCGGAACTGGTGGTTGCTAGCGTAAGGCTTGCCCCGAATCACCTTTTGTTCAGAGGTCCACACAGTGAATGCAATGCTTGTATAACGGAATACCACACGTAGAATGTATTTAACTAACATCAATAATATAGATATGGTTTCAAAGATACTGGTTTCCACTTTAAAATGAGACATCAACGTCCACATTGACCATGTGACCAAGTTTTCTTGATTTTGTTTGGATACTGTGCGATTGTAGACTTGAATTCAAGTCGCCACTGAAATGAACCAGCGCTGAGCCACCATGCCCGCTGCCGTCAGCTCTGGTTTATTTCGGTGGCGCCTGCACTGACAAAGACAAAAGTGTCTAACGACTTGATTTCAAGTCTACACAAAAACGAAAAACTTGGTTCCATGGTCAATTTGACCCCTCTTGAAAAATTGTTCATATTAAAAACTCTGTCAAACATTGTCAGATTTGGACGTTTGATGTCTCATTTTAAAGTGGGAACCAGTATCTTTGAAACCATATCTATATTATCGATGTTAGTTATACATTCTACGTGTGGTATTCCTTTATATTTTGTTGCATTTTTATTTAGACACACTGTATATCATAGGTTTCAGAACAACTCCACCGCATTTTGGAAGAGCATTTTAAACTTTAAGAAATCGGTGCCACTGCCATGCGTGTTTACCTTTAATGGAGCAACTGATATCTCAGCTTCATTCTTCTTATGTTCCATGTCATCAAACTGTATACGAAGAATAAACAATGTACAGTAAAGACAGCGTCTCAAAGTTCCACCTCAAAACAGGGCTTTTGTTTTGAAAAACTACAAATAAAATTTTGACACCAAATTTCAGCTCTTATTATGTAAAACCTTTTAACACATTAACCAGTTCGCGCCGGGATTATTTTAACATTCATCGGCCGATGGTACCGGATAGCACACCCACGCATTTCCGGCCTTGCTCGCTGCTGACAGACATTTCCGGCCTCGCTCGTGACGTGTTTATGCATCATCCGTTTTTAATCTCGGGAAAACTTTGCTTGTATATACGTCATCCGGCGCGAACTGGTTAAAGGTAGGATACACCATTTGCAGATGTCAAAAATCTTTACTACCGAATTATTAAAAAATATCTTACTTATTTGAAAGTAAATAATGATTGTAGCATCCAGCAAAATGATTGCGCTAGATATCCTGTGATTGTTCCGATAAATTCAATTTTATATAAAAAAATCATGATCGCTGGACAGCGATTGCGAGAAAAAACCAAAGAACAACATAAGAATCACTGCCCGACGCCGGTTGAAAATAAACGCCGTTTTTCTTGCTTTTCTCAGCATCCATGATTGCAACACTTCGGACAGGATATTTACTATAATACACTCCTCAAAATCCACCCGTTCATGATAATTTAAGCAATTACCAATGGTGTATTCTATCTTTAACTCTTGTTACTGCACTGCATTGATTTAAAGGTAGGAAACACCACTTGCAAACATCGACTAAAGTTTACTACCGAATTATTAAGAAATATCTTACTTTCCAATATAAAAGTAAATAATGATTCTAGGCATCCAGCAAAATGATTGCAATAGGTATCCTGTCATTGTTCTGATAATTAGAATTTGATCTAAAAAAATAACATGATTGCTGAAAGGCAATCGCGAAAAATACCATGTATACGATCAATACGAACGCCGTTTTCCTTGTTACTTTTCTCAGCATCCATGATTGTAAAACTTTGGACAGGTCAGTTAAACGATATTTACAATAAAATACCCCCCCCAAAAAAAAAATCAATCCACCCATTCATGATAATTCAAGCAATTACCAATGGTGTATACGACCTTTAATATATTTATCTTGCATAAAAAGTCACAAGCCTTGATCTTCTTGACTTATTGGCATGACGTATTGACTCATTTTGCTGGATACCTAGAATCATTATTTACTTTCAAATAAGTAAGATATTTCTCAATAATTTAGTAGTAAAATATTTCGATATCTGCAAATGGTGTATCCTACTTTTAACTACTCGACTATCGCATCAGTTACAGATTATTTAATTCTAGGAAAGAAATGTACGCATAAATGCAATTAAAAAAATTCAATAACTTCAAATGCAATTTTTTTTTAAACTAGGTTTTGCAGCTGTGTCCAAAGATTGGTAACTTTGTCAAAAATGATCACGATATCCCACATCGCATCAGCAGCCAACAAGGAAATCGTACCTGCTCTTTGATGAGTCGGTAATCGTCTTCGATTCCGTCTCGTTTCCTCTTCTGTTCTTCCAAGTGTCTGACCCTATCCTCCAGTGCAGCATTGTCTTCCACAAGATGTAATTCCTCGCTCGTCTTTGAGATAAGAAAAAAGAAAAACATAAAATCAAATACATGTATTGATTAACCAAGAATTTCGTTTAACAAATTTGTCTTTTGTCACACTCATTAATGCCAAAAAATTGTCAATAGATTTTTCATTTTTAAATTCTGTAAATTTGAACATTGTGTAAAATTATCCTTCAATTATTCAACATCAAGCTTTCAAACAAATCCAGGGAAAAAAGTAGGATAAAAGCAGGATAACAAGTTTCAACTTTGGGGGACAAAAGCAGGATATTTGTAGGCCTTCAGGAGTAGTATTCGTAGTTACTGCAACTCATAAATATTCATGAGCAAATTAGAGCATGTCAATGGCTGATTGTCCAGCGCTACTTGGCACTAAATTCATTGTTAATTGGCACTACATCCATTGTTATTTGTCCAAGGTGTCATTATCTATGATGAGAACCAGTCGAATGCCAGACATATCTGCAGGGCCATTTTTGGCTGATAACCAACGGCAGCTGTGCATTGAGCATCTTTGATACCTTCTCTCTCAGCATATCCTCAGCCATGTGGAGTTTGCGCTGCAAGGCATCCTGGTCCTGGTCGCCACGGCGACCCTCAGCCAGCTGCCCCCGTAGCTCCGCCCGCCTGTCTTCAATGGCCGCTAACCTTTGAACTCTGGCTCGCAGTTCTTCGTTCTGTGTAAAAATTAAAGATGTTACTATAATTTGTAGTCATTTCTTTTTAATCAACAAACCTTTTCTTCCCTCCTAAAAAACTCCTTTTCCCCTACCTCTCTGGTAAGAACATTCAATGCACTGCCAAGATGAAGTTCATGGGCCCTGCTGTCATGTGACTTGGTCCCCCCAGACCTGGAGTCAGGCGACGTGTCATGTAATAAGATGTCATATGACCTAGCAGCATCTGTAGGATCTGCGCTATTGGCCGGGTGCTGCTGGCGTTCCTTCACGACTACTTCAAGATTTTTCAGTTCCTGAAACTGTTTCTTATGGGCTTCCTCCTGTGTACAAAAAAAAAGTATTAGGTCGTGCTGTGCATTATCATGTAATGGCCCACTCAACGTTGAGAGAGTAAACAATTCATCAAAATGTGATTTTCATTAGTTGTCATGAATGACATCTTTAATACCTAAAGTTTCAGGTTTCATTCATAGATCTTCATGGTGATCTTGATGAATAAATTGGTGGGAAAAAAACGACCATTTTGTGTGCATCGTTCTATTGTTCTACAACAGAGCCAGCTATTTCAAAGCCTGTTTTCTCAGTTGTGTACTTTAAACTCCAAGGAAGTAATCAATATGCAAACATGTCATATCTCCATAACAGGAGGGGCTATGGAGCTCCATTTTTGTGGAGTATGTCACATTTACACATGGGCACACATTGCACAGCAGTTCACACCGTGCAATGTTTACAGTCGTGACACATTTCACAAAGGTGAATGCACAAATCACAACTTGCATAACATGCAATCGTTTTAGGCATCGCAAGTTGTGCCACTAACAACCGTGATTGTCCTGCAGCCTGTAATTCTTCCATTTTTTATTAAGACGAATACAAGACACTCATAGCTTTGTTTTCTTAAAGATGGACTACAACGAAAACTCACACATTAAATTTATTATCGGACCTTGTTTATGTTGTGTTCAGGTAACACTTTATTGTTACGGTCATGTTTTTCTCTAAAGAATTTTGTTGCAATTTGACCGAAAAAATTAGACCTCGATTCTTCGATTTTGAAATTTCCCGCCCTGTACTGGTTCCCGGCAAAGATCCACTGAAAACCACAATGAAATCCACGATATAGTACCAGCGGACTTGTAAACCAGCGAAAAGTGATGACGTATGAGCAACCGAGAGTAAACAAAAGACGCCATGTTATTCCATGTGTATTATGTATGCGTTTTCATACAGAGGCATGAAGTAAATCGTCATGGGTAGTACGTCACACACAAAGTATGAATTATTCATGAGTTACGGGCTTTTGCTGAAACTGAGTTTTTCTGGGTCGTAGAACGCCGATCAATTTTGTGGTTTTTTTGCATGAAGGAACAAGTTTTATTGAATACTAATGATATATTAGTAATCATTATACATTTCTCGAACAAAAACAGCAACACAGCCTTTATCATTATTCCGTTGTAGTCCATCTTTAAGTAAGTTGATATTTTACTTGTGACAGATAGACTTCCGAAGATAGTCGAACTAAACTGTTTTTCAAAATGGCAGGCAGAGTTGTTTCAGTGACTGTTTCATGACTGGTTTGGTTTGGCCTGATTGAAACCAGCACATTATAATTCACTGTTACTGTGCATACTGAAAACCAGCACTTGGGATGTAATGAGCTGTTATTTCCAGATTTCTGGGTGTTTGTTTTGTTTTCAATACCTTGGAGGATAATTCCTTCTCTTTCTTCTCCATTTCTTCTCGTAATCTTTCTTCTTCTACTTTCTTGCTCTTCAGTTCTTGCTCTTTTTCCTTCAGACTTTCTTGGCTCTGCTCCAACTGTACGAAATCAGAGATGTGGTTGACTTTAGGGATGTGCATTTACGGTTACACCCCTATGTTGCGACACCCCTATGTTCCGACACCCCTATGTTCCGACACCCCTATGTTGCGACACCCCTATGTTGCGACACCCCTATGTTCTGACCCCCCTATGTTCCGACACCCCTATGTGATCCCGAAACTCACACATAAACTCACATTACACCGGCAGCAGTGTGTTCTGTGCCACAATACATGTACGTAGCATGTGAAAAGGGGCCTGAATCACCTTAACCATTTCGCGCCGGGCGGAAATACCGAGCGCGTGACACGGAGCCGGGAACTTTTTAGATGATTTTAGAATTTCATAAATGTTTAAAAAATAATATCCTGCTGGGAACTTATACTCCAGCAAGACGGTACCCAGGCTAGTTTAGCCTGACCTGCACGCTCCAGTGACTCCATTGAATTGCGCCCGGAAATAAACGGCCCCATTGTTTGGTCTTGCGTAATCCGCTCTTTGTTACCGAGTCTAGACAGCGTGTTGCTGGGTTATTCACCACGCACGCCCCGACAATGAGCGCGCTCAGCGTGCCTTTGTCCCCGGAGATAATCCGCTAACAATGCCAACTCCGCGCTGTTGAGTGGCAAGCCCCAGCAGTATAATATTTATATAATTTTCGGTGCCCCTATTGGGGGCACCCGGCGCCTGGTATAGGAAAAAATGCGTGATGCTGGACGGTGGTATTCCCCTCGCTAGCATTTCATGCTGGACTCTATCTGCACGCGAGTTTTATGGGCACCGCGCAGCTGTTTTGTCTTAGAAAAATTCCTTTTAGCAGTGTGTGGGCCGTGGGGGTGATGGGGTTATTCAGCTGTTTTGTCTTAGGAATTTCCTTTCAGCAGTGTGTGGGCCGTGGCGGTGACGAGGTTATTCACCACGCACGCCCTGACAATGAGAGCGCGTTCAGCGTGCCTTTGTCCGTGGAGATAATCCGCTTACAATGCCAACTCTGCGGGCTGTTGAGTGGCAAGTCCCAGCGGCGCGGTCTTTTGTTTACGTGTTGCCGGAGTCCTTTCACGCCTGGGGGCCCATTGTAATTGAAATAACCCCGCAAGAGGCAAACACTTTTTGACTGACAGCCAGTAACCTTTTGGCCGAGTTAACTTTTGGCCGAGTAATAAAACATTATTTTACAATCCTCCAGCACTATAAAATTTATATAATTTTCGATGCCCGAAACTGGGCACCCGGCTGCGTGGTATCGGGAAAAATGCCCGATTTCGGGTAGCCCGGCGCCAAGTGGTTAAAAGGAGAATTTTAGTAGAACCACACAAGGCACATATACCACAAATATAGTTAGAGGGGTGTTCCTCAAAACATGAGGTAAAATTGTTAAACAAAATAGATATCATAAAAGGTATTATGAATGGGAATAAATATGTGCTTGACCGGTATTAAACAAGTACGTTTTAAACCAGGGGCCAAGTTCATAAAACATGTAAGCACAAAAATTTGCCTAGCACAAAAAAAGTCTTGCTCAGTAAAAACAGGTTACTGGCAAAAACTCCATGTGCTTTTCACACTATTAAGCAAAAACCAGCTGAATTACCAGTCAAAAACAATATGCATCACCTGAAAATTTGGTTTGCAACCATGTTTTTGCCAAGGAAGAATGTGCATGCCCATCAAATATTAACACATTTGTGACCATCCACGACAAAAGGGCTGTAAAGTCGCCAGAGTTTATTTTGGTAAAAAAAAAATTAAAATATGTGAAAAACAATAACAAACTTTTCATATTCAGTGTTGCTTGTTGTAGCTAACCATAAATACCAACTATGTCTTGTAATACATCATTTTAAAGCTTATTTCTTGTAGATTGCATTTCTCTAAATATCTCAAAAAGTCAAGATGCCTACTTTACAGCCCTTTCGTCGTAGACAGTCCCATTTTATGAAATTGGCCTATAGTCGCAGATATGCACAGGTTTACCTTTTGTTTCAGTCTAGATATTTCTGCAGCATTATTCATTCGGTCAGTTTGGTTAATGTCTTCTTGGTGCAATTTCACACCCTCCAACTGTTCCATTAGTAAAGCATGAATTCAGAGGTGAAAGGACACAGAATGACTGTTAGTATGAAGTGATTAAAATGGTAGTTAATTAAAGGTAGGATACACCATTGGAAATTGCTTGAATTATCAGGAATGGGTGGTTTGTTTTTGGGGGAGGGGTCTATTTTATAGTAAATATTGTTTAACTGATCTGTCCGAAGTTTTACAATCGTAAATGCCGAGAAAAAAAGCAAGAAAACGACGTTCGTTTTTTTTCTTTTCTTTGCAATCGCAATTTGGTGATCGTGATTTTTTGAAGTAAAATTCAATTACGGGATAATTAGCGCAATCATTTCGCTGGATGTCTAAAATCATGATTTACTTTCAAATATTAAAAAAAAAAATATTTATGAAGATTTTTGATATCTGCAAATGGTGTATCCTACCTTTAATAATGGTTAGCATGCAAATGATAACCGTTATATGCATGAGCTCACTATAATGAATACTTTATGAAGTGTCAGATGGAATGTTCCATTCTAAAAGGCAAAACAGAGTGGAATGGAACATCCCATCCATTACTGAATGAAATTATTCTTTCTGTAGCACAGATGTGACTCAGTTATGTTTTGTTTGATATGAATACATTCTCATCATAAAAAATGATCAGAGCTATATCAACAATAGTGTGACCAAGCAATGGAACTTCTATTTTAAGCCTACTGTTTGAATGGAACTTCTATTTGTTTGCGGCGCGACTGGGCTGTGGGTTGAGATAAATAACTCAATGCACATGAATCAATGACTTACCAATAATGTGACAGTTCTTTAATGTAGGACACCATTGGTGAATGGGTGGATTTGGGTGGTTGTATTTTATAGTAAATATCGTTTAACTAACCTGTTAGAAGTTTTACAATAATGGATGCCGAGGAAAGCAAGAAAAAACAGGATTCATTTTTAACCGGCTGAACAATTACAGGATATCTAGTGCAATAATGGATGCCTACAATCATTATTTACTTTTAAATAAGAAAAATATTTCTTAATAATTCGGTAGTAAAAAAGTTGATCTGCAAATGGTGTATCCTACTTTTTACACTGGATAGAACATACGAGCAACTAGCTAAAATATATAACCTTAATTTTTTTTTCAGCTTGGGTAGGCTTGACGGTTAAATATTAAAAGCCCTTGAAGCGTTAGTAAATTAATGTCCAGTTTATACTATGAAGATTACAATGAAATCCTAGTTAAAAAAATTGACCAGTAGTTTAGCCCAACCAAACTGACAACCTTTAAACCCAGAGGTGACTGACCTTTGTCTGCAGGCTGTTGACCTCTCTTTCTCTCTGCTTGACCTCTGACTTCAGCAGCGCGACCTGTCTCTCCCTATCCCGAAGGTCAATATCCTTGGTTTGAAGCTAAAAAAACAGATGAAAAAACATTGCTGGGTCAAACAATGTTTACTTGGATTATAAGGTACATGTAGGTAGGATACACCATTGGTAATTGCTTCAATTATCATAAATGGGTGGATTTAATGGGTTGTATTTTACAGTAAATGTCATTTAACTGACCTGTCCGAAGTTTAACAATCATGGATGCTCAGAAAAGCAAAAACAATATATACGATAAAATATTTGTAAAAATTGTTGATATCTGCAAGTCTGCAAAAAGAATATTTGTTGTAAATTTTACCCCATATTTTCCCTCAAAATTTCAAAGCCCACAAATTAATGTACCTGTAATTTCAAGGGTCGAAGGTCACCATAGTCTCGCAGCTTCTTTTTGAGGCTTTCTTCACTCTGTCGTAACTCTTTCACCACTTCCTCCTTCTCCTACAAGAGGCACAGAGAAAGACGCTTTGTAAAGCCTTTCTTTTTCTTAACCAGTTCGCGCCGAGATTATTTTAACATCGCCGAGCCTAGGGGCGGGATTATTTTTAACGAAACTCGATCCGAAACGGGTTCAGGCTGATAGTGCCGGGAAGCACACCCACGCATTTCCGGCCTTGCGCGCTGCTGACATACATTTCCGAACTTGAACTTGGCGTGTTTATGCGTCATCCGTTTTGAATTTGGGAAAATGTTTGCGTTTATATACGTCATCCGGCTCGAACTGGTTAATCAACACTCAGAACACGATGATCTTTTAGATCAATCACATACTAAGAAACGAATACAGTCAAGCAATTTCCGTCCGCAACTTCCACAGTAGATCGGAATGTTAAATGTGACTTGCAGAAATCGCAAAGTTGGCACCTGGCTTGGAAATCAGATGACTCAAGACTTTTTTTTACTTGACTATGACAACGATTTGCTTTCTGCAACCAAGTTCAGCCTAAAGTTAAGGGTACAGTAAACCATTTGTCATTTGTGACCCACTCTGCAAAAATGAGTCTGATGTCGCAAAATACAGTTTTCCATACAGGGCTGTTTAATATCTATCAACAAATCATTTTTTTTGGTAAGGCTTTTTGGTTTATTTGATATCTCTATTTTCAAATTGCAAAAGTTGTTTTGATCCCGAAAGTAGGTTTAATAAAGGTTTTTGTCATTCTCTTACAATAGCATCTAATGAAGCACTACAATTTTTAATCTTCATTTCTGTACAAAGACGTTTTTAATATAATGGAGAAAAAGCACATTTCAAAAATTGCGTTACACTACAGAGTTGTGCCATATATCAAATGAAAGCTTATTTCCTGCTTTTTCTGAACAACTGTAAAACTTAAACAAATATTTGTAACATAGACTCATTTTTGCAGAGTGGGTCACATTTGTGCATTTGTAAATTGCTTGAAGCAGCAAAAGGGCTCACAATCTAAAGAAAGGTGCTTGACAATAAAGTTTCAGCTCTGTGAATGCTGTATGGGAAAACAATATTCTAAGAACTCAATTTTAATTTCAAATTCACCCAGTCATAATTTTGAATTGTGCCAGGAATCAGACTTCAGGACATGTTGTCATTCAGCCAATTGCAGCTATGCGCCGCCAGGTACTGAATCGGCCAATGACAGCGCCTACGTGCACGTGTGTCGCTTCAACATGTGCACGGGCAATTCAGAGATTACAAACCAACTACAGGGACTTACAGTTTTTAAAAATGCGTCTCTAATGAGACGCATCTTTGGAAATGGCCTTATTTTATTGTTTTCTTTAAAATGCCACAAGGAATCATTTCACAGGGAGTTTATATTAATACAACAAAGCAAGCTTTTTAACAATAATTTGTTTGGTTACTTTTTGGATAGCTGCAAAAGGTATACTTTTACCTTTAAACAGTTCGCGCCGGATGACGTATAAAAACGCAAAGTTTTCCCTAGATTCGAAACAAATGACGCATAAACACACTACGAGCAAGGCCGAAAATGTCTGTCAGCAGCGAGCAAGGCCGGAAATGCGTGGGTGTGCTTCCCGGCACTATCGGCCTGAACCCGCTTCGGATCGAGTTTCGTTACAAATAATCCCGCCCCTCGGCTCGGTGATGTTAAAATAATCCCGGCGCGAACTGGTTAAGCACAAAAGGCACAAGACCAATTTTTGACTGGATGCAAATGTCAGAGAATTGTGTTCAGGATTTTGCTTAAGATGCCCAAACCAGTTCTTGACAACTTTTTAATGATTAATATTCTGAATACCTGAAGCTGCTTCTCCATGGTGTCGATACTCATCTTGAGTCTTCCCAAGTCCGTCTCCTCTTTCTCCTTCTCGGCTGTCTGCCAATCCATCATTTGCTTCAGCCAAACAGGAGTCGCTGGCTTCGCCAGGGAGCTTTCAGCTCCCTCTCGCGTGACCGGGGCTCGGGGAAGTCTCAGGGTGTGGTCCGGCCCCGTGAACACTGATGGCACCATGATGGCTTCAACCTCTTGCTCCGCAATAGAGGAGACTGTGTCCAGACCGCTGTCAAAGGAGGCCGGTCGGGGAGAGGAATTAGCTTTTGGGGTGCCATCTAAATGGTACCACTTCGGGCCAGAGTTTTTGCCGTTGGTCACGTCGTGACAGTCTGTTTCATGGTCAGTGAGAGTGTCTGTAGATGATGCATCGCTATCTGGATTAGTGCCCGCAGTGACTTGCTGATCTTGATATTGAATGACTGCCGGACTGTTCTGACTATCACTGTATAAAGCAGTTAACGAGCTTCGCCACTGATCTCGGTTACTTGGAACCGTGGTTGTAATTAGCTTGCCAGGGGGACATGTTGAAGGCAGCGGAGGTGGGAGTTCCTGATGGTCAGTCTTACTATGACTCTCAAACAAAGGGCTTCTGAAGCTACCAATGAAACCTCCTGGTTGGTTTGGACTTTGTGAGCTCGCCGAATCTGGTTTCATTGGAGGAGACGATGCAGGTAGAGGAGGTGGTGATGCAGGGAGGTCCTCCTGATCAACGACATCTTCCTCCTTGTCATCCTCAACTTCCAAGGAGTCGGTCCTGATCACCCGGCGTGGAGGTGAGTCTTCAGGCAGAGGAGGTGGGTCCCCGGAGAGACTGTCGGTGCTCATGGAACCAGTGCGCTTGCGCAGGGTGGCTTCTGGTAGAGATGGTGGCAGGATCTCCAAAGCAACTGAGAGCTCCTTCTCACACTCCGGGGCAGCCCCCACTTCCACCTGCCTGCACTCCGAAGCATCGATGGAATCCTCCTCCATCTCCTCTTCATCGGCTGGGTACCAGATTGTCGCACTGTCCCAATCCACATCTGGCGGGATCTCCCAGGGCAAGCCCTGCAGGGCAGCCACAAACTCATCAATCATGCGTTTCTTGCTGGTGGGACTAGCTGCCTCTAGAGGTCTCAGCTTTCTCTCCTCACTCCCCCCTTGCTCCTTGAAGCACTCCTCCCCTGGCAGGGAAGGGTAAATTGGTTTCTTCTTTGCCCTCTCTTTCCGCGGTTTGACCACCGGGAGCTTCTTGCTAAGACCCCGGAGCAGCTGTGCCCTCGGAGTCCTGCATTTGCCGATGAAGAGCTTGTTGAACTCGACAAAGAAATGCTCGCCCTCCTTCAGGAGAACCGGGTCAGTTGGGTTGTGGCCGTGCGGCAACGCCTCTAGGAACTCCTTGAGCGTCATCTCAAAGTCCTCTGTGAAGTAACCCAATTTAAGATGAAAACAAACAAATTGAAACATCAACCAACACCACCCTCCCCCCCAAAAAAAACCTCCCATAAAAAACAACAACAACATTTAAACGTATTTGCTTTTGCTTTAATTTTTGAAAATGGATGAGTTAGGGGTTCATATTTATAGAAAATATTATGACGCTGGCCTATTTACATTGTTCATAAAAGCTGGACAAAACCCAGAAATGTAATGCTGTTTTTGTAGTCTTGTTCCTTTACCTCAGACAAAACACAGCGATTTATAGACATCTGGGGATTTATCAGGTTTATAGAAAACCAGACTAGTTAGCTGGCATCTATTCACGGATGTGTAACAGTATTGCAAATAAAATGTGGACTAAATAAATTTAATAAATTAGGGACAGTGTTTGAAAATAGTCATTTTTTTTGTAAAAGAGACTGTTATTCAGGTACATGTATATTTCATAACAATTCAGTATTTTTGTTTAGTGTTTGCAAATAGTGTATACTGCCTTTAAAGGTAGAATACACCAATGGTTAATTGCTTAAATTATCATGAATGGGTGGATTTTGGAAAGTTGTTTTTTATAGACCTGTCCGAAGTTTTTTAATCATGGATCCTGAGAAAAGCCAGAAAAACAGCATTCATTTTCAACCAGCGTCAGGCAATTGTTCTTATGTTGTTCTTGGGTTGTTTTTTTCGCCCGGCAATTTTTTTTTTCATTTTTTTCGGAACAATTACAGGATATCTAGCACAATCATTTGGCTGGATGCCTACAACCATTATTTACTTTCAAATAGTAATATATTTCTTAATAATTTGGTAGTAAAAATGTTCAATATCTGCAAATGGTGTATCCTTTTTCTTTAACTTAGAGAAACCATATAAACTAAAACGAACCCACCCAAAATAGCCCAATAACATGCTCATATTAGCGAGTTTGTTTCGGCATCTGATTTTAAATCCAACAGATTTACTCATGTCTTTCTAATGAAAATGTTTTTGAAAAGTAAACCACTTTAATGTAAGCATGCATGGTCATTGGAATTTTAAATGTTTCTACTTTAATTTACCAGTGAATACATGAGGAAACAATGTGATTCAATCATACCAGTGCAGTGGTATTTTTGGAAGCAATTAAACAAGTGGTGAATACTGAAGGAATAATGTATTACCTATTAGGATGGTTGCTAGGAGAAACTCATTGGGGATGTAGGTCAGGGGACCAGTCTGGCAGCCCTTGTTACTATTTAATAACAGCTGGTAACCAACCTGCAAAAAAAATGTACATTTTATTGATTCGATCCGGTTAGGCACATTCTTGGAAGACACCGAGGTAGAAAAGACTGGGGAAACAATTAATAACATAAATTTGTAAATTAAATCAAATATGGCTTCCAAAAGTTGTCAAAAAAAGGGAGAATTTGTGACTGCCATTAGACAAATGGTAAATATGTTTGTTTTGGATAAGGTTTCTTGCACATTAATTAACACAACCCCCTAATGGTTCCTCAGGACTTGCCTGCTAAATCCAACAGAGTCCAAATGAACTCATGACTTTTATGCTGCTCTCACACTGTGGCGAATATGCTAGCGAATGTGCTTACGAATGGAAATATTTGACAATCGCTCAAACTTCGCAACATTCGCCGTGTCTTCGTAAGCGTTGGTAACAAATTCGGAACGTTCACAAGTTATTCTCCACCTCCTTACGAAGATCGGTCAATTTAGGAAGCGCTTCCTAAATTTCAGCGAATGTTGTGAAGATGGTCATTCGCCGTCGATTTTCGTAAGCATTGGTAAGCCATTGGTAACGTTGGTAAAGCGTGCGTAAGCGTTGGCAACGTTCGTTAGCTATTCGTAAGGCATTGGCAAGCATTGGCAAGCGTTGGTAAGCATTCGTAATATATTCGCAAGATATTTAAGGAGAGGCCGAGGAACGACCGATGACGACCGACGGGTGACCGAGATGAAAATATTCACTATCCAATCGCAATTTTTGGGCGAATTCACCGCGAAATTCAAATATTCATATTCGCAAGAATATTCGCCAGAATATTCGCCACAGTGTGAGAGCAGCATTACTGTTCAAACCAACACAGTTCAACTCGAAACTTGCCTGTTAAATCCAAAAGAATCCAGTCTTTTTTTCTTTTTTTTGGCTGTTGAAGTCCAACTTGGTGTTATTATACCAGTAACCGTTACCCAACAGAATGCGATTCTAAATGCATTCTAGAATATATATCAAATGACTTGCTTGCTCAATCCAACAGGTTTTAACGGGAAATGTCAACTGATTGGAATATGTTTGATTGTAGGCATCTATCAAAAAGGACGGCAATTGCGAAATGAACAAGAACAACATAAGAACCACTGCCTGACGCCGGTTGAAAACTTACGCTGTTTTTCTTGCTTTTCTCAGCATCCATTATTGTATAAAACTTCGGACAGGTCATTTAAACGATATTTACTATAAAATACAACCCTCCAAATCTATAACTCTGCAAAAACCAGTCCTTAGAAACGAATGCAAAAGTGAATTGGTGATGCTACATAAAACAATTTCCCGATGCCAAATTTGTTTCGCCTTTGCGTTCGCATGAAGTATGAACAAGACCAAAGACTGGTTGAAAACCACCTAATCAAAATAAACATATTTGAATAAACTGGGAAAAAATAAGAGAATAAAATAAAAAGCTTTATAGTTTTTGTATTGCATTTCTAACATATTTACAAAATTTTACAAAAGTTATTCCTAAAGGTGGGATACACCATTGATAATTGCTTGAATTATCAGGAATGGGTGGATTTGGGGGGTTGTATTAAATATACAGTGAATATTTAACTGACCTGTCCGAAGTTTTACAATCATTGATGCCGAGAAAAAGGCAAGAAAAACGGCATTCGTTTTTAACCGGCGTCGGGCAGTTGTTCTTGGGTTTTTTCGCAATCGCTGTCTGGCGATGGTGATTTTTTTTTTCATTTTTATTAAATTGTGCTGAACAATTACACGATATCTAGCGCAATTATTTTGCTGGATGCCTAGAATCATTATTTACTTTCAAATAAGTAAGCCACTTCATAATAATTTGGTAGTAAATTTGTTTCAATATCTGCAAATGGTGTATCATACTCCTCTAATGCATCAGTGTTCAAAAAAATAACTATACAGTTGGCTACATTTTAGAGGCAAATGGATAAAAAATTAAAAGAACAAATAAATAAAAAGAAAAAACACATCCAATTTATACATACCTTTTACCAAATATTACACAGATCATTTTCTACAGCTTCATGGCATTTTATCAACAGTTAATTGCATGCATGCTTTTACAGTAAAATCTCATTAACAATAAACCAAGGAGGACAGGTGTTAAAAATGCAGTATGGCCAGATAGTAAAAACGTTTTGTTCCGAATATGCATCCTTGACGTATGATCTGAAATACATATGAGACCAGCCGATTGGTTTGTGCATAAACGTTTTCTTTTGTTTAAATTAGAAATTTGCATACGTGCATTTTAATTCCAATATAAATATTTTTTAAGATGCTGCAATTATTATTTTAACTAAAACAATTTTTTTTCAATCGTCTTAATTAAGACAACAGGACTAAAATTTGGACAAAACCTTTTGGAATACTGAGTTAACCACCCCACCCCCCCCCAAAAAAAAAATTGTTTAAAATAAAAACAAAATAATATTTTTTTGCTACATTAAAAAATAAAACTTCTTACCACAAAACAATTGAAGTCAATTTCTAAAAACAAAAAGTATCACTCAGAAAAACCAACGTAGAAACAAATTGTTATGTCCGATTAGAAACCTGCTGTTGCACATCCTGAGAAAATGTCAATTAGATTGTTGCTCATTATGAAAAGGGCCGTACAGTCAGACAACAGACAAACACACAGGTGGGTGGGTGTCATTGCCTATTGTCATGGTTATTGTCATGGTAATTGCAAGCATGAGGCTCTTCCACTCTGAGGGAGGGGTGTTCCCACGCAAAACAAATCCTGAGGGGTGGACTGCGTAGAGTGCAGGAGTTAATATTAGCGAAGGGCATTTAATAGTCTTTTGTTTAAAAAGCCCCTTTTTTTACCAATTTGTCTTCCAACCCAGCAAAATGAGTCGCATGTTGCCAGTGGCCTGAAGTCGAATTGGCGAGATATAATATCTCGACAAGTAATTATCTTGACTTCGGTAAGTCGACTTGGTGTAATCATTTATGTGATTATTAGTCACCTTACTTTCTGCTTTATGTCACCATGGAGTGATAATTTACCTAAATATATAAATAACAGGATGGCACTCGTGGAGCATCGTACAAATGCATATAGAAAATATTAACTATATATTAACATTTTTAGTTCCTTGTCTCAGTTTGAGTTGGACAATAAAAAAATTTAAACCTCTAAAGTTCACAATACATGTGTATACGACATTTCAATTTTTATAAACATTTCCCCAAAAATATTCTACAGGTTCAATAACTTTACCAAAGATGTTTTTAAACAGAAAAACAACAACTTAAACTGGGAAGTAGGTCTGCTGGTACACCATGAAAACACAATTTTTCTTTTTTTAGACAGTGTTGGTTAAAAAACAACCTAGAGTGGTAGTGATATTATGATCTCAATGTTTTAAACAGTATCCTCTGTTCATCTTCAGGAGCCTCCTGAAGATGAACAGTCTCCTGAAGATGAATAGAGCATGATGAAACATCGAGTCCATACTCTCACTCCTTGCTCTTTTCACGAGTCTCGCCTTTTTCCAAGGTCAATCCCTATATGTTTTGTGTTCTAAAAAACTTTTAAACAATGATCTCAATTGACCTCTAGATGACCTTTGACCTCCTAATTCGAGAGAGTTGTGATAAACCCCCACCCAAGGATCACTCCCATCCAAGTTACATTAAAATTCATCCAATTCGGTAGACAAAGAAACATTTGAGGCATATATATAAACAATGACCTCGAATGACCCCAACATGACAATTACCCTCAGTAATTCGATGAAAAATTGTGTCTTCCCATCCAAGGGTCAGTGCAACCAAGTTATATCAAAATTCATAAAAGCATGTAGAAGTTATACATTTTTTCTTCTTCAAAAGATTTACCTGAACTTTAACATATACATTTAGTAAATATGAACATATGGAGATACAAAGACACAGGGCTATGGTTATACAGAATTTAGTATCTCTCATTTTCTCTTGTTTAGGCAACACAAAAACGAAAAAGATAAATATCTTTCCATAATAAACTCGCAAACCTACTTTCCCATTTACCATACAAATCTTCAAACAACACATGTTCTGGATACAATGAAACTTCTTCATTGTTGCCAGGTTACATTACCATCACATTTATCTTCTGGTGTATGTAAATTCTGTGTAATGTTTTGTCTTGCCTTATGGTATGAACACAACTAATGTGGCATGACCAATCTTATTTCAAAATGAAATTTAAAGCTAAACTTTACCTTTGTTATCTTCCCGTCTTTCTTATCTGCGACTTCTTCAGTTTCCTGAGCCGTCACCTGCACTTCTTTCAGCAGGTCTTCCCCACAGATGCCAAAGGTGGACAGCCTCTCACACAGAAGGTCCTTCTCCTGCTTCAGTCGGCTGTTGTTCATCTTAAGAATCTTCTCCGATTCCCCCAGCTCATTTAAATCCTTCTTGATCTCTCGGTTGAACTGGACAATCTCGGTCAAGCGATTAGTTGTCTTGACCCTCTCCGAGTTTGCACTGGCCAGCTCCTTTTGGAACCATTCCACAGACTTTTCAAGTTCCTGCATTTTCGGCTGTTTAGTTTTATCCATTTTTGGCCCCTCCCCCTTCCATTTGTTTTCTACTGTGCTCTCGATAGCTCCTTGTATCTCGAGCTTCTCCTTCTCAGATGTTTCAAGCCTGTTCTTTAAGTCTTGGATTGTGTCTTGAAGCTGCTTGCCAATTTGTTCTGATTGGCTCTGTGATTCTTGAGAACTGGTAACATTGTGGTTTTCTTGAGTAATCTGACTTAGTTGTTGCTTAAGCTCCTCTATCTGTGTCGTTGTGCTGTCAATGTCATCCTGTAGAGCTGTGTTAGCCTTCTCAAGTCTTTCCACAGTTGCATCTTTCTCAACTCCTTCAGCCTTTAACAGATACCCAGCAGCTTCGACATCTTTAAGTTGGTTCTTGGCCTCAGATACTTCCAGTTTAAGGCTTTTTATTGTCTGCTTTAGATCTAGCTCAAATAAGATTTCTGTCTCCTCTGAGACGATGATTCCAGGTTTAATGAAGCCATCCTCCGATATTTGCTGGTTTGGTGACTGAATCAACTGATCCTGCAAAGTGGCAATAATTTCCTTCAAGTTCTTGATTTCTTCTTCGAGTCTCCGGTTGGTTTCCTCATGCAGCTGCACTCCCAATTTCAATTCTTCCAGCTGAGCTTGCAGGTCATTGTCTGGACCTCTCTCTTCAAGGGCACTCTCCAATTGCTTGATTTTGTCTCTAGCAAGATTTAGCTGCTCTTGTAAATCATCATTGATTGACCCCAATTTTTTTTCCAAGGTTTTATAATTCTCAATTCTCCTTAAAAGCTCCTGTTTAGCGCCTTTCAGCTTTGCAATTTCCTCCTCCAAACTAGAATTATTTCTCTCAACTTTCAAGGCGTCTGTTGTGGCATCTAGGGAAAATACTGAAAACTCCTCTGTGCGCTTGTCATCGTCTTCATCCGAGCTATAACTGCCTACACCTTGCTTCTTAACTTCACTCACTCGCTGGAGCTTCTCCCGCAAGTCTGAGTGAGAGCTCTGAAGCTCGCTGATCTGTTCGAGAAATCCCGACTCTCTGTCTGTCATTATAACATCGGCTTGGGCCAGAGTCTCCTGAAAGGCAGCCTGCCTGTCTTCAAGCTCACTGATTCTCTGTTGCAATGTTTCCTCATGATTTGTCATGTCAGCAATCGTCTTTCTCAAAGATGCCACAGACTTGTCTTCCAAAGCTGCAGATTCGTTTTTCGTTTCAGACTGATCAATTTCCTGGAGTTTTTCTTCCAGTTCTTTGCACTTTTCTTCAGAGGATTCTAAGTTTTGGATGAGCGTTTCCAGTTTATCTCTCAGTTCATTTAGCTCTTCACTTTTCATTTTCAGCTTATGGGTTGTTTCTTCCAGCAGTTGGGTCTTCTTTTCAAGATTTTCAGCACATGCAACATTTGCCTCAAAGGCTAATTTATTTTCTGTTAGATGAGCTATATTCTCTCTAAGTTCTGAAAGTTCATTCTCTTGGATTTCACAGAGTTTGGTATTGTCATCTAGCTTCTGGTTTGACTCTGTTAGCATGATGTCTGCTTGGGCCAGGGTTTCCTCAAATGCAGCCTGTCTCTGCTGGAAGTGCTCAATTCTCTGTTGCAGGGATTCTTCATTTTGTTTCAAAACTTGGATCTTTTCAGCCAGTGCTGCAGCATCGGAAGAACCCTCTGGTTCAGTTGCAGATTCCTGAGTAGTTGCAGTGTGCACCTGAATAACTGGTTCCACTGTGTCTTGGTGTCCTGGTGGGCTTGGTTCTCGCAAAGATTCCATTTTGGAAACCAACCTGATTTCTTCTTGCTCCAACTCTTGCAGCTTTTCCTCCTGCAGCTGACATTTCTCCTCATACACCTTCAAGGAATTCATGAGCTCTTTCACTTTCTCCTCCCCAACTTCCAGTTGCTTATTCTTTCTTTCCAACTCATGAGTTGTGTCATCCAGCAACTGTAACTTATGGGAGACTTTCTCTTCTCTGCCAGACTCCAGAAGATCTCTAACATTCTGCAACTCCTGTTCTTTTTCTTCCAGTTGCTCATTCTGGTCACTCAGGTTTTGCTGAGTTTCAGACACGATGAGGTCTGCCTGAGCTATTGTCTCCTCATAAGCTAGCTGTTTTTCCTCCAGTTTACTGATTTGCAGTTGGAGTCCCTCCTCCTGCTCAGTCAGCTCTGTGACTCTCTGCTTCAAAGATTCCATGCTATCCAGTTCTCTGTCTTCACCAATCACAGCTGATGCATTAGCAATGGATTGAAGGTTTTGGTTTTCAGTTTCAAGACAATCCAACTTACTTAACTGATCTTCTAAGTCAAAAACTCTTTCTTTTGCTTTTTCCAGTTTCTCCCTGTGCAGGTTTAGCTCATCTTTGACATCATCCAACTCACTTTGAGTCACTTTCAGTTTGTCAGAGGTTTCCTCAAGAAGTTCCGTCTCAACATCCAGTTTGTCTTGAAGGTTCTCCTTCTCCTCCTCCAAATCTTTAACAGTCTCCCTGAGTTCATTAAGCTCCTTGTTTTGCACATCTACTTTGTCGCTTAGTGAATATATTTGCCCTATGGCTTCTTCAGCATCTTCTACTTGCCTTTTCAAACCTTCTGTTTCTTTCTCCATCTTAGACAGCACCACTGTCTGGTCGAAAAATTGAGACTCAACATCTTCCAATTCCTCAAGTCTTTTTTTCATATCAGTAAGTTCTCTGGTTGAATCCCCACACTCAAGGGACTTTCTTATCGAATCCTTCCTAGCCACTTTCAACTCAGAATGTTGTTCTTTCAGCTCTTTCTCCATTGAAAAAATGCTTTCTTGGAGTTTACTGCATTGCTCTTCTGCAGATGCAAACTTTTGGAGAAGATCTTGGTTTTCTTTTTCCAATTGTATCTGCTCCTGGAGAAATTTCTCAGACTCTGGGGAATCTATGTACGAGTTTGGTTTCTGCTCCAGAGCTTCTTCCAGATGCTTCTCAAGTTCTGCTTTCTCTCTTTCCAAGTCTTCAATTCTGTTTTCAAGCTCTGAATGCAACTCGGCTGACACTGCTTCCAAATGGCTAAGTTCATGCTCCGAGGATTCCAGCTGCTGCTCTACTTTTTCTTTACTTGCCTGCAGGGCATCAATCACATTCTTCCACTCCTTGCATTCTGTTTGCATATGTTCTTCTAACTGAGCTTTCTCGGACTTGCTCTGCAAAAGTTCTTTCCGAAGTTCTTCAAAGATTTCAGGTCTTTCAGTGGTTTCAGTTAGGTTTTGATCATCAAGGTTTTGGAATTGTTCTTTTAATTGTTCGTTTGCTATTTTAAGTTCCTGTAATTTTCTGTGCTCATCGGCAAGCTTGTCTGACAGATCTAAGTTTTCTTCCTTGACAGCTTCCAGCTCTTTCTCTAATTCTCGCTTCTCGTCCTCCTTGCTTCCTGAATCACTTTCATCACTGCCTTTCGGCTTCAGACATTCTACTTCTGACTCAAGCTCTATCACCATTTCTTTTAATGCCGCCTTCTCTTCTTCTGCTTCTTCAAGAACCCTGACCATTTCAGGAATCTGCGTTTGCAACTCCTCCAGTTCTTGAAGCTTCTGTCTGAGAATCTCATTTTCTTCTGCACATTCAAGCGCTTGGCCCTTAAGTGCTCGGCACAGGTCATCTAGCTCCACATTAGCATCCTCTAATATTTGTACTTTCTCCATGAGTTCAGTCTCAGATTTTTCTAGTTCTGCAATGTGCCATTCTTTCTCTTGGTCTTCCTTGTGTTTTTCTTCAGGCAAATCTTTAACATTTGATTCTTCTTCTTCTTCTTCAACCTCAACATACTCTTCCTCGGTTAGTAAAGCCAGCTCACCCATCAGTCCCAGACTTTCCCCAAGAAATGAAGAAGCACCATGGGAGGCACTCAACTCATCTCTAGCAAATTTCTCAGCCACCTGTAGTTCCTCAATGCGTTCCTCAGCATCATCCAGCTTTCCCTTTAACTGCTGCCGCAGATCCTTCAAGTCTTGGACTCTGTCTTGTAGAGAATCTACTTGTGTCCTCCATTCACTGTCTTTGTTCTCTAGTTGAGCTACTCTGTCCAGCAAACTCTGCTCAGATCCTAGCAGCTCTTGGATCCTGCCTTGAAGTTCCTTCTCTGTGTCTCTTGCATCAGCTACAGCTTTTTCAACGACCTCTTTGCTGTCGACATCCGAAGCCTGACTTTGCTTCAGTTGTCTTGTCAGCAACCTGTTCGCCTGTTCCAACTCTGCAATCTTCTCTCTCAGAGATTCTTCACTTGAGAAGTCACTGTTAAGTACCAGCTCCTCCACATCTCTCAGCTTGGCCTCAAGAGACTCCTTCGCAAGTTCTAGTTGCTGCACCTTCTTTAGAAGTACGTCCAAATCCTGGGAGTTCTCCATTGTGGCTTTGTTGTTGCTCTCGTTGGTATTGCTGCATTCGTGTGGTGGTGTGTTCATCTCGTGTAATGCCGATAGCTCATCAGTCAGTTTTTCAATCTGTCTTTTAACGTTCACCTCAGCTTGCTCTTTCTCCCTTAGCTTTTGCTGAAGTCTCTCTTCTTCTTCACTAAAAGAAAAATGACAGACAAATTATTGTAAGAGGGATATCCCTTGTGTGTCTTTCAGAAATGTATGTAACAAACTCAGTATTTTAAGAATAACAATGAGTTTGGAAAAGAATTGAAATTGTTTTGATGTGCCAACGTTGTATTCATACTCTCCAACAATCTTGTATGTCATATTCCAACTCAAAAAATCCTGTGGGCAGAAACAGATCTGCAGACAATTTCACCCCCAAACATTTTCTTGCGTCATGCGTAGAACTCGTGCAAAAACAATGTTGCGTAGCTGCTCAATTAACGTATAATTTCAGTTGGCTGTTAAACATTTTAAATATTATATAAACATCAATGATAAGTATGTATCATTGTGTTCATTCATGAAACAGTAGTTGAATCATCCAGCCGGCCAATTTGAAAATAGTTTTCTGAGGAACTGTGTGGCAACTCAAAAAATTATGTCACGGGTACTATAACAATTTGTAAACACAAGGCGGTGAGTGTCTTTTATCAGGCTTGATGAATTGAGCAATGACAGCCTCTACGCGTACGGCTGTCATGAATTGCTGGTAAAATATTTAGTCGTTTTTAGTCACTACGCCACAACTTACACTACCTACAATGATTGCTCAAGTTATGCCATAATTTATTGTGCCTGGCACTGACTTACGCACTGTCAATCTTTCGTGATATTGTCAAAGGCGAAATGTTGCGCAACTTATGCATTACATAGTGGCCTAAGGCGCGACTTGCAATATACATCTTATTCACGGTGAAACAATTTTTTTATTGTGCTCCCTGAATCACATATACGCCATTTTGTCGAGCGATAATATCCGCGTTTTTTTATACACACGCATAAATCAATAAACGCATTTACATTGCGTGACAAAGCCATGTGCCTTATCCTGCTAATAATTTCAAAAGTCGCACAATCGCCGTGTACTAATTTGTTCGTTTACACGTGCACGAGTGTGCGACAAAAACAAGGGCTTTTAAACCGTTGAATTTGATGGTGCCCGACTATTTATGCGTTCCAATCGTCACTTTCAATTTTTGGTAAATGTGGCTTAAAACGTTAGTGTATCATTAATATGAATTTTTTTAATTATTCATCAGAGCAGACTGGTTTTAATTTGTAATTAACTTTATTTCATTAATTTCATTTCCAAAATTGAAGATTTTTATTTCACTTAAAATTTAAGATGGCTGACCAGTGAATAAGGTGTATTGCGTAAAGTTTTGTGAAATCAGCTGCAGAGTTGCAAACAGACTAAATCCCGGTCTGTACATTATCAATACTGATTGCGGGGCGGGAATCGGCATCCCCCAAGAATGGAAACTGATGGGCAGCCAATATATGTGATACGATCAAGCCGAATCAGTCGGATGTCGGCGAATCCAAAAAATGCACTGTATTCTTCGTTGGTATTTAAACAAATTTACATAACTCGACAACAAAACATCGTATCAACATGGGGTTTTCAGTTTTTAAAACGTACATATGCCCTCTTTGAAACTACATGAACACTCATTTTTTGACCGGGGCCGACATCCGACTGATTTCGCTTGATCGTGTCACATATTTGATTTCTCAGCAAAATAAATGACATCTACATTGCAAAATTCTGTCAAAAGTTAATTATCCATTTTGAATTGGTATTACTTACAGCCAGGTTTCTTGTTGTCCTTCAAGTCCCCTCAGTCTCTCAAGAACTTGATCCCTTTCCTCCGTCAGCTCCTTGGAGTTCTCTGTCCAAGACGTGATCTCTGCCTCCAGGTCTGCCCTCTCCTTGTTCCTCTCAGCCAGCCCTAGATGGATGTCCTCTTGTAGCTTGGTCAGCTGGTTCTCTAGTTCCTGGATGTGGGAGTGAAGGTGGGCCTCCGTCCGCTCCAAGTCCGCGACTCTCTGTTTTAGAGAAGAAACAGAGACCAATTGAACGAGGGGTTTGAAAATGTGTAACGAGGGACCTATATTTGTTAGGGAATGTGCCTCTTTAACTTAAAGGTAGGATACACCATTTGCAGATATCTAGAAAATTTACTACCGAATTATTAAGAAATATCTCACTTATTTGAAAGTAAATAATGATTGCGCTAGATATCCTGTAATTGTTCTGAAAAAAAGAATTTTATAAACGAAAATTCACGATCGCCGGTTGGCGATTGCGAAAAAACCAAGAACAACATAATAATAACTGCCTGATGCCAGTTAAAAATGAACGCCGTTTTTCTTGCTTTCCTCGGTATCCATGATTGTAAAACTTCGAAAAAGTCAGTTAAACGATATTCACTATAAAATACAACCCATCAAAATTTACCTATTCCTGATAATTCAAACAATTACCAATGGTGTATCCTACCTTAAAGGTAATATACACCATTGGTAATTGCTTGAATTATCATGAATGGGTAGATTTGGGGGGTTGTATTTCATAGTAAATATAGTTTAACTGACTTTTCCGAAGTTTTACAATCATGGATGCCCAGAAAAGCACGAAAAACAGCGTTTGTTTTCAACCGGGGTCGAGCCAATATTCTTATGTTATCTTTGTTTTTTTCGCGATCACCGTTCGGCGATCGCAAAGTTTTCCTTATAAAATTCAATTGTTTTTGAATAATTACAGGATATCTAGCGCAATCCTTTTGCTGAATGCCTAGAATCATTATTTACTTTCAATTGAGTAAGGTATCTCTTAATAATTCGGTAGTAAATATTTTTGATATACGCAAATGGTGTATCCTACCTTTAAAGTGGTCTTGTTCAACATGTCTAGCAAAGAGTATATGTCATCTGGGACACTTAAATTTTACCCAATTGTAGGCTAACAATTCTTAACTACATTAATACAAAGGAATGTATGTCTGAATATGTAAATACCAGCAATCATAAACTAGGGACAACTGGGTTAGGACATAAACAAAGGGTCAATGATTGACCGACCGTTTACGATAACAAAATCATGTACAAAACTTATGGGAGGCCTTCCGGAAAAGTTAAAGTACCAACAAAAGAGGGTCTACGAATAATTGTTTACATGCGTTTGTATTGACCGGCAATCGTGGTCGTCCGACAAAAGAATTGAGAGGCAAACAATGGGTCCACGATTGACACAACGTCCACGATCTTTTCCCGTGTACAAATCCAATGGCGATCATCCGAAAACGTTAGAGTATAAACAAAAGAGGGAAGACGGTCGGACAATACCCCGTCCACGATTGCCGGTCAAAACATAGCTGCATGTGTGTGTGTGATGCATTTATGTGCAATTTGCGATCTACATAATGGGTAAGAAACTTCATGGCTGTTTTCCAAACTCCATCTTCGTCTCCGTCTTTGGCTTCGTTCATGCAGTTTGGCAATGGTGTTGGAGCCTAAGCTAAGGTTTAACTTCATGGCTGTTTTCCAAACTCCAGCTTCGTCTCCGTCTTTGGCTTCGTTCATGCAGTTTGGCATTGGTGACGGAGCCTAAAGTCGTGTTCCCATTGGACTTTTTCTTCCGCGGCCACGCGGAAACTTACCGCGGCATTCCTTAGCGTGAATCTACCGCGCGTTCCCACCTGGACTTATATTCCGCGACGGAACGGCTCATTCGCTGTTCGAGACTGGCAGAATGTCACACATTGCGGGCACTGTGCACAGTCACCTTTGACCTATGCGGGATATGACGTGCCTGTGACGTATTTTTCGCGCGCAATTAAACTCCTCACAAAATCGATCAAATCTGCCATGTTTCTAACAAGTCAAGTAGCGAAACTGCAGCAACTGGACGAGATTGAAAAAAGCGCTGACCGTATTGCATCCTACACACGGTAATTCCTACACACGCTGCGTACGGTACATACCACACCGCCATCAATGCAAACGAGACAGGGAACCATACTACCATTTTCGCGCGAGTTCTGTGTATAGTTGTGACGTATACAGGAAGTGTTGTTGTTTGCATAGCGTTTTACAGCGTGGTCGCGGTAGTTTTACAGCGCGGGGCGTTCCTATTGGACTTTTTAGCGGCCCTGATAATTTACCGTGGCTGCGCGGAAGTCTCCCGCGACCTCTTTCGGCCTGTTTTTGTTACATCACGGTCGCGGTAAATAGACAGGGAGGTGTGTTTACCGTGCGTCCCCATTGGATTTAATTTTGTCGTTCTAAAGAAAAGTCGCGGTACATGCGAAACATGCCTTAAGACCATGTGTAAAACTGCACAACGCGTGATTGACTGAAATTTGGCCCAAAGGCAAATTTGGTCCACAAAAAAAACACAAGTCCTCCCAAAGGGGGTAAATAAGTGTCCCCCTCTTGTTTGCGCACAGAGCCCATAGATTGCCAACTGCTACGATTTATTTACAGTTTCGGATTCTGTAAACAACCATTTTGTACAATGGTGTTTTTACGTTTTGATGATTGCGGGAGAGGGGTAATATTGTCAATTTAAACTTTCTATACTGACAAAGTGTTGTTTTTTAGATTCCAAAAGTCAAATTTCAGAATAAATAAAGTCTGAAAAATCTCATGCCTAGATGCAGCCATCTCACGTCCACCAAATGGGCAGAGTAACTTTAAAGGTAGGATACACCATTTGCAGATATCCCCAAAAAATTACTACCGAATTATTAAGAAATATTTTTTACTTTTTTGAAAGTAAATAATGATTCTAGGCATCCAACATTATAAACAAAAACAAGAACAACAAGAACTGCCTGACGCCGGTTAAAAACAATTCTGTTTTCTTTTCTTTTTTATTTCTTGGCATCCACAGTTGTAAAACTTCAAAGAGGTCAGTTAAACGATATTTACTTAAAAAAAAAAAAAACATCTCAAATGAACCCATTCCTGTTAAATCAAGCAATTACCAATGGTGTATTCTACCTTTAAGTCACATTTTTTCACCAGTAAAACATGTACAACAAGTAAAAAGTACATGAACACACATGTACATTATTTAAAAAAAAAAAAATTGCTAAAACGTGCGACGTGAATCAATAGTTTATGAAATACGGTAAGTAGGGTGAACTACAAATCCAAGTTTACCCCCGAACAGTCTTGAATCTTCCAATTTTAAACGATTTGGTTTCAATAAATTATATTAAAATTGGAGGATTTACAGTTTCTGATAAAAAATAACCCAACACACTGCATGTAATATTATAAACAGTACATGTACAAACTGGTTCAAAATAAAATGACAGCCAGCAGTAAACATATTTAAAAGGCTGCAGGAAGAAAATGGCAGCAGTGACAAAGTGTTGTGTTAGACCATAGAGCAAGGTTCCTTGCTCTATGGTTAGACGAGGTATACACAAAAATCGACTAATTTACATCTGGCACCATTCCAATAGAACTTCAAGTAAATACAAACAAATATAAACAAGAAATGCTTTCATAGTCAATAGTTTCCATATTGTACACCAAAGAATAAAGTTCTAAATCACCAAAAGTTAAGATTATAATTACACTTACCAAACAATAAAGCTACCAATATCCAAGAAGTTCACAAAGCTGCATGTATAGTCTCATTATGCCAAGGACCTTGGGTACAAGCACCTATAGCTACCCCCAACAAACACTTTTATGAACCTATACTCTCAAAGTTCAAATAAACCGCATCCACTCATAAAAATACAGTCAACAAGTCAGGAATCCCACAGCTCAAACAGAATACACAGAACCTACCATACACCAAACTGGAGTAGGCTGTTTACTAATACCAGTAGTTTAGTATGCCTATGGACAACAACTGGCTATCAATGACTAGTTTTATCAAGGCTATTTGTACATCAGATCAATACTGTTCTAAAGAGTACACAATCCTAAACCAATCTCCAGCAAGTACTGGTGAATAGAGTAGGGGTGTAGATGGTGGCCTGGGGCCCATTGTGTAGACCAGGGGTCCCTTGTTGTGCCCTAGTGGTGTACAGCCCCCCCCCCCCCCCCCAAATCATTCCAAATTTGAATAACAATGTGATCTTAAAGCTAAGGATCATCAACATCTTTGATATTGTAAAAACGACTTTTGACAACTTTCAAATCAATTAGGCTTTTTATGACCCCCTAATAATAAGATGTGTAAACCTAATATTATTGATTTGGATATCAGAGATTTTGTAGTTTTTTTATTATTCAGAGTCAGTTTTTCTAGTTTATCTACTACAATCAATTCAATTCTACACATGTGTGCAAGTAAATACACTCAATATCTGAGTGAAATATTGATACTGGTTCCCCAATAAATGTGAATTATCTTTGTAAGTAAATATTTAAACAGTTCAGAAATTTGTATCTACAACTTGCAACATAACAAACAGCGTATACAGCCTCCACAAAAGATAAACCTTTTCTGTTAAAATTTAACTCAAAACAGACGATTCATTTTTTTAATGCCAAGTTTAAGTCCGTTTCCAGGTTCAACACTAAACTAAACATTTATGTGACAGCGATACAACAATAATTGAATACACAGTGGGGGGTCTGTTACCATAGTAACTGCAGCTGAACTCTCCAATTCATTTAAAACGATCAACTGGTGTATAACGTGTGTGCCATTGAATGGCAATAAATGCCAGATATAATGTTTTTGTTGAAACCGGAAAACATGTATACAATTTGAAATATTTTGTTATCTAAAGGCTGGATATACATGACCACAAAATAAAATAGCAATGCCTATTATAGTTTATTATGTCAATATTTTTACTTATAGGGTATTACAGGTAGTACATCAGGAGTTGAAAGCCCTTTCAATTCTTTTAAAGGTAGGATACACCATTGGTAATTGCTTGAATTATCATGAATGGGTGGATTTGGGGGGTTGTATTTCATAGTAAATATCGTTTAACTGGCCTGTCCGAAGTTTTCCAATCAGTGACAGACATTACAGATGGAAGACTGATGTATACAATGTATAATTTCCGTCTTGTGTGAAGACTAAAGTGTTCCATTTTTTTTTGTACCAATGTATGGTAAAAGAGAACTCGGGCAACCTTCGACAAGTGATTCTCAGATCGCGAGTGTCGCCTTTTCCCGCAGTTGATTTCCATATGTGTTGTGTTCTTAAAAAAGTGAAATGTTGTGTATTATTTCACAATAACCTCAGGTGACCCTCAAGTGACTCTGATTATAAGCTTAATATAATGAGCTTTGTTGTATTGCACTTAATTTATACCAGAGTTGTATTTAAGTCCCTGCAAGTCCTTTCACAAGTCCAGTCACAAGTCCTTTCATAAAGCCAGTCACAAGTAACTGGTTGAACAATGACAAAGGAATGCTTTTGTTAACAGTTCATTTGAATAGCTAGTAACTTGACTTGAGACTGAAAGACTTGTGATGGACTTGCAGGGACTTAATTGTGGGGACTTGCGGGAACTCAAATACAACTCTGTTTTATACTAATTAGGAATCAATCCAATTATAAAATAGCACACACACACAAACATTTAAAATAAATCACAGGGGAAACTGACTTGGTGCAGTTAATAACATTTTTGAAAATTTATCAAAGAATTTAACTGCAGCTTTGGTAGAACAAGCGACCTCTGGACTAAAACAAAAAAGACAACAAAAATATAACCAACCAAAAACAAATCAAAATATATATGCAGCAGAAAATTACTTTCAAAGTGAACAAAGAAATTGGCAAGGCCGGACTCAAACATGTGACCTCCAAAATACCAGACCAGCGTCCTACCAACTGAGCTATATTGCCTTAAGTTAGCGGTCTTCCAAATTGTCAGTATCTTTTTTCGAGGGTGCTAGTCAGAACTTAAAAAAACAAACAGAATGCCGTATGGCCAGAAATCACGCCCAATTTTACGATACAACCCTTGATATACAACAAACACGCACAAAACAGGAAGGCCCATATTAATGTGCAGTAAACTAAACAAGCCATGCAGTGCAGTGCAGTGGTGAATATCCGATGTTCAAGCAACCAAGAAACTATCCTCAAATAGGTCCGAGACACAACAATGTCACTATTTGTTTGTGTGCTTTCTTAACCAGTTCGCGCCGGGATTATTGTAACATTCACCAAGCCGAGGCACAGGAAAATTTTTAACAAAACTTGATCCGAGGCAGGTTCAAGCCGATGGTACCGGGAAGCACACCCACGCATTTCCGGCCTTGCTCGCTGCTAAAAGACATTTCCGGCCTTGCTCGTTGCTGAAAGACATTTCCGGCCTTGCTCGTGACGTGTTTATGCGTCATCCGTTTCGAATCTGTAAAAAAATTGCGTGTATATACGTCCTTTGGCGCGAACTGGTTAATGGGTTAATTAGGCCGAATACATACAACTAGCAAATGCTTTTCGAGGCTTTTGCTTACATTTTTCTACATAAAAAAAAAGAACTTTCTAACAAGCAAAAGCAATTTAGTATTTTTTTGCAAGCAAATTCTTCCCAGATTAGCAATTGCTTAAAGTCGTATACATAATAACAAGCTTTTGCTTTTGTCATTAAGCAATTAGCGCGATTGTTCAGAACCTAAACAATTGCTATAAAGCAAGCTTTAAAAAAAAAAAGCTGTTTGGCAAAGCTAAAGGTCATGTAGTGTATATGTGTTTAAGCAAATGATTTGATTTAGCTTCTGCTTAACAAGCTTTTGCTTTTGCTCGGTGCTTATTATAAGCAACTGCTAGTTTGTATGTATTCTGCCCATTGTCTCAATTTGTACAAGACACAAGAAAATATAGAAAATTGTCTGTGTATACTATGTGTAAAAATCTATTCCATTTTTATTTAGAAGACACCAAGATGTGTAAATTATGAGGACATTTGACACTACGTGCAAGTTATGCTATGGGCTCCGGGCACAGTCGTATATGAGGGTGCTGTTCACAAAGCAACCGTACTTCCTATGGGCAGTATGTCGCTGGTATTACGCACCGCGTTCCTCATTCATTTGATACTCGTATACCAGTGTGATTGCTTTGTCTGTTTGCTGTTTTCATTAAGAAAATAATAGCGGAAGACAGACACTTAAAGGTCGTATACACCATTGGTAATTGCTTGAATTATCAGGAATGGGTGGATTTCGGGGGTTGGATTTTACAGTAAATATTGTTAATAACTTACCTGTCCAAAGTTTTACAATAAAAAAAAAAAGCTAGAAAAAAATGGTGTTCGTTTTTAACCAGTTCGCGCCGGATGACGAATATAAACGCAAAAATTTCCCCAAATTCAAAACGGATGACGAATATATACGCCAAGTTCAAGTTCGGAAATATATGTCAGCAGCGCGCAAGGCCGGAAATGCGTGGGTGTGCTACCCAGCACTATAGGCCTGAACACGCTTCGGATCGAGTTTCGTTAAAAATAATCCCGCCCGTCGGCTCGGCGATGTTAAAATAATCCCGGCGCGAACTGGTTAACTAGTGTCGGACAGTTGTTCTTGTTTTTGTTTTTTTGCTTTTGCTTTCCGGCAATCGTGATTTTGTTAATACAATTTCCATTGAACAATCACAGGATATCTATCGCAAAACCTTTATTTACTTTAAAATAAGTAAGATATTTCTCAATAATTCGGTAGTTAAAATTAGTAATATCTGCAAATGGTGTATCCTACCTTTAAAGGTAGGATACACCAATTGCAGAGATCGAAAATTCTTAAGAAATATCTTACTTATTAAGTATTCGGCATCCAGCAAAATGATTGTGCTATATACTGTATATGTTCCAAAATTTGATTTTATAAACAAAAATCACGTTGCCGGACGGCGATCGCGAATCAAACAAGAACGTCATAAGAACCCCTGCCTGATACCGGTTGAAAGCGAACGCATTTTTTCTTGCTTTTCTTAGCATCCATGATTGTAAAACTTCGGACTATAAAATACAACCACCCCCCAAATCCACCTATTCGTGATCATTCAAGCAATTACCATTGGTGTATATGACCTTTATATTTAAGTCAGGTAAAGATGGCGTCGATATTGACTCCCGGAATCACCTGGGGTTGGGTGGTATACAGAGTTGTAAGAGGAGGAAGTTGATCTAATTACTAATGTATTTCCATGACAGTACATCTCTAGCTCTGAGCCAGAGTAAAAAAAAAAGGAGAAGGGATGGAGAAAGGTCACATGACCAAAGTGAGAAGTCACATGACCCAAAATATAGATCACAAGGGTTCTAGCAAGATTCAGGTTAAAACAGGCATCTCAGAAAGAATAAAAGACTCTTCATAAAGAAACTCCACCCCCGGAAAAAAACAAAAGTGCAAATAATTTACAAGCAACTACCGTGAAATAAACTAAAACAAAATATTACCTGTCATTTCTAATGCAGCAGCCAGAACACAATAAGCCCAAAACAAAACAAAAATTATTGTAAATGCTTCCTTATAAATTTCGGGTTGGTGCATACAAATGTAAAAACAGAATACGACCTCCATTAAAGGTTGGATACACCATTTGCAGATATCAAACTTTTTTACTACCGAATTATTAAGAAATATCTTACTTATTTGAAAGTAAATAATAAAATGATTGTCCTAAATATCCTGTAATTGTTCTGGAAAATTGTATTTCATAAAAAAAAAAAACGATCGCCAGACAGCAATCGCAAAAAAAACACAATAACAACTGACTGACGCCGGTTGTAAATGAACATTGTTTTTCTGGCTTTTTTCTCAGCATCCATGATGGTAAAACTTCGGACAGGTCAGTTTAAACGATATTTACTATAAAATACAACCCCCCAAAATCCACCCTTACTGATAATTCAAGCAATTTCCAATGGTGTATCCTGTGGTTCATAATGAATTACAAAGATCAAGGAAAAAAGAAAACTCTATTGATTCAAATTTAAAATAAAATACACTACCTGTTCGTTGGCCTCTTTCATCTGCCACACACGCTCCCTCTGCGAATCAATCTCCTGTTGTAAGGACTGTAGTAGGGACTCTTTTTCCAGTAGGTGACATTCCAGTGAATTGACTCTCTGTAGGGGACAAATTCACACAAGCAAAAAAAACGAAATTGAAGAGAACAGCGAATAATCTTTCACATTTTGGGCCGCGAGCTTCTTCACTGGGAACAATTTAACTACAAAAAAAGGTTTGTCAATAGGCCGTATTATTAAACGTAGTGGGCGCTGTGCTCACGGTATTTGGGGGTATAATTAAAAGTTATTAGGAGATAATTCACGTCAGTTCAAATTTTCTTACAGCTCCAAAATATATTTTTTTCTAATATTCAATTTTTAGATAAAAGTAAAGTTACTAAAAGTACTTAAATAAACGTGCGGCCAAAAATACGGCGCATTGGATCCCAGAAGCTGCGGGTCAGCAAAATTGATCACATTTGTGTTCACACCTAGAAACTTTACCCGACATTACTAACTTTCGCGCTCTGTTGTCCTGCAATATGGACTTTATTTGATTCAGTAAAAAAGGCCCAGGGAGACCCTGTAAAATTCTGTGAGGTTCAGGACAGAAAGGCACGAGACTTGTAAAAATGTTGGAGCTTGGGGGAATGCACAGGCATTTAATCGTGGGTGAGTTCACCCATAGTCACAGCACAATTCCTGGTCAACTGTAAGTGTACAAGTGTACACCCTGTGTGTAGGCCTACTCACACAGCTTCACCTTCCATACGTACTGTGGACATTCCTTTGTCTTTATAAGAAAACATTGGCTGAATTTTTTTCGATTGTCGGAATTTTTTTGAAACCCAAATTTTGATTTGGGGACTTTTATGTGTTCCCTTTTATTTTGTCTATTATATTAACCCTAACCCATTTTAACCTTAAGCTCTTTTTCAGAAAGGGTAAAACTGTCTGTGGACATGTCCACAATCAGTAACCTCTTCTCGCATCCTGTGGACTTCAATTGTTCGTAGGTCAAAAGTACATGTACGTATGAAATGTTCGTAGGTCAAAAGTACATGTACGTATGAAATGTTCGTACACTCAAACACACACAACCAATGGCCAGTCATCACAGCCCTGATCCTGAACACTGAACAATGCATAGACCCATCTGTACTAAGTCAATCAAACAGTTGGAGTTTGGCAGGTTTAGTACTGTTGGGGTCAGTACCAATAATAACGTAACGCGTGCAGTTTGCTAGGTTTGGTATGCTTTCTAGTGCGAAAGCCTAGGGGATTAGGGTTAAGTCCGTAAAAAGTCTGACGTCTGAATCAATTAGGATTGACTAGGTATGCTAGAAGGCTTAAAATTGACTGCTAGAGTTGTAAGAGTGACTCAGGAGCGACTTGATTTCAATTTGGTTCAACACGACTCTGGAACGCCTGTCTGAACCGCAAGTCCTTTTTTTTTGTGCGAGAAATATGTACCTTGAACGCAGTTTAGGTATGATTTGCAAAAGTGAAGAATTCTTGGGGGAGATATTAAAAGCATCATGTTGTGTGAACTTTCCTTGTCGCGATACATCTTCAAATTTCCTATCAAAAAAATAAGTCGGGCCAAAATGACAAAAGTAATTTCCCGATAAACATAACCTGTTAAGCTTGGTACCAGCGGGGACCTTGTTCAACCAGCAAGATAAGATCATGAACTTGAACAAATTATCAAACAGTCAAATGCAATTATGTCGTGAGAATTTCGTGACATGATTCATGTTCACTTGGGACTTAACCGAAAAATGTGTTGGTTATGATGACTCGTTCTACTTTGTTTTTGGAAAGAGTCCAGGGGAAGGCTGTGACCTTGGTAGAGAAAACTGGGGGAAAGGGGGAAAATAGGCTCAGAATCAATATTCCACTTGTTCTTTTCGGAATTAATTCCTAGTATTAACTATACACCGATTCAGTAGGCAACGCCCACCCATCCGCAAATTTGTAGCCTTGTGGAGACATCTCTTTGTTCTCGTGTAAAAAATGGTTAGAAAGTCGGGCCCATGGGTACATTATGGGTAGGGAGTTAGGGTTAAGGATTCAATAAAAAAAATGAATATTGACTCCAGTATGGAAAAGGAAAGTTTCACCTAAACACAAGCCGCCCCCCCAAAAAAAAAATATTTAAAAAAAATAAAAAAATAAAATAAGGAATCCGTAGATTGCGAGTGCGCCTATTCCCGTGGTCATGATGTTGTGTTATTGAAAGTAACATTTTGAGCATTTGTAACCGACGGCCCCAAATAACCTCTAAATTACCTCTGACTTCCCATTTCAAAAGAGTTGTGGTGAACTCCCACCCAAGGATCATTCCATTTACTTTATATTAAAATCCAGCAAATTCTACAGACAAAGACAAAAATAATCCCTACATGACCTTTGAACTCAGTAATCCAATGAAGAATTGTGTCTTTCCACCCAAGGGCCACTGCATTCCAGTTTCTTCAAAATTCATGAGAACATGTAAAAGTTGTACATTTTTTTTCTCAAAAAACTTAATCTGAAACTTTAACCAGTTCGCGCCGGAGAACGTATATACACGCAAAGTTTTTTTATAGATTTAAAACGGATGACGTATAAACACGTCACGAGCAAGGCCGGAAATGTCTGTCAGCAGCGAGCAAGGCTGGAAATGCGTGGGTGTGCTTCCCGATACAATCGGCCTGAACCCGCCTCGAATCATTTTTCCAAAAAAATAATCCCACGCCTCGGCTCAGCAAATGTTAAAATAATTCCGGCGCGAACTGGTTAACATGTATAGAGTCATACAGAGATACGTATGGTCATACATAATTTGGGACTAGTATGTGCCCCCAAACGTTTGTTTCTTTGACACATAAAAGTAATATGTACCTGTTTGATTTCCTGCTCCGATGCCAAGGTGGGGCTTGCGACGGGAGTGATTGAGTCAAGCTCTTCCAGCTCCAGAATTCTAAACTCCAAGAGTTCGTTCTGGTCTCTGCTGTCCTGCAAGCTCCACTCCAACTTGCTGCATTTCTCCTCCAAATCTTTGTTCTACATGTACATAAAAAGTTGTATTTTATAGTAAATATCGTTTAACTGACCTGTCCGAAGTTTTACAGTCATTGATGGCGAGAAAAGCACGAAAAACAGTGATTGTTTTCAACTGGCGTCGAGCAGTTATTCTTATGCGATCACAAATTTCTTTATAAAATTCTTTATAAAATTATATTTATCGAAATATTTCCAGGATATCTAGCGCAATCATTTCGCTGGATGCCTAGAATCATTTTTTACTTTTAAATGAGTAAGATATTTATTAATAATTTGGTAGTGAATATTTTTGATATTTGCAAATGGTGTATCCTACCTTTAACCTGTCAAATGTTATGTTAGTTGCTAAGTGTTTGTATTGCATAGGAATGTTATTTTTTGGGTTTTTGTACTTGATAGCATGTTTGTGTACAATCATTTTTTTAAAAATTGATTGTACTGTTCTTTGTGTCTTAAACATGTATGTATTTTTACCTTGAGAAATAATAAATGTGACCCACTCCACGAAAATGGGTATTATGTCACAAAACAGTGGAATTGAGTTATATACACGGTATGAAAGGCCACAATGTAAGCTTTCATTTGGTATTATAATAGAGCTTCAGAGCCCCTCCCGTTCTGGAGTTATGACATGTTTGCATATTAATTGCTTTACACAACTGAGAAAACAGGCTTTGAAAAAGCCGGCTCTGTTGTATAACAACAGAACGATGCACACAAAATTGTATTTGTTTTCACTTTATTCATCAAAATCAACATTTCTGTGAATGAAACCTAAAACTGTGGGTATTAAAGATGTTATGCATGACAACAAATGTAAATCACATTTTTATGAAAGGGTTTGCCCTCTCAACGTTGAGCGGGCCATTACATGATAATGCACAGCGCGACTTAATACCCTAAATTGTATGAAATGAAATGGAGTGCTCTGTCAGCAATTTGGTTGTTGGGGTCCCCCGACAAGTTAAGGGGGACCCAGTGTCTGTGCTACTCACCTGCTGTAGTAGATTCTTGATGCGATTTCCTGGTGTGGGCTGCTTACTGTCTCTCGTCTTGGAGTCTTCACCCTGCTGTCGTGCGAAGAGCTGGTCTTCGCTCGAGTCCTGCCAATAACGAGAAAAGAAACGGAACGTGTTTAGAAGTACAAGGAACCTAACTATTTGCATACAGTAAGCTAATGCACCAGCTCAAAATGGTGGCTTCCGGTGACGATATAAGCCAAGAAAAAAACATAGAAAAGGGCAACAAGGCTGTGTTATTGCCGAGCGGTTAAGAGCACGCGGACTCAAGCTCTGGTGTTTTTGATTAGTAGAGTGTGGGTTCAAGTCCCGGTCTTGACACGTGTGTCCTTAAGCAAGGCACTTAACCACTATATTGCTTCGTCCTTCGTCCTTCGATTTTATTAGGCAACACGAACAAGGACAAACAACGTAAATCTACCCTCATGCACTACCGTATGTTGGCAACTTCCAAACTCTCCCTCCCCCCCCCCCCCCCCCCACCTTACCTCATCATATGCATCCTCGCAATCGGAGAGAACCAGTGGAGACAAGATGGAGGTATCCAAGGAGCCGGAGCGGCTCCTCACGCCGTCGTCATCGTCCAAGCTGAACGGGGTGAGGCTGCCCGACCTCGGCCGTGAGATGGGCACGGGCAGCCTGGACTTGCTGTGGTCCGGCGTGGTCCTGGCCAAGCGTTCTTGCTCCTAGGGGCAAAGAGTGGATCACTCAAGTCTACCGAATCCATGCACAGGCATCCTGTCGTTACAGTGTTCGACTCCTGTGCAATGATGCAGGAGTTCGAACCCTGCCAGTAACATGGTCTTTGTGGCCTTGGGCAAGACACTTAAACTACAATTGCCTTTCTCCACCCAAGAGTATAAATGGGTACCTGTGAATGAGATTTGCTATGCAACAGTTAGGATTATCCTTGTTTCCATGGCTTTTGAACAGTCGACACTCACTCCAAAACCTGTGGAGAAGGTTGTGATGCGATTTGTGCTCCAACCACACACAATCATAGCAACGACGTAAAATTAATATTCCTCCCATTCCACTCTAAGCCTTAGCTCTTGGTTGAAACATCTCTTGGTTGAGAACTCCAAAACACGACCGTAGCATAATTTGACATCTCGATTTTGCTCTACAAATCTACATCTACCCCTCCCCAACCCCCTCGATCGTCTTCTCAACTCACCAAGGCAGTTTGCTTGAGCTCCACGATCTCCAGAAACTGTTCCTGGACCTCTACTCTCAGTCTGCGCAGCTCCTCCTCCCTGTTCTCCCCCTCCACCTCCTGGCTGCTCCTAGAGTGGCTTCCTTCTATCTGGGACGTCTGCTGGCGCTCCTTGTTCAGCACCTTGCGCAGGCTCTGGTTCTCTCGCTCCAGACGACAGCGCATGTTCTCCTTCAGCGAACGCTAGAAAAAATAATTCACATTTGAAGATGCAAGGTGAGCAAGCTGAAACAACCTTTGTTTTTGTTAAGATTTTTTTGTTTTCCTTCTTTTTCAGTCATGGCCCATAGCATTTGTACATGTTTTCATCGTGCATGGCACTTCGGGCATTAAACATCAATCCGATTGCTTTTATGCATGTATTTGGCACACACTTAGACCAGCACCTGAAGATGTATGTGTGCTAAACATTGACGTCATCATAATGTCATCACGAGACACGTGACGTCACATTTAAAGTAAATGCGATGAGAACTACAGGTCCAACAGGTCCAATGTATTATAGATGAAAATTAAGATGACGTCAAGACGACGACATTTTGTGATTTTTTATGATTTGTTTTGACCTTAACTCTAACCTTGGTAGAGGAAATACAGTGCATAACAACAAAAAGTCTGGTGCACTTTGATGCATTCAGCTGGCAACACCAGTGCATAAACACCACAGACTATTGAGAGCTAGTACTATTGAACAATGCCAGAGATGAATTCTGCTGCATTCGTTGACCCTTGAGAGACTCTGAGGCAGTTTGACCTTGAGATTTTTGACCTGATGGATCTTGCAAATGTGATAACAAGCCCAATAACAAGAAACATTTGACGAACAAAGATGCAGGACTGCTTTTGTCAGAGTCGATTTAAGAAGCAGCTTGCGATATGAACAACTTTTGACTTCAGAACACTGTCAAACTTGACCGTCGTCATATCATATGTGACCTGTCACCACAATATGAGAGTAAAGTCGGGAAAATTGAAGATTGAGATATTGGTATTTTCAATTTCTTGAGAAAGAGAGCTTTCCAATGGTATATAACACTTGGGGGTTTTGCGATAAATACATTTACAGCGCTCCAGAAAGTAACGGGTTTCACAAAACGTGTTTGTGAGAAAACTTACATAAACATCCTAAACAAAACACACAAAAGATTGCCAAACAGAACTAGTAAGGTTCGGTTGAGCATAGCAACGACTAGTTCTAATCATTATTTCTTCTTGAAAGTTCCCACACATACAAACTATTGTATAATCAACATAATATCAAAATTCCGAAAACGTGGGACAGTTACGAAGACCTAATTTGCATATTTAATTACCGTGTTTATTAGACCACTAATGGACTTTAATTCAAACACTAACTACGCAAACATTACTAAAAATCACGTAATTTAAGAGTTTTCGATCAGCTGATTGCACCCCAAAAATAGGAATATGTAGAGGAGGACTTAGGCTTTCCAAATTACGCAAAATCTCAAAATTGACTACCCCTTTATATTTTGACTTTGGATGGCCATATCTCCAAATCACATTGTGCGACTTTACTCTCATTTTGTGGTGACAGGTCACATATTTGTTCGCTTGGATATGAACTCCATGAACCCTCACCAATTTCTGATTTTCTTCCGCCAGGGCTTTGTTGCGTTCATCCAGCTTTTTCTTGGAGCCTTCTAGGTCTTTGATTTTCCGTAACAGCCGCTTGTTTTTCTCAATGAGTGGTGTGGTGTTCCTTGCTTCTGAAGAAGTGCGAATTTTCCTTTCCTAGTTAGCGAAAAATAAGAATTTGGCAACAAGTTCACATTAACCCTAACCCTAACCCCAGTATATCAAACCTAACAAACAACTGCACACAGGTTCAGTAATTATTGGTACTGAACCCAACAGTACTAAACCTGCCAAACTCCAACTTGTTGAAGTCGGATTGACTTAGTACAGATGGGTCTATGCATTGTTCACTGTTCAGGATCTGGGCTGTGATGACTGGCAATTGGTTCTGTGTGTTGGGCTGAATATTACACTTCTTGATCACAAAACCCGATTTCGTCAATAGAACTTTTTGTTATTTCTAATGATCAGTCAGTTCACTAATCATTGGAAATCACCTACATTGCTGAATATATAATGACAGCAAGAAAAATATAATAATTTCACAATATTTTTAATACCAATATAATCTGTAATAGATTAATAATACATTTCTTGATTTCACCAAATGTTTTTTTTTTTAGGCTTTTACTAAGAACTCTCTTTCTGATAGTCTTGATATTAAAATATCATTTTACCATTTGTAATTGACAATTTTATTTTGGTAATGATCAGAATTTTGTGACCCGCTTCAGAAAAGTCACGCTATGCATTTATGAGTACTGGTCTGTTAAAGTTAATAGGGTGAATTTTTTTGTCTTAAATGACATCAGTTTCAGATTTAGTTAACAAAAAGCTGGAATTTGATAAATAAAATGAAACAAAACCTTTTAAGGGTGCATGGTTCCAATGTATTGTCTTAGTTTTGATGTGATTTGAAGCTTGTTTTCTCAGTCATATCACCGAAACGGGAGGAGCTACACATGTATGGAGCTCAGCTGTACTATGTACCAAATTAAAGCTTATATCCTGGACTTTCTAATCATGTACATCACTCTATTTTTCGTTTTGGCGACTTATATCACCTTTCCCTGGAGCCGGTCAAATTTGACCACTAAATGTCATACAAAAAACAAAATACATTAAATTTAGCCACTTAAAACCATTACAAACGATTGGTTTGCCCTTAAAATCAACCTGAAACTATCCCCATTTTCTGACAGGACATTGCCTCAAGTTTGTTCTCCCTCACTACATTCAGTGATCGTTTACTTTAGCCAATTATGGTACTTCCCATGTGAGTTATGAAGTGTGGACAATTTTTTTTTTACCAAGTCCGCCTTGTCCTCTATAAGTTGCTTGTTCCTGTCTTCCAGTTTCCGTAGCGATGTGTTTAGATCGGCAATTTTCCGGTGTAACTTCTTCTCTTCCTCTTCATTTCCAACCTGCGTGCAAACGAAAAGAGGAAAAAAAACAACATGTTGTCATGGTTGTTGCATATAAACTTAACCCTAACCTTATGGACCAAATCTGCTAAAATCCATCAATCACTCTACTTCTTATATGCGATAGATACTGTTGTGCAAAACCGACCCGAAACCGTTCGTTTTTTCATCATTTCAGTCGGGTCGGTTTCGTTTTCGGGGTCGGTTTCGGTTTCGGTTTCGGTTTTCGATTTTTGGGTCAGGTCAGGTCAGGTCAGGTCAGTTAACCAGTTAACGTTAACCGTGCCGGAGGACGTATACACGCAAAGTTTTCCCCAGATTCAAAACGGATGACGCATAAACACGTCACGAGCAAGGCCAGAAATGTCTCCCAGCAGCGAGCAAGGCCGGATATGCGTGGGTGTGCTTCCCGGTACCATTGGTCTGAACCCGCCTCGGATCGAGTTTAGTTAAAAATAATTATGTGCCTCGGTTTGGGGATGTTAAAAAAATCCCAGCACGAACTGGTTAAACGAGGTCAACATTTTTGCAGTTTTCCCAACGAGTGTGGTAGAAAACTTTTTTTTTAAAATTAATCCCTGCGCGAACTGGAAAAAAACAAAAACGAAATAAACCGAAAATAACCCTCCCAAAAAACGAGAATTTGGCGTGGTGTATTCACTTTTTTACAGCTTCAGGGAACTACGTGTCAGCAGCGGCACATAAAAAAACAAAAAAACAGTAGACCAGAAACGCGTGCACAAAACAAATACATTGTAATTCTTTACATACAGTACCACAGGATACCGTTGCTTATTAAGCGATAGATTGATAGATTAATGCGATACTGGTATTAAAGTTTAGGCACAAATTTTTTTTGTGACATTCGGATGATTTGACCGAGACGGCCATTCATTTTTTTCAGGTTTTTTTCGGGTTCGGTTCTGATTTTGTCGGTTTAGGTTAGTTTTTCTGTTGTTTTTTGTTTTCGGGTCGGGTCGGGTCGGGTCGGGTTCAGGAGAGTTTAGATCAATTTTGATTCGGATTCGGTTTATATTTTTTCAGTTGTGTTACAGTGAATGTATGACGACATCATACAAAATTCAATGAAACAGGTTCTAAAGATGTTTGCAACAAGAACAAAAAGGTAAAAGAGGACTTACAGATTAAGGTTCATATAAAAACAAAACAAAACAAAATCAACCACCCCTTCAAATTTTCGCTTTTGCCCTCTGTTCTGCAAAATGGCAATCTCCGACTTTAAGCTTATTTCGTGTTGACAGGTACGTCACATAATTATTACTGATGCATTACTCACCGTCGGACTTGGCAGACTTTCCTTGCAGCTGCCGGCAGGGGATTCCTGACTGGCGACGGCCAAACTTTGATCCCAGGACTCGGCCATCTTGCTTAGGTTTAGCAGATTGCTCAGCGACTCCCTCTCGTTCTGCAGCCGCTGTGAGTAGCCCGTCTTGTGGCCTAGCTCCTTCTCCAGCTCCGAGATGACGCGGTCCTTAGACTTCAGTTCCTCCATCTGCAAAGGAAAACATGCAATAGGATTGTTTATTTTAGTTTAGCTTCTACAAACATGCACTGTTATAGTGTCCCAGGAATTCAAACTATGTTTGTTTGCGGCTCTCAACTGGTATTAGGTGTATATTCGTCTATTCACCTTTGGACATCCTTATCCCATGCCGTTTACCTAATTCTTAATTGTGTTTGGCTGTGTATTTTACATGCACATTAAGCACACTACTTTTTATTTATTAAAAAAAAAAGGTTTTTTTTTTATTTTTTTAATTTAGGGTTGATGCAGGGTTACAAATGTGTGAAACGCCACATGTTTCCAACCCTGCATCAATCCTGCATCAACCCCCAGTTTTGGCTAGCGTTGGGTCTTCATCTACACGTACAAGGTACACATTTTTCAACCAAGTAAAGACGGCTACATACATCTGCGTAAAACACACAAAATTAATGAACAAAGGAGAAGAAAGAATATGAAAAGTGGCATTTACTATGAGGAAGGGCAATTTTTTAACATATCCAATAAAGATAAATCTTTCGAGCGTCAAGCACGCCCCTCCCAGTTCCACCACCTTCCGACCCTCCTAACTTCTAGTAGAGGTATATTGTAGAGTTACAGCTTAAAACATGTACAGACTTGCCTAAAGGTTCAAAACAAAATAACGGTAAAGTAACATGTGGTAACTATTTCAGAGGAAGTAGACCTGCACATGCTTCAGTACATGTATGTTGCCCAAACTCCCAAGAACCGTATCTCGGTCGGACAGGTTTCAGACCGAAACACCGGTCGGTCGCTGAATGTCAGATCAGCGATGATGGGCAAACTGAATGACAGATGACAGCTAAGACTAACGCTTAATTATATACATTCCGAGGAAGTCAATGATACAAATAACCGCCACACATTTTTCTTGTTATCGACAGCCCCCTAAGAATGTTATTCAGAATGTGTCTATATCGAGGGCAATGAGGTCAGGCTGAATTGCTGGGATTAAGGTTTCCTAATTAGATTTGCTCAATGGGATCAGAGCTTCCTGTGTGCCCTGCATGCATGCTAATAGTACCGCGGTGAATATTACTTCCGTTATAACTTGTGAAAACAACTAAATGGGGAGTGTGGTGTTTTTTCAACTGTGATAGCCTACTTAGATCTTTCCTCTTTTTAAAAGTTTATAAAACCACATTCTCAAATCCCGAATTCTGGCATTCAATTATTAGTATTTTACATGATTTTTGTTTTAAATTGCAAACAAAGGCAAACAAGGACGGTTCTCAAACCGCGTGTTTCGCCTGCTTTTGCATTTATCTATTTGTATAACTTGACCTTAAATGATCTTTGACTTCAGTAAAAAATTACCTTTAACCTCACTACTTTACCTTTGACAACCATCATTTAAAGGTTACACTTTGGCATGCGCGGATGAACATGTTGGACCTGTTTTCAAATAAAACAAATTTTAATTTCCAGCTTGTTTTACACTGTGACCCCAAATGACTTTTGACCTCAGTACTTGACATCTGACAATTAATTCAATTAATGGCACAATACTATGTACACATGCAACCCTCTATATACAAAAGCAAACAACTGGCGCGAAGAAAGAAAAAAAAATCTGAAAAATAACTATCCCAAAGCTCGAGAGGAGTGTTGTTCTCCTCTCCTGTTTACTTCAAAGTTTCTTTACCGTAAAATGAACCACCATTCCCCAGCGTCTGCTGCCCGTGAAAAGCACTTGTCATTGTCTATAAATAACCAACTCCAGCTTTTAACAATTTCCAATTTTGCCTCCTTTGGCTGCGTATGTGCATAAACAAGGAAAGAGACCTAAAAACAAGAAGTTGTTAGCTCCTTGGGTTTTTGAGGGATTCTGCAAATTTACTTACTAGTAGAGAAACCAAGCATGTTAAAAACTCCTCGGCCAGAGTTGTAATGACTCAAGTTATTGACTCAACTCGGACTCGAGTTACATATTTTTGCGACTCGACTCGACAAATGAATTACACATTTGTGACCATCCACGACAAAAGGGCTGTAAAGTCGCCAGAGCTTATTTTGAAGAAAGGACCATAAAAATATGTGAAAAACAATACAAAACTAAGGTTTTTCATATTCAGTGTTTACTTGTTGTAGCTAACCATAAATACCAACTGTGTCTTGTACATGTAATACATCATTTTAAAGCTTATTTCTTGTAGATTTCATTTCTCTAAATATCTCAAAACGTCAAGATGCCTACTTTACAGCCCTTTTGTCGTGGACGGTCACATTTTGAGTGGTTTAGAGTGGAATGGGAGGAATATTAACACAAGGAAAAGTCCAGATCTTACTGAGTGACAATATTCCTCTCATTTCACAATTTAAAGCCGCTCAATAATTGTTTAATATGTACATATATCTGACACGTATACAGATCCGTGAACGCTGGCTCTTCTGTTAAGGTTACCATGCGCCTCCATGACTGTGTGTGGTTATAAACCAGTTCGCACCGGGATTATTTTAACATCACCGAGCCAAGGCACTGGATTATCTTTAACGAAACTTATTCTGAAGCGGGTTCAGACCGATGGTACCGGAAAGCACACCCACGCACTTTTAAGCAGCACAAACATTCAAAATACCATCTCAGCTCCCAGGGGAGTATCCAGCTCGATGCTTCTGTTTTGGCGCAAAGCAGCTATTAAATCAACCACAATAACCATCTCCGCCCTCACAGGTACCCATTTACTCCTGGGTGGAGAGAAGCAATGAGTGACAAAGTGCCTTGCCCAAGGGCACACGCTCCGTGGTCCCAGGCCGGATTCGAACCCATTCAAAATTCAATGCTCCAGACCCCCGCACTCCACATGCCAAAATAAACAAGCCAAATGTTATTTTCTTCAGAAAACGAAAAATAAAAAAATATATACCTTTTTAAACACACAGCCAATTTAAATAAATTTCACAACTTACGGTACGGCTATAGACAATATCCTGGGGAATTCCAGTAAAGGTTCAGTAGGAGCCAACTAACCTTGCGGCAAGGTACATGGTCAGTGTTAAGTTTCCTTGTACAGTATGCGTATTTGCCTCTGTGGTACAGGTACATGTACCATAAAAAGCGATCAACAGATGCCTTTTTGACAGGGATAGTATCCAGGAGCTCTGAGAGAGAGAAACTTGTTTGTGCACAGACGGCCCGAGCCAGACTTAGACTTCCCCTTTCACCCGCTGTATGTGTCCATCTGTGAAAATGCACTCAAGCTTCCCGTCCTATTTTTTTTTCTTCTCACCGTTTTAAAGGTAGGATACACCATTGGTAATTGCTTGAATCATCATGAATGGGTGGATTTGGGTGGGTGTATTTTTAACTGACCTGTCCAAAGTTTTTCAATCATAGAAGCTGACAAAAGCAAGAAAAACGGCGTTCGTTTTCAACAGCCGTCGGGCAGTTTTCACGTTGTTCTTTTTTTTTCACGATCACCGTTTACAATCGCGATTTTGTTTATAGATCAATTTTCGAAAGTTTTTTCGAAACAATTACAGGATATCTAGCTCAATAATGTTGCTGGATGTCTACAATCATTATTTACTTTCAAATGAGTAAGATATTCCTTAATAATTCAGTTGTAAAAAGTTTCGATATATCTGCAAATGGTGTATCCTACCTTTAATGTATTAATTTATTGCTCGAGGCGTAGGGGAAACATTAATGTAAGACAGCTGCGCATCCTGATATTTTGTTTAGTGAGAATTTCAGAGAACATGTATTGAATGTTATGAACTTGTGTGCCCCGAAGCACAGTGTCGAAAGATGTTTGAAAAAGTTGGATAAGCAGTGTATTTACTCGTACATGGGTACCACTGGAGTACACGTCTATACTCGGCCCCTACTCAACTATCAGTACTCAATTATTTTTTAAACTTGACATGTACTCGATTCTTTGTACTAAAACTTTGAATGGACTCGATGGTTTGGTACTCAGTACTCGATTCCAGTACTTGAGAGTACAAATGTGACCTGTTCCATCGAAACCCAGACGAAGTCGCACAATGTGTACTCGTGTCATTTCAGGGTAGATTTTACTTTGTTGAGGTTTTGCGTTTTTCTGAATCACGAACTATTAATCGACAATCTTCCCAAATTTGAACATAATCCGACACCCCAAAGCATGTTTTTTGTTGATTTTGTGAAACAATTGTGTACAGAAATAATACGCTTTTCTGAACTTCAAAGCTGTTTATCTCATAATTAGGTTGTCAGGGGTTGGTGGGGTGGGGTGAGAGTGAGAGTGAGAATGAGGGTGGAGGCGGGGGTGAGAGTGAGAGTGAGGTTGAGGTTGAGGTTGAGGGTGGGGTTGGGGTTGGGTTGAGGGTGGGGTTGGGTTGAGGGTGGGTTGGGTTGAGGGTGGGTTGAGGGTTGAGGGTGGGTTGAGGGTTGAGGGTGGGTTGAGGGTTGAGGGTGGGTTGAGGGTGAGGGTGGGTTGAGGGTGGGTTGAGGGTGGGGTTGGGTTGAGGGTGGGGTTGGGTTGAGGGTGGGGTTGGGTTGAGGGTGGGGTTGGGTTGAGGGTGGGGTTGGGTTGAGGGTGGGGTTGGGTTGAGGGTGGGGTTGGGTTGAGGGTGGGGTTGGGTTGAGGGTGGGGTTGGGTTGAGGGTGGGGTTGGGTTGAGGGTGGGGTTGGGTTGAGGGTGGGTTTGTCAGCCCATTGCAGCTTAGGGTTAGTTCCTGTAGTGACTCAATGTTTGGTACATTGATGATGTAAGCCAGAGTCTGTGACTCATCTCATATGGGTGTTGCCTTCCAGTCATAATAAGCAATTGTTACTGAAGGAACTTGCCTGACAAATGTTGCATCATCATGCTTCTTGTAAATACAGTTTGGTTTAGGCGGTGAGAGAATGCAAAATCACCTTACACGATGACTTGTATCCGCAAGTGTTTTTTTAAGGTGGAATTAGCTTGTTCCTGTGCTGTCAATGTTCATGCAATCTTGTTTGTCAAGATTTTACCTAGTGCTGTAAGTCGAACTGTGACTGCAAAATATCACGTCTTCCGCAATAGGCCCACGTGTTTTAAAATATCTGCATTTGTATTCTATACAGTGCGTTTTTATGAATTTTATTTTTTACTATAATATGTAATACCTATTATGAATTCAATGTAATTTTGATTTTAGCAACCAAGTTGAATTTTAATAAACCATGAATAATAATAATAATAAATGAGTATTATTATTTTTCTTTGCGCAAACAGTGCAAATGCGTGCACGTATCTGCTGCAGATACTTTTGCCGTGACTGTTTTTTAACTGGCATGACGCGCTTAAGTTGTTTGCGTTGCATTTAGAGTACACTTTTGAAATATAATCCATCTATTTTTATTATGTTCTACAACACGCATGTATGAATTCAAAAAGGATGCACGCAGGATGGATTTAAAGTTTCTTTGCGCATACATTAGGAATGATTTACTATAATACAGGGTGTCTCAAAAACAATTACAATGCTCCTTTAGGTGATCGTAACTTCCTAAATAAGTGTTCGAATCGAACAATTCAAACGACAAAATAAAGTCAATTTAGTTGGCTATAATGTAAGGAAAACCGCGTTTGATTCTGTTCAGAAATCCCGGAGAAATAAGCTACCGGTATGGAACGTAAAAGTAGTCAAAGAACATTTCTATCAAAGTTTGCTCATATTGAGTGATTTAGACAGCACAGACAAGATAACATTCATAACCTTTTTTCTTGTTCTCTTTTTTATTTTAATCTAAATAATATCCCAGATGTTAACCAAGTTCAACATAATATTGCACATAAAAGTTATCAAGATAATTGTTCACATTTAAAAATTGATAAAGGTTGAAGTTTGCTATCGCCAATTTGCGCAATAATTAAATCTGTTATCACAAATGAAAACAAAATTCAACCATCTTATTCACTTTCTCAAGAGACTTTATAATTCGTAATCTCTCTCCTTACAATGAGTTGTAATGTTTTGTTTTGTGGTTGTTATTAATGTCACGATCGACTATTACTCAGTACTCTAAATGATATGAAGAAATGCATTTATCAAAGTATTAAACAGTGCTGGCTAATTGAAAAGGGAAAGAGTATAGTTACCACCTACATGTACATGCCTGCACAAAGGAAAATCTGTGTAATACACAAACTTTGATGGAAGTGTTCTTTGACTACTGTTACGTAATCGCTCATTTCTTCGTAATTACTAAACGGAATCAAGCGCGGTTTTCTTTAAATTATAACCAACTAATTTGACTTTATTTTGAATTTTTCTATTCCGACACTTATTTAGGAATCAAATAAGTTAAGAGGGCCTAATATTTCGATCTTAACAAGATCTTCTTCAGAGACATAATGGCTGTGTACACGAAACAAACATACCGTATATATAGGGCAGTTACGATCACCTTAAGGTGCGTTATAATTTTGTTTGAGACATCCTGTATAGCTCTAGGAGCTTACCACATACATTGTAAGATGCTGCGTAGCACTGGTACAAATAAATGTAGATGATATTCCGATGGAGAAACAATAACAAAATCAGTGCTAATACCAGCAAATAATTGCAGCTAAGCTTTTGGTGTATAAACACACCTTCTCCAGTGCAATGCCAAGTTCACAACATGTCAGTTCATTGTAATGGAACATATGGGTCATTCCGTGTCAAATCAACACTATTTTTCACCTGACCTGCACAAATTCAAAACTTAAATGGTTTTATAGTACAACGGTTCAATTTCTGAAAAAAGAAATTATGACAAAATTAAGAAGTGCGGAAATTAAAGCCCTGTGTTCTGTTTATCGAACTTCAAATATATATTTTTTGCTTATTTCATCTGAAAGTTGGCAAAATGTGACTTTCCTATACATGTATATTGCATGAAGTGTCCAAACCTCACACAAAATCAAGCCTACTTTATACTGATTTACCATTTAGCCAACGAAATTCCAATAAGGATACTCAACAAATATTCAAAACAAACTAAGAAAGAAAACTTTGTACTCACAACTCTCTGTATATCTCTTCTGGCATCTTTCTTGAGCTGTTCCATTTCCCGCTGATGCTCCCCCCACTGCCTCCTTAAGTCGGCTGCCCTTTGTCGATCTCCTGCCACCGCATCGTTAAGCTCCTCCTCTAGCTTGCGCTTGCTCCGCCTCAGTTCGTCTATCTCGGATAACAACTTGCCCTTGTCCATCTCAAAGGTGCGCTTGACCTCCTCTTTAGCCTCGGCCCAGACCTGCTGCTTGACCTTGAGGTAGTGGGTCTCTCTCTCCCGTTGGGCCTCCCCCTGGGTCCTGGCCAGCAACTCCTGCCGCTGCTTCAGCAGCCGGTTGATCTCCTGGTCATGCTGCTTGTTGAGAGACTCCCGCGAGGCAGCCAGCTCCCGTTGCTTCTCGTGAGCGAGCTTGGCTCTCAGCTCGCTGATCGACTGCGCCGCTTTCTGCTGCTCCTGGTCCCGGATGCTCTTGATCTCGGAGAGCTTCTCCCGTTTCAGCTCCTTGACGTGACTCTTCTCCGCCTCAAGGTCCTTCTTCAGGTGGCTAATGTGGCCTCGCATCTCGTCGATCACCACGCGGAGGTTGGCATTCTGAGCCTCGGGTGACGAACCGGGAACATACATCGTCTTTCCGCTCCTTGGAGTAGCTTTTGGTATCTTTGAGCTCGACATCATTCACTCTCTTCACATCAATGCTATGGGTACATAAGACACTGGAAAATGTCTAACTTTGCAGAGTCGGAGACAAAGCTGGAGTTTGGAAAACGGCAAAATCTGTGACGTCTTCTCGCCGCGCGCTCGAAGCGATGGCTGTTTAAGCCCTGCTCTCATGATACCAGCGCTAGCTAGTAGCTATCAATCATCACACAGACATCATCACAGACACGAGTGGTGTATATAATGAGTCAATATTCCTTTTGGTGTCAGGGCACTTGAATCGATCGAATGTTATGGTGCGTTAATCAAAAATAATTTCACAGAATACAAGAGGAAGTCAAGAAATAACAGTACTTAAAACGGCTTTGTATCTCACCCGGTACACGGTATTCCCCGTTGCTGACGACGCTTTCCCGTACTACTTCTTTTGTGCATGGTATGCCGCTGGTAACTCTTATTATTTGCACTTGACCCATAGCAAAACAATGACTCGCCGGCCGACTACCCGGAATCTGTCAATTATGACACAGTCTTCAACAGGTGGCGCTGTTTTTGTAAACAGGTGGATCGTGCCCTCGACCGATTAGGGGGGGGGGGGGGGGGGGGGGGGGGTGATTAGGATAATTTTGTTCGGCGATTGAGTACTTCGAAGTTTCTCCCATGGGTTGAATGAAATTCTCTAGGTAATATTGGCAAATCGTCTTAGGCATTACTAATTTTTCTTAATTCATTCCAAGTTACATTATCGGCCACATAATTGTTTGATTTTGTTCTCGAGTACATGGACCTTCATTCAATATTTTTGTTAATACAGAAAGAACATTCAAAGGTGACAAGTTTATCATGAATGATGCAAACAGAAAACATTTACGCATTTTCTTACCTGGTGGGCTTATTTTATTTTAAAATTACATTTACATCTATTTACAATATTTTTTTTTTTATTTACAATTTCTACATATACAATTGATAATACATATGATATTTGTACAAGTACTTTTTTTAATTGTTATGAAAGTCAAAGTTGGCTTGAAACTTCGGCCACATTTAAAAAAGTTTTTAGAACTGGTTTCAGTTCATTGTACATAGTACACAATATTATAAGCTGTTCATTAAAATAAATTCTAACTTGTTCTATTTAATAACATAATTTACAACTTTATTTTGACAAAGTTGTATTTCCAGCTTAACTATTTTTAAGCTGTATAATGTTAACAATAACATAAGGGGTTTAAAAAATCAATATTGAAAAAACAAAACACACATTTTTTTCATAAATGTTGACATAAAAGAATATTTCATGCATCTAGTCTGGTTACCTGACTTGACAATTCCCACATGTCTAAATTGTAGGTCAGGTAGCCGCCAGGGTCAAGAATAGATCATGACGCACTGCAGGCAGTGCAGCTATTTTTAGATGCTGCAACATTTTAAATACAAATTTTTAAAAAGCACAATGCCTGAATTGGCCTTAAACATATATTAGACATTTCGTCAGATGTTGATTTTTGCAAATGCAAAATTAAATTTTATGCAATACAGAAAAAAACCATCTAGATCGGCAACACTCCATCATTGTGAACGTTAACAATGTTAAATACCGACGCGACGCGACGCGACGCGACGCGACGCGACGCGACGCGACGCGTCGCGACGCGACGCGACGCGACGCGACGCGACGCGACGCGACGCGACGCGACGCGACGCGACGCGACGCGACGCGACGCGACGCGACGCGACTCGACGCGACTCGACGCGACTCGACGCGACGCGACTCGACGCGACGCGACGCGACGCGACGCGACGCGACTCGACTCGACTCGACTCGACTCGACTCGACTCGACTCACTTCTGTCAAATGACTTGACTCGAGTCGCAAAATTCTTGTAAATACATTTGTCAGTCATGTAGACCTTTCTAATGTTTGTAAACATTGGGCACCAATTTTGTCAGGCTGTCACTAATTTAAATTGAAGCCGTGGTTGGTCACATTTATATTTCCCCAAAATTCTTTTTCACACCCTCATGACATAAGAATCAGGCGCGGTTTGGATTTTTTTTGTCGTGTGGATTGATTAATTTGTATTTTCAACGACCAAACAATATTTTTGTAATCGTCAATCCTTTACTTGTAAGTTTGTTTTTGATTGAAATAGGGGACGTATAACAATAGAGGACAATATGGTCCCCTATTTAGAAAAGGTCTCCGATTCCGATTCGTGTACAAAACCTATGGGAGGCTTTCCAAAAAAGTACAAACAAGAAAGGGACAATAGGTCCTTGATTGAAGTCGTATACACACTTGGGTGGGTTTGTTTATGGTGTAAATAGAGGACACATTCCTGACGCCACGTCGATAAATTGGGGTTAGGTGTGTAATCGAGGACGTCCTTTATTGAGATTCGTGTACAAATCCAATGAGAGCTGTCGGAAAAACAAACAAGTACAAAGTACAAAGGAAATCATCGAGAGGAACAAAAGAAATCCTTGATTTACACCATAAACAAACATACGTGTGGGTGTGCATTTGTATTGACCGGCAATCGTGGTCGTCGGACAAAAGAATTGGGAGGCAAACAATGGGTCCACGATTGACACACGTCCACGATCTCAACTTGTGTACAAATCCTATGGCGATCATCCAAAAACGTTAGAGTATAAACAAAAGAGGGAAGACGGTCGGACAATACCCCGTCCACGATTGCCGGTCAAAACATAACTGTGTGTGTTGCCTAGTGGTTAGGATTTCAGACTCGAGGTTCGAATCCAGCTGCTGGCCATATGTTGTGTCCCTGGGCAAGGCACTTCACCCCACTTGCCTCTCTCCACGCCTCTCTCCACACCTCTCTCCACCGGCCTGATGAACCACGTAGTGCGTGGTACTACAGAGAGTCTAGGGGGGGGGGGATGCTTTAGCACCCCCAAACTTTTGTCTAGCTTTCCCCAAAAAAATGCAATAAAAGGTACATTCTGGAAAATACGTATACTAGATCTGCGAAAATTTGAAGTTGAAGCCACGTGTGAAGGTTCTAGCCCCCCTAAAATACTGGCTCTAGAACTGCACCTGCCACATTGGCTCGTGACCGGCTTTAATTTTGACTTTTTACGTTTTTTTAAACACTATGCTTAAAGGGATCGTATACGTTTGGTAATTACTCAAAAAAATGAATGTCAATAAAAACTTACTTGGTAAGAAGTACAGCAGCTTTGGATAGTATAATGCATTTTTAGAAACTTTTTACTATGAAGTACTGCGGTTATGGAAAAAGATATCACTTTTTATCCCCCAAAATTTGAATCTGAGAAGCGTTACTGCAGTGACGTTTCTCAGATTGTGTATTCCAATGCAGATTATTCTTCTTGCGTGGACATAACCGCTCCAGATTTTCGGCAATATCTCAAAATCGCTACCACCTTTTGAAATGAAATTTGTACAGGTTAGTTTTATGGTATATATCTATAACTAGACAGGATTAAAACAAACAGTGGGTTTCAATTACCAAACGTATACGATCCCTTTAATAAAGTGGGTTTTTTTCTTCATTATGCTTAAAACGGTCAAGTTAATTCGACATTGGTAAGAAAAAGGTTTTTAATTATTCTCCACTTCTGCAGCGTTTGGCCTCCCTTCCAACCCGTGGTTGACGATAGAAAGAGTCCTTCCAACCCGTGGTTGACGATAGAAAGAGTCTATTGAGTTCAACAGAAAGGTACCACCTTTGGGTCAGATTGTAGCTTATGGTCATCCATTTTTGTCGACAGTATTCTTGCTGAACTCCACCTGATAATGCAGAATCATGGGAGCTGCCTGCAATTAATATACAAAAAAGTGCCTTGAGTACCAGTCTTGGTAGATACGTGCGCTATATAAGAAATTATTATTATTATTATATTATATTACACATTGGACTCACAGCATGACTAAATTAACCTCCGGTTTCCTTTGTCATTCTTTTGAGTGCATTGGAGGGCCGTGCAATAACATACTGACACAGGGGTTTCTTTGGGGGGGTTTTTTGTTTTTTTTGTGGTTTTTTGGGGGGAGGGGGGTTTGATGAGGGGTTGGGGAATATTGAAGTGCATTGGAGTGTAAACAAGAGCAAGGGTAAAGAAATAAAAGTACGAAAGGTAGAAACAAGGTAAACAAACTTAGAAAAGGTAGGAATACTTTGAATATCTGCTGTAAACGTACCTTGCCCTGCCAATGGGCTAACCACACATATTTCATTGGTTCGTCCTCGTAGAGAATATGGTCATCACAGTAGAGGTTGATCTATACAAAAACAAATTGAAACTGATTTTTGTATATATGTGACCCGCTCTACATAAATGAGTCGGATGTCGCAATTACCGTTGACACGTACAGGGCGATTGAATTTTTTTTAATTTTTTTTGTAATTTTTTATTTTTTTGCTGTGTATTCTGCTTCGTTTGTATCCATATTTTCTTCCAAAACCTCAATTAATTCGTTTTTGCCTGTATTAATCTGTTTCCCCCTGTATTTGCATTGTTTGTATCGCTGTTCTTCAATTTGATTCTGTATTACTTTTTATTTTATTTTTGTCTGCTTCTTTGGTTCATGTTAGGCGCTGTGAGCTTGGTATAGCGCGGTATAAATATTTTGTATTATTATTATTATTATTATTATCCAGTTATCCAGATTTATCCCGTTAATTCTGTTTTTACATCGGGCACGACAGAGTACGCATCTCTTTTTCCTGTAGTTTTCAATCAATATACTGTACATATGTGAGTCACATAAATAACACAAAGCACCAATGCACAAATGTTGTTTCTTACACGTTCGCAAAAGGCAAACGCTTTACTTTAATGTTATTTTGATACTGACCTCCATTCTATCTGGGATTGCCAGTTTCTTCACCAGTAGCTTCTGTAGGTGGGAGACGCACGCTCGCACCGAGCAACGGATGTAGCGCTTCTGAAGGACTGTACAGGTATATGCTTCCTTGAGCTCACCGACCATCTGACATCTGCACAAACACAAACTTGGTTCGATCACAAAAATCTTACTATAAATTGTTGTATTACTCTCAAAAATTGAACGAAACTAGATATTTACCAATCGCCGTCTATGACCATTATCCAATCGTAGCGTCTATTGAACATCCAATGATATTCCAAATCTTGGACAAAAAAATTTAAACATTCTAAATACGCACATTATTCGGCCGCATGTGCACCCCGTTCTTTGAAACGCAATACGTGAATAAATGAATACATGTCAAATTTAACGCAATCACTCAACCGGCCTGTTATCACGTTTTATTACTAATTTCGTTTTAGCGTCGTTTTTTCTGTTCATATTTCTTAAGTGTTTCCTATTCTCGGATGGATGGTGAAAATGATGTGAGTGGGGTCCGGGAAGTCTTCATTATTCTGATACGCGTTATAACAAGCGACTGACAAGGGGAAACGCTATTTTTTTTTACTTTTGGAGATAAGCGGTTGCACAAAAGTCTGCATGTACACGTGTACGTGTAATACATACATTTATTACTGATCTTGTTTGCAACACATTGGCCAAGCTCGTTTAAGTGTAGTGTGTTCTGTTTATATTTTTGAATTTTTTTCCCTATTATCGATTGGTGAAAATGATGTGAGTGGGGTCTGGGGAGTCATAACAAGCGACTGAAAAATGGGAAAAGTTTTTTCCACTTTTGACGATAAGCGGTTGCACAAAATTCTGCATGTACACGTGTATGTGTATTACATACACCACCCCCCCCCCCCCCCCCTCCCTTAGATGTGAGATACCCCCAGAACTGATTTGTTTTTGGTAATTTTTAGTTATTTTTTGAGATACGGGTCAGCGAGCTTTAGAGTAATTAGCTTGACCTCAAACTTTAAACACTTTTTGCACCTACAAGGGCAAGTTGTACCTTATTTGAAGCTCTTTGAATGGTGTCCATTTCATTATTAAATAAAATCACAATGGTAGCATTTTCTCACAAGTTAGTTTATGATGTTAGCAACAATCTTGGAAAATTTACATACCTGCAGATACACATAAACAAAAATGCACATTAGAGCTCTTATGCATTTTTTGTTTTTGTTTTAAATTGAGGTACAAACCCGTTTGATATCACATTTATAGAAGGGAAAGAATGAGGTCGACTCACCTGTGTTTTTCCAGACATAAGGAAACCTGTTCATCATTGCGATAGAAGTGGCCCCCAGACGGGTCCAACTTGCCACTGAATGACTTCTGATGTACTTTACTTTGTACTTTGTCCAAGCCTCGTGCTCGATAAAAGTCCCGCTTTCTTCGTTCCTCACCTACACAAAAACAAATTACAAAATTTAAAGGAATAAATATGTGGTTGACAAATTTTTATAACGCACGTTTAAAACCGGATCATGAGCCTGGACGAGTTATTGACCCAAGCCAAAATTTGTGTCCTTGGACAAGTCACTTCACTCCCACTTGCCTCTCTCTCCCCAAAAGTCCCGGGCCAAGAGAATAAAGGCAAATTAAACATGGGGGAAAAATAAAAGAAGCACGACTAGGTCGCGTAAATGTAAATAAAAACACGGAGGGGGGAGGGGGGGGGGGGCGGAATCAGTTAAAAAAACTGTTTGGGACTTTACATCCCAATAGTGCCAGTGGACGACATTTAGTATAAAACACAGAGTTTGACTAACTGAACTGTTGAATTTGACACCAAAAGATTAAGCAATATAGATCAAGAGTATATTTCTAAAATGTGATATACGCAATTTTTCACTTTGTGAATTCTGCTCTGTTCCTTCTGCCTAAAGTCAATTTCGACAGCCACATTACATACTTGAACACAACTTACAATAAAGTGAAAAATAAAGTTTAAATGCAGCTGTCGTGCTGTTTTTATTTCTCACAGTTTCAAAATCCTGACAAAAAAAATCACCTTTTTTTAAATGGCCATATTGCGTTTTGGTAATAAACTCTTCACAGCAAACCCTGCTGGTAAGTTTGGAAAGAGGGGCTCCAAACTTTAGACAGCCTATGCAACTTACTTTCAAAGAGATTAGGCACCAGACCATAGACGACATCCTGCATGGTTCTATCCGGCCTGAGATTGATAAGGGGCTGTGTCTCGTGGATCTTGATGTTGCACATTGGGCATTGCTTGGACATCTGAAGGTACTTGACAATGCAGCTCTTGCAAACTGAAAAGAAGGCAAGGCCCAAATGTATGGAACAAGTCTTTTACACATTAACACTACTATGTTCGATTTGACAGCACAAATATGCACAAATATCTACAGTCAAGTCAGCATGTGTTTTCTATAATATGGGACTCAATTCTGCACATGGAGGACAATTCTGCACAGCTTCCGTGTACATACAGTTGTTAGACAGCACAAAATAAAATGACTCGTAGACAGCAGACAACCACCCTAGACAGCGGACCACCACCCTGGACAGCTGACCACCACCCTGGACAGCTGACCACCACCCTGGACAGCGGACCACCACCCTGGACAGCGGACCACCACCCTGGACAGGAGACCACCACCCTGGACAGCGGACCACCACCCTAGACAGCGGACCACCACCTTGAACAGGGGACCACAACCTTGGACAGCGAACCACCACCCTGGACAGCGAACCACCACCCTGGACAGGGCACCACCACCCTGGACAGCGGACCACCACTCTGGACAGCAGACCACCACCCTGGACAGCGGACCACCACCGTGGACAGCGGACCGCCACCGTGGACAGAGGACCGCCACCCTGGACAGCGGACCACCACCCTGGACAGGGGACCACCACCCTGGACAGCGGACCACCACCCTGGACAGCGGACCACCATCCTGGACAGCAGACCACCACCCTGGACAGCAGACCAACACCCTTTACCATCACCCTGGACAGTGGACCGGACAGTGAACATTTGACCATTTTTCATTTTATCAGTCTCGGTAAAACTCGGTATAAACGCACAAGGTGGATGCACGAGGCACACAAGTCAATTACAATCAGAATGGGCATTTGCGTAACATCCCGAGATACCGTATTTGCAGACTTCCCACTAGTTACCTGTTAGTACTTGTACTTCCCTCATGCAACATTGATCAGTTTAGTTAAGTCCATTTGACATGCACAAGGTCTATTATTCAATATACTTACACGTATGGAGACATTCTGTGATGGTGGTAGCATCTATGAAGTATCCAGCACACAAGATGCACACAATGTTCTGGTTCAAATTCTTAATCTTCAATTTCAGCTGCGGCTGTACAGAAGCAACCATATAAGCCAATGTTTTATGGAAGGGGTTAACAATTAACCCAACTAGGTTTAACCCAAACCCCCTGGGCCCTCTCACTAGAAAGCAAATCAAACCTAACAAACTTTAACAGCTTCACACAGGTTCAGTAATTATTGGTACACTGTACGGAACCTAACAGTACTAAACCTGCCAAACTCTAACTGTTAAAGTTTGATAGACTAATTGGTCCACATGGGTCTATAATAATAATAATAATAATAATGAGATTTGTAAAGCGCACATGCATTGTTTAGTGTGCAAGATCAGGGCTGTGATGACTGGCCATTTGTTCTGCGAGTGTGTTGAAGTGGGGGACACACAGGGTGTACACATGTACTCTTTTTAATACAGTTGACCAGGAACTGTGCTGTGACCAGCCCTGAGCTCACCCACAAATAAATGCCTGTGCATTCCCTAAAGCTCCAACATTTTTACAAGCCTCATGCCTTTCTGCACTGAAACTCAAAGAATTTAACAGGGAGGTAATTTTTTTGATGTGGGGTGCGCCCCTCCATACCCCCCTGTAGCTACGCCGCTGACGAGGAAACTGTTGTCCAGAACTCGCTCCCATACGAAAGCGCACGTGTAAACAAAGTGAGATGTTGTCAGTACAGAGGCTGGATCCCATGATGGTGTTATATCAGGCACATGGGAGTTGGTATTTACACTGGCGTAACTGAATGACCCCTAGTTTTGAATTTCACACAAAAAATACATCAGTTTACGCCATTGGGTATTTGTAATAGATGGGGGAAACCTTTTATTTAATATTTATTTTGAGACATACCTCTTCATCTGTCCCTCCAAATCTGAACATTTTGGGCCACGTTGGTAAATTGTCAATACTGATGAACTCAACTGCAAAATAAAAGATACAAATGCTATGACAACAAAGTTAACCCGCCTCTACGTACCCGCCTCTACGTACCCGCCTCTACGTACCCGCCTCTACGTACCCGCCTCTACGTACCCGCCTCTACGTACCCGCCTCTACGTACCCGCCTCTACGTACCCGCCTCTACGTACCCGCCTCTACGTACCCGCCTCTACGTACCCGCCTCTACGTACCCGCCTCTACGTACCCGCCTCTACGTACCCGCCTCTACGTACCCGCCTCTACGTACCCGCCTCTACGTACCCGCCTCTACGTACCCGCCTCTACGTACCCGCCTCTACGTACCCGCCTCTACGTACCCGCCTCTACGTACCCGCCTCTACGTACCCGCCTCTACGTACCCGCCTCTACGTACCCGCCTCTACGTACCCGCCTCTATACGTACCCGCCTCTATACGTACCCGCCTCTACGTACCCGCCTCTACGTACCCGCCTCTACGTACCCGCCTCTACGTACCCGCCTCAACCCGCCTCAACCCGTCTCAACCCGCCTCAACCCGCCTCAATCCTCCAAGCAGTTTTAGATGATTTTGAAAAATTAAGGATGATGGCAAAAAAAGTGCTGGTTGAATTTGGAGCATGCATGATTGAGCCGAGTTGGGTCATTCGTAGTCCGAGTTTATACTGGACTCTAGTTATCGCTTTTTTAACATTTGGACATCATGATGTCAAAATGTTAAAAAAGCGATAACTAGAGTCCAGAGTAACTCGGACTAGGTCATTCGGTGTCAGTTTAACACTACTCTACTACTACTACTACTAGGCCACAGGTCTTGCTAAAAAAATTGTGGTAATTTAAAAACCATAAAGTTATCATGTAGTGGGCGCTGTACAAGCCGGATGGCTAAACAGCGCTTACTGAACTTAGTTTATCCAGCGCGCCGGCTAAGCGATAACCTGTGACACTGTCACAACCAGCCGAAAACTAATTCATTCATCATTGGACTCTAAATAATTTAGTAATTATTAATATTATTTATCATCAATATTCACTATTTGCAATGTCCTTTCAGGCTTCAGGGCCACTAAAAAAATAAGCTATTTAGCAGAAACTCACTTATTCAAGTCATCGGGTCGACTTGCCTTTGAAAATTAGGAAAATTCTTCCTTTTTTATACGGCTCCATGATTCATCCGACAGATGATGAATGCATGTGCGTACGTTTCGCGTGCGCGCATGCATAACGACGACCAACCTCGTTACTATGGCTACGATCTTGCTGCGCCATGTTGTCCCATCATGCCCTGCGCGATCTTAACCCCAAAGGCGTTTTGGCTACCGTGACCAATGACCGTGACCAATTGTCATGGTCGGAGGCTGTTCCACCTATTGCACACGCCGCCGGGCAAAGGGGAAGCCCTCCATTCAATTTGTACAGGGAATTATGTGTTTTCTTCATTTTTGTTTACAGCAATACAAAAATGAATACTTTTTGTTCGTGTAACGTGGGAGATTTTGTTACTTTATAAAACAATGAAATTTGGAAATATTTCGGTGTAGTGTTGGATATAATAATTAATTATTTAGATTTTTTTCACATTGCATTGTATTTTGTCATGTTTTTGTTCACCTGAGAAATAATAAATGAAATGAAATAAATGAAATTGATCACAACACTATTATTTATTGCTACTCATTTACCTTTGAGTCCAGATCTGGGACGATAACTAACAGCCCTAACCATAGCCTTGGTCAAGGCGTTCATCGTTACCTGTCCGTACGTACAGCGCAGCGGTAATCGGAGCTCAAACAACGACCTCACGCGGCCACTGTTATATGCAAAGTAACTGAAGATACTTGAACGCCTTGGATCCTTGGTTAAGTTGAGGTTTCAGGGGGCGGTGCTCATTATGCTAATAGATTAAGCTGACCTTTATAGTCGTTTATTGGTCGATCGTTGCGTAGAAACTGCATAATTTGAGCTAGCGGTGAAAGGTCATAGCTAGCTCGCACGTGTTTACGAACACCGCCATCGTTGACATTATTTTATTATTTTATTATTATTATTATTATTATTATTATTATTATTATTATTATTATTTTCTGGTAATGAAACCAAGGATCCTTCAAAAGCGCCCAAGGCACTGTAGCTCGTAAGCCAGAAGAAACCCGTAGACAGAGGCTGTGTCAGCCAGGAACACCGGGGAAAACCCCTTCTCTTAGCGATAAGTGTTCTGGGTTCTTTTACGTGCATTATACAATTTTATAATGTTATAATGGGAAAGATATATACACACATTATAAATTATACAACACACGGGACCTACAACTTTACGTCCCATCCGAAGGACAAAGCAACACATGAAGATTTGAAGATTGGTGAGGGTCGCAGTTATTTTCGCTCGTTTTGCTGGGTATTTTCTTGAATGTTGACAATGTTATGGTCAAAACTAGTTGTGTTTAGCTGCTTAGTTTTGAGTTTTCAACCGCGGTGACTGGAGAAGGCCGCCGCGGCGACTCTGTTGAAACGTGTCGAACTCGGCCCTACATTATATCGCACGCATCTAATCCAGCTGATCTGAAAACCGTGGCTCGGTAAAACGCGGAACTCTGATAATTAAATGCCTTGCCGGCTGAATTTTGCCAAGAAAATAATCTGAGGAGTTATTGAGGATATAAGACACTTAATTGTCCCTGTTTAAATTACAATATTGCGATCACTTTGAAGGTTGGTTCTGCAGCCGTAAACATGCCCCTCCCCACAGCGTTGGACCATGCATGCTTGGACCATACAATTTGGCGATAACGCACAGACCAGCATGCCTGGGTAAATTAAATTAATGCCGATTATGCGGCGATAAGAAACTGACCGAACACGCTGAAAACTGACGCTGATTACCTGGCCGTACGTGCGAGCTCCGAGCAAAATGGGGCTCACTGCATGCTGCCTGAAAAATAACGGATTTCCCATAACCTGTCGGCAAATTCACAAAAACACCGTGACCACGAAGAAAGGATTCTAATGGCCTTTCGCTGCTCGGGTCTAAAATCTTCGAGGGATAATATTTTCGCTGCAAAATTCAAACAACACGACAGATCTTCGGACGACAGACGACGCTGAATATCTGCCAAGTTGTCTTAAATGTCATTTTTGCTGCATCAAATTTGATGACGTCGGGATTCAACCGCGTTGTGATTGGACACTTCACATCTTAGCCCCGCCTATACTTATGAGCGCATACTAGGTCATGCGCTAGAAATGTGGCGCAAAATATAGGAAAAACATAAGATTTCCAAAACCCAATGATCCAAGGCGAAAAAGTAGCCTCAGTTGATTTGCATAAATAGTGGCCGTATGAGGTCGCTGTTCGCGCTGTATCTTTGCACGGGGCGCAAGCTAGCAGTATGCGGGGCGCGCGCACAGTGTATTTCTGGACGGATAACGATCGGACGCCGGGATAACGACAAACTCGCCTTGACCAAGGCTACCCTGACCACTGACTAATCAGAGACAAGAAACAAGACCCGGTGACGTTATGCCGACCGCGAGAATAGCTAGCTCCAGGTCGACGTCAATCTTCGACCGGAAACAGTTATTGTTCAACGCGCGAAAACACATGACCAGGAATTGTTCATCGCGCTAGCTTAAGCCTTACGTTATGGCCCTGTCACACTAGAACGTTTTAGGCCAACGCGTGAGTAGCGCGTTAAAAATAGTTGATACGCTGGCAAACGCTGAACTTCCACAAAAAAAGTCAAGTTGAACCGTGATTTCAGCGTGTCCATAACGCGTTAATAACGGGTTCATAGCGTTCGCCAGCGCGTGAATAACGCGTTAGTAACGCGCTCGACGACTGATGAACGACTGCCCAGCGCGTGAGTAGCGCGGTTCAACGCGCGCCAGCGTACGGCAACGACCACCTGATTAGTTGTACAAAAAGATGACGCGCTACTACAGTAATGGCCCTGTCACACCAGAACGTTTTAGGCCAACGTGTTGAAATTTCGGCAACACGCAGGTAAACGCTGACCAACGCTAGGCCAGCGTTCGCAACGCGCTGAGCGCGTTACCCACACGCTGTCACACGCTGTCACACGCTGAGACAAAAATACGTTTTTCAACATACCTAAAAAAAATCAGCGTTTGCCAGCGTGTGACTGCACACGCTAGCGGCGCGCAAGAAGGCCGTTACTCACGCGTGGAACGCGCTAGACGATCGTTACCAACCCACTACTCTCACGCTGGCGACCCGCTGTCGTATTTTTACTATAAATCAGTGATGCGTTCCTTACACGCTGAGCGCGTTCCTCACACGCTACTTACGCGCTGGCATACGCTATGAACCCGTTATCAACCTGTATGAACACGCTGAAATCACGGTTCCACTTGACTTTTTCTGTCAAAGTTCAGCAATTGCCAGCGTATCAACTATTTTTAACGCGCTACTCATGCATTGGCCTAAAACGTCCTGGTGTGGCAGGGCCATAACCAGCGTGTCGCAAGCGTACGCCGGCGTACGCCAGCGTGTGAGTAGCGGGTTGATAACGATCGCCTAGCGTGTTCGACGCGTGAGTAACAAATCTAAAACGCGCCGCCAGCGTGTGCAGTCACACGCTGGCAAACGCTGAAAATTGTAGCTTTTTTGAAAAAAAAAAAATTTCCTCAGCGTATGACAGCGTGTTCTAGCGTGTGAGTAACGCGCTCATCGTGTTGCTAACGCTGGCCTAGCGTTGGTTAGCGTTTGCCAGCGTGTTGCCAAAATTACAACACGCTACTCACGCGTTGGCCTAAAATGTTCTGGTGTGACAAGGCCATTACAACCATTGATCTCCATTGTTACAATTAACTTGAGTGGCAGACGACATAAATTATTCTCTTGTCTGATTGAGCATAGCTATAGATTGAGTTAGTTCAGTTGTACGGTTGTGATAGTGATACTGATACAGTGACTTATTTTCAATATTGGCATTGCTCCGCAAGATTGTATTTGCGATCACATATTTTTCAATTACCAACTCAACCACTAAAAACTAAAGGAAAGTTTTGCAACATGTTCACCTTTCCGCCATCTTTAATTTCAAGCTGCAACCATGGGCGTCAATCCTGGGGGGGGGGGGGGGGGGGGGGGGGGGTGGGACAGGGGGACACGTCCCCCCATATTTTGAAGGGTGGGGGACACAATATCAAATGTCCCCCCCCCCATGTTTTTGAACTCGTGTATCTCATAATATAGTCCGGGAGCCCAGCCAGGTTTAATCATAATTTTGAGTGCAAAAGGTTTGAAGCGTGGGATATGTAGGGGTGACTGGGACAACTGCAAAATGGGTTTTCTTAAGTTTGGCGAGTGGTGCGTTAGGAGGGGGGGAGCCCCTGACAGACCCCCAAAAATTCGATTTAATCATAATCTTGGGTGCAAACATAATTTCTTCAAAAGTCGAAAGTTTGTCGTGTATTTAATAGGATTTGTATACTTAAGAAAAATATAATTGGTGCTAAGTACATTTAAGAAGGTCTTTAATTAGTGCTAATTACACGTTTGATCATAATTTTGAGTGCAAGGATAAAACAAGTGTCAATGTGTAGCTGACACCTTGCTGGAGTAAAATTCGCCACTTAAGAAAGTTTCAAGTGGTGCCATCCCTAATTAAGAAAGGGCCAAAGGTCACCATAAGTCATTAAACACTATAATTATAACGTTGAGTGCAACTTGCATTTATGTGAATATCAACAGATTATCGTAGACCGATCACTGATCACAAGCTTAAGAACATGATATATAATGCAAAGTCTAATTAAGAAGGTCTGTAATTAGTGCTAATTACACGTTTAATGTGTAGCTGACACCTTGCTGGAGCAAAATCCGCCACTTAAAAAAGTTTCAAGTGGTGCAATCCCTAATTAAGAAAGGGTCAAAGGCCATTAAAACTAAAAGTTAATAAACACCGATAATTATAATGTTGAGTGCAACTTGCATTTCTATGTGGATCAACCGTTTATTATGGACCAATCACTGATTACACGGCGCAATGTCCGATCAAAATATCCGAATAATAAATGATTATAATAATAATTGAAATCATAAAACGAGCGTCAAAGTGTACATGTACTTTACCAAACGCAGGAATAAAACCCACCACGTAAGAAATATTACAAACAGTCATGAAGTTGATTGCAATTGCCTGTACCCTCTCAAACACGAATGGGTGTAAATATGAAATACGTTAAAATTAGGGAATATGAGATCACCGGAGCTTATATTTTTTGGAACTTAACTTCTTAGTAGTTTTTAAGCTCAAACAAGGTTTGCATTAAAGTAGACAACAGTCAATATTGAGAACTTTATTGTGATGATATCATTAACATTGGGTGATGAGCTGCTTTGGAGTACGAAGTTACGTTACGTTGTGCCTGAGTACAGTAGCTCGATAGCGAAATTCCTAAACTTATGCAGCAGCGCGATCGTGTAAACAAAATTGCAAAGCGCACAGGCTCACAAATCCATTGGGATTAATACAAAGACCTGCGGCACAATGTTAACTAATGCAATCCGCAGTAAAAAGAGTGAACACTCGCACATCCGCCTTAGAAGAAATCAAAAGCAATTCACCTATGATGTGGAAAACTCTGCAGGAGGTACTCCCTAATGAGCAGACAACTGAACTGTAACAAATTCGATTACTTCCCCAAAATGGTGAAATATTGACGAGTCCGCCGACATTGCTGACACATTAAATAAACACGTTTTAACAATCGGCAAGCGTACTGCTGGTAATTACCCTTTGCGTGAACTTGAAATAGATGACAATACTACCTTTAAGTCAACATTGGATATTTTCTGCCTTGTACCAATAAGCATACATTTAGTTTTGGTGGCGTTTAATGCTATAGATTGTTTCTTACGTACCAGTTGTGAAAACTATAACAGCTGTGTTTAAGCTGCTTTCTATTATATTAATGTTTGAGGAGCCACACGTTAATGTGGAGTCATCAGCTTACATAAATAAGTTGCAGTTTGGGGATATAAAAAATGGAAGATCACTAGTATAAACAATGAATAAAAGTGGACCTAGTATCGACCCCTGCGGAAAACCAGTGTTTACGGACAGGAAATTTGATATTTACAGACTGACTACGATCACTTAGGTATGACTTTAATAAACCATGATTACAGAAGATGACATGTCCAACAACGGCTGCGGAGCCAAAAGAACCTGACGTTAACGCGCTACTGTATTTACTTCTCAGTGATTCCGAAGTCGCAGGCGAACCGAAGCCGAAGACGCGAAGCAAAGGTTTAAGTACGCGTAGCAGACGACCAAATGCGCGGCGCAAAAGATCTTTGCCCGAACATTTCACTTGCATTTTAATTGTGGTTGTTCATTCATTTTACCATAACTGACATTTTATTCTTCACTTCCATCACACTCGGAAACAATAACAAATAACTTCGTGGAAATTTCTACTGTTATCAGTTGGCCGTCAATCAAAGTTCAAAGACTTGGGATTTATTATTTGAATTAATTCGACGGTGGAATAAAACAAATACCGGCACCTCCGATTGAATCTGGGCTTAATACTTTCAAGATACTTGATAAATACTTTTCAAGATACTTCTCCGTAACTTATTTGAAAAAGTAAACGGATAAAACCTTATCTCATTAATTTTACAGGACACCGACAAAAATGCAGATGGGAATTATTCCAGGTTTTCTTGTGTTTCTAAACTACATTCAAAATCCTTTGCACCATTTCGTTTGTGGAAATAGTTTTCTAATAGTTTCCAGGGATAACATTTTTTGCGAATTATTTTCACCAGAAAAGTAAGAATTAAAATTACCAAGCTAGTATTAAATGCACTTTAATTCCTAAACAAATTATCCATGTTTAAATTTTCGACTTGACAATTTGTTATCGAGTAAATATGTATGTGTTAGAGTCAGGGGACCACTGCGCCCCGATGTAAACCACAGGGTTTTCTCGAGAACGGTAAAACATGAGGTTGGTTTCCTTTCAACCAGACATTTGAAATAGGATAAGTAAACAATCCAAAACAGGAAGACGCTCGCCGTCTGGGCTTGTCATAATTATGCCGGCCGCATGATATGTTGGCCGTGCCAACATCTCTTGTGCACTCGCGTTGACGTTTGTATAATGTGCATGCTAAACCCCTCTAATAATTCTTGACTTCAGTAATGTCCCCCCCACATTTGAAATGGGATTGACGCTCCTGGCTGCAACCAATCCCGACCGTCGGTTCAACTTTGGTTGGAACAGTCACGTGATCATGCCACAACCGATGTCGCCAAAACGCTAGGAATGCACGAGCGCATTACTAGTGACGTGCGTTCAGGAACACGTGCGCGCATTACATTCAGTGCGTACAGTTTACGAAACGCGCGCGGCACTAAATAGCCAGTCAGCGTCGTTTACGCATTCCTCACGGCCAGGGGTTAGTGAAGGAACGCGCACGCGCCCATGGAGTCGAGGCTGGTTCAGGAATACACGAGTGCAGTTTTCGAAATACGCGCGCAGTACGCGTACTGATAGCGAGTCACCGTTGTTTACGTATTCTTCACGGCCAGGGGTTAGTGAAAGAACGCACACGCGCCCATAGTGGCGAGGCTTACCGATGACAGGTGCAACCGGTTAGTCTGGAGCCGTGACCTAAAGATTCCGACACATTTATTTTTGTGGGAAATCATCGTTCAGGAACGCAACACAACGCACCTTGTTCACGAATCCCCGGCTTCGGGTCTTCGTCTAGGCTCCCGACTGCGAGAACTCCAGCCACATTCTGGTGCTTGTTGCGCTTCAGACCCTTGATCAAGTTGATGATCTCACCGATGGCTTTCTTCTCCCGTCCTGTAGTAACTAGCCTACTTCAACCCCCGAACAAGCGATAACTGATAAACAAGCCTGAACTTGAGCTCTATTTTGCTAACTCGCTGGGCCCCGGTGATCGAAAACTCATCAGGGCCACATGGGGCCGGGCTCGATTGTGGGTGCTACTCTGAGTGTCTTCGGAGCGCCAAATCAACAAGAGTAAAGGATCCCGATGGACAACACACCATGCCTTTAAATATTGATGGTGTGATGGTGTCCAATGTTGATCGGCCAACCAGCGTTGGAAACAACATTTTTGTTTTTAAATACTCCTGCTAATTTAGTTATTCCCTATTTTCTGTGCAATTGATTACACACCTTTGAAGAGTACAAGTCAGCTAGACTGATTCTCTGACCTTGAAATTCCCCAACATCTATAAATTGCTCTGTTTCATCTTAAGGGTGGTCCGTGATTGTTTTTCTTTATTTTTCAAGAATAAATGCAAACAAGTAGGCCTAATAAATGCAAACCATGCTATGACTAAAAAGTAACCGCAATGTGCTTAACCTAATATTTTGGTCATTGTTAAATAGTGTCAAATGTGTACCCTTGCACGAGTTTAATATACTATTTTGACCAATAGTGGGTAACAGCAGAACAACCTATTGTTAAGTACAAATACCCCCCCCCCCCCAAAAAAAAAAAAAAAGTAAAAATCAAAAAAATACACAACAAATACAAAATAAAGAAGTAGACATCGTTTGGCCAATACCATAGGGCAACCAAAGCCAAACGGTATAGACAGTTGGTAATTCGACCTTCTTTTGGTAAAAGTTAGGTAAAGAGTGGCAAATCGTTCACATTGCAGTGGTCAAAGCTAACCTAATCTTGTAGTAAGTTTGAAATCCCCCTCATCGTAAACCCACTTATTTCGAGTATTACGTACTAGTCCTAATATGAATAAAAGGGGCTGTATTTTTGGGAGACATTTTAGAAATAGTAAATTTCAAGGGGGTGTTAAAATAACTCATAAAAGTTGAAATACTTTGTATGTACTATAATACTGTGAAATAAAGAAAGTGGTTGTCAGATGTTAATTTTGTTAAAGACTTTATTTACAATCAATTACGTTAGTCAATTATTGTTTAGAGCCTCACTCCTCAATAATTATACCCATTGTAATACACACGTTTGCTTCACACTTTCTAATTAATGTCGACATCTCTATGTTGGCGTTTATTTACAGCAGCAAACTATAGTATAAATTGCCTTCGCTCTTGTAATCTTACATTCATTAGATCTCTTAAATTAGTATCAAGTCTTAACTAATTAATTTTGTTTCTCGTGCAATGTCATTCAATATTGCAATATGAAAATAACTGTTAAGTTGGGGTTAATTGAAACGACAGTAGTATGACCCAAAATGATCTTGAATGAGAATCTAGCTGATGCTGCCTAATATATATTTTCAGGTCTTGCTTTATGATGTATTAAAGGTACAATACACCATTGGTAATTGCTTGAATTATCATGAATAACTAGATTTGGAGGGTTGTATTTTATAGTAAAATGGTTTAACTGACCTGTCTGAAGTTTTACAATCATGGATGCCGAAAAAAGCACTAAAAACAGCTTTTGTTTTCAACTTGCGCCGAGCAGTTATTCTTATGTTATTTTTGTTGTTTTGCGATCGCCAGACGGCGATCGCGAATTTTTCTTTATAAAATTTCATTTTTCGGAATAATTACAGGATATATAGCGCAATCATTTTGCTGGATGCCTGGAATCATTATTCACTTTCAAATGAGTAAGATATTTCTTAATAATTCGGTAGTAAATATTTTCGATATCTGCAAATGGTGTATCCTACCTTTAGGCTAACGTAAACTAGTCAGCAGGCCAAAACCAGGAAATTTGTTGAATACAACTTTTGGTTGCATTTTTTTCTTCAAAGCTGGCAACCGTGCTAGAAAGTATCACTATGGTCCGGGCTTTCAGAATCATCCGGTTGTCAAAATGGCATTTGACCTTGAAGAGGTCAACAATTTGGGAGTCAAAGAGTCAAACGAGGTCAAATGTTCTCATGTTTTTTATTTAGTCTTGTACTTTTATATAACATTAAGTTTGGAATGAACAATTGAATATTTTAATGAGTTATAAAGGTTTTAACTTCTAAAATAATAGGTAAATGTGAAGCTTTTTTTAGGGTCTTGGCCTGCCGACTATACGTTCATTGGATTCATATACGTTTTACTATGGATGTATCTCCATTATAGTTTTCCGACTTTGCGCGTCCAATCATGACCTTTTCGAATCCCGGCTTCGTCGTCGTTTTACTTTTAGGCCCAAGACGATTGTTATAATGTTAGGCTCCAAACTGCGCGGCCACATTCCATTGCCTGTTGTGCTCCAGAAAACATCCAATCGCTTGATATGAACCCCAAAGTTCGAAATATTTCCATTTTATTTGCTTCACAGTGACTCGGAAGTCAAAGGCAGAGCCGAATTAAGTAAAGGTTCCGAAAAACCCAAACACGACTTCAACCAGAGCGGGTGAAACGCCCTCAAGAGGTTCTCCATTGGTCAGATAGCCCTGTATATTATTTTGGTGCGTTCGTTTAGCTCACGTACCCGAGTAGACACGGGTAAAATCGCCACGAGAGCCGTGTTAAACGAACGCATCGCGATCATCTTCAGGTGATACTCGTAGCCGCTGCCGTAGCCATTGACACAACGCCCTTTGCGGACTGAGGTTTACCTTCAAATTTACCGCTTTTCCGTTAAACGTTGGAGTAAATAATGATACTACTACTAGGCATCCAGCAAAATGATTGCGCTAGATATCCTGTAATTATTCCGAAAAATAGATCGGATTTTGAAAAAACAAAGATAACATAAGAATAACTGCTTGACGCCAGTTGAAAACAAACGCTGTTTTTCGTGCTTTTCTCGGCATCCATAATTGTAAAACTTCGGAAAAGTAAGTTAAACGATATTTAGGCCTACTATAAAATACAACCCCCCAAATCCACCCATTTACATAATTCATTTCAAGCAATTACCAATGGTGTATCCTACCTTTAATAATCGTTTAGACTTTCAATAAACTTGATTTTTGATCCCTGACTTAAAATTAACCGCAGCCCGGCCGCTATGTTTGTCCGTTGCTTGGAATGACCAACGCATGCATTTGATGACGTCTTCCACCATGACTCGACGTACTCCCTGCTCTCTCGAGCAGGGTCTGTGGTGCATGACACGGCCGGTTAGCCCTGAGTATGACATCAGAGCTAAACGAACGACCTGGGCCGACTCGGGTGAGCTAGCACCCTTAATGAGTTTGACACGTGAAAAAAAAATCATGCTCTAAACTTCTCTGACATAATATATAATAATACTTAAGATATACTGGCCGAAAATAATAATACTGCATTCTTATACACATACCTACTTCAAGTGTTTAGTTTTCTATTTTACGCATCGGCGTATAAAAAATGCTTTACGTAATCTGAGAAAAATCTATCTCCATTATTAATACAAATCTCTCAACAAGCTCGCGCTCAATCGCCCTTTAAAGTTGATCCCCCCCCCAAAAAAAAAAGCCAACACAAACACAAAGATATAGGCGAGTCCATCACATGCATGCAAATTATTTCAAGTCCATAACCAGCCCTACGTATACGTACCCGAGACATAATGACATAATGGCTTTGTTTACATAGGCGCTTTACTATTGGAGCGAAGTCGTGACACTAGACGAAGTTGGAACATGTTATCATGTAGGATGTAAACAAGGCATGATGTCATTATAGGTCTTGGGTCTATTTAGAGCACAAGCTATTCAAAATTATTAAACTTTGACAAAGGTATTTCTGATCTTTCGTTACTGCCTGTATAATTGTGGTGTACTTGTTACTGGACTTCTAATGAACTCGACATACAGTCGTCAACCTTAATCCTATTATAACTGTCAATACAGTAACATTTGTTTGAATACTTTGAATGTTTATGTTGCTAATTTCTAACCACTAAAATCCAAAGTTTCAAATACGGTAAACAAAATAACAAGTCAAGCGTATGATCTCTGGTCGTTGGCAAATTCCTTGTGCAGTATATCGCATGTTGCACAGATACTAATGGGGATATATAATCTCCCATTTGTTAAATATTAAAAAATATAACTATGAAATTTATATTCTTTTACAAACAGCAGTCTAAATATGAATATCCACATTACGACCATTATAGCATGTATATACAAGACCTATATATATAATTATAAAAGTTATAACAAAAAATATTACAAAAGTAATCAATTCAAACTGCATAATTATGGCTTTTTAAAATTGTACAAAGGAAAAAAGCCTAAACTTAAAAACAGCCAGTAAATTGTTATACCTTATACAAAAATAGATAATATCATGCCAATAAAGCATTACATTTTGCCACGTTGTTGGAGGCAGTACACACTATTTGCAAACATAAAAACTAATATCTTACTAGACTGTAAGTGAATAACAGTCTCAATCATTCTGTGAAATCATAGCACCGTGTGTGCTGTGGTTTACCTAAAAAGTGAAATTTTGTATCAATTTCCAACGATTGCCATCCATTTTCGAAAATTACAACAAAAGCAAATAGTGTATACTACCTTTAATTCCTCATTTAAAAACAAAAACAACAAATATGTTATATTTGAAGACTAAATCAAAGTGTTGGTTAATAAAAAGTAATTTATATTTTAAAAAAAAGATCGATTGGATTTTCGGAAGTTGCGGGTCAACAAAGTTGAACGATTTCGTTCACACCTAGAATCTTTACAGGATATTTATAATGTGAGCTACACGGTAAAATTTTGCCTGGTTTAATTACGCCCTCTATTGCCCTGCCATTACGAAGGCCAGTAGTGCACTGGTACATGGTTATACGTGGTATGTTCGCCCTTATTATGAATTTTTGTTTGCTCAATTCTAAAGTAAAATGGGCAGCCATTGACAAAAAGAGGCATTATACTACGCAGTTTAAAATCCTGAAAATCGTTTTCGCAAGAGACGACTGAGATTTTGCCTCCCAATTGCCACGCGTTAAGCATGACTTTTACGGCACTTCTTGCACTGTTTACTGACCGTGGACCACGCCTGTAGAAACTGTTGCTAAAGCAGCTGACCGTTATCCTATTGGTCAATGCGCGTTGTTTGACTGACATGCATCTAGTCTTTGCCAAAGACCACTTATTCGACAGTGCGCCCGCTAACGACACATTTTATAGTACAGCTCCCTAACTCACACAGTGATCTTTGCAAATTCGATCCAGCGGTGTTTTCTTGTTTCTCCGCAGGCTTTCCTATAGAGCCAATCGCAGAATGGCGGTTGTTTACATAGTACGCTCGGCTACGCCCACGCACGAACTTCCTTTGTGAAGCATCACTAATTATAATATGCCCCGCCGCGGCCCGTGAATGGCGACTATTGAATGGTATTAATAGTTGACTGCATGAAGACGCTATATGCCTATTAGGATGGTCGAATTTGCACGGAAAAGTCACGCCCATTTAAGCGAGTTTGCAAAGACCACTGTACGAGCTAAGGAGCTGGACGAATCGTGTCGTTAGCGGGCGCACTGTCGAGTACATTGTACAGTGTTTTTTTGGTAAAGACTAACAGGCATGTTGCACAGGTGTCGAGTTGTCAAAAGTGCTGGAAAAGGTTTTGAGTTGCCAAAAGTGGCCAGTTCGTCAGGTGCCGGCCCAGTTGATGTGTGTGCAAGTGCCCGTGAGTAGGGGCCGAGTTTGTAACGTTCCCAGTTTGTAGATACCGAGTTGGTAAAGAAGCCGAGTTGACAAGGTGCCAAAGCGACCGGATACCCATGGAGGTATACCTAACTTAGCTATAAACATTTGTTGCTAACTAACTAACTAACTAACTAACTAACTTACACGTAATGATTTGTAATGTAAAGGACGTAATGATTTTATAAGCTGCTGCCTGCAGCAAAAAAACTAATTAAAATCTGAATTTTAAAGTCGTGTTCGTATTGGACGTTGGTAAAACCGACAGACTGTTGTCAACTTAACGGAACTTAATCCAAGTGCAGACGAAGGGTAGAATGGGCCTAACTCAAGAAAATGTTAACAATCTCCCTCAATACCTGTTAACCAAGTTAAGTCCAATGCGAAGGCGGCTTTTGAAGCCAATCATTAGTGCCAGTGTGACTATAATCAAAATGTCCAGACAAAATGATGCCTTAGCATTTTTTCGCTAGACATCAGCAGGACCTGGTTCCCCGCGTTCACACTCGCTTGGATCTTCGAATAGCGGGTCCATCACCACGCATGTCTGCCGCCTCGATTGCGGGGCCGTTTCCTCGGCTAATACGGCCATCTCGGCCATCTCGGCTTCCTCGATCTCAGCCCCGCTGTTGCTGGGCCGCTTGGTGGCGCTACCCTCGCTGGAGGAATGGGATTTGCTATGCCGCGGGGAGGCGCTCCTGCTCATGTTCGGTGATGAGAGGCGCGTGGAGAACGTCAGGTTGGTCTTGGCTCGGAACCTCCGAAAGCAGTTTCTGAGGGCGCGGCGAACCTGTATTGAAAGTGAAAAATACAAGGTGGTATAGATGTACAACATTATGCGAGAATCATTCTGAATCATGACCTCATTTCAAAAAGGTATAGTTCTAAAAAACGGGAATGATTTTTAAACATCAAATTCCATCTATACCGTGTGTTGATTTGGATTTTGCCGGCACAAATCAAGTGCGAAGTGCGCTGGTAGACACAGATATTCTTAGACTGCATATATGCACAATAAAAGATAAAACTATTAGTTAAACGCACCAATCAGATAGGGCCATACCCGCCCATTGTTAACGTTGCAGACAGTACAGAAAAGTCACATACAAAAACTCGGGTCACAAGTCGAAATACAAGTCAAGTCACAACAAAGGACGAAACAGGAATGCATTTCGCAGTTCAACCAAACAGCTTTTTACGTAACTCGAGACAGGAAGGCTGAACTTGCGACTTGTGCTCGACTTTTGGTGACTTGTAATATTATTGACTTGCGATTGAATTGCGATTGACATGTGATTGACTTGCGATTGAATGTGATTAGCTTGTGATCATACTTGGGATTTACTTGTGATTACATTTTGATTGGCTTGTGATTGACTCGTTATTGATTTGTAATTGAATTGTAATTGACTTGTGATTAACTTGTGATTGACTTGTGATTGAATTGCGATAAAATTGCGATAAAATTGCGATTGAATTGCGATTGACTTGCAATGGCTTGCGATTGGCTTGTGAATTGGCTTGTAATGGCTTGTGATTAGTTTGCGATTTGACTTATGATTGACTTGCAATTGAATTGCAATTAGCTTGCGATTGACTTGTGATTGGCTTGTGATTGACTTGTGATTTACTTGTGACCGACCGGTGATAACATGCGAGGATAGACCACACAACTCTGCATGCATCACAGTAATCGACCCTACCTGTTCACGTACCTCGGCATTACAGAAGACGTACAGCGTGCACACGGCCAGACCCTGGAGCGAGTTGACGATGTTTGCGATCTTGCTGACCACGTACTGAACGATGAAAGGTGGCTCAAAGCTGAAGACTAGGATCGGCAAGGCGTAGTAGACGCCAAGCAAAATGAGGATTACGAACGTCGACTTGGCTGCCCGCCTGATGAGTGGATCAAAGTAAAGCCAAATATAGAGATAATAATGCAAACTCTGTCCCTCTCAAAATAAACCCTCGAGATCTGTGTTGCCATTGGGTTATTACCAAAGAGCTATATTTAATTACGTACCGCGACTTTTCTTTAAATCCAATAAGGACGCGAGTTAGGTTTTGTATTACATTTGTTTTTCTGGGCCAATTTCATAGAGCTGCTTAAGCAAAATTGTTTGCTTAAGCACAAAAACCCTTGCTTAATAAATCAGGTAAGGAGCCAAAATTCCATGCAATTGTTATGCTAGGCTAACAACATCTAAGTACCAATCACAAACAATATACATGGAGTTGTGGCTGGTAAGCTGGTTTTACTAAGCAAGAATGTTTTGTGCTTAAGCAATTTTTATGTAGGCTATACTTACCACGATGATCTCTCGTGCGATGAATAACGCGTTGTATTCCTGGCGTCGTCTCGTAGTTTCTGCCATAGTATTTTCATGACAACAATCAGTACGATTCCGTTAATCTGCCAAAGAAGAAGAAGCGTATACGACTGTTTAGATATGGGACGAGGGTTTGCTGCGTTGAAAACATACGACAGTCGGAGGAATTTATCAAAATTGATTGAAATACTTGAACAATTATGAATTACTATTTTTGGCAGGTGGAGAGGTGTTGATGCAGAATGAAAACTTAAAGATAACTATACGTCCAGGAAAGCGCCAAATTAGGCTACAAAACGCGTTTTGAACGAAATGATATGAATCAGAAAGATTATTTAAAAGTAGAATATAAACATCCACACAACCACCCTTTAGAAACTTTAGCTTCTTGTCGAGAACGAAGTTTAAGGTCCATTTTTACGACCCCAAGAATTCGGGCTGTTAGTGTTCGCCCACTGCTGTGTGTTTTATGACACACATAACGTGTATCGTACATAACATTACAGGGATCGTATACGTTTGGTAATTGGAACACATTGTTTGTTTCAATCCTATATAGTTTTAGATATATACCATAAAACTAACCTGTAAAAAGTTCATTTCAAAAGGTACTAGCGACGATTTTGAGATATTGCCGAAAATCTGGAGCGGTTATGTCCACGCAGGAAGAATAATCTGAGAAACGTCACTGCAGTAACGCTTTTCAGATTAATTTTTTTTTTGATAAAAAGTGATATCTTTCTCCATAACCGCAGTACTTCGAAGTGAACGTTTTCTAAAAATGCATTATAATATCCAAAGCTGCTGTACTTCTTACCAAGTGAGTTTTGTTTGCCATTAATTTTTGGAGTAATTACCAAACGTATACGATCCCTTTAAATGAAAACTACAGGAAAAACGTGTGCGTACTCCGTCGTGTCCGATGTAAATAACCAGGTGTTTTTTGGTCCTTTCTAGGAAACAGTAAGACATTAGGTTGGTTTCCTATCAACAAGATGTTTAAAATAGGACAGGTGAATATTCGGGGATTTCAGAGCGTAATGCCACTTTAATAATAATATTCTTACCACCAAAGCAAGAAAGACCGGTATGATCAATAAGCCGTAGTTTGCAGGTTCGGTTTTTCCTACATTTAAGATGAAGTCACTATAGTGGGAGAAACAGAAGTGAACAGATAGTGTTAAATGACCTGAAATATTTGAACAACCTAATATTCACATGTCTTTAGCAAGCGTATTTTAGTAAGAATTATATTTGGTATAATAGACAGCATACAGTCGTTAGGTAGTTTACAATCATTTTGTGAATTTCGACAGAATGGTTGTATAAAAACAAATCAGAAATGGGATCATGTTTTAAAGACTGTGAACTCAAAAGGATTTTTTTCGCAAGCACCGCCCCCATATAAACAGAGACGGAGGATACAAGCTGGCCCCCTATCCGCGTGTGACCAAGCTTGGTCACATGACGAGTCACGTGAGGGCTTCAACAACACCAGGGGTGCGTTCCACTCACGCGAACGTTGCCAACGTTGGCCAACGTTTGCGTTGTTCGCTTGAGTGGAACGCAATGTGCGCCAATTATGTTGGCGAACATTAGCGAAAACGGCGAACGACATTCCGAGCTGTTCGCTGTTGGCCAGTGACGTATTTTAAAGATGGCGAAGAGGTTAGCAGACGGCACTGTTCTTTTCACAGTTTTGATTTACGTTTCATACGTTTCGTTATAAATGGTGGATTGTTTTGAGCAGTTACAGGGATCTTTTCAAGAAAAATAATGAGTTGGACAAAAAGCAGCCAACCAAACGATGTCACTGTCAATGGGCGCCGCCATTTTGAAAACGTAGTTTTTAAAATATCGTTCCACTTTAACTAACGCAAACTCAAAACGTAGGCGAACGTTCGCGCAAACAGTTCGCGTAAGTGGAACGCAGCCCAGTTGGCAAAAACACCGCGATAGTGTCGCAAGCTCCTGATACGAGCTCTGTAAATTGAAGTCCCCCCAAAACTGGTACCTTCCGTTTATTAGGTTTTTTACTGCTTCTGTAATGCATTGTATACTGATGGAATAAACCTTTATGCGTTAACACGTACAGTCAATTTTAACAGAGTAATGAGCGAATGTTAGCGATGATTACTACACCTTATAAATATTCATGAGCAAATTGGAGCGCGTCATTGGCCGATTCCGCCGCGCGCCCGCCCGGGAAGTAAAACAGATACGCAGCCATGTGACGTCATTCCTGTGAGTATCGCTGCCGTGCGGTGTTCTTTTCTGGTAGCACAAAAAAGTCCCTCTGGAACCCGCCTCGTAGGCATGTAGTCTGTGGCGTGTAATCTTTACGGAACCAGAATCAGTAACGTTACTAGAATTCCGCCACTGACAAAGAACTTGAATATCTTGTGCTGAATAAAAATGCAAAATCTACGAAGGCCGTCATCGACAAGGCAGTGAATATTTAAAAGGGGTAGTGAAATACAACAGGTTTGTTTTCTTGGTGTAGGTCAGCTTGACTACCTCCCTCTGCTTCGCGTCGGGATAGTCGAGCTGACCTACACCTCGGGACCAGTGATTCCCACTACTTCCCATTAAACCATGCTGTATTTGTATAATACTTATCAATGTCCGTATAGGCCTAATTATAGTTTTGACTTTTGAGGCTGCAGTACAGGTAAACATTTGTGACCCAGCACGAGTAAATGAGACCTTTTGAGGCAAAAATGAAAATTTAGATTTTGATTTCATCCTCTACAGCTAAACAAGCTTTAGATGATGAAACCAAAATCTCAATTTTCATTTTTGCCTCAAAGTGTCTCATTTACTCGTGCTGGGTCACATTAAATTTTACACTTTTAACACGTTTCCATTTAATAGCTTACCTGCCTTCCTGCGTCAAAGCGTACTCCACAATAACCCACGCAGTAACAAGAACAGCTGGAATACCTAGTATGAAAGACAAGCCGAATACAACGAATTAATTTTGTAGACTGAAATATGTTGCGATACATGTATACCTGGTTTACTATAACGGAATCATGGTGAGTATTTGCTCGTACCCACACCGCCCGGCGATATTTGTTTCCCGTACCATTTGTACTAGCGAGCTGGGGTCGTATAGACCAATACCAAACACATGCGAGTTGCAAGTCAGCTTTTTGGTACTTTTCTGTTATTCTCCCGCCAAAAAATTTTCGACTTAAACTAATATAAATTCAAACAGAAAGTGAAAACAAGTGAAATACAAGTTTAAATACGTCTTCTACATTAACTCAAACTAAACTTGGCTTTGATTAACATTGAATAAACTGCTCAGTTTGGTGGCCAGTACACCGCAATGTCCGCCAAAATCCTGTCGAACAAGTTCAAGTTTTGGTGGCGCTGTCGCCACATCCACTCGCAAAGGTGTGGGTTAGGGTTAGTGTTTGGGTTAGGGTATAATATACCCTATATTATACCCTAACCCAAACACTAACTCTAACCCTAACCCACATCCTAACACAAGTTTTTGAGTAATTTAAGTACAATCCCAAAAACAAAAACAAAATTGGCGGGGGAATAACAGAAAAGTACCAGGTTTTTTTCCCTTAAACAAAATCCTTCAAAGCACAATTTTGTTTACAATAAAATATAAACAGGTGACATTATCGGGATGATCGTGGGTGTTAGCAACCTCAACTGCCGGCACCCATTGCCCAGGAGGTATTTACTTGAGTGAAATAAGCTATTTCAGGTCTTGTTGACGTTGCTTTGATTTGTGCAGCCAAAGCACGCACAAGTCTTAGGCATCTCACCCCGGAATCAAACGATGTTGCTTGTCAAAAGTCCAGCATATTTTTTAAATACTTTTTTGATTGCTTTAAAAAATAATGACAGTCGTTGCGCGATATACATTTTAGAAAAAAAGGTACAACACATAAGCTTTCGGCTACGAATCCGCCAATAAAATCGCGCGGTGACCAGCCTCTTTCACATACTTTATAAACAACAATGCCTAAAATATAAGAAGCCTAAATACGTTTGTCACTAAACCAGCCTGCTGCTATTCCCCGCCCACTGTTTTCCATCATTATTGTATATACACTTAAAGGGATCGTATACGTTTGGTAATTACTCCAAATATTAATGGCAATAAAAACTTACTTGGTAAGAAGTACAGAAGCTTTGGATAGTATAATGCATTTTTAGAAACTGTTCACTTCGAAGTACTGCGGTTATGGAAAAAGATATCACTTTTTATCCCCAAAAATTTGAATCTGAGAAGCGTTACTGCAGTGACGTTTCTCAGAGTGTGTATTCCAATGCAGATTATTCTTCCTGCGTGGACAAAACCGCTCCAGAATTTCGGCAATATCTCAAAATCGCTACCACCTTTTTAAGTGAAATTTTTACAGGTTAGTTTTATGGTATATATCTATAACTATAGGATTGAAACAAACAGTGGGTTCCAATTACCAAACGTATACGTATAATGTTATTACGAACATTTTAAAAAGTGTGCTGTGTTACAGCTTTACAACATTCGCATTTAGAATCAACACCCTTGAAACCCTCTATTATGACAACATTCATGTGCTGCATTAGTCGGCACCATGCCATTCAGAAAAGAGGAAACTGTTTAGCAATCATCCTATGGTCTAATAGTAAATATCAGGGATAACTTCAACTTACCCCACCCAATGAGGCACCACTTAACGAACGCCTTGCCCCGCTGCGACCCAGGAAAGGCAGTGGCTACAAGCACAAAGAGAACCAAGCCTTCCACGAGCATCCAGAAGAAATTGGCCAGGACGAAGTAGGTCAGCAAGACGGTAAGGAGGTTCCGAAGCCACTGTTAAAGAGAACAATCATTTTGAGAAAGTCTAAAAGGAAAGATGTTGCCGACAGGAGCACAGTGTGTATTGTCAGTGGCGAATTGGGGAGGGGGGTTCGTGTGTAAAGTTTACTTCATTGCCAAACAAAACCCTCGCCAAAATAGGTAGTATCGATGTACACGAATTACGTAATTTCACAGGAAAGTGGCCAGAAATCACCTAAGATTCCACCACAGAGCATCTAGAATCCAAAATTTAACACCGCAGTTTTTGCAGTATGGCTCCCTGAAAGAGTGGACGTGACATTGTCACTTTTTTGATTGTTTTTTACTATTTTTACAGTGGTTTTATAAGGGATTCACTCTTTTGGAGAGTGATGTTTATTTTTACTCTTTTACATTAGGAGAGTATTATGTTAGCCAATCAGATTAACGGAGGAAAACACATGGTTCAAAACTGATAGCTGCTATTGGTCAGGGTTATGACAACGTGGTTGATTTGTACGACTTACCAGATGTGTCATTACGAAGGTAGTCTTGAAAACGCCGACGATAATGAGCAAAACGACCGGGTAGAGTATGAAAGATGTAATGAGATTCCAGTGGATGTGGTACTGATAGTGTGTGAGTCCACGGAGTGAGGATCTATAAGGAAAGTAACCAAATTCATAGACGACTCGAAACGAGAACAAATTATATTGAAACTTCAAGGTCTGATATGTAAGGCGAAATGCATGTCCGAACAAACACGTAAATATACTTGATTCAGTGAGTTTTTCCCCAGAATAGGCTTGCAGGAGTTTTCCTTAATTCTACCTCTAAAACTGTAATTTCTTCTCATTGTAGCGTTCGAGATACAAGGACTATGGGCACGTTTGGGGGATCCTTTGTTTTCTTAACATATAATTATTTTCAATCTTAGCTCCCGACAAATCAATTATTTAATCTGATCGGTAAAATCTTTAAGGAAGTTAGGCTCGAAAAAGGGTAGGGAAGTTAAAGCCCAACCCACATGTGGACCAGGGCAGGAATTGAACCCATGCGCCAACCTGCAATGAAGTCACTAAAAACTAACCAGTGTAGCGGTTCTTGTTGTATTTTTCAAGAAACTTATGTAACCTAACCCAGCTTTCCCTTCAGCCTTGTTCTATGATTAAAATAACCCATAAGAACATTTGTAGAAGAAAAAGACAAACGTTAAAAACAGTCGGATTCGAACCACAGACCTTTCGATCTATAGCTCTCCTCTCTACCAACTATGCTATTGGCGAGTTGGTTGAGGAAGCTATTCTTTATAATACTTTATAGTTCTTTAACGTATATGAGTTGCCATTGCTCTTTCTCATGAATATACATTCACGCACCACCCAGCTCCTGAAAAAAAATATCGCGAACCGCTACACCGGTGTCTTCCAACCTGCAAAGCAGCATAGTTGTATATTTAGCAGTTTTTATATGGCGCACGTGTCTACCAACACTGTTGCCCAAGGCGCTCTATAATTTTCAAAGACAGGTGAATAAAGTTTATGAGAAGATGAGACCCATTACGTAGCACCTTTGCAAGTTTTTTGTTTACAAGGTGCTGCGGCGCACTTTGGAGCCACTGCCAAGAACACACAGGCAAATTAACCCGGCCTCCTCTTAGCGATAAGTGATGTGGTTCTTTTACGTGCATTACACAACACACGGGACCTACGACTTTACGTCCCGTCCCAAGGACAAATCAATAGTGGTTAAGTGCCTTGCTTAAGGACATACGTGTCAAGACCGGGACTCGAGCCCACACTCTGCTGATCAGAAATACCAGAGCTTAAGTCCGCGTGTTCTATCTTAACCGCTCGGCCGCGCCACGTGTTATGCGCACGACTGTTATATGTTCAGGGGTTTTCCGAAAGGAATGAGAAAGCGGAAGTATTTTATAGAAAAAGAAAAGAAACCAAGTCAATATCGGAGGATAGTGAAGACCTCTTCACAAAACACTTGAAACCCCCGATTTGCACGTTTGGATATACATGTTGAAAGACCCCGAAACCGGACGCAATAAGCCATTTGCGCGTGACCCCGAGTTAAATTTAAATAATATCTGGTACACTGACTTGCTCACACAGCTTGGCACAGTTTAACTTTAAATTCTCCAGACCAAAGACACTGTTGCTATATCACGTTATTCGGGGCAAGCTTTTGCATAGTTACGTAAGAGACGCTCAGCACCAATACATTGTTTACAATGGGTGAGAATGGCAAAAAGACACCAGACCATTCCAGAGCTGGGGGTTGCTAGCGTATGACGCGTAAGGCTTGCCCCGAATCACGTGATATAGTAACAGCGTCTTTGGTCTGGAGAATTTAAAGTCAAACTGTGCCAAGCTGTGTGAGCAAGTCAGTGTACCAGATGTTGTTCAAATTTAGCTCGGGGTCACGCGCAAATGGCTTATTGTATTCGCATTCTACATTTAATAACGCTGCTGGGGAAAATTTGTAACCGTCAGAAGATGAATGCAACAAGTCCGACCCCAACCCTCCCAATTCAGCCAAAATCAATATGATTTTGCACACACCCTAGGGAGTTAGGGTTGCCTGCAAGGTTTAACGACGAGCTCTAAATATGGCTTCTATTGTGGTACGCACGGTAAACCAAATACTCTTACCTTGTCATTGTGAAGATAACAAAAGCAACCACGCAGGCAATCAGTGATACTGCAAATCCGATAAAGATGATGATCTTGAAAATCTGCGGCAAAACACCCAACGGTTCACATTATCAAAAGCAGCCACAACAAAAAAGACAAATGGTTTAATCCCTGCTTCTAGCGATCGTTGACTCGTTGCAACCCCCAAACGCCTCCTCCAAAGCCCGCACTGTGGGTATCTTGGCATATCTATATTGGCCCGCTCAATCAAACACTGAGATGATTTCGATTTTGTTTTACTGATTTAGGAATCGTTACAATTTTTTCGATGTTGTAATTGGACTTACTGTATCGGCGAGGCATTCTTGTGGGTCAACGGTGTGAATCTCGCCCCACTGGCCTCCTTCCATGCAGTCTCGGAAAACTTCTGGAAAAAAAACCCCCCAGAAAACATAAGAGGACGGAGCTCAAAACGATAATAAGCAACGATAAAACACTGCGTGAGCAAAGTCAAAAGGTTTCTTTTGTTCGTTTCGAATAATTACTCAAAATCCAAAGAGGAACGTTCAAAACTTAACCTTTTTCAGGTTAAAGGGATCGTATACGTAATTGGAACCCACTGTTTGTTTCAATCCAGGCACGCGGAAACGGGGGGTGCAGGGAGTGCTGCCGCCCCCCAGGATTTTGGGGTAGGGGTGCTGCAATGTACTAAAGCACCCCCTACTTTTGAGACCTAGTATACGCACATCTTATCATAAGTACTTGAATACTTACGTGATCAAAAATAAAGATCCTTAAAAATGGAAAACTATAATTATAAAATAGGCCAACGAACAAATCAAACATGTACTATAAAACTTCAAAATGTTCCACCCCTGTGACGACGTTCTCGACAGCGCCATTCAAATCCACCCCCATGCATCGCGCACTGTGGCCAAAATGCATGAACATACATTTGCATTTTTGTATCACTGTGGAGACATGGCTTTGTTCTCGTGTACAAAATGGTTAGAAAGTCGAGCACGTTTTTCAAAATGCTCCCATTTTAACCATAATTTTTTTCCTAGGTTGAAATTTCGACCCAATATACCCTATATTATACCCTAACCCAAACACTAACCCTAACCCACATCCTAATCCTATTTTTTGAGTAATTTAAGTAAAATCCAAAAATCTAATTCGTAAAATTCCCAGTGGAGACCTATTCATCTATAGAAATTTACCCTCCGGAGACGTTTTGTCTCCATTGTACACATTGTGTTCATGTCTCCAGAGGGTACCGTATTTCGCACCAACGTCGTCCGTATACATTTGCAGCACGATTCGAGACGAGCGAAACCTTGTCGCAAGCCGTAGCAATGCTACTGCTACAAAACTGGAGCATGCGCAGTACAAAACTTGATAATGCGCAGTAACGAATAAAACCTTCAATGGTACGCTTTTAATTTTGTTTGTGCACAAGTCAATGGAGTAGCACTTTTTTGCTACATGATACAACCCCTTCTTTTTGGCGTTCTCTGAATTACACGTGTAGGGGTGTGTAACATTTCGTTTGTGCACAAGTCAATGGGGTAGAACTTTTTTGCTACATGATACAACCCCTTCCTTTTGGCGTTCCCTGAATTACACGTGTAGCATTGTGTAACATTTCGTTTGTGCACAAGTCAATGGAGTAGCACTTTTTTGCTACATGATACAACCCCTTCCCTTTGGCGTTCTCTGAATTACACGTGTAGCATTGTGTAACATTTCGTTTGTGCACAAGTCAATGGAGTAGCACTTTTTTGCTACATGATACAACCCCTTCCCTTTGGCGTTCTCTGAATTACACGTGTAGCATTGTGTAACATTTCGTTTGTGCACAAGTCAATGGAGTAGCACTTTTTTGCTACATGATACAACCCCTTCCCTTTGGCGTTCTCTGAATTACACGTGTAGCATTGTGTAACATTTCGTTTGTGCACAAGTCAATGGAGTAGCACTTTTTTGCTACATGATACAACCCCTTCCCTTTGGCGTTCTCTGAATTACACGTGTAGCATTGTGTAACATTTCGTTTGTGCACAAGTCAATGGAGTAGCACTTTTTTGCTACATGATGCAACCCCTTCCCTTTGGCGTTTTCTGAATTACACGTGTAGCATTGTGTAACATTTCGTTTGTGCACAAGTCAATGGAGTAGCACTTTTTTGCTACATGATACAACCCCTTCCCTTTGGCGTTCTCTGAATTACACGTGTAGCATTGTGTAACATTTCGTTTGTGCACAAGTCAATGGAGTAGCACTTTTTTGCTACATGATACAACCCCTTCCCTTTGGCGTTCTCTGAATTACACGTGTAGCATTGTGTAACATTTCGTTTGTGCACAAGTCAATGGAGTAGCACTTTTTTGCTACATGATGCAACCCCTTCCCTTTGGCGTTCTCTGAATTACACGTGTAGCATTGTGTAACATTTCGTTTGTGCACAAGTCAATGGAGTAGCACTTTTTTGCTACATGATACAACCCCTTCCCTTTGGCGTTCTCTGAATTACACGTGTTTATGTTTAGGGTTTCACTTTTAATATATTTAATTTGTATTGGTCAGGTGGACTTTATACACTTTCTTAAAATAAATAGAGTTTTATTTCCTATAGTGCATGTGTATTTTTTTTAAACGAAGTAAAATTTTAGGTCAAATTATGTAAAAGAAATAGATCAAATAATGTTTTCAAAAATGAGACTACGCTTGTAAATCTTATTTTCTTTTCGTTTTAAGGGAGTGTAATTTTCTGAAATTGATAGATTTTTCGCACTGGCCAAATCATTGTTTTATTAAATTTGTATTTGTGTACCCCCCAAAACCCACTTGTACCAAAAAAGTAATACCTATGATGATTTCAGGGACTTTTCCCGAAGTCAAATTTGACAAATTCAAAAGAAATGCGTGCATGAATTTGAAGTTCTTAAAGGGAAACTCCACCCATAGTTTATAATTGCATAATATTAAAGAGTGTCAATTTCCATTGTGACTTGATTTTTATTTCATTTTTATCGGTTTCGTTAATCATATAAAACAGAGATTTTCTCGCACTGCGCTTACCGTCATGCGAGCCGCCCTTTTGTTCTGGTTTCTCGGTACATCCGGAATATTGTGACGTAGTGTCTGCATTAATTGTACGCGAAGCCCGATTGATAGCGGCCCTGCACGCGCAAGGAATGCAAGTGAATCCTTTTGTGTACGGCATAGTGTATACATATTGTGTACTGTACATGTGAAAGTGGGCTCAAAATCATACAAAGAAGGACCTGATGCCATAATTACTAGCTCACAGATTTTCTATTCTTCTCAGAAAATACACAAATAAACGATAGTTTGTGGCGCGTCAAGTCGATATTCTGCACATAAATGCAATACATGTACTCGCAATAGTCGGGCGCCGTACAACATACGTCTGCATAATGTAGTTGGCCGCGTCAAGGTGGGATACCAGTGCGAACAGCAGGCAATAAAGCGATGTGCATTGAGATGCAGACACTACGTCATAATGTCCCGGGCGAGGCGAAACAATATGGCCGCGCCCTTGTACTCCTGAATGGCAAGAAATCGTGAATATAATAGGCGCGTGTGTCGTTCACGATAACAAATCAAAACAAATTATCTGCATAGTCAGTATGTTACCATATATTCTTTTAGACTAGGTAAAATATTATTGAGCCTGGAATTTCCCTTTAAGAAACTGATCTATACCGCCATCGGGCGCGCGTGTCGGGTTCATGAATGGGCCTTCGTTTATCGTTACTTCCCCGCAAAGAATACTTATACCAAAACTATCCGACAGAAGAGAAACATAAGGTGCAATTCCTTTAACATAATGGCAAATAAAAAGAGAGAAAGGGAAATATTCATTTAAAACAATAACAATTATAACACCTCACTCACAGATTCTGTGTCTTGATTGGCCGAGAGCGCGTCACGTGTCACTTGCTATTTTTACTATTTTTTACTTGCGCTCCAAAAAGACTATACCACGCAACATGCTCATGTCTGACCACTCGGTGGTGAGTCTGGAATTGACTATTGCTGCTAACCAACGTGAGAGGATAACGAGAACCTCGCGTAATTATCGTGCAATTGACAGGGACAGATTCACAGATTCTCTTCAACAATCCACTCAATTATTTTCACAACATGGAGATGCTGAGTCTGGTTTTGAATGGTATAATGATACGTTAAGAGGTCTTCTCGATTCTTTTGCCCCAGTGACTGTAAAGACCTGTGCAGCACGCCGAAGAATGCCTTGGTACTCTGATGAGATTCATCTCGCTAGACGGAGAAAGCGCAGAGCCGAAAGGAAGTGGCGTAAAAGTAATTCCGCAATAGACCGTAATAACTACCTCATTGAAAAACGTGAAACATCAAATCTGATTTGCCGTACAAAGATATGTTATTTTCTAAAGGTGTTGTCTACTTCTGATACCAAAGAAGTCTACAAGACTCTAGACCACCTTTTGAACCGAAAGGCCTTGTGTCTTCCTTTCCACGACTGTGCTGAAACCCTGTGCAACCAGTTCTCTACATTTTTCGTCAACAAGATTGAGAAGATTCAACGAAGTCTGGGGAATATCTCCTCAAGCTCTGAACGCTCCTTTGAATCTAGACCACTTTCATTTCCACCTATGGTCTGCTTCGATCCAACAACTGAAGATGAGATACTGAAAATCATCAAGGCATCAGCGACTAAGTCATGCAGCCTGGACCCAATTCCTACATGGTTCTTAAAGGAAAACATCCAAGACCTTCTTCCCATCATAACTGAGGTAGTCAACTCATCACTCTCATCTGGAATCCTCCCATCGACGGCAAGAACTGCGGTCATTCGACCACTTCTCAAAAAGCCATCACTCGACAGAAACTGTCTCTCCAACTACAGACCAGTTGCCAATCTGAGTTTTCTTGGAAAGATTATTGAGAAAGTTGTTTGTCGTCGATTAATGGATCACATGACTGAAAACGATCTGTATGAGCAATACCAATCAGCGTACAGACCTCTCCACAGCACCGAAACCGCTCTTGTGAAGGTAAAAAACGACATAATGTTTGCATTAGATAAAGGCCATGTAGCATTGCTGTTATCACTCGATCTCTCGGCAGCATTTGATACCATCGACCGGCAAATATTGATCTCTCGTATGTCAAGTAGAATAGGAGTCGATGGCACTGCACTCCGGTGGTTCAAATCCTACATTGAAGACTGGACCACCAAAGTAGAAATAAATGGAAAGTCATCTCAACCCAGCAGGAGTTCGATAGGCCTTCCACAAGGATCTGTCTTCGGGCCGATTGGCTACACCATCTACACTCTACCTGTTGGAGACATCGCTCGTCATCATAATATATTCTACCACACTTATGCAGATGACATACAACTCTACATAACATTTGATCCGAAGAAGGCTTTCAGCCTAGATGAAGCACTAAAGTCACTTTCTTCTTGTGTGGTAGACATCAACACTTGGATGACACATAACAGACTAAAACTGAATGAAGAAAAGACTGAATTTCTTGCAATTGGTTCTGTTCATAGCCTTCGTTGCCTTGGAAGTGTTACTCTCAATGTAGGTTCCACAGTTATTGTACCTTCTAAATCAGCCAGAAACCTTGGTGCTTACTTTGATTGTAATATGTCTATGTTAGAGCAAGTTAATCATTTATGTAAGTCTGTTAGGTTCCATCTAAAAAACATATCTCAAATTAGGATATCTGTCATAGTGCTGTGCGCTGTCATATTTTGTCCAGATTAGACTATTGCAACTGCCTTTTAACATCTGTTCCCCAAGCATACTTGAAGCGGCTGCAAAGTTTACAGAACTGGGCAGCTCGCATTATCTTTAAGCTAGATCGTCGTCATGACTCCAGTCCTCTAATTAAATCACTCCACTGGCTCCCCGTAAAAGAAAGAATTCTCTTCAAAGTACTTTTGTTTGTTTTTAAAGCCTTCCATGACCAGACGCCATTATATATCAAGGATTGCTTTACTTTTCATAACCCATCTCGCCCTAATCTTCGCTCTTCTCGAGACCCATTTTTGCTTACCATTCCTAGGACCCGTAGCAAATCTGGCGATCGCACATTCACTGTAACTGCATCCACAGAATGGAACAACATCCCTTCTTTCATTAAAGCCGCAAAATCCACAGACCAATTTAAAAAATTTCTGAAAACACATCTCTTTCCTGTTTAAGCTTTTCTCTTTTTCTCATGCTTTTCAAACATTGTGTAGGGTATGTAGCTTTTCCGATAAGATTTTGTTGTTTATTGTGCATTTTCTGTTTTTGTAAGCGCTGTGATATAGTTTTCTATGGGGAGCGTTTCTAAATACCTGTTATTATTATTATTATTATTAATGCACCGAAACACACGTCTGGGTTTCAGTCACGCTTTCGTTGCTATGCGCATAGTACGTGTGTTGCTATGCGCATAGTACTTTTTCAGAACGAGGCTGCGTGGTATAGTCTTTTTGGAGCGCAAGTAAAAAATAGTAAAAATAGCAAGTGACACGTGACGCGCTCTCGGCCAATCAAGACACAGAATCTGTGAGTGAGGTGTTATAATTGTTATTGTTTTAAATGAATATTTCCCTTTCTCTCTTTTTATTTGCCATTATGTTAAAGGAATTGCACCTTATGTTTCTCTTCTGTCGGATAGTTTTGGTATAAGTATTCTTTGCGGGGAAGTAACGATAAACGAAGGCCCATTCATGAACCCGACACGCGCGCCCGATGGCGGTATAGATCAGTTTCTTAAAGGGAAATTCCAGGCTCAATAATATTTTACCTAGTCTAAAAGAATATATGGTAACATACTGACTATGCAGATAATTTGTTTTGATTTGTTATCGTGAACGACACACGCGCCTATTATATTCACGATTTCTTGCCATTCAGGAGTACAAGGGCGCGGCCATATTGTTTCGCCTCGCCCGGGACATTATGACGTAGTGTCTGCATCTCAAGGAGGTGTTCCGTCACATGTTGCGGTGTCGGTACCACATGATCCCTGAACCTTCTGGATGCCTCCGTAAGATGAGGTCTAGATAGATGTCTAAGAATATTTTGCTGCATCGCGCTCTTCATAGCGTCACGAGAGTCCACGGAAAAGAGACAATCTCTCAGCATGGGGCCCACGTAACTCACTCCCGGTAAAATCCAATTGTAATCAATACTTATATTTTATCGGGTTATGTATAAATAGTTGTTTTAGCTCCTAAATGTCCCAGGCTTCCTGTGAGTTATATCTGTAAAGAAAATTCACAAAATGTGTCGTGAAGCTCAGGGGAAACATCTTTAAATATTTGTGTAAGGTCGGTGTATTATCTTGACAATTTCTTGAGAAAATATTACCTTTTGTCATTTTTGCAAGCTTTGTATATTAGTTTCTAAATTTCTGATATTCTAATATTTTACAATTATAATACTTTAAAATAACTGTGTAATTTGAGCAGTCAATGTTTAACGTAAACCATCAATATGTAGAATAAACCTTGTAACATAATCAGTATAATGTATGAATCTGTTTCATGGTTATCTTCTCTCCTTCCCAAAGATATTAAGTGGGTCAAAGGTCGCCCAGAGTCCCATAATCCCACAGTCTAACCAGCGCCCCGGCTATTGGCGGTAGGTAGGCCGATGAGCGAACAGTACAATCTGCTGGCCTAGAGCTGACACATGAGGGCGCACATGACGACAACTGCAACTAGAGTATGTCGGGGATGGGGCCGGGTTAATAAAAGACAATGTGACATGATTTCGATTCAACACATCTATCAGTAACATCACCAGAATACGTTTCTATCACGAAGTCGTGCTCCTCTATTTTCAAGAAGGGATGTCAAATGACAAATGACCAGAAGTGATTACAAAACAAAGCTGCTGAACAGAATTGCTTCGTCTATGTTGTAATCCTCATGGTAATAACTAGTAATACAAAACAAAAATATATAATGATAATGAAGATTTGATGAACACTAAATCAAATTGAGATTGCAATGTTACCAACCCATCGAATAAAATGGTACGGCCTAATAAGTTCAGTATCTTGTCCACGATCAGTTGTGGATGAAAGGGTCGTCGTGTAACACACATAATTCAGATGAATAGGTGCATGCTCAAGGGTCTCTGCCATAACCTGTGTGTTTATACCCGTGTGATTTAAGGTAGTACCTAAGCTAGTTTTGAAAAACACATGCACTGTGTAGTAGTGGTACTGCATGTGCTGTACCATGCAACCCTATAAACTCGCACACCCGCTTTTTGCTAGCGCTAATGATCGCTATAATGATCGCTACATGGATGTGCATGGTAACAATATAGTCTGGAGCGTGTATAGAGTGTATGGACAAGGGGGTATACCTCCTTATTATGCCCCACATTGGGCAGGGTATATCGCGATTCTGCCCACAATCATGGAGCAGCATTGAAGGCCCCATGCTAAATTCACATAATGATTCAAGAAAGGTGGCGAAGGAAGCCTTCCTTTGTGTTGGTCATCCATTGTATTCCCGGAATCACAGGACTTCTTCTTTCAGATGGCATGATGAAGTAAGTTATGATACAAAGCCCCCCCCCCCCCCCCCCCCCTCCCCCCTCCCCCCGCCCCCCTCACGACCGGACATAAATTTTGACGCGAATTTGTTTCCGAGCAAGCTAGGTTTTGGCTAGATTTGCTCCAAGACCGAGTTTTTCATTTGTTCCAAGCGCGCCGTCCGTCTAGTCTATGCAGTTCATTAATCATCAATACTCCGAAAACGGGCTTATTGAGGGCGCCCTCGATTGCCACGAGAGACCAGTGGATTTGTTTTAAAGGTAGGATATACCTTTGGTAATTGCTTAAATAATCATGAATGGCTGGATTTGGGGGTTGTATTTTATAGTAAATCTCGTTTAACTGGCCTGTCCGAAGTTTTACAATTATGGATGGCGAGAGAATCACAAAAAACAGCGTTTGTTTTCAACCGCCGTCGGGCAGTTATTCGCGATCGCCGTCCGTTTTTTTAATTTTGTATAACATTATATTTTTCGGAATAATTACAGGATATCTAGCGCAATCCTTCTGCCGGGATGCCTAGAATTATTTTTACTTTCAAACAAGTAAGATGTTTCTTAATAATTTGGTAGTAAATATTTTCGATATCTGCAAATGATTTTATGTAAAACATGCTGCGTGCGCAACTGCGCATACCGCGCCGCCGGGCAATACAGATTTAAACAGAATGAACATCGTCTCTGTAGATCAGAATAAGCCTCTGTTAATAAGTCACACTTTATTTACGTTTGCACTTTTTTACGAGGTTACGAAACCCAATATGAAATCACACGTGTAAACAAAGTACGACGTCAACAGTCGTTATTATACAAATGACTATCCCATCCCAGCACACACGACTGGAAAACTATGTGAAAGGAAATCGAACTTGTGACCGGAATGGCGACAAGCGCTCAAACGGCGCACGAACAATTTGTGTATGCAATGTTCCTCTGCGCTGTAAATACCACGCGGGAACGGGGGGTGCAGGGGGTGCTGCCGCCCCCCAGGATTTTGGGGTGGGGGTGCTGCAATGTACTAAAGCACCCCCTACTTTTGAGACCTAGTATACGCACATCTTATCATAAGTACTTGAATACTTACGTGATCAAAAATAAAGATCCTTAAAAATGGAAAACTATAATTATAAAATAGGCCAACGAACAAATCAAACATGTACTATAAAACTTCAAAATGTTCCACCCCTGTGACGACGTTCTCGACAGCGCCATTCAAATCCACCCCCATGCATCGCGCACTGTGGCCAAAATGCATGAACAACGTCGTCCGTATACATTTGCAGCACGATTCGAGACGAGCGAAACCTTGTCGCAAGCCGTGTAGCAATGCTACTGCTACAAAACTGGAGCATGCGCAGTACAAAACTTGATAATGCGCAGTAACGAATAAAACCTTCACTGGTACGCTTTTAATTTCGTTTGTGCACTGTTTGTACGGAAGCGTATTGATACGGAAGCGTATTAAGGACATGGCCAAAAAAAGTTTTCCGGATTACTATTTCGCCCGGGCGGATTACTATTTCACCCGGGCGGATTACTATTTCGCCCGGGCGGATTACTATTTCACCCGGGCGGATTACTATTTCGCCCGGGCGGATTACTATTTCGCCCGGGCGGATTACTATTTCGCCCGGACGGATTACTATTTCACCCGGGCGGATTACTATTTCGCCCGGGCGGATTACTATTTCACCCGGGCGGATTACTATTTCGCCCGGGCGGATTACTATTTCGCCCGGGCGGATTACTATTTCGCCCGGGCGGATTTTACTGTCCATGGATCAGAACATATACTAACGTGTATCACCATTTCGACAGTAATCTGCCCGGGCGAAATAGTAATCTGCCCGGGCGAAATAGTAATCTGCCCGGGCGAAATAGTAATTCGCCCGGGCGAAATAGTAATTCGCCCGGGCGAAATAGTAATCTGCCCGGGCGAAATAGTAATCCGCCCGGGCGAAATAGTAATCCGCCCGGGCGAAATAGTAATCCGCCCGGGCGAAATAGTAATCCGCCCGGGCGAAATAGTGGTCCTGAAAACTTTTTTGGGTCATGTCCTAAATACACTTCCGTATATTGAGGACATGGCCAAAAAAAGTTTTCCGGATTACTATTTCGCCCGGGCGGATTACTATTTCACCCGGGCGGATTACTATTTCGCCCGGGCGGATTACTATTTCACCCGGGCGGATTACTATTTCGCCCGGGCGGATTACTATTTCGCCCGGGCGGATTACTATTTCGCCCGGACGGATTACTATTTCGCCCGGGCGGATTACTATTTCGCCCGGGCGGATTACTATTTCGCCCGGGCGGATTACTACTTCGCCCGGGCGGATTACTAATTCACCCGGGCGGATTACTATTTCGCCCGGGCGGATTACTATTTCGCCCGGGCGGATTACTATTTCGCCCGGACGGATTACTATTTCGCCCGGGCGGATTACTATTTCGCCCGGGCGGATTACTATTTCGCCCGGGCGGATTACTACTTCGCCCGGGCGGATTACTATTTCGCCCGGGCGGATTACTATTTCGCCCGGGCGGATTACTATTTCGCCCGGGCGGATTTTACTGTCCATGGATCAGAACATATACTAACGTGTATCACCATTTCGACAGTAATCTGCCCGGGCGAAATAGTAATCTGCCCGGGCGAAATTGTAATCTGCCCGGGCGAAATAGTAATCCGCCCGGGCGAAATAGTAATCCGCCCGGGCGAAATAGTAATCCGCCCGGGCGAAATAGTAATCCGCCCGGGCGAAATAGTAATCCGCCCGGGCGAAATAGTATTTCGCCCGGGCGAAATAGTAATTCGCCCGGGCGAAATAGTAATTCGCCCGGGCGAAATAGTAATTCGCCCGGGCGAAATAGTAATCCGCCCGGGCGAAATAGTAATCCGCCCGGGCGAAATAGTAATCCGCCCGGGCGAAATAGTAATCCGCCCGGGCGAAATAGTAATCCGCCCGGGCGAAATAGTGGTCCTGAAAACTTTTTTTGGTCATGTCCTAAATACACTTCCGTAGTTTTGCTACATGATACAACCCCTTCCTTTTGGCGTTCTCTGAATTACACGTGTAGCATTGTGTAACATTTCGTTTGTGCACAAGTCAATGGAGTAGCACTTTTTTGCTACATGATACAACCCCTTCCTTTTGGCGTACCCTGAATTACACGTGTAGAATTGTGTAACATTTCGTTTGTGCACAAGTCAATGGGGTAGCACTTTTTTGCTACATGATACAACCCCTTCCTTTTGGCTTTCTCTGAATTACACGTGTAGGGGTGTGTAACATTTCGTTTGTGCACAAGTCAATAGGGTAGCACTATAGGGGGGGGGGGGGGGGGGGCAACAAAGTGCGCCACCAACGTTGAAATGTATCTCATTCATTCTTCCACGCTCATGAGCCACACATCTCACACAGTAAATACGTATAGATCGCTATCTCGAAGCGCACCATTGAAACACGTACAGATTTGCCCCGTGCATCGCTCCCCGAATTCAGTGATTTATACAACGTCCGCAAAGCCAGGTTCACAGGCACGATCTACACGGATTTTTTTGGGGGAGATGTCATTTTCTGCCATTTTCGTTCGAAAACAACACGATAAAACGCAAGGGGTTCACAGGCAGATTTTAAAAAAAATTCAGTATATCACTGCTACATCCTTTTTTAACGTATCCATGGACAAAAATGAGTGGGTTCGAAGCACGATTTTTCACAATTTATCGATTATTATTGCCCTTTTTAGGGGAGGTATTTGTTAACGTCGTTTGAGTATTTGTGCACAATCTTCACAATCTTCAATCTTCACGGGCATCATTTTTTTCGACTGCTTTTTTCATTTTCAATACAATTTTTGTCATTGGATGATAAAAATTAAGGTAAATAACAACCTTTTACAACTACAAAAGACAAGATGTTAAGATTGGATGCCAAAAACTCTTTATTTTTCGCGTGAGAAAAATGTTCCCCCCTATTTTGAGAATGGACGGTACCACAGCGTTTCGCAATCACAGCCTCGAAGAGCCCCCCCCTCCTCCGCCCCCCCCCCCCCCCCCCCCTGGTGTGTACTTTACGGGGTGCCCAGGAACATCTTGTGCACATGTACATGTACGTCGTGCAGCTGCACGAGATAACGTTGGATGGAGTCAGACTCTCGGAGTTTCAGAAATACCAGAACTTGAATGAGTCTTTTCCTTGCAGTCTCACCATGTTTTTGAACTGTTATGCATTTTCTTCCAGTGGCGGATCTAGGAAGAGGTGGGGGCGTTAAACTAATTATTCCATGTCTCTCGAGTCAACTCATACACGGTCGTTTTTTTCTAGTTCCGGATATTTCCTAGTTCCGAATAGCTTATAAAAACCTACCTCTTTTGTTTGAAAGTAAAATGTAAGCTTCTTGGTGTGCAAATATCGTTCAGAGACAATTTATAGAAAAAGAATTTTAGCCAGATTTTCGACTCGCACTGTCGCCTTATAGGACGGCTTCTAAAAAAATCACGGGGGCCGCGAGTTGTCCACACTCTACAGTCATAAACTCTTGCATCAAATGACTATCAAATCAAACTAACTTTAAGAGTCCCCAGTTTTTAAAAATTCGCCAAAGATCGAACGTATATTTTTGCTTAGTTCCGGATAGCGCGTGTAAAGTACGCACCCAACTATATACACGCGCGTATATGAATTTTTCGGGGAGAATCTCAGGGTCTCACCCAAATCCAGGGTACAGTTAAACTCAACAAAACTTTTGAGATCACTACAGAGTACATTTCAGATGAAGAGTGCTTTATTGAGACCTTACATAATTTATGACAACATAGCTCTGGGGTCTTATGAATGTTTTGAACTTCAATACATCAAAATGCAGCCCGTATGATGGGAATAGCACTTGTACTGTAACACACCATAAAGGTCACCAACACATGAAATACTCATTACTTAACAGTTGGGTTAAGTCGTGGATTATAGGTATTCAGCGATATTTTGGAATCCGTCATCTTTTAAGAAGTTTTAGCATAAAAAAATGATTACAAAATTGTTCAAAAGTGTCCTAAAAAACGAAATTTAGAAATATCTTTTACAGATTACAAATGCAGTAAAAGTGTCAATTAAACGCTCAGATTGCACCACAGAGCATCTAGAAACTCAAAGGTCCCGGGGCCTTTAAGCGAGCCCCCGACCCCACGCCGTAATGGCTCCCCGCTCCGCGCTTCGCGCTTCGCGCTTCGTTTAATAAAGTACGCACCCCCTGGACAAAAATGCGTTCCAGCGGGCCTGTAATTCAATCCTATAGTTATAGATATATACCATAAAACTAACCTGTACAAATTTCATTTTAAAAGGTGCTAGCGATTTTGAGATATTGCCGAAAATCTGGAGCAGTTATGTCCACGCAGGAAGAATAATCTGCATTGTAATACACACTCTGAGAAACGTCACTGCAGTAACGCTTCTCAGATTCAAATTTTTGGGGATAAAAAGTGATTTCTTTTTCCATAACCGCAGTATACTTCGAAGTGAAATTTTAAAAAAATGCATTATACTATCCAAAGCTGCTGTACTTCTTACCAAGTTAGTTTTTATTGTCATTAATTTGGGGAGTAATTACCAAACGTATACGATCCCTTTAAGACAGCCAATTGCATTGTTATTCTACCTACAATTTGTTTTATTAAAGGACAAATTTGCGATGGCCCTATCCAAATATCTTTCTTATAATCTGACTGCGTGCCAAATTCCTTGCTTGTGTCACCAATGGCACAACCCCTGCATCACCTATCTCGTACTGTTTCATTCAGAAAAAGGAAGGAAAAAAAAACCCGAGATGTCCACAAACCTTTAGCATCGCATATGTTTTCTTGCAGGGCTACGCCCACCGTACTCCCCGCATTTGCTTCGGGCCACGTCAGGTTCTTGCCGGTGTCTGTGGACCAGAAGCCTCCGCAGAAGTTGTCGGTGTCTTCAATAATATTCGAGGGAATAAACGAAAGAAAGAAAAAAAAATGATTCCGTCAATTGCGATGAGAATGTCATTTAGAAAAATACTAACATTCGCAGGCATCGTGTTTTACATAAATTTGGTTAAGAGGCGACATCAGAGGTCACATAATTCAAAGGTGGTCTGATGACCTGTGGCGTCACTCCTCAACCAAATTTTATTCAAAACACGATGTGTGCGCATATTGACGGGCACATTTCAATACAGATGTAAACACGTGACGTCAGAGGGCACATCGTCTATAATACCTTTTGCAACTATCAAATAAATATCCAACCAAAATTAGTATTATTGTCCAAAGCTTACAATAACCGTTTTCCAAACCTCGTCTTCGTCTTCGTACCAGGCTTCGTTTATGCAGTTTAGCAATGGGCTGGAGCCAGAGACGGAGCCAAAGCCAGGTGTTTGGAAAACGCCCCAGTACTTGATGTAACGATAATAAGGACTCTAAATTATTCGCTCTGGCATGCTGTAATTTTAAAGGAAATAATAAAAAAAGTCCGAAGTTCGAGACGCATATTTGGACATATCCAGTAGTTGGTTCAAAATCGAAATCTTAGAATATTATTTTCTCTGAATATACAGCATTCACAGAGCAAATAATTTGTCGGGTTAGTTGTCAAGCACCATTCTTTAGAGTTTGAGAACGTTTGCTTAAAAAACGACAAATGATATACATGTACTGAACTTTAAAGCACAAATACATTGATTTAACACCTCGTCAAGATGAATACAATGTAGCAGGGATGTAGTCGAGTCCATCACAAGTCCCTGTAAGTCCCTGCAAGTCCCTGCAAGTCCATCACAAGTCCTTTAGTTACAATACAAATTACAAGCTATTCAAATCAGCTTTGAAAAGCATTCCTTTGTCATTGTTCATCCAGTTACTTGTGACTGCCTTTATGAAGGGACTTGTGACTGGCTTCACGAAAAGACTTGTGAACGGACTTGCAGGGACTCGACTACAACCCTGCAATGCAGTAAGTAAAGCCATTTACATTAATACGCATGCGTGAAGCAGATCACGTAATTGAATAACTACACCATGTGATTTGGAGAATCTCATACTTATTTAGATTACACTGCCAAAAGCGTTGCGTCACTGTGACCTAGTCCGGGTTGTCAAAATACATGTACTGCAAGGTGCGGTTTCGATAACGTTTCCCCTCCAAAATGTAGATTTTCCTTCCTGAATTGTACTTCATCAATTCCTACCAATCGATTGAATAAATCCCACGATTTTGTCTGATTCATGACCCTGGGGATTTTCTGGAAGGGGGAGTTCAAAGTCCGAGAACCGCTCGTTACCAATGCAACTGACACATGCGCATTATGTCATTGACTACATAACTTGGTTGAAGAAGAAGAAAAAATTGCCAACGGCTATTTTCGGTCCGTTTTATATGCAGTATATTTTTACGTCTCCGTGGTCTTGGTTTGAAACGCACGTGCTGCATTTTTGGAATCAAGTTAAGTTTTTGAAACATTAAGTTTTTGAAAATAAATAATGATTGTAGGCATCCAGCAAAAAGATTGCGCTATAGATATAATTTTATAAAACGGACGGCGATCTGGCGAAAAAAACACAAACAACATGAGAACCACTTTCCGAAACCGGTTGAAAACGAACACCGTTTGTCTTGCTCTTCTCAGCTCAGCATCCATAATTCTAAAACTTCGGACAGGTCAGTTAAACGATATTTACTACCCTCAAAATCCACCCATTCATGACAATTCAAGCAATTGCCAATGGTGTATCTGACCTTTAACACTACAATGGGTCGTCTTAAAAGCGCCCTCTACCGGCAGCTTCGTCAAGGACCGGTATGCATTAATTATTCAAAGTGCTGGTGCAGTCCAATCAATCTTAGACGAGCGTCTCCATTATCAACACGTTCGTTTCACTTCAGTGAATACTAAGTACAGTATAGGTTAATCAATCAACGTCTGTATTCGCTTTAAAGGGAAACTCCACCCATAGTTTATAATTGCATAATGTTAAAGAGTGTCAATTGCCATTGTGACTTGATTTTTATTTCATTTTTATCGGTTTCGGTAATCATATAAAACAGAGATTTTCTCGCACTGCGCTTACCGTCATGTGAGCCGCCATTTTGTTCTGGTTTATCGGTACATCCGAGATATTGTGACGTAGTGTCTGCACCATCAGTACGCGAAGCCCGATCGATAGCGGCCCTGCACGCGCAAGGAATGCAAGTGAACCCTTTTGTGTACGACATAGTGTATACACAATGGGTACTGTACTGTACAGTGGGCTCAAAATCATACGAAGAAGGACCTGATGCGATAATTACATGTACTAGCTCACAGATTTTTTATTCTTCTCAGAAAATACAAAAATAAACGATAGTTTTTGGCGCGTCAAGTCGATATTCTGCACAGAAATGCAATACATGTACTCGCAATAGTCGGGCGCCGTACAACATACGTCTGCATTATGTAGTTGACCGCGTCAAGGTGGGATACCAGTGCGAACAACAGGCAATAAAGCGACGTGCATTGAGGTGCAGACACTACGTCATAATTTCCCGGGCGAGGCGGGAAATTTGAACAATATGGCCGCGCCCTTGTACTCCTGAATGGCAAGAAATCGTGAATATAATAAGCGCGTATGTCGTTCTCGATAACAAACCAAAACAAATTGTCTGCGGAGTCAGTATGCTACCATATATTCTTTTAGACTAGGTAAAATATTATTGAGTCTGGAATTTCTCTTTAAGTGGGCGCAATTAACATAATAATTATGTTGAGTGTCGTTGCCTCGGGCAGAGCATGCATGTACGTCCGAAACATTGAGTTCGATCTCTCCGGCTCCTTTCAAAACCACACATCGTGACTAAAGAGAATTACCACACGGTGTTATACCGTAAAGTACTTATCTTATTGCCTTTTCGCCAGCATGCAAACCTTCAGATATCTTCTTAAATTATTAAAAGGAAATCCGCGACGATGATTGCCTTCATCTTGACGTATCACTTTGTCAGTAATGCCATAATGGCATTTCTTTATATAAGAATATTGGAAAATATAGGTTTGGAATTCCGTTTGATTTGGGTTTTTAGTGACAAATCTTTACTGAAAAGTACATGGAGACCATTATGTCAGTAGCCTTGATATCAAAATTTCATTTTTAAAAATAAATATGAGCAACTTATTGTTTTAGTCTTATAGGGTCTAGATTTTGTAAGACAAGCCTTTTTGTGAGGCGCCCTAATGATTTTTAATTTTTTTTGTTCAATGAAAGACCGTAATCAATAATTAAACTTAACATTTCCCGAGGCTCAATATTGACAGTTTCTGTGCCTAATTTAATTATTCAGACATGTCCACAAAATCCCAGAACCCACCAAGCTTTGCAATTATGAAATTCCCGTCTGCCTGTCTCTCAATAATCCACTGATAACGGTTCGTTCCATACCCACACAATTCCGGGAACTGGCATTTGGCAATTTTGTTATTTTTTTTACAGTTAGTGTATAGAAGTACTCCTAACTTTTCCGCTACGAAGCCTACAAGGAGTCCTCCAAGAGAGTGGAATCTATATATTCAGAGTGGTGTATGCATCTCCGTTTCCCTTTATTGAATTGTCACTAAAAGCAGCACGGTGAGAACGAATCAATGATAATCTGATCAAGACCGTTTTGTGCTTTCGTGGCTCTCGGAAAGAACGAGTGTTCAAATGTCCATGCTGATTTATGCTCAAAATGGATGGTTGTTACTTTTCCTGTATTTTCTTATCTTTAAATGTAGGATAGACCATTTTTAAATGCTTGAATTATCAGGAATGGGTGGATTATTATTATTTGTATTAATAATTCTTTCTGGTAATGAAACCAAGGATCCCTCAAAAGCGCCCAGGCACTGTAGCAATTACTGAACAAACAAGACATTTATGAAAGGTACTGAAATCAGCACTGACAAGTTGGGATGATAAGGCGGGCAGTGAGAGACATGAGATGAAGATGCCAGCTATGCATTAACAGGAATAGTGGCCATGTGGAGGGTACATCACCTTAAATTTGTCAGGTAAGTGTACCACAACAAAGAAATGGATCAGAAAAAAAGATTCATGGACCCTGTCCTAACTTGTTCGATGTGTTCAAACAGCAAAAGAATTTGTCTTTAAAAACAACTGACTGATCTTTGTCACTCGAGTAAAAACAACTTGTCACAGACAGTGCCAATTTTTAGTGTCTTTCATAACTGTCTTGTTTGTTCAGTCATCCATGGCAATGACATAATGAACCTTCTATCACTGGACAGAGGACATTCTACCCTTTCCACAGACATTTATCTTTTTCTGAAAAATTCATTTATGAATTTAAAAATAGGTATTCTTTTTTTTATGGACACCCTGTTTAATGTATTCCATGACGGCTACTGTATAAGGTATTCCATGTGTGTGTGTGTGTGTACTTATATGCACGTGACGTGAACATAAACAGGACTTGCGTAGGCCTAAGTCAATGCAAATATTATTATGAAAATGCAAAATTTTGCAAATGCAAATATTTTATTAGGCTATTTAAATTAGTCTGACTCAAGCACACGTTAATGAATGCTGCTTTTCGGCAACAGCTTAGACAAATTTGATCTGTAATGACGAATATTCCCGAGGCAATATTTAAATAGATTGACCAAAATTAAAAATTTAACTTGATAAATGCCTAAATTGATTTGATAAAAGCATGTGAACCTTTTTATTTTATCGGACGAAATTGAATGTGAGAGTTGGTGAATTTTTGAATGAACAATGTTTTGGGTTTTTTTAAAGCAGGGAAACCCTATAATAAAAAACCTCTTATTATAGGTCATTCTATTTAATCTAGGTACCCGGTCCAATATGTGCCATTTCCTTCACGTTTGTGATTTGTAATTTGTCACTGTATTATAGAACGCTTGTTTGCGATAATGATTGTTTAAATGGATAAATATCGACATTAAAATCCTGAGATTTTTAAGGGGATGGATGTTGACATGTCAGAAAGCCCACCTAACCGTGGCGCACCCCCTATGAATTTATTCAGGACTAACTTTAGATAAAGATTGCGCCTACACGTGCAACCTGGCAGCCTGGCAACAGACAGATTTGAATTTAGCACCCTCGAATTGACAAAGTACATAAACTTCCTGGGCCGATATTCATAAAAGCCTGCTAAGCCTAGTTAGCTGCTAAAATGGCCTCTAGTTGACAGCCAAGCCTAGTTAGAAGCTAAGTGATATTCATAAAATTTGCTGAGCTTAGTTGGTTGCTAAGTTAACTGTTAACATTAGGGTTGATCTGGGGTGACTCTAAAGTCACTAGCTGGCAACTTGACTGATGTACCAGTTGCGTGCTTAAAATATCTAGCTGTTAACCAGCTGGTAACATTCACAGCAAGGTTTTAGTTGGTAACCACGGAGCAGTAAACTTCGGATCTAGCGGGCTGCTAAGGCCTAGTTGGCTACAAAGTTAGCAGTTTTTTTAATAAATATCGGCCCTGGTTGCTACCAAAAATCACAAACGAATTCCTTTTCCGGGCGAGATAGGATTTCCGGCCAACGGTCTAAATAAGTAATAGGAAAAAATGAACCTCCAATTTATAATCTTGACCTATTTACAACAGAATGTAAGCCCACAGTGGGATATAAGCATCTGGTATCCTTTTCAATAGACCTATTAGTATTAAGACCTAATGACGCATTGACTTTGTTTACATAGGCGCCTTCCTATGGGAGTGAAGTAGGAATTACTGGCGCTCACATAGGAAAGTGCACATGTAGCCTAAACAAAGCATGACGTCATTAGGTCTTACTTAGGTCTATTAGGTGCTAATTGACTGACAATCTGTTCGTCAATTTTGGTTTAAATTATGCACGTGCAATCAAATACAAACATGTATTCGTGATCTCTAAGACATCAACACCAACCGCAGTTATATACTGCAATCTGAGGCCAATTTCTATAAAGCGGCAAAGCACGAAAACTGGCTTAGCACTAAAAATGTCTTGCTCAGTAAAAACATGTTAGAGGCCAAAGCTCCATGTGTTTTGTGTGCTAAGCAAAAAAAAAGATAAAAAGCTGAATACCAGTCACAAACAATATACACCTGACACAAACAAATGTTTTTGTCAAGAAGGGAATTTTTATGTTAAGCAAACTTGTATGCCTAGCAGCTCCATGAGTTTGGCCCTTGGTATACATGGATAACATAATGCTAAGATCGTTCATTATACTGAATCGAAATGGTTTATTATAAATTTAAAAAAAATGGGAGGTCGTCGCAGCAATCTTCCGAATTAATACCTATTTTACGCCAATACATTTTGAATAAGATTAAAACTGCCGCAAACTGCTTACTTGCTGGAATGACCTGAAATATACAAATCAAATAAGTTAATTAAGAGGGCCTAATATTTCGATCTTAACAAGATCGTCTTCAGATACATAATGGCTGTGTACACGAAACAAACATATGTAGGGCAACATGCAGCATGATGCACATCATACCTGGCAGGAGAAACACAAAAGAAAAGTCATGTACAGAGTTCTGTGGGAACAACAAAAGGAGGATTAGGCTGAAGGTTAAAGGGAAAGGTCAGTGTGGGTAGGATCAAAGAAAGAACTAACAAAGAAGTATTAATAGGAGAAATGTGGAGGGGGGTTTAGGACAATAGACAAAGAGAAACCAAAGGAGTGAGAACAAATAAGAACATAGTGTTACTCATATCTGTAGAGAGGGAGATCAATTAAGGTTAAATACATTTTGTTAAGATTTTTTATTTTTTTAACTGATTTTGTGTTTAATTTCTTTCCAAAATCAAAACACCTGTTGCCTATCATGAACACCGACTCACCATTTTCAGAAGTCACGTTTTCGAGCCCACTCATTAACCCTTCAGTAGACGGGTTATTTTCGTCCAAGTCTAACGCAACGATGACGTCATTGGTATCCTGGTTCTGGCACGACGCAGCGTGCAGGAAGAACACCAGCAGTGAAACCACACGAGCAGGAAAGCTCTGTTATAAAGACAAAGGGAATGAAAAGAGTTTTAAAAAAATTAAAAGTGACTAACCAAATTATTATTAAAGGGCTTATGCTGCGTTCCAATCGCGTCGTGTTTATCGTGTTCACGAGTTCACGAGTCGTATAATGGCGTTCTAATCGCCTGGTAACTCGTGTTCACCATTGGTGAACTCAAGGTGGTACTTTTTTCTCCATGTTCACGACTTCATAACAATGAAATACTCGCGCATGCGTGTTGGTTCAAGTACGAGTTCTTTCGCGATAAAGAATGTCCTTATCGCACGACTAACTCGACTGTGCGCGTGCGTCTTGGTGAGTAGCGTTTGGAATGCAACCCACTCGTGAACATGGAGAAATTCACGGTGAACACGATAAACACAACGCGATTGGAACGCAGCATTATACTAGCCGGCCGGCCGGCGATTGTTGGAAAAACCTGACTATTTCCAAACACATCCGTCGGTGTAGGCTATACCCAGCACGATATGTGGCAGAGGGGTACCCCCCTCTTATCCCTATACTTTATACGCACTCAACACTATTGTAACCTAACCCACCCCCCCCTTGAAACCTAAAAGGAATTCCTGAGATTCCAGGAACACAATGGTCAACACAAAAGAGGGGGGGGGGGGGGGGGGGGGGGGGGTTCTCTGCCACATATCGTGCTTCATATGTATACGTCAGTGGGTGCCAGCCAACTAGTCTGGGCCCATGTTCCCAAAGCGCTCATTAGACTAACGAGTCGATTAGGCCCTCGCTGGCCCCATCGTTATGACACGAAGGCACTTCCCGAAAATCTCGTTATGTCTTATGAGCCTGCTAAGTTAACGAAGTTACGACTGCTGACTATAGGTTTTCTCACCTAATTTCGTTATCATCTACATGCATTAATGACCAGTTAACTTCAATAGCATTTCCCTTTGAAAACTTGGTTTTTAACCTTATTCAAGCACTTATCATGTACATCTGCACAAATATATATTCTTCAGCACTTCTCTGTGTCTCCATTTTACTTTGACAGATGTTTGTTTCATTCGCAGCCATTACCCGATTTTAAGCTCGGACAGGAGCAAGACTTATAATAAACTACCATTAAATACTTAGAGTATATTTTATTGGCAAAAGCTCTTTGAATCCAGACCATCAGATGAATGTAATCGAAACATTCTTGGAATCGATTGACCAAAAGACGAAATCAATCCTTACATTATTATAATGCACAGTACAGCTAATCAGTCTGGATCTGGCTCCCTGATTTGACAATTCCCCAAACGTTTATAAATTGGTCCGTTTTGTCTGGTGTATAGGTCAGGGGGCCAGACTACAGGAACATTTTTCTTGTTTTAGTTTTCCTTCAGCAACTATGAAAACAATCTTTAAACAAAATACAAACCCCAAAATGTATCCATTTCTGGAAATTGCTGCAAAAAAACAAATGTATAAAAAAACCACGCTCTTCCTCTCTTCAATATGTTTTTTTTTTTTTTTTTTTTTTGTTTTTGTTTTTGGGGGGGGGTAAGATCACACAACATTCTGCTGCCCCCGCCTTGTGTTGACAGCCATATGATTTTGAAATCCTCTGCATTATTTCACACAAAAATTACATTAGTGTTGTTGTGGAAGAAATATAGATTATGTCAATTGCGTCCGCAATGGTGTGGATTGCGTGTGTATAATTATACTGCACGACATCTCCCTTCTAAGGTAACAAGCCGCGTTTTATAGCCACAATAATTATTATCCCTCAATGTCTTACCGAAAGTGGAAGAAGTGAAAATATGTGATATAATTTCGAAAACTCAAGATAATCCACACCCTCACAAACTCCATGATAAAGTAGTAAGTACCCCCTCACAATTCAATGTTCAGTAAGTAATATTCACAGACTGGTCGCGTCCCACGACACATCGCTTACATCTGCTCGCAGTTTATCGGTCATAATGTGACACGATCAAGCGGAATTATACCCAGCACGATATGTGGCAGAGGGGTACCCCCCTCTTATCCCTATACTTTATACGCACTCAACACTATTGTAACCTAACCCACCCCCCCTTGAAACCTAAAAGGAATTCCTGAGATTCCGGGAACACAATGGTCAACACAGAAGAGGGGGGGGGGGGGGGGTTTCTCTGCCACATATCGCGCTTCATATGAGCGGAATGAGTCGGATGTCGGGGAATCCCAAAAATGTTTTAATCAGAGCTGTGTTCTTTGTTGGTATTTAAACAAATTTACATAACTCGACAACAAAACATCGTATCAACATGGGGTTTTCAGTTTTTAAAACGTACAAATGCCCTCTTTAAAACTACTATAAAAACTTGTTTTTTGACCGGGGCCGACATCCGACTGATTTCGCTTGATCGTGTCAGATTTAATTGCAGCGCGCGGAACACTTCTGAAAACAGGTGTATATATTTGACATCGTAAATTTACTTTCCCCACTACCTCCCCCCCCCCCCCCCAACCCCACTCCCCTACCCTCATTCTTTACAATCTGAACGTGTTCTGGTTGCAAACTTGGAAGTACATCATAAAATTTAATTTAAACTCTTGGGAAAAGTTGACAACATGAAACATGACCAGAGATGTATGTCGGGAATTGGGTTGAATACAACTTACAAGAAACATGCATAACACACGAATGTTTATTTGCGCTGTAATGCATTGCATGCACGAGGGATGAGAACAAGTGACCCGCTCCATCGTGATCAGGAATAAGTCGTTGAGACCATTTTACGCAATTGGCCGTTGAAGTGAACGCATGGGTAAAAATCGTCACCAACTCGATTTTCTGAACATTGTATTTTTAGTAAGTGTAGTTATCACAGATTATTGTCATTAATGTCTTGGATGTAAAAACGATCAATAAAGATGAAAATGAAGAAGATTTGTGTGCGCTGTCCGTATTATTTTGGTCAATTTTGTTTATTTCAAAGCTGTTTTTCTCAGAATGTGGATTCGGCAAATAAATATACACCAGTCATCTTCATCAGACCATAACTCGTTAACCTAAATAGATACACACTTGTGATGTGTATCATTAGGAAGCTTATGAAATTCCCTTTCTCACCATGTGCATATCTCAAAACGTCATTTCGAGACTTATTCCTGATTTCGATGGAGCGGGTCACAACTTCGTTGCTCGCGTTCCATTGCGAAAATCGGTTGTGGTTCTGATCTTCATGAATTTTAGGGGAAAAAATGTCTCGACCCATTCATAAACACAGAAGCAAAATGAGGTTTACTTCTCGGATTAAAAGATATAGTATACACCATTTGTTTTTTGCTGTTATTTAAAAAAAAATGTATGGATTAAGGAATGTATATTAGTCAATTGTTGTGATGCTGACATGTGTAAAGTTTTGCGTTCATATAGATGCTGGAAAAAAACCGGGAAAAAAAGCTGTTCTGGTTCCTTGACTTCCTTTAAACGAAATAGAGCAATTTATAGACGTCCAGGAATTACGGTATAAGGTTAGGAAACCAGACTAGTTGGCTTGTGAAACGTACTGTATTGCAAATAAAATTCGGACTAACTAAATGTTGTGAATTGAAGGAAGTGATTGAAAAAATATTTTTTCAACGATTGCCGGCTATTCTAAATGTACACAGAAAGTAAATAAGGGGATATACGTGTATAGGTAATAATAGGAAGTAACGTGAATATTTCAGTACAGTTCCTGTTTTTATCAGGGTTTTTATGATACTCGATATTTTGTTCTCACTGTACAAAATATGAAACTCGATACCTGTATAACGGTATACTGTTTATGAAGATGAATATGTGTCACTCCTCGAACAATCTCAAAACATGTAATAAAATAAGATTTCCTGAAAACCACAGCACACCAGGTGATGCCGGGGACTGACGTACAGTATCAAATTGTTTCATTTCACCAGGTAAAACTTTACATCACACTTAGTGCCAGAATAATTATGTATCATTTATGCATTCTGACACATCCAACACAAGGGAGGAATACAATTATCACTTACCATTCCGTATAAGCCTAATTATACATTCAAATTACTTGTAGTAATGAGGGCAACTACACGCTTAAACCTAGTGTTGAAACAACATTATAAGTGTGCGGTAAGTGACTACTCTTTAAACGTTGGAATTCCATATATAAAACTGATGAATTCAACACTCAATGTGTTGCATTCGTCAGTTTAATGGTTGACTTGAAATTCCAACTCTCTAAAAAATAGTCACTGACCGCACACTTATAATGTTGTTTCAACACTTTAGTTTAAGCGTGTATAACGTACGTGGCCTCGCTCACTGTACCGTATAGCTGAATTTAAAACTGGGAAATCCGGGAATCGTGTTCTCGCCTCGTCTTTTAGTTTTACAACTTAATGTGAGATCGACTTTCAGTCTCTAGTTAGCATACAGTCAGAGTTCCTCCAGGCCATTGTTTTCCCAGCACACCTACAAATCAGTCGTATGATGTGAAGTCACGCTCACTCATAGTCATAGCGTCTAGAGAGTCATTACTATAGCTATAAGGTACCAAAACACAAGACGATCGAAAAGCAATTCCGTAGCAGTTCCTGGGGGATCTAATTTGTGTAACTAGTGGCTTCAAGAATACAACTAAGTAAAAAGGCAAAAATCTGTCCACCGAGCTCATGAAAAATTGAAGAAATATCGCACGGCACCTTTGGCCTGGACTTGGGGCTTTCAATTCTAAGTATTTTAGATACTATCGAGTCCGAAACTGGCATTATTTAGCCATTAGTCTGAGAGCAAAGTTCGAAAAGAAGCTTATTTTTTTATAGTTTGTTTTACGCCTAAGGTAAAAAGGTTTGGCACGTACATGGAAGGGGGGGGGGGGGGGGGGTGTCTCTTGAGTATTTTAAAACCGGGTGTAAGCATCCAAGGGGGCAGCAAGGTACTGTAATTCACCAATCTCTCAAGGTACCCCCGCCTAGCCTTGCTACTCACAAAATGTATATTTTGTAGGAACAAAGTACAGGCTGAGTAAATTTATGTTTCTATTGAAAAACACTGGTCCAAGGATGTTCACCATTAGACCAATTCACACGTTGACTTTCTCTCGGCTATCAGAACGGGATATGGAATTGTAATGAGGAAACAATAAACAGGTGCTTACACAATCGCAATGTTTAGCTCAGCCACCATTATTGACATTTGAATGATCTATTCAGAATAGCCGGACATTTTGGGCACACTTTCTGAGAAAATTGACTTTGATGTATTTTTTATATATTGTTACTTAGCCTATACATTATGTTCCAAACAGAAAAAACTCAGGGGAACTGAGTAACAAGGCGAGGATACCTTTAAGAGATTGGTGAATTAAAGTATACCTTGCTGCCACCTTGGATGCTTACACCCGGTCTTATAATACTCTAGAGACACCCCTTCCTGGCTCCCAGACTTCATGTTGTGGTGCGATTTTTTTTCAAAAAGGGCTACTTTCCAGTTAGGAAATATCATTCGTTTTATGGGTGCTATTCTTTGGGTGAGAATTTCTCAAAAAAGTCATGTCAACCCACCACAAATTGAAAAGAAAATGAAAGATGACATTTTGGTCATCATTTTTTTGTGTGGAGCCTGAACACCTTTTATGCATGTAGCCTACACAATGGGATGTTTTTAGCTAATTCTTGGTCTCATAGGGTATCCCCATTTCGACTATTAAGCCAAGGCAATGAACCTATAGGCAAATTAAGCCAGCCTGTCTGTCTGTAAAGCCATGTTTGAATTGCCTACAACTTGAAATTACACACGTACGAGTCTATTATGGCGGCTGCAGCCTGATTGAATTTGTCGGCAAAATGGCTATTAGATGAGATTCGAATGTTTGCATGGAGGCAATAGGCCTGGGGGCTGCTCGATAGTCCGAAAGTTCGTTAGTCCGAAGGTTCGTTAGTCCGAACGTTCGTTATCCCGAAGGTCTGTTAGTCCGAAGGTTCGTTATCCCGAAGGTCTGTTAGTCCGAAGGTTCGTTATCCCGAAGGTCTGTTAGTCCGAAGGTTCGTTAGTCCGAAGGTTCGTTAGTCCGAAGGTTCGTTATCCCGAAGGTCTGTTAGTCCGAAGGTTCGTTATCCCGAAGGTCTGTTAGTCCGAAGGTTCGTTAGTCCGAAGGTTCGTTAGTCCGAAGGTTCGTTATCCCGAAGGTCTGTTAGTCCGAAGGTTCGTTATCCCGAAGGTCTGTTAGTCCGAAGGTTCGTTAGTCCGAAGGTTCGTTAGTCCGAAGGTTCGTTAGTCCGAAGGTTCGTTAGTCCGAAGGTCTGTTAGTCCGAAGGTTCGTTATCCCGAAGGTTTGTTAGTCCGAAGGTTCGTTATCCCGAAGGTCTGTTAGTCCGAAGGTTCGTTATCCCGAAGGTCTGTTAGTCCAAAGGTTCGACAGTCCGAAGGTTAGACAGTCCGAAGGTTCGATAGTTCAACAATTCGATAGTGCGAAGGGTTCATATTAGTCTGAAAATATAACCTTATTAAATATTCTGAAGGCTCGATAGTCTGAAAAGACAACAAGGTTCGATAGTCTGAATCGACAATGCGGTTTGATAGTCCGAATTGAAAATAAGGAACCTTATTGTCAATTTGGACTACCAAACCCTTTGTGCTTTCGGATTAATAAACCTTCGGACTAATTAACCTTATTCTTAATTCGGACCATCGAACCTTCGGACAACTCGAGCCTTCGGATTATCAAATCTTCGGACTAACGAAACTTCGGACTATTGCATCAAATGCTCGGATCAATGGACCTTATTTCATTTGTGGACTAATGAAACCCCGCTTATAGGAAACGGGTGTGTTCGGACTATCAAACTTTCGGTTCAATAAACCTTCGGACTATCGAACCTTCGGACTATCGAGCGAACCCCATAGGCCTAAGTTTTTTTGCGGTAAATTTTTTTTGTGAGTTTGTGTGGTTCTTGAAAGAGAAGAACCGGAGATTCCGGTTTCCTTGAGAACCACACAAACTCACAAAATAGTTTGACCATTGTGAAACTGAAAACAACTTATCTTAAAAATGGCAGTTGTTTAAAAGCCACCGTTGTTCTTCTTTATTGAAGAATGGAAACACGAAATCGGATGTTAGAAACACTTTTCGGAACACACAGTCGTGAACCACATAACGACCGAGGATCGATATTTTGTTTTCCTTTATTCCTTTACTATACCCTAACCCCATTACTTAGCGCTTGCCCCAACGATCGAGGACCGAATTCGGACAAGCAAACCGTCCTTCGAGGATCCTTTGTTCCCTTTGTTCTCTTTTGTGTTTCGATCCTCGATCGTAATACCATACAAGAACACTATTTTCGTGACTCTGGTGGGAGTATTTTTTTCAGCAGGCTCATAATAATTTGTCAACCAATCTGTGGCCAAAACAACACAATATTTGGTTAACATCAAGTTGATGATACAAGCATGAAATTTGGCACACAATTATTTGGCTATGCCATTGCAGATTTGTCCTTTGAAAAGAATGTACGTACATGTACATGCAATTTTCAATTTTTTCGAAATGGCTGCCATTGCATGTTAATTTACCTCTATTTTCGAAGGTCAAATCTGTATAGCCAAATATCTTTTTCATATATGGCATACTCTGACTGTGTGTCAAATTCCATGCTTGAATAATCAAGTGAACAATGCTGTCGTATTAATATTGTGCACCAATCTGCATGACTATAGAGCCTTTTCGAATCCATGGCTTCGTTTCGTCTTAAGACGATTTTAGATTCCGAACTGCGAGATCTCCAGCCACATTCTGATGCCTGTTGTGCTTCAAAAAAACACATTTACACTCTAAAAACTGTGTTTAGGCGAGGAAACACTTTTCTTGCTATCAGTTTGTAAACATGTTTAGAAGCTAAATGCACGCATCCAATTCCTAAACGTCAACGTTTAATGGCTAAACACAATCCGTCCTCATGCTAAAAATGTTTAGCATTTAAATATGTTTACAAACTGATAGCAAGAAAGTGTTTAGAAAAGTGTTTACTCGCTAAACACAGTTTTTGCAGTGTACTCGATTGATGTGAACCATTGATTCGGAATTCGGAGACGAAGCCGAAGACGAAGTAAAGGTTTCGAAAAGGCCCATATAAGCCGCCACCAACGCGCATAATATAACGTGTCGCAAGTTACCGGAACAGGCCTCGGGGCCATCACGCGCTGAAATTCTAGAAAAAGAGCATTCGCCTCATGAATACATTTGCACACTTATATTTCCAGACGCCGGAGGTGCCGGTTAAATAATTTCTTGCGATTAATCGTTGAGGAAATGGTAACAAGGAAGATTTCAATGTCTTCCTACTTTAGATTGTGGGTCCAAAGAAGAGCACGTTTTCTGCACGCAGCTCGGAGGCAGAAACTAGACTGATTCGTGTTCGCGCAAGAATTATGCAGCCACTCAACACGTACAATTTAAGGTATGCTGTACACAATTTTCGAATTATTAAAAAAAATAAAAAAATACTGAATTTTAATATTAAAATTACCTCAATTGGATGTAAGTAAATAACAGTCTGAAGCATCCTGTGAAACTACAGCATCTGGTGTGCTGTGGTTTTCAAGAAAAGTACATTTTTTGTATCAATTTCCAACGATTTCCGGCCGGCAATCGTTGGAAAAAACTCGACTATTTTCATTCAATGTTCCCAATTTATTACAATTATTAGTCAGTCGGAAATAGTCCATATTTTATTTACAATACTGTTACACATCCGTGAATGGGTGATTAAAATTTAGTAAATTTTAACCAACGTTGGTTAAATTTGGTAACATGTAATTAACGTTAGGTAAAATGAAAAAATTAGTTGGTTTAAAAAAAATGGTTAAATATTTTGACCCAATTGGGTAAAATGGAAAATGGAAATTGGAAAAATTGGAAAAATTGGAAAAATGTACACATTGTTGGTTACAATTTTAATCAACTAAACACCTCACCAAAAGTAAGTCCCCCTCTCAACAATTCGCCATAACATCGTCAGATAAAACGATTTACCAATCAAACTTAGTTAGAAATAATCCTTTGACTGTTTCCTAAGTGTTGTTTAAAAATAAAAGATGTCCATGACTTCATGGCTGAATGAGCTCAAATTAATGACAAAAACTGCCCTTCTCAAAAGTCACAAAAGTTGATCTGCCACCTGCTTCACAGGGGTAGTCTGTAAAAGACCAATGGCAATGGCCCTGTCTTGGTCAGACAGTCTGGGCATAATGCTTAATTTAAGAACACGGAAAAAAATCAGTAGGCCTATGCTTGTCAACTGCAAGGTGTATTGGGACAAGGAATGGGACTGATCACCTAACATCTCACTGTGCTAAGCTCTGAGCCAAGAAAAGGATTTGCATGGTTGAATGATCCTAAATTGATTACAGATTAGAGTAATGTACACTTGGTGGGTATTTTAAACTGCATTCAACCACAGGTGTTTTTTCCATTAGTAAGAAGCCATTCATAAACTTTTGTGACTTTTGAGAAGGGCAGTTTTTTTCATTCATTTGAGCTCATTCAGCCATGAAGTTATGGACATCTTTTGTTTTCAAACAACATTTAGGAAACAGTCATATGATTATTTTTAACTAAGTTTGATTGGTAAAATGTTTTACCTGGCGATGTTATGACGAACTGTTGAGAGGGGGACTTACTTTTATTTTAACAAATCAACTTTTATTACATGTTTTGAGAGTGTTCGAGGAGTGACACATATTTATCTTCATAAACAGTATACCGTTATACAGGTATCGAGTTTCATATTTTGTACAGTGTAAACAAAATATCGAGTATCATAGAAACTCTGATGAAAACAGGAACTGTACTGAAGTATTCACTTTACTTCCTCGATTACCTATACACGTATATCCCCTTATTTTCTTTCTGTGTCAATTTAGAATAGCAGAAGGGGTAATTCCTGTTTTGAAGCATTGAACAAAAGGGGAACTATGCATTTTATTTCCGCTTTAGACCAGGTATACCGGTAATCCACCATTTGAACTATACATAAAAAATTATATATATGAATCATCGATATAAAAGAACATTACGTCATCATATCCTTGGATGTGGGGGACTTTCCCTGTTTTTCTCCCCAATTTTACCCTTTTTGTATACAATTTTCTATAGTTGTTGCTTTTTGCCCGCAAGAAAGCGATGTCATACAAGTGTAGGCCTGAATACTGGGACTTCACAATAGCCCCAATGAGTTATAATTAATTTACTATGTCCATTCAACGCGAGGTCAGTTTGCTTTCAGTTGGTCGCGTAACAATACCAAGGTATTTCACAAACAAGATTGGAACCTATAGGGCCTATACCCTACACAATTAAAAACGTGCAAACGGCACGTGAAATTTTCTTTCAATGACTGAACTTTTGACTGATCTTTTGACTGATCAAGTGAATACAGTCACGTATACATCATCCCCACGCAAAGGTTTACCACACAAATAACTCATCATGTCATATACTGTTCGAATCGTAGGGCTACCAAACTTGTTCTCTTCAGAACCTCACCAAATCACAGACTCGTATGAATACAGTTGCAAAATCAATGCTGTTTTGAATGAAGGATGTTCAGAAGATTCTAAAAATTCAAAGCAGAAAACTTATGTACATTGAGGCAGCAACTTGTTCAACGATGTTCAACCGATACAGCTTTATATTGTCAAGAAAATATATTGTTAATAATAATAGGCCTGAACATTAACTTAAAGGGATCGTATACGTTTGGTAATTGGAACCCACTGTTTGTTTCAATCCTATATAGTTATAGGTATATACCATAAAACTAAACTCTAGCGATTTTGAGATATTGCCGAAAATCTGGAGTTGTTATGTCCACGCAGGAAGAATAATCTGCATTGGAATACACAATCTGAGAAACGTCACTGCAGTAACGCTTCTCAGATTCAAATCTTTGGGGATAAAAAGTGATATCTTTTTCCATAACCGTAGTACATCGAAGTGAACAGTTTCTAAAAATGCATTATACTATCCAAAGCTGCTGTACTTCTTACCAAGTAAGTTTTTATTGCCATTAAATTTTGGAGTAATTACCAAACGTATACGATCCCTTTAAGGTGATTTTTTAGATTCCCAACTGCGAGATTTCCAGCCATATTCTGATGCCTGATTTGCACTATTTATATTTGCCTCCATATTTTCTATTTGCTTCTCAGTGATTCGGAATTCGAAGGTGAAGTCGAAGCCGAAGCCGAAGCCGAAGACAAAGCAAATAGGTTTCGAAAAGGCCCCAAGAAGGGCAAACACTATTGTGCCCACCCTTGGAGGTCGGAGATTGTCACTAAAATGTTGCCCGGGGTGGGGATGTTGTCACTCCAAAAGTGACAATCACCACGTCTTGGGTGGGGCAGCCCAAGGAAGGTGGAGGAGTGGGGGAAACATTGATAGGCGCATTACGGAAACAAAATCGGACGTAGTTAAGTCAAACAGCTGGTTTTACAAAAGAATATCCAAAACGACTTTGGATATCGTAGAAATGCAAGGCTCTCGGCTTACCACAATGACCAGTTTCTAATACACTGGAGCAAATGTGTTCCTGAAATCTGTTTCTAACTAATATTCTGTTTGTAACGGGCATAGTTCACACAACTGCAGCTAATCTATGCCCAAACAACATACTGCTGTCGACTTATCAGAGCAGCCATTTTTTTACAATCAAAGAAAGAAAGCCCGCCATTTTGAGCAAATTTTCAAAGAATGGTCACAGAAAAAAAATTAACCATTAAGTATTTCCATCTGTGCCTTGCCAAAATTAGACGCAAGACCCATCATACGGTTTGTATGGGATTCCATCGGAAATAGAAACAATGATTTATAACCCCCATCCAGTCGTACTGCGCGCACGCTTCTTGCAGACGGGAATTTATTATGTTCCTTATCGATGATTTGTGTGGTCATTCGTGAGGTAATATATAGCTGTGCTGAATTTACCTAATATTCGATTCGCATCCGAATGGCATTTGTCTTTTTCGAATATTCGAGAGAAAAAAAATTGTAAAATTTGCCTGGTGCATGTTAGTTATTTGTAAATGCTACATTTTTGTCGAGTTACCAAAAGGGCGGTGTAGCACGAATTTCAGACTCTATAAAATACGGACTCATTGGTAGTATTGCGCATGCTTAACTAGGTGATAATAATGATAACTTAGGAGAGTGACCGGTCACGTGATATGATTTAACCAATAATACAGGGGAAATGGGTCCGATCTTGACAGGAGTTTGATATTCATATCACACCGGTTCATTTCACGCAAACGTGAACGCGAAGCCAATTTTCGGACGTCACGAAACATTTTGCTACGACAATGTGCGAGCTCATTAGGCCTCTAATAAATTGTGATCCCACGGGTAGTTCAAGATGTTCGTGAGGCCTATAAATGGGAGGGATTGTAGAAATATTTGTGAAGATCTAGCTTTTTTATGACTTATGGCTTCCATCTGGAGAGATTCTGTTCACATTAAAGAACAACGTGTGGGTCCATCTGATATAAAGGCGGGGAGTTACATTTTAGACCTGGGCCCAATTTCATAGAGCTGTTAAGCAAACAAATTTGCTTAGCACAAACAGTCTTGCTCATTAAAAACAGGTTACTAGCCAAAATTATACATGTTTTTCATGCTAAGCAAGAAAACAGCTGATTATCAATCCAGAACAATAAAGATCAGGTAAACATTTGGTCTGTAACCTTGTTTTTGCCAAGGACAAATTGTCATGCTAAGCAAATTGTTGTGCTTAGCAGCTCTATGAAATTGGCCCCTGAGCTCAGCGATTGACGAACATATTAGGGGTAGTTTGAGGAAGGGGAGTGAGTATACAAACAATTGAGTATAGGTCAAATTTAAAATTAAAAATGTTCTAGGGATCTGAATCTGTAATTTCCAGTGAAAAACACAAAACCACTCTACTCCATGAGCGTCACCAGGGGTCAATTTAATAAAACATGTAAGCACAAACATTTGCTTAGCATAAAAAAGTCTTGCTCAGTAAAAACAGGTTACCAGCCAAACTCTATAATGTGCTTTTCTTGCTAAGGAAAAACCAACTGAATACCAGTCACAAACAATAAACATCACCTGAAAATTTGGTTTGTAACCCTGTTTTTGCAACAACAAAAATGTTCATGCTAAGCACATTTTTGTGCTTACAAATTGGCCCCAGGTGGCGTTCTTTCTGTCTGATTTTGTGGTTTTTTTCGGATGGTACATTTAAAGGGTGCATTGCGAATATTCGAATAATTAACGGACTCCGAGTTTGAATACCGGAAAACTACATTATTCGAAAATGCACAGCACCTTTATTCCGTATAATAATCATAATACTAATCGAGCAGATTCGTGTATACGTTCGTCGTATGTCACCCTCTTTAAAATATCCACAATCGACTGTTGGTGTGGGTTCTCATACGCCATAAAATGCAAGAAGACGGTGCCTTGATTGTTGCTCTAACACACATTCCCAGGCATCTATTTGTTTTCTCGGATTATTGTCAATGTCTACAACGTGTCGGTCGTTCAGCCTTTGGTCAAAACACGAATCGGATCGAACTGTTTGAACTTGGCCCGCAGCAGAATTGAAAACATCTTCCCAACAGCCAACAATGTTGCATGGTATCATGCACGTCATGGATGTATCTGACGGATGATATATTTGGGTTACTCGGCTGCAGCTGCCTAAAACCTGGAGCCTAATTATTGACGATCGGAAATGCCTCTACATTTCCGACCGTCAGTAATAAGGCTCCAGGTGGGGGAGGTATTTAGGCTCCGGGGGTGGGGGGGGGGGAGGAAGGTATCTGGAATTTATCTTAAAAAAAATAAAAATTTAGATTGGAGTTTTTCTTCAAACAATTTAGATTTATTAGCCACACATATCAATCGTTTGGGTTCCTGGATATTGGAAGTATAGACGATGTGCCCTCTGACGTCACGTGTTTACATCTGTATTCAAATGTGCCCGGCAGTGATGCGCACCCATCGTGTTTTACATCAAATTTGCTTAAAGAGTGACGTCGCAGGTCAAATCGCCTTTGAATTATGTGACCTCTGATGTCATCTCTTAACCAAATTTGTGTAAAACACGATGCGTGCGCATATTGACGGGCACATTTGAATACAGATGTAAACAGAGGCACATCGTCTAGAATGAATTTCATTTCAAAGTTGTATTGCCCCTATAGTTGTATTTGTTCCCTGAATTTTCACTCGAATAATGTCAGAGCGGGAATGACTTGGTCAAGTTTAGTCCCATTCTGTGCCGCCGTTAGTTCGTAATGATTAACAAAAATGGCACATTTATTACACAGAACTGTAAATCTTTAAAGATTTATAGGACTCGTGTGTACGTTAAGAGGAAATGGACCAACTGAAACGTTTAACAGCTTCCTTCTTGAAGATAGGATGCACATGTTATAGTAAATATCGTTTAACTGACCTGTCTGAAGTTTTACAACAATGGATGCCGAGAAGAAGAAAAAAACAAGAAAAACCTGCGTTCGTTTTCAACCGGCGTCGGGCCGTTGTTCTCGTTGTTCTTTGCTATTTCTTTTTGTTTTGTAACATTACATTTTTCGGAACAATTACAGGATACCTAGCGCAATCATTATGCTGGATGCCTATAATCATTATTTACTTAAAAATAAGTCAGACATGTCTTCAATATCTGCAAATCCTGTTTGTATCCTATATTTAAAGGTAGTATACACCATTTGCAAACTTACAAAAACAAACAACTGAATTATTATGAAATATGTTACTTGACTGTAAGTGAATAATAGTCTCAAGCTTCCCATGAAATCACAACACCAGGGGCCAATTTCATAGAGCTGCTAAGCACAAAAATATCATGGCTTAGCATGAAAATTTGTCCTTGGAAAAAACAAGGTTACAGACCAAAGTTTTACATGATCTTCAGCTGGTTGTTTGCTTAGCATGAAAAACAAGTAGAATTTTGACTGGTAACCTGTTTTTATTGAGCAAGACTTTGTTGTGCTAAGCAAATGTTTGTGCTTAGCAGCTCTATGAAATTGGCCCCTGATGTGCAGTGGTTTTCAAGAAAGGTGGAATTTTGTTTCGTTTTTGAAAAAAATCTCACTATTTTCAAACACTGTCCAATTTATTAAATTTACGTAGTCCACGTTTTATTTACAATACTGTTTATACACATCCGTGAATAGATGCCAGCCAACCAGTCTGGTTTCCTAACTTGATAATTTTCCCTGACGTCTATACATTTCTCAGTTTCGTCTGAAGGAAGTCAAGGAACCAGACTACAAAAAACAGTATTGAATTTCTTGGTTTTTCAAGCATCTATGAACAGCGTCGTAATGTTTACTATAAATATGAAACCCCTAATAACCCATCCATTTTCTAAAATTACAACAAAAGCAAGTGGTGTATTCTACCTTTGAAGCTTGTGAAATTATATCCGTTTCGTGTGTTTATGCCCCCATCCTGTCCTGTATCGTTTCGATAATCGAGGCTTAAAATGTCCTTTTTTGATACCATTCTTACCACGTAACTTAGAAATCCGACAGATTTTAGAGTATTTTTCCAAATATGGGTGACTTTACTTACATATTTTTCCAAAGAAATTAGTCATTTTGTTTTGGATATCAGAAAATTAGCATGGCATCGCCTGAGGCTGGTCACGATATAATGTTTTCCAACATTTTATTCCGGTAAGGTTCATAAACTGAACCATTAGACACACGCGCATGCGCATGTGCTGTCTGAAACGTTTTTAAGAACACGACACGGACATTAAAGGCAGTATAGTATAGTGTTCTAAAACGGACAGGCAAACGTCGTGGTTCAACTTTCAAAACGTCGTGGTTCAACTTTCAAAACGTCGTGGTTCGGCGTTCAAAACGTGGTGGTTTAACTTTCAAACGTCGTGGTTCAACTTTCAAAACGTCGTGGTTCAACTTTCAAAACGTCGTACTTCAACTTTTTAAAACGTCGTGGTTCGGCGTTCAAAACGTCGTGGTTTAGCGTTCAAAACGTCGTGGTTTAACTTCCAAAAGGTCGTGGTTCAACTTTCAAAACGTCGTGGATGTACATTCAAAACGTCGTGGTTCAACTTTATGATAATTCGGGAGTTTTGTTCTTATGATGTTCGCAATTGTGGAATATTAAACCGTTAACAAACAATACAAAAATATAATGGAACATTCGTAAAACTAATTAGGTAGGAAGGCGTGGTTCAACAGTCGTGATCAATTTAATCTCTGGAAACATCCCTTGGACACAATTATTGCAAACATAACATTTTCAAGTATCTCACGCGATCATGCAGGTAGGTATCATAAAACACACAGTTGGCAGGTCCGATCTACCCGTACACTTCGAGAGTCGTGCCGCCCTATAAGCTTGTGGACAAAAAGCACAGTCATTAAATCAACTGACTGTGGCTGCCGGTCGCTTGCCTGACTGGTGTGGGGGAGGTGGGGGGGGGGGGGGGGGGGGGGGGGGGGGGGGGGGGGGGCACCCATCACCCGAGGTAATTACACGCAATGGTCCCGAGGGTGCTATAAACCCTCCCGCCTTTATACCTCGATATATGCCCGCTGGCCCATACGTTGGCTTCACTGTCAACACAGCAGAGAAAGAGCTCGTTCATCCCGAATTTTGATTAGCCTATTCGCCATTAGGAGAATGTTTTGATACCACATTAAAAAAATGGCTGTCTAATCACTGCAACAACACAGACCTATTTAAAGGGAATATAGCCTACAACATTTGCAAACATAAAAAGAAACTACCAAATTATTATAAAATACCTTTTAGTAGACTGCTGGTGAACGACAGCCCACTGGAGCACACTGCAAAATCATAACACCTGGTGTGCCGTCATTTTCCAACAAAAATGTATTTTTATATCAATTTCCAACACTGGTCGGCCGATCAGCGTTTGAAAAAAAGTATTATTTTTTTCTTCTTCAAATAAACTACCTTTAATCTACCATATTTAGTAAGTCTGCATTTTGTTAGCCTAATATGAAAATATGAACAGGTACAAGCCAGCTAGACTGGTTTCCTGACCGTACCATTGTCCCGAATTGCTCCGTTTTATATAGGGTTGGGTCTGGGAACAGACTACCAGAACACGATTGTTTTGTTGGTTTTTCCAGCATCTACGAACACAAATCTTTAAACAAGTCAGTGTAACAATTTTTGCTATACAATACTAATCTCCCAAATCCATCCATTTCTGAAAATTAGAGCAAAAACAAATGAACATTGATGTATATCCCCTTTAAGGGCAATTGATACAAACTTAATTAAGTAATGGCGACGGTAAATTAGTCCAAAGTAACATATTTTTATCCGGTTGAGGAAGAGACGTCGCTTCTGCTTTCCAATTCACTGCGTCTACTCTGATAAATCCGGATTAATCTCGACGAGATTATTATCTCTAATTCGTTAATGCAAATCCATCAGTACTCTAACTGCAGGTTGCAGGGTCTTCCATTGAGACTCAGATACTGAGAAAGACAAAATCTTCACACGTACCCCGTTCGCGAATATTTTTTTCCCAAACCTAACTGGCAGATTTCATGAATTATTCAGTAGTTGCATTGATCACTGTACAACACTTAGGTTCTAGGTCTCTTTTTCCCCTTAAATTAAAAATACTCCAAATATATCAATTTGACTAGAAAAAAAAAAGAGGTGACCTACAGCAGGATTCGAACCAGGGATCTTTGATCCATAGCCCATCCCACTACCCACTACACTACGTATAGCAGCTCGACAACAGCTGTTCTTTAAAGTGATTTAATGTAACTAGTTAACTAAATAACAACAATGCTGTGACGTCATGTTTTATTCCGATGAATAAACATAACTTCTCATCCAAACTACTGAATAATTCATGAAATCTGCCAGTTACGTTTGGGAAAAAAATATTCGCACCCCGTTCAATCGGAGTAACCTTTTAGTTTTCTAACCAGAAAAATACAAAACACCACCCACACATTAATAAACGGCGCAATCAGATCAGTTGTAAGATAAGTTGTTTGCGGCGGCACCATGTGGTACATTCTCTTTTGTGAGTTGTGCCGTTCTGAAAAGGAGACTCTAGCGACGGACAGATCATACTGACCGAAACGTTGACGGTGAGTACCATCCGTTTCTTTACAGAACCACACAAACTTACAAAAGAGAATTCACCACACGGTGCTACCGCCAACAACAGTTTCTTATCTTATTGCCTTTTCACCTTGCAAACCTTCTAATCTCATCCAGGTCAGAGTTTCCCTTGCACCCTCGTTAAAACAAATGGCTGAACACAATCGTTCTTGAAATGAGACTATACTTTAAACTGTTTAGTCTGATTCCCAGACTAAATGACTCTTTTTGTTGATGACCAATTAGGGGCCTTTTCGAAACCTTTGCTTTGTCTCCGTCTTAGGCTTCACTTCTAAACTCCGAATCACTGAGAAGCAAATAGAAATGGAAGCAACAAGAAATATTCGAACTTTCGGGTTCATATCAATCAGTTGAATGTTTATGAAGCACAACAGGTACATGTACCAGAATATAGCTGGAGTTCTTACAGTCGGGAGCCTAATATCACCTTAAGCCAAAACGAAGCCATGGATTCGAAAAGGCCTTAGGTCTGGTAGCCGCCAATGTCAATGAGTTAATTTTATACAGTTGTCTATGGATTGTCATTTGAGGCCATTGGGCCGAGTGAAAACCAGAGTTTACACAACTGAGGCATGCAGTTACAAATTAATGAGATTTGTATAATTTGTTTTGATCGACTGTCATATTTGATATATTTTTCAATATGAGGATTTTTTTCTGAATTAATGATTGCATTTTTTTGATGGTATTTTTTTGATAGTTTATTTTGTTTTTGAGGGTCTATTTTTTCTGTGCAAATTTCCGTTCATTCATGCACGAAGGCAGGAAAGTGCTTTTATTTCATTGTATTTAAAAAAATTGTGATCAATGGTGGACAACTAAATGCAACCTTCTTTAACAAAAATTTAAGTAGACATAACTTGTAAACATAGTATGCAAATTACGTGAAATGTTCACAGTTAATAAATCAGTAAGGTGTATCTGTGCTTTATCTCTATTTTTAAATTGTTTTAATTCTGCGAGCCATCTTTTTTTTAAATATGTTTTCTCTCATTAAGTCACTTTTCTTTTTACTCACACTGATAGCGTTGGTGCAATATATAGGCCATTTTTACCAAATGTTATTCGATTACATTACTTTAGTTACTTTTCGTTCAAAAGCCTCCATTTGAAGCTTCAGGCTTTCCTTCTAATCAGATTATGGCGTTGGCGTGGTTTTTGTTCTCGTAAGGATTTCTAATAACAAGTAATTTATATTTCAACGATAATGCTTGACTAATTTCGTGCATGTAAATTACATGTACGTGTACGTAAAAACGCCGTCGCTCCTCAGCGTATCTATAATGCATGCACCGTAGTGCAAAAAGTCTCTGTATTTTTCGTTTGCAAAAGTTGGCGCCATATGGCGACACACACGTTATTTTCCCAAGGTTGTATATGACGTTGTGTGAAATTACTACCAGAAGAGACGCAACAGGGTATTAAGCTTGGTACACATTGACTAAATACATTGAAATCGAATTAAGCACAGATATTTACCAAATTAAAGCAAATGGTATTACCATCCGGGAATGTGTGTATAGTTGCAAGATGATTTTCGTTTGATACCTAAAATTGGCTGAGCTACAAGTTTCTGGTCATCAGATCATTGGTGACTGCTGTACGGTAAAGATCTGGGACCAATTTTATGGAGCTGCGATGCACAAACAAATTGCTTAGCATGACAATTTCTTCCTCGGCAAAAACAGGGTTATACAAACCAAAATGTTCAGGTGATGTATATTGTTTGTGATTGGTATTCAGCTATTTTGGTTTTTTTTTGCTTAGCGTAAAAAGCACATGAAGTTTTGGTAACCTGATATTAATGAGCAATTTGTTGTGCTTAGCAGAACCATGAAATGGCCCACGATCGCTAAGATGGAAACTATGAAAGCCAGCGCAGACTTGACGATGCTAATAAGCGAGGGTCTTCAATTTAACACAGACCCAAACCTTCGAAAGGAAACCTTCATCTCGACCAGCTGCGAACATATTGGGTAAAGATTGAATGAGCGATATCGATTTGGGTATCAGATTGGACATCGTCGCCCGTGCAATAATTGAGACTACACGCCGACGAAGGCGTCAACGTGAACCTTCACGGAAAACGATCCTTCAATGAAGGAAGCATCTACGGTTTGTATTTTTCAATTACTCTGAGCGCGACTGATTTACGTCTATAGGGTATGATTGATACTCACGATCATGACGAACTTTGTGTGGTGAAAACGGTAGACTCCCCTCGTCGTTATTGAGGAAGATGAGATAAACGCACAGCTAGCTATGATGTATACAACAAGACACCTTATTATGAGAGCAAGATGAACGACGCCAAAATGATCCGTGGAGAGTTTTTTTGCTGATTGTTGCGATATCACGCTGGCGGCCACTCGTCGGGGAGAGAGTTCAGTCTCGTAAGCCTCATACCTGTCGAACGTCTAGCAGTGAAATCGTCCCAATGCGGAAGTTCCCGCGGTTAAATCGAGCCCGGACGATCGTGCCCTACGAAACTCGCAATGACGTGACGGGTAAACCCCCTGCCAATAACCTTGACGTTTCTCTGGCGTTCTTTGTTGTTGTTACATAGTCATCGCGCTGACTAATTTCATTGTCACGATCACAACCAGGGACCACGGTTGGCTGCGCGAATACCATTGCATTTTACGTAAAGTGCGCGTAGTACGGCCCCCGGCTTACGCCGTTCATGGCATATGATATACTCTGGGGAGACGGGGAACAGACGGAGTTTCCAACCGCTTGTTTAGAAAACCGGTTGTTCGGTTATGAAACTAATCACACAACGGACCGCGTTTATTGTCGTATAGCTTGCAGTTCAGTCATATTTCGCTGTCAGAAAAAGTCCCAGTGTTTTCCAAATTTTGTCTTTATTTTCCACATCAGGCACATACTGATATTCATCTGGCACAGATTTGCGCTGTCACTGGCAGCTACGGGTTCGGTTTAGATAAGATTTTTGCGTGGGCTGCTGCTGACGAGAGCAAATCGTGGGCGGAGACGCGAGTTATAAGATTACCCTACTTGAACTTCAAATTCTGTCAGATTGTTATTGAGTAGAAAATCTGTTTTATCAACAAAAAATCTGGAAGGAAGATGAGAAACAAGCCTTGACGGCTTTAGGCAACATTTTGAACGCTGGGTAACAAACAAGTGCGTGCCATTTCGGTGATATTTTTGTTGCCGGACTATACACAGTTTGAATAAATGCTATTTTGAGACGTCATCGTACGTGGAAACTGTGTTGGCGGCTGTTTCATGTATAGGGCTATATCGTCGCCGGTTCTTTCCTCGCCTTCCACCGCTGCGACCCGGGTTCGAATCCCACCTAGGCTAATATGTGAATTGGATTGGATATTCAGTTCCTGCCTGATTCCGTGTTTTTTCCCCCCTGAATATTCCTCCGAGGTTTTCCTCCAACATCTCAAACTGTAACTTCTTCACATTGTTTTCTCCCACTTACCCATAATGTAATTGGCGCTACATCGCTGTTGGATGTTAAAATTAAAATTAAAGAAAATACAAATACCGCACAGGGGTAAAAAAACAAAAAACAGATTCAGTATTAGCTTTCAAAAAAAAATATAAAAAAATAATAATAGTGAATTATAGTAGACAATCCCTTTATTAAGATTAAATTGTGAACATAAGGGTTCTGACTAGATAAGCAGATTCTATAGTTTGGATGTTGAACCGAAATTTTGCTCTCAAGTTCGCCGCTAATTAGTTTATTTTTAATTAATTGTCTTTATATTAAAAAAAATGGACAGACAGGACACAAAATCGACGTTTAATCAGCGTAAGAAACGTGGCGAGAATTCATCAACCTCTCGTTATATTCCGCCTACGTTTTTTTCATCTCAAATTGATTGGCTGCATAGTATAGACCTCGGTAAACGAACATTGCCGAACCAAGTTCTCACCCAAAAAACAACCCACCAGACTTATTAATTTCGAAGACCTGACATCAACAAGTGTGTGTAATATATCACGCGCCACGGACGAGTATTGTTGCAAGCACGATTATGCTCGACTCAGCCCGAGGGCGGGAAACAGTAAGTGTTCTTTGGTGTACACGGGGAAGGGGTTCCGTTCTGTTCAAATAATTTCTCTTCTCATTAATTATAACGCATGCTGTGCTATGATGACATTACCGTATATTGCGGGTATTTTCGAGCATACTTTCTTTTATGTGGACCGCATAAAATTGACCGGGTTCTATGAAATTCGTTTACCATTAACAGCTTTTACAAATTTCCTCGAAAGCCTTCCTGTTTATCACCACTGGTTAAAACAGGATTTGTGTAATGCATTTGTATGCGATTGTTTTTAATACATTTGTATGCGGATGAAATCACCATGTGTAAGTTAGTTTGTTAGTCAGTAACAAACGTTTATATAATTTGGCACCTTGTCAGTTAGTTTGTTAGTTAGTCAGTAACAAACGTTTATAATTATAGTTCGGCACCTTGTCAGTTAGTTTGTTGGTTAGTCAGTATTAAAACGAACGTTTATATAGTTCGGCACCTTGTCAGTTAGTTTGTTAGTTAGTCAGTTACAAACGTTTATATAGTTCTATACACCTTGTTAGTTAGTTTGTTAGTTAGTCAGTAACGAACGTTTATATAGTTCGGCACCTTTCCAGTTAGTTTGTTAGTTTAGTCAATAATAAACGTTTACATAGTTCGGCACCTTGTCAGTGAGTTTGTTAGTTAGTCAGTTACAAACGTTTATATAGTTCTACACCTTGTCAGTTAGTTTGTTAGTTAGTCAGAATATAGTTTGGCACCTTGTCAACTTGTCATCTATCTACTGGAGACGTTGGAAGTGCGAAGCCGAACCAAAGATTATTTGCAAATGTCTCGGAAAAGCCCATGAGCGTACGTGCCTACTACACAAGCGCAGTCGTGCACTTTTGAGCAATAAGCCATTTGCGCGTGATCCCGAGTTAAATTTGAATAACATCTGGTACACTGACTTGCTCATATAGCTTGGCACAGTTTAACTTTAAATTCTCCAGACCAAAGACGCTGTTGCTATATCACGTGATTCGGGGCAAGCCTTACGCGTCATATACGCTAACAACCCCCAGCTCTGGAATGGTCTGGTGTCTTTTTACCATTCTCACCCATTGTAAACAATATATTGGTGCTGAGCGTCTCTTACGTAACTATGCAAAAGCTTGCCCCGAATCACGTGATATAGTCTTTGGTCTGGAGAATTTAAAGTTAAACTGTGCCAAGCTGTGTGAACAAGTCAGTGTACCAGATATTATTTAAATTTAACTCGGGGTCACGCGCAAATGGCTTATTGACAACAGCTACCAATTCTACCAAGCGAGAGCGCTAAATAATATTTTCCCATTTGTAACACCGTAGACCACTAGAGCGCCACTCCCGTATACCTTTATGGGTAAAAATGACATTTAAGAGCACTTATGTCCTGTTTCGTAAACATCAATTTTGTTGACCCGCATCTCGGCCGAGATCCAACCGAGCTTGTTCGTATTTAATGGCGCGTGTATTGTGGTTTAACGGACATTTCAAAATGGGATTTCCCCCATGCTCGAACGTCCCAGCCCATGATCCGGTTTTAAACATACTTGTTTAAAACCTTAGAATCTTAGAAATCTGGGAGCACACGACACGCAAACTTTGGCGTTGACTGGCGTTTTTTGCCGCAACAGTCCTGAACGCCTGAAAAATACCTCGTCTGCTACGAACGCGCGTTGGAGAACGCGACTTGCCGCTACTTGCCGCAACTCAACGCCAGATATCTATCATGTTTTATTTTTGACGCGCCTGAACGCGCTTCAACGCCAGTGAACGCAAGAAAAATCGTCGTGTGCTACGGATGGCGGCCAGACTTGGCAACGGCGGCGAGGCTTTGGACAATCAGGATGGGTTAAAGTAGCGGAAACGACGCTATACTGAACGCCAAGTCTGGGCAGCGTGTGCTCCGACCAGGATCCGCTGGCCGCCAACTCTTGCGGCGAGAGGCGTTCACTCTTGCGGCAAAAAACGCCAGTCAACGCCAAAGTTTGCGTGTCGTGTGCTCCCAGCTTAAGACAGCCCTAGGAAAACATCCCACATCACAACCTTAGTTTCACGCTTGCACGTCACCGGCGTAAAGTCAAACTGGACGATGACGCTAATGGCCCTGTCACACCAGAACGTTTTAGGCCAACGCGTAAGTAGCGCGTTAAAAATAGTTGATACGCTGACAAACGCTGAACTTCCACAGAAAAATTCAAGTGGAACCGTGATTTCAGCGTGTCCATGACGCGTTGATAACGGGTTCATAGCGTTCGCCAGCGCGTGAATAACGCGTTAGTAACGCGCTCGACGACTGATGAACGACTGCCCAGCGCGTGAGTAGCGCGGTCTAACGCGCGCCAGCATACGGCAACGACCACATGATTAGTTGTACAAAAAGATGACGCGCTACTACACTAATGGTCCTGTCACACCATAACGTTTTAGGCAAACGTGTTGGAATTTCGGTAACACGCGGGTAAACGTTGACCAAACGTTAGCCCAGCGTTCGCAACGCGCTGAGCGCTAATGGCCCTGTCACACCAGAACGTTTTAGGCCAACGCGTAAGTAGCGCGTTAAAAATAGTTGATACGCTGACAAACGCTGAACTTCCACAGAAAAATTCAAGTGGAACCGTGATTTCAGCGTGTCCATGACGCGTTGATAACGGGTTCATAGCGTTCGCCAGCGCGTGAATAACGCGTTAGTAACGCGCTCGACGACTGATGAACGACTGCCCAGCGCGTGAGTAGCGCGGTCTAACGCGCGCCAGCATACGGCAACGACCACATGATTAGTTGTACAAAAAGATGACGCGCTACTACACTAATGGCCCTGTCACACCATAACGTTTTAGGCAAACGTGTTGGAATTTCGGTAACACGCGGGTAAACGTTGACCAAACGTTAGCCCAGCGTTCGCAACGCGCTGAGCGCGTTACCCACACGCTGGAACACGCTGCCACACGCTGAGGAAAAAAATACATTTTTCAACATACCTAAAAAAATTCAGCGTTTGCCAGCGTGTGACTGCACACGCTGGCGGCGCGCAGGAAGGCCGTTACTCACGCGTCGAACGCGCTAGACGATCGTTACCAACCCACTACTCTCACGCTGGCGACCAGCTGTCGTATTTTTACTATAAATCAGTGATGCGTTCCTTACACGCTGAGCGCGTTCCTCACACGCTACTCACGCGCTGGCATACGCTATGAACCCGTTATCAACCTGTATGGACACGCTGAAATCTCGGTTCCACTTGACTTTTTTCTGTGAAAGTTTAGCAATTGCCAGCGTATCAACTATTTTTAACGCGCTACTCATGCATTGGCCTAAAACGTTCTGGTGTGTCAGGGCCATAACCAGCGTGTCGCAAGCGTACGCCAGCGTACACCAGCGTGTGAGTAGCGGGTTGATAACGATCGTCTAGCGTGTTCGACGCGTGAGTAACGAACCTCCAACGCGCCGCCAGCGTGTGCAGTCACACGCTGGCAAACGCTGGAAATTGTAGGTATTTTGAAAAAAACAAAAATTTCCTCAGCGTGTGACAGCGTGTCCCAGCGTGTGAGTAACGCGCTCAGCGTGTTGCTAACGCTGGCCTAGCGTTGGTCAGCGTTTGCCAGCGTGTTGCCAAAATTACAACACGCTACTCACGCGTTGGCCTAAAATGTTCTGGTGTGACAGGGCCATTAAATTGGGATGGTGATGCTTGATGAATAAGTTGATCAGGGAGCTCGTTCCAGTCTGTTTTGGTATACGCTTGCGTGCGACATTGCAAGGAAGCGTATCATTGATTATGTATATTTCTTTGTGGTCTTTCCATGGGATGATTTAATCAGGGATGAAGCATAGTGAGCCAACTGACTTTACTACGATGCTGCATGGAGGGTTGGCCATTTTAGATTTTGCTGCATTTCTGTGACCCTTGATGTTCTTTGGTAGTCACCTGTTACGAATCTTGCCGCTTGCCGCTGAACGTTTTGCCAATTTGTTGATGTGGGTTAACTGATGGGGATCTCAAACTGTGGCTGCATATTCTAACTGTGGTCAAATCAGAGTATTGTAGGCTGCTTCTCGAACTGTTAAATCACATCTTGAAAGATTACGCCTCACAAACCAAGTGTTCTATTAGCCCTGTTTGATATTTTGTTAATTTGGAGAGACCATGACAAATCTTTCAAAATTTCAACTCCAAGATATGGAGGATTGCATACTACAGAAAGGTCGACATTCATCATTTTGTAGATACAATCACAATGATTTTTACTTCTTGTCATAATGGTGTTACATTTCTGTGCATCAAATGCCATTAATGAGACCAAGTCACAAGGCTATTCAGATCTTTTTGGAGTTGTTGTTGGTCATTAAGATTGGCAATACGACGGAATAATAGGCAGTCATCAGCAAATATCTTAATGTTAATCTCTTTGCTAATGTTGTCACCAATGTCATGGATGTAGAAACACTAGAGGTCCTAATAACGGGCCTTTGGTACTTCTGATGTAACTGCTATAGGGTCTGATGTTTCCCCATCTACAACTACTTGTTGGGTTTTGTTGGTTAACCATGTTCTGATCCGTAGGTGATCCCTCTAATCCCATAGTGTTCTACCTTATGAAGTAATCTCTTATGAGCGACAGTGTCAAATGCTTCGCTGAAGTCAAGCACCTGCACGTCTATCTGGGCTTTATGATTTCGATCTATAGATGTCAGTGGATTTCTTCCATGGTGTTTATGAGTTGGGTTTCGCACGGATGATGTTTAAGAAACCCATGCTAGTACTTCTTCAATTATAACCCTTAATAAATACACAGTGTGGACATCAAATGATACTAGGACTTATAAATAACATCGTTTTCGTATTCCATCCATGGATTTGGACGGCAGACTCGTTTATCCATCTGGAAGCCGGTATGGGTGCACTAGCCTAATTCGAGTCCAATTGAAAACAGTGTAAAATCAACAATGTTCGGGACCAAGTTTCATGCACACTGACATCACTGGGGTTTCTCAAGCAACAATCAGATTATTGTCTTGGTCTTTATCTTTCCATTTCTTTTCAGTTTTTAGTGGGTTAGCCAATTACATTTGTTAATATTCACACCAAAAGAAACTCACCTCCCGAAAAGTGATACTTTCCGAGCCTGCAAGCAGCCATTTTACAAATGGCATCCCTCCACGTTCTAGAGCAATTAGGACCCATTTTTTAACGGTAATTTTATCAAGTCTGCCCTTTTTTAGATTAAAGCTAAAAAACCAGGGAGTTGATTCCATGCTATATTTACACAATCTCACAATTGTTTTTGCCTCCTTTTTAAAAAGAAACTGTGGGGGCACATTTCATGCTAATGAAACCGCGTAGAAATTCTCCTTTAAATTTGGGTAGTTCCCGTATGTTTAGGCTATATCAACGTTAGGACTTCCAATACGACAATACGCTTGGGGCGATTTCCATTAAATACAATGTGCACACACGTACACCAGCATTGGCGCTATGCGGTCCTTGTAAGATGGTTTTACCTATGAGCATCGATTTGTGCATGTGGCCAACACACTTTTTAAGTGGTTAATTATGTGCCGCGCCACAGCCTTAAAGGTAGGATACACCATTGATAATTAATTGAATTATCATGAATGGGTGGATTTGGGGGTTGTATCTTATTGTAAATATGGTTTAACTGACCTGTCCGAAGTTTTACAATCATGGATGCCGGGAAAAAAGCAGGAAAAACGGCGATTATTTTTAACCGGCGTCGGGCAGTGGTTCTTATAATTATGTTCTTGGGTTTTTTTCCCGCAATCGCCGTCCTTGTTGTTCTTAGTTTTGTTTTAGTCTTTTTAATTCAATTTTTTTGGAACAATTATAGGATATCTAGCGCAATCATTTTGCTGGATACCTACAATAATTATTTACTTTCAAATAAGTAAGATAGTTCTTAATAATTCGGTAGTAAAATGTTTCGATATTTGCAAAATGGTGTATCATACCTTTAAATACAATGCGCACATGTAGCATGTGCGCTATCCTTCGTGAGATGGTTTCTCTATGACATGTACTACCTATGAGCATCGATCTTTGCATGTGGTTAACACACTTTTGTGGTTAATTATGTGGTGCACCACAGCGTTAAAGTTGATACATAAGGCAGCGACATTGTGCAAATTGGTCGGGCCTTTACAAGCAACTAGGAGCTACAGGCAAATAATATGCAGTTTCAAATTAGAAATACTTTGTAAATTTGAATTGATTTTGTAAAAGGTAAAGAAACATTGAAATACTCAAATTTATGTTATAAGCGAATTATAGACTGCAACAGCAGGCGAGCATCAAAGTCGGTCCAAAGTGCACACAGCTCTACTTAATTGTTCATTCGATTGATTAAAATCGTGTTTTCAACCGACAGTCTTTTTTCGTGGCTATAGCTGCACACTGACTGGGACGTATTTAGCTCATTCGTCACCGTAATCCTGTAGGATACCACTGCCCGAATCAGTCAGTCAGTCAGCCAGTCAGTTAGTCAATAAGTTATGTGTACCGAGAAGACATGTAATGTATTATAGACAGAGTTGTATTCGAGTCCCTGCAAGTCCATCACAGCTCATTCAGTCTCAAGTCAAGTCACTAGCTATTCAGATGAACTGTTAACAAAAGCATTTATTTGTCATTGTTCAACCAGTTACTTGCGACTGGCTTTATGAAAGGACTTGTGACTGGACTTGTAAAAGGACTTGTAAAAGGACTTGCAGGAACTCGAATACAACACTGATTATAGACTGGCAATAAGGTCATTAGTGCACGTCAAGGTACCCGGAGGGACTGTGAGTGACCAGAAGAGAGTCATATTTCTGGTCACTCACAGGCCCGGGAAACGCATAGACGTTTACTATTGGTCGAATTATGCCATGTGCCTTTGTCCAAAATATAGCAGGAGTATCGACCCTTATCTCTGCTAGATGCCGCCATTTCTTTGTTTTATGGTAAGCCCTTTCAACCTGAAGAGATCGCTTTAACCAGTTGACTATTTGGAGTATAGTGCCCGACTCGGCATGTGCTAGTCTATAGTGAACATTAACAAGCCTAGTATTAGTGAACCCAACGCGACTTTGTTTTTAGCCAACCGGGAAAAAGAACCAACAAGAGGTGTGTTATAAAGACCTACGGGTTGGCCCGCTGAGCGCGCGGCCGCTTTTATAAGTTATGCTGGCGCTTTTGGCTAGTGCCCCTAAACCTAGCTACCAGAAGAGGACTAAACTGCGCCCTCAATGTTAAAATGCATTACGCTACAACATATTTCACTGTTGGTAATACATGTACTACTAGAGAAACAAAATAATCACAATGTAAAGAGGGACACCAACATTAATTGGCCCCACATAATGGAATCACAGTGGAATTGCGCTCAGTGCGCTAACTGTCGTGTTCTTGTCACTTTGCAATCTTATCTATACAGGAGAGTATAATGATGGCGAAAATAACAAATCCTGTACGATGTCGTATACGGCGCGCAGGGCAATGAAATTGGTTCGGTTTTCCCAAAAGCAATCTTCGCTGAAGCATAAACACTTCCTATAATTTATCCGCTCTCGCATTAACATTCCGACGCCGGGTATGCAATCATGCATGAAAACTTTCCTATACTGGCTGGAGGCTCATCAAGGAAGATGTGTTGTTGATGCATCCGTCTCATCAGTGATTACTCTTATGGGGAGGGGAAGACGGTTTACACCACCAGAGGGTCTACTGCCGGGGCTCTGCGAGATCAGAGAAACTGCCAACCACGCGTTGGTAGGTTATTAATCAGTCGATCCGCCGGGTAGTGGATGATTGAGGAGACACCAGGACAACATTCCGAGAAAGGCAATTCCGAGAAAGGCAATCGTCTCAAAAATGCTAGTATGATCATGTTTTCACGTGAGTGTACATATCAAGGCACTGACCGGGTTTATCGCATCGTCTTTGGCTATAGTGCAAATAGGCTCTCTCATGATGCATAACTTCCTTACTTTAATCTTTCCTTTGGGCAATATAAGCAGACAAAGGGACGGGAGGGGAGGGGGAGGGGGTAGGTACTTGTCGGTTAACCATGTTCTGATCCGTGTCAAGGTGTTCCGACAGTGTCGAATGCTTTGCTGAAATCAAGCACCTGCACATCTATCTGGGCTTTATGATTTCGATCTATAGATGTCAATGAATTTCTTCCATGGTGTTTATGAGTTGGGTTTCGCACGATTGATGTTCAATTATAACCCTTAATAAATACACAATGTAGACATCAAATGATTACTAGGACTTATAACATCGTTTTCGTATTCCATCCATGCATTTGGACGGCAGACTCATTTATCCATCTGGAAGCCGGTATGTTTAGGTTATATATCAACGTTAGGACTTCCAATACGACAATACGGTTGGGGCGATTTCCATTAAATACAATGTGCACACACGCACGTACATACACATACACACTATCCTTGTGAGATGGTTTTACCTATGAGCATCGATTTGTGCATGTGACCAACACACTTTTTAAGTGGTTATTTATGTGCCGCGCCACAGCCTTAAAGGTAGGATAAACCATTGATAATTGCTTGAATTGCACACCAGGCCGAAAGTGGTCATGGAAGGTCCAATGGGAACATGAATTTAAGCTTTGAAATTCACGAACATCAATGGATGGCCAAGGGGATGACTGGGTATACCCATAGAGCCTCCCCATAGAGCCCATAGAGCTAGTATAATGTATACATATACATTTGTACATGTAGTTCTAACAACAACAACGAAATTGTACACCTCGTCTGTCAAGTCGGCTTTTAAATGAAAAACTCTGTCATATTACCACCGTCTCTTTTCGAGGGCTGAACGACCGCGTCGAGATCAATAAGTGATCCTCAGTACATGGCTGTGCGAACAAGCCCCTCCTCTGACAATTCTTGGTAGGCGTGTGAAGCTATCTCTCTGATTAATCGCCAGTCTCAATTCCAGCAGCGTCTCTTTATAGGCTTCGGTCGCCGGTCTGTGTCGCAGCTCCAGTATACCATACATAGTATGGTCACGCTCCCGAATTAACAAAACATCCAAGACGTTACTAAAGATACAACATCTTATAGCGCTGTCGGCCTGTAAAGTGCACCCTCTGTTGATATAATTAGCTGTTGTATTGCATTGTAACTGCGAAAGTACAAAAGTACTATGGTAACGTCTTGGAACCAAGATTATTGCCTCGCCCACGCCAACATAATGAACCACTTTTCTTATAATTATAAAGATTACTAAATAATCGGCCCCGGTAATGATGATACAGGAATAATTTGTCTAATTGACTCAAACAAAGTACGAGGCTCCCTTCACTCACGTGTGTTCCCATATACATGTACCGCCTGTGTATCCGCTTAGTAACCTAATTGCACTGCTGCTTTGTTCGGGCTCCAGAATCGATACTAGGTTTAGATATGGGATAGATTCGAGCATAGAAACCAGAGTCCGAACAGACAAACATCTGGAGGGTGGATGGTAAAGGAGAAGAAGAAAAAAAAAAAAAAAAAAAATTTGTAACAGCTGCTGTCCATTAGAACCTGGGCACAGATAAAGAAGTACACATAATGTATAACTTGTACCGACCTGCTTTACCTTGTCGTTCATCCACTCCTCGACCAGACTTAACACTGACAGTCTCTTATCTTGCGCCCTCACGCGCCGCAGTGCAAATAGTAACCTAATTGCACTGCTGCTTTGTTCGGGCTCCAGAATCGATACTAGGTTTAGATATGGGATAGATTCTTCGCTACGAACCAAGCCTATACGAAGCCTCTCCCATTCTCGCAATATCTCGCCCCAATATCACCCATACCTCACCCATACCTCACCCGAACCTCACCCGAACCCCGTTACCCTTGGCACGTCACACGTACCGAAGTCACGCGTACCGAACGTCACGCGTACCGAACGTCACGCGTACCGAACGTCACGCGTACCGAACGTCACGCGCACCGAACGTCAACTTCCATTCAGCAAAGCGGAGAACTCCGGGCCCATCTGATGGCGCTTTGCCGTAAATACTAACGTATGTTTCGACCGACGCGGTGGAAAAACGTGCACAGAAAACCAACCTATTGTATGTCGCCCCTCGACGACGGTAGCCATTCGGACTGTCGAATGCAAACTGGATAGGCCGAAGCGGGAGCTATGGAGTGCAAATTTCGATTCTGCAGGACCAGCTCCCGGGATATAAAATCCGATATTCGGGAGTTGCACGATGCAGTTTGATACCGCGAGTGGCGAGAGGGCGGATAGACCTACATGTCGAGGTCACAAAAGCTGGTAGTACTAGGGCGAGGGATACTACCTAATGAGCGACAGTTCGAACCATCCGGCGCAATTACGACCTTTGAGATATCTAAAATATAGGCCTACAAGCACATATTCCCTGCATCACGTTGCCAACGAGCGTCGATGACGGGCATATTACTGGGGTCTCGTGTCGTCACACCTCGCTTAGACTCCAACCTCGCTTTCGGGAACATCTCGATAGACTTGCAGACGCCAAACGAACACGGGAAGCAAAATAGCGTGGAACTGGGGAATGCGTTCTGAATAAACCTACAAGACCTCCCCGTACCTTAAAAGCTGTTTATTTAGTTGATAAATTGATTTTGCAGATGAGCTTTACACAGCCGCAAATATGCGCAGAACAAAAAACTGCTGCGTGTGGGACTTTTCTCGTCGCCGGATTGCATGCACAATGCGCCTTAATTCCTCATATTTCCCCTCCGTGGGTCAATGCCTACCCTAATAACTTTGTTATTATTTATTTTGTTGATATTATTGTTATTATCACACTCAGGCATCCTCACACACACTAACAGATACAAATATAAAGAAAAAAGTTGTTTCATTCTCAGGAAGGCCATGTGATGCTAATCCTATAGAAATACAGGGTTACTGGCCCCCCACGATGTCCGTGCGTGCGCGCTCCATCGTCTGTTTGATTAGATTCCTCTATACGTTGGGAACAAGCAGTTTTGCAGCACGGCTGAACCAATGGATTTGTGGACAGTTGCTAACCCGTTGACACGCAATTTTCGCCAGGATTGGCGACCATGGAAACAACAAATTCCTCTACATATTTTCTGAGCAATGACATAACATAAGCACGTTTCTGCCGCAGCCTGTCTCAGTGAAAGCCTCGAGGAGCTCCAGGCGCCTATACTTGTGGACGTCCAGTGCCGATTTAACCTGCAATTGCATGGGATAAAATAAGCTGAGTGGTTATTTGCACGTGTCTTTAAAGGGAGGGGGGGGGGGGGGGGGCGAATCGGCGCAAAAATAACCTAATGCGGCCGAGGCAAAGTTTCTGGGGTTTTTTTTTGTTTTGTTTTTATTTTATATCTGCCCACCGCCCACAAAACTGGAATTCAACCTCAATATTCATGTTTTGTTCAGTCTAAGGATTTGACAAAATAAGCAATTTCATGTCCATAAACAAGCCGCCAAGCTTGCGCGATGCAAGCAAATTTTCCGGCTCGATTATGAAGGATCTTCGTCGGTCTTGGGGCCCACCAATGCGAATTTGATCCTGAAATTCATGATCTTTCATTGCACTTTCAGGCATGCGAAATATAATTAAATCTCAATATCTACAACCCTTATGTCTTGAGGCGTGAAAACAGAAAATAAATCTAAATATTCGTGGCCTTCATCAATTTTTGCGTACTATGCAGAAACGAATTCAATCGTAATAATCACGGGCGTTGCTTTCATTTCCGGCAAGCAAACGGGAAATTATTCTCAATATTCACGGCTCTGCCCCTGTTTTCGGGCATGCAAACACAAATTCAACCTATTTAATTAATATCCGTGACCCTATACCTTGGATTTCAAGCATGCAGACAGGAATGTAATCTCAATATACACGGCACTTGGTATGTTGTGGCTTTGAAGAAAAGTGATTTTTTGTATTAATTTCCAACGATTTCCGGCAGGCAATCGCCAAAAATAAAATTCCAATACGGTTGGCCATTGGTAAATGGGTGCAAGCTAACTAGACCGGAAAACAGATAATTCCCTGACGTCTATACATTGAACCGTTTCGTCTGAAGGAAGTCAAAAAACCAAGAACAGCATTTTGGTTTTTTGTCCAGCATTTAAAAACACAAAGCTCAATATCAATTTGACTGCAGGCTCAACGCGCGTTGGCGTTGGAAGACAACACCACGTCCGTTATAGGTTACACGGTCTAAACAGACGAAAATTTAACTTTGCAACTGGCGCTACGTTTTATAAGCTGAACTGGCGCGCACCTGCATGTTAAGCAATTACATTATCAATCTATCAAAAGGTTAATGTCCTTTGCCCTGTATTCTTTCGTGCGATGTCTCATTCAAGACCTCAAAACAAACGCAATGTTAGAAAATTATCAATTCGATTTGAAAATCAATATTTCAGGGTGCAACCCCCAAAGGCACGGACACACTTAAATTAACAAAGTTCAACAGTTCCACATTTGCACAACTTTATTCTAAATTGCCTAAACTCTCACTGAAACGAGCAGGACTTCATTTTCAATTTACATGGCCCCTCCTCTGTTTAGCGGCATGCAAACAGGAAATAACTCTCAATAATCATGGCCCTGCCTCTGTTTTAGGCGTACAGACAGAAACTCAATATCAATGTCTGCCTGTTGTTTCAGGCATGCAAACAGGAATTAATCTCAATATTCATGGCCTCGCCTCTGTTATCAGGCAAGCAAATAGGAAATTCAGTCCCAATAATCATGGCCCAACCTCTGTTCACTGGCATGCAAACAGGAAAATAATCTCAAAATGTATGGCCCTGCCTCTGTTTTCAGGCATGCAAACAGGAATACAATCTCAATATTTATGGCCCTGTCTCTATATCCAGGCATGCAAACAGGAATACACACTAATATTCGAGGCCCCACGTTTGTTAACGGGCATGCAAACAGGAAAACAAACTCAATATTCAAAGCCCCACCTCTGCTTTCTGGCATGCAAACAGGAATACAATCTCCATAAACAAGGCCCAACCTCTGTGTTCTGGCATGCAAACAGGAATACAATCTCAATATTCGAGGGCCCACCTCTGTTATCTGGCATGCAAACAGGAATACAAACTCAATATTCAAGGGCCCGCCTCTGTTTTCTGGCATGCAAACAGGAATACAAACTCAATATTTGAGGGCCCAGCTCTGTTGTCTGATATGCAAACAGGAATACAATCTCAAAATTCAAGGGTCCACCTCTGTTTTCTGAAATGCAAACAGGAATACATACTCAATATTCGAGGGCCCACCTCTGTTGTCTGATATGCAAACAGGAATACAATCTCAATATTCAAGGCCCAACCTCTGTTTTCTGATATGCAAACAGGAATACGATCTCAATATCCAAGGGCCCACCTCTGTTTTCTGAAATGCAAACAGGAATACAATCTCAAAATTCAAGGGCCCGCCTCTGTTGTCTGATATGCAAACAGGAATACAAACTCAATATTCGAGGGCCCACCTCTGTTTTCTGAAATGCAAACAGGAATACAAACTCAATATTCGAGGGCCCACCTCTGTTGTCTGATATGCAAACAGGAATACAATCTCAATATTCGAGGGCCCACCTCTGTTGTCTGATATGCAAACAGGAATACAATCTCAATATTCAAGGGCCCACCTCTGTTTTCTGAAATGCAAACGTACAGGAATACAAACTCAATATTTGAGGGCCCACCTCTGTTTTCTGAAATGCAAACAGGAATACAAACTCAATATTCGAGGGCCCAGCTCTGTTGTCTGATATGCAAACAGGAATACAATCTCAATATTCAAGGGCCCACCTCTGTTTTCTGAAATGCAAACAGGAATACAAACTCAATATTCGAGGGCCCACCTCTGTTGTCTGATATGCAAACAGGAATACAATCTCAATATTCAAGGGCCCACCTCTTTTTTCTGAAATGCAAACATGAATACAAACTCAATATTCGAGGGCCCAGCTCTGTTGTCTGATATGCAAACAGGAATACAATCTCAATATTCAAGGCCCAACCTCTGTTGTCTGATATGCAAACAGGAATACAAACTCAATATTCGAGGGCCCACCTCTGTTTTCTGAAATGCAAACAGGAATACAATCTCAATATTCAAGGCCCAACCTCTGTTGTCTGATATGCAAACAGGAATACAAACTCAATATCCAAGGACCCACCTCTGTTTTCTGAAATGCAAACAGGAATACAAACTCAATATTCGAGGGCCCACCTCTGTTGTCTGATATGCAAACAGGAATACAAACTCAAAATTCGAGGGCCCACCTCTGTTGTCTGATATGCAAATAGGAATACAATCTCAATATTCAAGGGCCCACCTCTGTTTTCTGAAATGCAAACAGGAATACAAACTCAATATCCAAGGGCCCACCTCTGTTTTCTGAAATGCAAACAGGAATACAAACTCATTATTCGAGGGCCCAGCTCTGTTGTCTGATATGCAAACAGGAATACGATCTCAATATCCAAGGGCCCACCTCTGTTTTCTGAAATGCAAACAGGAATACAAACTCATTATTCGAGGGCCCACCTCTGTTTTCTGAAATGCAAACAGGGATACAATATTAATATTCAAGGGGCCACCTCTGATTTCTGATATGCAAACAGGAATACAATTACAATAATCAAGGCCCCACCTCTGTTTTCTGATATGCAAACAGGAATACAATCTCAATAATCAAGGCCCCACCTCTGTTATCTGAAATGCAAAACAGGAATACAAACACAATAATCAAAGCCCCGCCTCTGTAATCTGATATGCAAACAGGAATACAATCGCAATAATCAAGGCCCACCTCTGATTTCAAGCAAGCAAACAGGAATACAATCACAAAATTCAAGGCCCGTATACCTCTGTTTTCTGAAATGCGAACAGGAATACAATGTCAATATTCAAGGCCCCACCTCTGTTTTCGGGCAAACAAACAGGAAAACAAACTCAATACTCCGGGCCCTGCCTCTGATTTCAGGCAAGCAAACATACATTTTAATCTCAATATTCATGGTCCTGCCTCTCTGATAATAATTTATCCAAACAGCTCAACAGTGTGATTCCTCTATAATTATCAGCGTCACCAAGCGAATCATTTTTCTTATATATCGGTCTGATCATACCAATACACCAACCTGTTGGGATTAAACCAGTATGTAATATCAAATTAAACAGAGATACAATAAGTGTGATCATTGGCTCAGGACAATGTTTAAGAAATTCATTAATAATTAAATCAACATCGGCAGCTTTATTATTTTTTGGTTTCCTTATTTGAACCACAATTTCGTTTTTAGTAAAAGACTAATCTCAATAATCAAGGACCCACCTCCGTTTTCTGGCATGCGAACAGGAAAACAATCACAATAATCAAGACAAACTCAATACTTCGGGCCCTGCCTCTGTTTTCAGGCAAGCAAACATATATTTTAATCACAATATTCATGGCCCTGCCTCTGTTTTTAGGCATGCAAACAGAAATTAATCTCAATATTTCATGGCCCTGCCTCTGATAATAACTTGCCCAAACAGCTCAACAGCGTGATTCCTTTATAATTATCAGTGTCGCCAAGCGAACCATTTTTTGTTTTATATAGCGGTTTGATCATCATCAATACACCATTATGTTGGGATTAAACCAGTAGTTAATATCAAATTAAACAGAGATACAGTGAGTGTGATCATTGGCTCAGGACAATGTATAAGAAATTCATTAATAAATAAATCAACATCAGCAGCTTTATTATCTCCCGATTTCCTTATTTGGACCAAAATTTCATATTCTAGTGAAACACTTGTTTGTTTCCTCATTTACCGAGCGATCGATTTTTCTGGGATCAATGCCATTGGATATGATATTTTTCGGTTGGACCTAACTCAAGTTTTTAAAATACTCAAATAATGCTTCTAATGCAATATTTCTCAGTTTATCTTTACCCTGATTGCTGGCATCATTAATAAATTGTCCAATACTCCTTTGGGTTAGTGCTCTAAGTGTCCTTATTTTATTATTGAGTTTTTACTAAAGTCATGTTTAGTTTATTGATGAGCTTCTTATATTTTTTACTAACATATTTAAGTTTGGCTTGAGCTTCAGGCGAAATGATTTTGTTAATCTCATATTAGTTTTTAAATACTCAGATCTGGCTTTTTAGCGGTCAATGTTAAACCACGGTTTATATTACACTGTTTACTTATTCTAGTTTGAAAAGCAGAATTCAAAAATTAAGCGCACAAGTCACTTGTGATGTCATCCATATCAGAATGTGCCATTTGCAGAGATTAATATTTTACCACTTTTGCTTGCAATTTCATAATTTCGTCTTCATCAAATGCATTTTTATATTAAACAGAAAAAGTCGAATCCCAATTAGTTTTTGTGGTGGTTTGTGTATCTACAATTGGCACTTGCTCCTTACGTCTATCTATCTGCTGATGACACATATTTAACTTGAGTGGTAACTGAAATTGGGTTATGTTTGACCAACAAGAACCCATCGAAATTACCAACAGTATAATTTGTAATTTGAGGGAACGGCTCAGTGGAAACGATAACATAGTCAATCGTGCTTGAGCTACTGCAGGTAACCCTGCCTATGATTAAATCGCCATCTGCATGTTCGTACATTAACAATATGCAAATCAAGATTTTTGCAGAGGTTGATGAGATTATAACCGTTATTATTTAGGCAAGAATCAGAGTTGCACCTAGTCGTTGATATACCAAGAGATTATAATTCGTCCTTGGCACTAAATATGCTGTCATTTCCTAACTCAAATCCAACTACAGGAGCGACCGAATCATCTAATGTTACAAAGTCATTTAGATTACCTGACCTGGCATTAAAATCTCATATCAGACACAAAGTAAACATTGTACTTACATTTTATAATAATACGGTCGTCTGCAATTTCATCAAAATTATCTTTAGTATGATATTTGACCTACATGAGGTGCATAGACCGCACCAACAACAAATTCATATTAAAATGCATTTTTATCAATATGAAAATATCCGTCACTGGACACGACTCGCAAAATGACGGACTGGCCGACTTTTGGCCATCAAATACTATTTTTACCTGCGTTTGCACCGAAAATAAAAAGGCGGTATGCCACGCAACTCTATTATCGGGCGACATAGTAATTAGCCATCATAGGCAAGCGAAATGAACGCAAATGAACTATGCTAAGCTGAGAAAAAGACGTCCGTTCACGGGTTGCTATACTCGAGAATGCGAAGAGACTTTCCGACAACGGTGGTGCAAATACTACACAACTTTAAACCCGACGGGAAAAAACCCGTATATTATGTTACGTCCCTGCACGTAATGTTGCAAATTAACATCTGAAAGTTAACATTTCCCCAACCAAAATCATGCGACTTGCTCGACCAGCACTACTTGTCGTGCAATGATTCAATGTACATGTATGTGTGTGTGTGCATCACTACAGGCAAAAGACTCCAAGACTCCGTTTGCAGCTCCATCTATTCAATGCACCTGCCAGTGAGATAAACAACAAGGCTTTGAGAATTACCACAGTTAAAAGTAAGCCTGCTCGAAACATAACAGAATTACACAAGAAAAGGGATTAAGCGCCTCGGTAGCAATGTGGCTCATATCGCCATAGCATAACTAAAGTATTTGAATTATTTATCCGCAAATGGGATTTCGTGACTGCATGCCCTGTTCCTCCTTTGAATCGATATAAATGTTAAATTCACAAGACTAAACTATTTACAATGAGTAGACATGGCTCCTCGAGGTGTCAATTTACTGTCAGTCAGGGCAGTCAGCTGTGCAGAGCCTTCCGGAAGTGCTCTCTTTTATTTGCTACGTATGCGTGTCTCCCGTTAATTATTTTTGCGACATTTTGTATGCAACAAAAGGGCTGATAATACTAGTATCGTCTTATTGTTTAGTGAGATTATTCAAGTTTTCATCAACATTTAATTTTGTGGTCGGTAAAAAATTCCCTTTTACTTTACTAAACAAAGTTGTGCAGAAGAATGCGACAGTTTGGTGACAAACAAGATATGTTACTTAGTTACCTATCTTCAAAATGTGTGGTTCTTTTATTTACCTCAAACACTTACGAACACTCAAAATGTCGTCCATTCCGAAAGCAGGCTCACATAATAATGCCGCTCAAAAAGCACATAAATGCCTCAATTCTACTGTCCTCAAATACCAAAACAATCTAGCACCTTGATCAAACATGCGTTGCTATACTAAACTCAAGATATCTCTGTAATTCGCATGTCGGAACCCCTGCTCCACACCAGAGCAAAGGCGCTCGACAAGAGCATGTGGCGCTCTGACTATCGTAAACAAACATCACACGCAAAACGTGAGCATAAAGCAAAGTTATGCAACAACACGCACGTGTATACAATATAAATCACGTGAATTAGGTCATTTGAAAAACAGACAATTCGCGATTCTAGGTAATTTGGTTTTTTGTTTAACATTTCGGTGAAAAAGAACATGACCTAATTCCGAGGGGCACACCTCCGTGCACACAAAACCTCGCAAAATTTCGCGGCTACGAGGCCGTCAACCCGCATAAAACTTCGCAGCGTACCTCATTAATGACTACGCTGCAATCTGACTGGCACAATGCGAGAGCACACACCAGCCTCCATGATTTCATTCCCATAGTATGAAATGGCACCGGGGTCCCAACATTTAGATTAAACGGGCTTTCCTACAGATATGTAGCGGAAATATATTATTTCAAAACAGAATTCCAATAAAACTGAACATACATTATAATCAGCTGGGTAAAGGTTTATGAAGGGAATGCTTGTCGCCCTTGTAAATAAACGTGTATTATACCCACCTAACACCAGGAGGGGCTCGATAAGACTGCTATCCTCGCTAGGTCTCAATTAAACCTAAAAATCAGATTTGTAGAAAAACGCCCCCCGAAATAGAGAAATCACCGAAGATCACTGATTGCATAAAGAACACAATACGGCATTTCAATACGGAGAAACAGACCCGTTTACCAAAGCCAGAAATTAAATAAGTGCATTCGTCGGGGACATTTATTGGAAAACAAAAGCCGACAGGTGTCCAGCGGGACATCATAGAAAAAGCTGCACAAACAGCTGCACAAACATGCGTGCTATAGGGATGCCCATACACCGGCATATGCCTGTTATGTAACCAACTGCATTATACTGGACATGTACTGGTGAATATATATATATTGCTGAAAACGTATGCAAACGTTAAGTAGCGCGAATAAAATAGTCTATGTTATTAAAACCTACATTCCTGGCGCTATTGTTAAACAAGTAGGCCGACCGGGGCGATGGATAGACCATTGTGGTGCTCTCACATTCCATTGCCACGCATCAGTGCGGCCACTCCCTATCGCGCAAATTGTGGTCTTCGGTACGAAGGCTCTATGCCGCCAAGCATGGCAAGCTTCAAACCTACACGCTAGTGCACCCGGGGGAAAAAATTCCAAACTCTGCCGAAGCAAAGGCAAAACGTGAGGTAAAACAAGAATACCTGCGCGTTTATAAGAATACAAATATCTCAGAGCTCGGCTCCATAAACCATTTCGACACGCCCCTTTTCGAGGAGGGTTCTTCAGTTTAAGCTGCGCCAAATCAAATAAGTGGTTTGATCCTACCTCATTTCTCCATACAATCCAAGAAAGAGTCCTCAAACTAGCACGGGTGTCCAATCTCACAAACACAAGCGCGATTGACTTTTACTGGGATGGAAAACCTTCCCAGAAATGATCTCTCTTGAATCCTGGATTGCTGCCATGCCGCGGTGTAAAACACGGCCCGGGTGGCCAACGGTCTGGACAGACGCGAAGACATGGAACGTCCAGCCATGACGAAACCAGACTTAACACTGACAGTCTCTTATCTTGCGCCCTCACGCGCCGCAGTGCAAATAGTTATCGAACAGACTTACTTGCTGCGCCTAGTCTCCGTGATTCCAGAGCTGCGGCTACGTCTATTGTCGGCGCACCACTGCGTATTTTCAATGGGTGCAGATCTAGACCTGTACCTAGCTCTAGCCCTTGGTTCAAATGCAGCCTTAATCAGTAAAATTGGCGTAACAGTGGCACAGTGGCGTATCGTGGTTTCCTACAGTTACGCTCTGCATTATACTCAAAATAGGTTTCCAATAAAACTCATCGTATAGTCATTTTTTTAAAGAAATATTTCTGACATTTGTTGCTCAATTGCCATGAAAATGAACGTGAATCATATTGGAACGTGAATCGTGTAAGGCAAAATAAACCAATTATTGTGACTCAGAAAAAACCCTTTGCACCCTATACTAATCCTGGAAGAGTTTAATGAGATTGCTGGTTTTACTTCTGCAGTTGTAGGTCTCACTTATTCCTAAAAACGTATTCCTAAAGTTTAGGGAAAAGCCCAAATAGAGTAAAACCAACAAAATCACTGCTTGCAAAAAGACTACACTACGACATTTGAATACGGAGCAACAATAGATAAGAACTATTTAAATCAAATAAGAAAAAGAAAAGACTAAATCTGCGGTCATATTTTCGGAACAATAGCTGATGGGCGTCCAGTGCGATACCTGGGCACAACAGATAAAACAAAGTTAGCAGCACGGACATTGCGTGCACTGCGACTCGCTATAGACGATGTGCCCTCTGACGTCACGTGTTTATACCTGTATTCAAATGTGCCCGGCAGTATGCGCACACATCGTATTTTACATAACATTTGCTTAAAGAGTGACGTCGCAGGTCAGATCGCCTTTTAATTATGTGACCTCTTATGTCATATCTTAACCAAAATGCATGTAAAACATAATGCGTGCGCATACTGCCGGCACATTTGAATACAAATGTAAACAGAGGGCACATCGTCTATAGGTTATTGGCTGATTGTGTGTGTGATTGATTGGAGTTACTGGTGACGGCGGCCATTGCATAGCAGAAAGAGGACGACGCGCGCCTGAGCGCGCGCGCGGCCGCTTTTATATGGTGGCGCTTTTGTCCGGTACGGTGCTAGTCTTGTTCCAAGACCATGGTGTTTGCGCGCGCGTACCGCGTACACACGACCAACGTTCAGATATAGAGCACATAAACTAGCTGTACACGCTTGCAATTAATAAACATAGAGGGCGCTGTGACTAGATTGTTTTCCCCCACCGACTTTCGGATCCCACTAGTTCTTGGTTCCAAGACCATGGTGTTTGCGCGCGCGTACCGCGTACACACGACCAACGTTCAGATATAGAGCACATAAACTAGCTGTACAACGCTTGCAATTAATAAACATAGAGGGCGCTGTGACTAGATTGTTTTCCCCACCGACTTTCGGATCCCCCCAAGGTCTTGGACTTTTCCTATTTGGAGGCGTGACCAGACTATGTAAATGACTTGTAATATATGCAATATCATATCACGTGATGATTGAAGCTGGCTACGAGGTTAAAGGTCAATGAATGACTCGAACTCTGCAGCCATCACAATCATCATGGCCGCTTCAGTTCGCGAGGCAGACATATTTCAAGCTAAAGAACATGCATGCAGTCGTTTAGGCTTGAATGCTCTAAAGAAGCAACAGTCTGAAGCTCTTGATGCCCATCTTCGCGGGCACGACCTCTTCGTTTGTCTTCCCACTGGCTTGGAAAGAGTGTGATATTCCAAGCAGCGCCAATGTGTTGGGACTTCCTAAACGCCAACAATGTCGATGTCCCCAGACGATTGCAGCATTCCAAAATCTCTGGCCATAGTTGTTGTCCCCCTAAAGTCCTTAGCCATGAACCAGCTGGAACGATGTCAGGCGATTGGTCTAGAAGCTGCCACTGCAATTGCAGAGATTACAGATGAGGTTTTGGAATGTGCTGGACAGGGTAATTACTCTGTATTGTTTGCCAGTCCGGAAGCTTTGCTGAGTGACAAAGCCGGGTACCGAGTTGCTGCAACTTCAATCCGTGTACAGTCGGGTATGTGGCTTATTCATCGATGAAAGCCATTGTGTTACAAAAATGGTAAGTCCAATACATACATGTACATACATGTACACTGGCTTTTTATATAGCACTATTCTATTTAGACCACAGTAAAAGTTGTAATGAAAGAATGTTTTTTTAAACCACCACCGTTCAAGCCATTAGTATTCCTAATCCTAACCATGCATTCACGCCCCCAAACCCCCAAACCCCCAAACCCCCAAACCCCCAAACCCCCAAACCCCCAAACCCCCAAACCCCCCAAACCCCCAAACCCCCAAACCCCCAAACCCCCAAACCCCCAAACCCCCAACCCCCAAACCCCCCCAAACCCCCAAACCCCCAAACCCCCAAACCCCCAAACCCCCAAACCCCCCAAACCCCCAAACCCCCAAACCCCCAAACCCCCAAACCCCCAAACCCCCAAACCCCCAAACCCCCAAACCCCCAAACCCCCCAAACCCCCAAACCCCCAAACCCCCAAACCCCCCAAACCCCCCAAACCCCCAAACCCCCAAACCCCCAAACCCCCAAACCCCCCAAACCCCCAAACCCCCAAACCCCCAAACCCCAAACCCCCAAACCCCCAAACCCCCAAACCCCAAACCCCCCAAACCCCCAAACCCCCAAACCCCCAAACCCCCAAACCCCCAAACCCCCAAACCCCCAAACCCCCAAACCCCAAACCCCAAACCCCCAAACCCCCAAACCCCCAAACCCCAAACCCCCAAACCCCCAAACCCCCAAACCCCCAAACCCCCAAACCCCCAAACCCCCCAAACCCCCAAACCCCCAAACCCCCAAACCCCCCAAACCCCAAACCCCCAAACCCCCAAACCCCCAAACCCCCAAACCCCCAAACCCCCAAACCCCCAAACCCCCAAACCCCCAAACCCCCAAACCCCCAAACCCCCCCCCAAACCCCCAAACCCCCAAACCCCCAAACCCCCAAACCCCCAACCCCCAAACCCCCAAACCCCCAAACCCCCAAACCCCCAAACCCCCAAACCCCCAAACCCCCAAACCCCCAAACCCCCAAACCCCCAAACCCCCAAACCCCCAAACCCCCAAACCCCCAAACCCCCCAACCCCCAACCCCCAAACCCCCAAACCCCCAAACCCCCAAACCCCCAAACCCCCCCAAACCCCCAAACCCCCAAACCCCAAACCCCCAAACCCCCAAACCCCCAAACCCCCCAAACCCCCAAACCCCCAAACCCCCAAACCCCCTAAACCCCCAAACCCCCAAACCCCCAAACCCCAAACCCCCAACCCCCAAACCCCCAAACCCCCAAACCCCCAAACCCCCAACCCCCAAACCCCCAAACCCCCACCCCCCCAACCCCCAAACCCCCAAACCCCCAAACCCCCAAACCCCCCAAACCCCCAAACCCCCCCAAACCCCCAAACCCCCAAACCCCCAACCCCCAACCCCCAAACCCCCAAACCCCCCCAAACCCCCAAACCCCCAAACCCCCAACCCCCAACCCCCAACCCCCACCCCCCAACCCCCAAACCCCCCAAACCCCAAACCCCCAAACCCCCAAACCCCCAACCCCCAAACCCCCAACCCCCAAACCCCCACCCCAACCCCCAAACCCCCAACCCCCAAACCCCCAAACCCCCAAACCCCCAAACCCCCAACCCCCAAACCCCCAAACCCCCAAACCCCCAAACCCCCAAACCCCCAAACCCCCAAACCCCCCAAACCCCCAAACCCCCAACCCCCAAACCCCCAAACCCCCAACCCCCAAACCCCAAACCCCCCAAACCCCCAAACCCCCAAACCCCCAAACCCCCAAACCCCCAAACCCCAAACCCCCAAACCCCCAAACCCCCAACCCCCAAACCCCCAAACCCCCCAACCCCCAAACCCCCAAACCCCCCAAACCCCCCAACCCCACAACCCCCAAACCCCCAAACCCCCAAACCCCCAAACCCCCAAACCCCCCAAACCCCCAACCCCCAAACCCCCAAACCCCCAAACCCCCCAAACCCCCAACCCCCAAACCCCCAAACCCCCAAACCCCCAAACCCCCAAACCCCCCCAACCCCCAAACCCCAACCCCCAAACCCCCAAACCCCCAAACCCCCAACACCCAACCCCCAAACCCCCAAACCCCCAACCCCCCCCCCAACCCCCCAACCCCCCACCCCCAACCCCCAACCCCCAAACCCCCAAACCCCCACCCCCACCCCCCAAACCCCCAACCCCCAACCCCCAACCCCCAAACCCCCAACCCCCAAACCCCCAACCCCCAACCCCAACCCCCAACCCCCAAACCCCCAAACCCCCAACCCCCCAACCCCCCAACCCCAACCCCCAAACCCCCAAACCCCCAAACCCCCAACCCCCAACCCCCAACCCCCCAAACCCCCAAACCCCCCAACCCCCAAACCCCCAAACCCCCAAACCCCCCAACCCCCAAACCCCCAAACCCCCAACCCCCAAACCCCCAAACCCCCAACCCCCAAACCCCCAACCCCCAAACCCCCCAAACCCCCAAACCCCCCACCCCCACCCCAAACCCCCAAACCCCCAAACCCCCAAACCCCCAACCCCCCAAACCCCCAAACCCCCAACCCCCAAACCCCCAAACCCCCAACCCCCCAACCCCCAACCCCCAACCCCCAAACCCCCAAACCCCAAACCCACCCAACCCCCAAACCCCCAAACCCCCCAAACCCCCAACCCCCAAACCCCCAACCCCCACCACCCCCCCAAACCCCCAACCCCCCACACCCCCCAAACCCCCAAACCCCCACACCCCCAACCCCCAAACCCCCAAACCCCCCAAACCCCCAACCCCCAAACCCCCCAACCCCCAACCCCCAAACCCCCCAAACCCCCCAACCCCCAAACCCCCAAACCCCCAAACCCCCAAACCCCCCAACCCCCCAAACCCCCAAACCCCCCAACCCCCCAACCCCCAAACCCCCAAACCCCCAAACCCCCAACCCCCAAACCCCCCAAACCCCCCAAACCCCCAAACCCCCAACCCCCAACCCCCAAACCCCCCCCCACCCCCCCAAACCCCCAAACCCCCAAACCCCCCAAACCCCCAAACCCCCACCCCCAAACCCCCAACCCCCAAACCCCCAAACCCCCAACCCCAAACCCCACCCCCAAACCCCCCAACCCCAACCCCCAAACCCCCAAACCCCCAAACCCCCAAACCCCCAACCCCCAACCCCCAAACCCCCCAAACCCCCCAACCCCCAAACCCCCAAACCCCCAAACCCCCACACCCCCAAACCCCCAAACCCCCCAAACCCCCAAACCCCCAAACCCCCAAACCCCCAACCCCCAAACCCCCAATCCCCCAAACCCCCAAACCCCCAACCCCCCCAAACCCCCAAACCCCCAACCCCCCCAAACCCCCCAAACCCCCAAACCCCCAAACCCCCAAACCCCCAAACCCCCCAAACCCCCCAAACCCCCAAACCCCCAACCCCCAAACCCCCAAACCCCCAACCCCCCCCAAACCCCCAAACCCCCAAACCCCCCAAACCCCCAAACCCCCAAACCCCCAAACCCCCAACCCCCAAACCCCCAAACCCCCAAACCCCCAAACCCCCAACCCCAACCCCCAAACCCCAAACCCCCAACCCCCACACCCCCCCAAACCCCCAAACCCCCAAACCCCCAAACCCCCAAACCCCCAAACCCCAAACCCCCAAACCCCCAAACCCCCAAACCCCCAACACCCCCCAAACCCCCAAACCCCCAAACCCCCAAACCCCCAAACCCCCAAACCCCCAAACCCCCAAACCCCCAAACCCCCAAACCCCCAAACCCCCAAACCCCCAAACCCCCAAACCCCCAAACCCCCAAACCCCCAACCCCAAACCCCCAACCCCCAAACCCCCAAACCCCCAAACCCCCAACCCCCCAAACCCCCAAACCCCCAAACCCCCAAACCCCCAAACCCCCAAACCCCCAAACCCCCAAACCCCCAAACCCCCAAACCCCCAAACCCCCAAACCACCCAAACCCCCAAACCCCCAAACCCCCAAACCCCCAAACCCCAACCCCCAAACCCCCAAACCCCCAAACCCCCCAAACCCCCAAACCCCCAACCCCCAAACCCCCAAACCCCCAAACCCCCAAACCCCCAAACCCCCAAACCCCCAAACCCCCAAACCCCCAAACCCCCAAACCCCAAACCCCCAAACCCCCAAACCCCCAAACCCCCAAACCCCCAAACCCCAAACCCCCAAACCCCCAAACCCCCAAACCCCAAACCCCAAACCCCCAAACCCCCAAACCCCCAAACCCCCAAACCCCCAAACCCCCAAACCCCCAAACCCCCAAACCCCCAAACCCCCAAACCCCCAAACCCCAAACCCCCAAACACCCAAACCCCCAAACCCCCAAACCCCCAAACCCCCAAACCCCCAAACCCCCAAACCCCCAAACCCCCCAAACCCCAAACCCCAAACCCCCAAACCCCCAAACCCCCAAACCCCCAAACCCCCAAACCCCCAAACCCCCAAACCCCCAAACCCCCAAACCCCCAAACCCCCCAAACCCCCAAACCCCAAACCCCCAAACCCCCAAACCCCCAAACCCCCAAACCCCCAAACCCCCAAACCCCCAAACCCCCCAAACCCAAACCCCCAAACCCCCAAACCCCCAAACCCCCAAACCCCCAAACCCCCAAACCCCCAAACCCCCAAACCCCCAAACCCCCAAACCCCCAAACCCCCAAACCCCCAAACCCCCAAACCCCCAAACCCCCAAACCCCCAAACCCCCAAACCCCCAAACCCCCAAACCCCCAAACCCCCAAACCCCCAAACCCCCAAACCCCCAAACCCCCAAACCCCCAAACCCCCAAACCCCCAAACCCCCAAACCCCCAAACCCCCAAACCCCCAAACCCCCAAACCCCCAAACCCCCAAACCCCCAATGTAATACAAATTGAAACTATACACGTGGCATTTATCAAAATGTGCGAGTCGTCTGTTAACGCTAGCGTGTTGCTATGCACAGTAGTCAGCTAGTCTGGTCTCAAAGTATGGGTAATAATAACACATATTGAAGAAACAGGTTACCATACATAAGCTAAAATATGGCCCCTGAACATAAAAACAAAACACGAAATGTGGAGCATTTTGACAATTTTTCTTGTTAAATGTGTTTTATTTAAAATTATTTAAAGGATGACCGCTAGTACCAGCGGTCATCCCCCAACCCGGTCATTATCAGGCAGTAATAACCGGGTCCTCGCACTGTTATTACCTAATGAATATTGCAATTGCATACTTTTGTATACATGTGAGGTGGACTACAACAATAAAATGCAACCTTCAAATATGTACAATGCATTTGTACTACTACTACTAGCACTTGATATAAAATCATAACTACTGTCGGTGAATGTTGGTAACTTGCACATTTTATAATTGGTATTTTACAGGGGCCAATCTGCAGGAAAAACAGCAGCATTCCGAAAATTGTATGGAAACATGGGAGAACTTCGGAGTCGCCTCCAAATGAATACACCATTGATTGCGATGACTGCCACAGCCAGCAGTTCAGTCAGGAAAGCTGTTGCAGACAGTCTCTCATTGAGAAATGTTGTGCTAATTCACACAAGCCCAATACTTCACAACATGAAACATATTGTGCTGAAAACCAAAAGTACACAATCTAAAGATATGTTAGGTTGGTTGTGCTCTGAAATCACCCAAAAGGGGCTTAACACTGAGAGACTGATAATTTATTGCCAAAGTAGAAAAACATGCAGCGAGCTCTTCTCCATGTTTAAGTGCCTTGTTTCTGCAGATAATCATGTGTATTTCAACATGTTTCACACAAACACACAACCGGAAGTTCAAGAAGACATCCTGAAGAGCTTTTCTGATCCACATGGGACTGTCAGGGTTCTATTTGCAACAATTGCTTTTGGATTAGGTGTAGACATTAAAGGTACTCTTCACCATGTTGTCATGTATGGATCACCGACTGACCTTGATGATTACGTTCAGCTAAGCGGTAGAGCTGGGAGGGACGGTAAACAGAGTTACTCCATCCTCATTAAATATCCATCTGCAAGTGGAATCCCCATCAAGGAAGAGATGAAATCATTCTTAAATACAGATTCATGTAGGAGAGACGTAATTCACAGCGTTTCCTGGGGTACATCAGACAGCTCCATGTATCAAGGTGCACAACTGCTGTGACAACTGTGCTCTAACATGTTCCTGTGAAGGAGACCATTGTGGCCGACCACCAAATTTTGTTGAACAAAGTATAAAGATTGGACTTTATTCGGGGCCTAAAGGGTCTGAAATCCCCATGAGATTTGTACCGATTGCAGTACAGGAACAAATAAGGGGTGAATTACTTCACTTTCAAGCACAAGTCAAAGGGGCATCTACAGCGCAGCAAGATGACCACATCTACGCGGGACCAGACATTGTCTGCGGTCTGTCAAGTGCCACCATTAACCAAGTTGTGAGTGAGCTCGCATTGGCATTTACATACACACAATTTGGCCAGAGATGGCAATTTCCCAATCATGAAGTTGCACAACATATTTTGGAAATCTGCAACAAATTTTCTAGTCAAATGCCAGTCGAAATGCATGACATTTTATACAATAGTTCCTTAAGTGAAAGTGAGAGTGACAACGATGAAGTCTCAGATGAGTATAGGAAACCTGTTATTGTTTATAGTGACAGTGACTGATCAAAAGTATATACGATTACCTTACCTTTAAATCACTGAACTGTCAAACGTACTGAGTAGCAGTGCTGCTTTAGTATTACAATATATTTTTAAAAGCTGAAGTATTTTATTATGAAATTGGTACCCCTTCTCGATTTCAAGCTTCAATTTGAACCACTCTCTGTAATTACCAGAAATTCTAACCCACGATTGGTTGGTAATTTTAAAGGGAAACTCCACCCATAGTTTATAAATGCATAATGTTAAAGAGTGTCAATTGCCATTGTGACTTGATTTTTATTTCATTTGTATCGGTTTCGGTAATCATATACATGTAAAACACAGATTTTCTCGCACTGCGCTTACTGTCATGCGAGCCGCCATTTTGTTCTTGTTTATCGATACCTCCGAGATATTGTGACAGTCTGCACCATCAGTACGCGAAGCCCGAACGATAGCGGCCCCGCACGCGCATGGAATGCAAGTGATCCCTTTTGTGTATGGCATAGTGTATATGGCATACTAGTGTATACACAATGTGTACTGTACATGTGAAAGTAGGCTCAAAATCATACGGAGAAGGACCTGATGCCAAAATTACTAGCTCACAGATTTTCGATTCTTATCAGAAAATTCAAAAATAAACGATAGTTTGTGGCGCGTCAAGTCGATATTCTGCACAGAAATGCAATACATGTACTCGCAATAGTCGGGCGCCGTACAACATACACTGTACGTCTGCATAATTTAATTGGCCGCGTCAAGGTGGGAGACCAGTGCGAACAACAGGCAATAAAGCGATGTGCATTGAGGTGCAGACACTACGTCATAATTTCCCAGGCAAGGCGGGAAATTTGAACAATATGGCCGCGCCCTTGTACTCCTGAATGGCAAGAAATCGTGAATATAATAAGCGCGTGTGTCGTTCTCGATAACAAATCAAAACAAATTCTCTGCGGAGTCAGTATGTTACCATATATTCTTTTAGACTAGGTAAAATATTATTGAGCCTGGAATTTCCTTTAACATCATTTTTGACCTGGCACGGGAAAAGCTTTTTACCAATCATATACATTGTGTACAGTATGTACCTATCTTTGCAAAACGAATGTGCACTGACTCAATTGGTTTTGAGTAAAACAAATTGAAAAAAGGGTGGCTTAAGCATAATATTCTGTTCACCTGCATGTCTTGTTGGAGCTAGACTAAAAAAAATCAGCAACATTGTGTGTGTATTAAAATTTTGATGTGCACCATGATAACTATACTAAATCTAGGAAGGAACTCATGTTTTATTTGATCTGGTGCAATGTATTACAGGCATAATGTTCTTCCTAATTAAGTCCGATTTCAGATTTCTATTTTGCCCTTGAAAAAAATTAAGAAAAGCTGTAATTAAAAAGCCTGAAAAGTCTGTTAAACCTTTAACATAATTATGAACAAGTACAGGTCAGCCTTTGTGATAAACAACAAAATCCTACTTATTTCCAAGGACCAAGTATCATGCCTGGTAATACTTGAGAAAATAATGAAACAGTAATAATTTAAGGTTATCTACACAACTTTTGTAATTTTTTTTCTGTCATTCGTCAACATGTACATGTTTATCCATGATATAGCTTTAATAAACAACTACAGGCCATGTCACACAGAGAAATATTTTCAGGCAACTTGGAGGCAATCAACTGCACTGCTTGCACAAGGAACAATTTGGGCAGCACAAGAGACATTCTTCTAGCTGTAACTCACTTAAATAATGAAAAACTGAAATGTTAATGAATATTCTTATTCATTGAAGATTGCCTAGAACTGGTTGCCTGTAAATTGCCTCGTGTGACATGGCCTCATAATACAATGTACCACACAGAATTTGAATTTAATGGCAGAAAAAGTAAAACAGAATTGTCCTGAGCACAATTTAATAGAGCTGCTTAAGCAGCAAATATTAAGGTATGATAGCTTTTGTAAACATCACCAAAGTTTGTGATTCTTTTGTCTGAAACATTAGGCCCTAATGTTTATAAAGTACATACTGGTACAAATCCTGCTGAGAAATATTTCCATTTGAAATACTTTCATATTTGAGAGATTTGTAGTCTGACAGGCCTGGAATTTCATCTTTGAGAGGACAAGGCCATTTTCTTGAAAACCTCGCAATACAATTGTATGCCGATCAGGTAGGATACAAAATAGTTTAAATAACAATGATTCGATTGAATGTTCTTTTTTTTTAAACCATTGAAAATGTTGTAGTGACGTGTATATATTTGATTGTTTGTATTTTCAGCCAACAGGCGTTCCATACAAATAAGTATGCTAATGAGTTTTGGTTGCCATAGGCACTACAGTCTATCACGCTGTGCTGCAGTTGCGCAGGGTGACATGTAGGTTACCCCTGACTTCATTCTGCTTTGCCAACGTTGAAAGTTTCCTCAAGAGTGTTATTCAGTCAATTGATGTGTATTTAAGTCTACTGATATTTCAGAAGTTTGTTAACTGTGGATAGAAGGTGCATGACGAACTTGTGAGTTTTTGAGAGCATTAAAACTTGTGAACAACCAACATTTTGTGTGCCGTCTTTCACGATATTCAAGAGCAGACACGAGGCTTCATTAAAAGTAGTAGAACCCATTTCGTGAGAAAACACGGATTTCTACACTGGTGACCCTGTTTTGAACAATTGTGACCTTCTGCACAAGCCATGTTTGTGGATTTTAAACCTGATGGGACAGAGGGTACACCACCTACACCTCCATCTCCCTCTAACCCTTTTCAACCGCCTGTCATGCCGGTGATGCAGGCTGCAGTAAGCCTCAAACTACCTCCATTTTGGCCCAACGACCCGATCCTGTGGTTTACCCAAGTGGAGGCTCAGTTTGTCATCCGACATGTTACTACCCAGGAGACTCGTTTTGCCTACGTTATCGGATCTTTGCAACCGGAGATAGCACAAGAAGTGCGGGATATCCGGATCTCACCCCCATCGACGGACTGTTACAATAAGTTGAAAGCAGAACTCATACGCCGCACTTCAGCTTCTGAGCAGAAACGACTACACCAGCTGCTTACTTCAGAGGAATTGGGAGATCGCAAGCCCTCGCAGTTGTTGCGTCGCATGCACCAGCTTTTGGGGGACAACTCCCTGGAGGAGAGGATTTTGAAGCAGTTGTTTCTACAGCGACTTCCCCACACCGTCCAGTCCATTTTGGCCTCCACAGCGGACACTGTGGGAATTGCAGCACTGGCAGATTTGGCTGACAAAATTGTTGAGGTGTCTGCCCACTCTACGATGGCATCGCACATTTCCACGGTTTCTTCACCACCCCTCCACCCCCCACAACGACACGCCTCCGCCGAGGCACGCACTCTGCACGACAAGGTTGATGACCTGACTAGGCAAGTGCAGGCCTTGACCTTTCAGCTACAGGGCATGCAGCGACAAGGACGTCCCCGCTCTTCCTCCCGCAGTCGACCCAGACAACGTAGTCCAACCCCTTCGGCAGATAACCAGCCATCCGGCGACCGCCAATGTTGGTACCATTGGAAGTACGGAACTAATGCACGAAAATGCACCAGTCCTTGTTCGCGACGCACAGAACCACAGCGGAACCAGGAAAACGGCCAAGCCAACGACTAGCGGCGACAGGTTGGTCTGGCACCAATACTACAAGTCGCCTTTTCCATGTAACTGACAAATCCACAGGCACTCGTTTTCTAGTTGACGCCGGTGCTGAGGTGAGTGTGTTGCCACGCAGTCACAAGTCACGAGCTCAACCTACTTCTATACAGCTACAAGCGGTCAATCACTCACCTATTGTAACTTACGGCGAGAAGTCTCTGACTTTAGACTTGGGACTTCGCAGAGTATTCCGTTGGGTTTTTATTGTTGCCGATTTGCCAACTCCTATTATTGGAGCTGATTTTCTTCGGCAGTTCAGCCTACTAGTCGATGTAAAGAACCAGCGGCTTGTCGATTCCATGACTAGTCTTGCCATACAAGGAATCATGTCCGGTACCCCGTCCGCGAGCCCCATGTTTGTGAATACAACTTCATCACAATACGACGAGCTCCTTAGCCGGTATCCCGACGTAGTTCGTCCCGTGTATAAGCAAACAGAGGTACGTCACAACATCACGCACCACATCGAAACTCGTGGCCCCCCGGTTGCGGCTAGACCCCGTCGACTTGCCCCGGATAGGCTACCAGTCGCCAGGGCTGAGTTTGACCATATGCTTAGCCTTGGAATTGTTCGCCCTTCCAGTAGCGAGTGGTCGTCTCCGTTGCACATGGTTCCTAAGACAACTCCCGGGGATTGGCGTCCGTGTGGTGATTACCGCGCCCTAAACAAGAGCACCATTCCGGATCGGTACCCAATTCCACACCTGCAGGATTTTTCCTCCAACCTTCACGGGTGCACGCTGTTCTCCAAGATTGATTTGGTACGTGCTTACCATCAAATACCAATGGAACCAGCAGACATCCGTAAGACTGCAATCACCACACCCTTTGGATTATTCGAGTTCGTGCGCATGCCCTTTGGGCTCCGCAATGCGGCACAGACTTTCCAAAGGTTCGTCGACAAGGTAACCCGTGGTTTACCGTTTGTCTTTGCGTACATCGACGATCTGCTGGTAGCGAGCTCATCAGAGGCCGAACACAAAGAACACCTTCAACTCCTGTTCGACCGCCTCTCGCAATACGGCATAGTCATAAATCCCAACAAATGCCAGTTCGGCGTGCCGTCCCTTTCCTTCCTCGGTCATCTCGTCAACCAGCATGGAGTTTGTCCTTTGCCGGACAAGGTGCAAGTCATCAGAGATTTCCCGGAACCGGCATCGCTGACTAAGTTGCGGGAATTCCTTGGCCTCATCAATTTCTACAGGCGATTTGTTCCCCACTGCGCAGACATGCTCCAGCCCCTGACGGACCTGCTCAAGAACAGGAGTAAGAAAAACGAGCCGATCAAGTTCGGGCCGAATGAGGAGTTAGCTTTCGAGCGTGTGAAAGCTGCATTGGCCGACGCAACACTACTAGTCCACCCTCAGAGTGACGCACCGTTATGCCTTTTAGTCGATGCATCAGACAAGGCTGTGGGCGGTGTTCTCCAGCAACACGTCGAGGGTGTTTGGCAACCACTGTCGTTTTTCTCCAAACGCCTACAACCAGCGGAAACCCGCTACAGTACTTTTGGTAGAGAGCTTTTGGCTCTATACCTCGGCATCAAGTATTTCCGACACATGCTGGAGGGACGGACATTCCGCGTTTATACTGATCACAAGCCCCTTACGTACGCCCTACATTCCAAACTGGACCGCCATTCTCCTCGAGAGATTCGACAACTGGACCTCATATCGCAGTATACCTCGGACATTAGACACATCAGCGGCCATGATAATGCAGCGGCAGATGCACTCTCTCGTCTGGAGGTTAATGCCTTACCAAATAACGGGACTATCAATTTCGACTCCATCGCTAAAGCACAGATCGATGACGACGAGTTGAAACATCTCTCTGACACCTCTCTCCACCTAACTGCCGTCCCCCTCCAGACATCGCAGGGTACCATTCTGTGCGATACCTCCACGGGGACGCCTCGACCTTTCATCCCAGCCCAGTTTCGTCGAACAGTTTTTGACGTTTTGCATGGACTCTCGCACCCTAGTATCAGGACCACACAGCAGTTACTTACTGCCCGGTTCGTGTGGCCTGGTATTAACAAAGACGTTCGCGCTTGGGCCAAGACTTGTCGCGAGTGCCAACAATGCAAAATTCATCGCCACATCAAGACGCCACTTGGTACGTTCTCCACACCCGACGCACGATTCTCACACGTACACATCGATTTGGTCGGTCCCCTTCCACCGTCAGCCGGTCAGTCCTACCTGCTTACGTGTGTGGATAGGTTTACACGTTGGCCGGAGGCGATCCCCATTCCGGACATGACTGCTGAGACGGTGGCCCAGGCATTCGTTACCCACTGGGTGTCTCGGTTTGGTGCGCCGGCTACAATCACCACCGACAGAGGACGCCAGTTCGAGTCACGACTTTTTCGGATGCTAACGGACATGCTCGGTTGTCAACGAATTCACACTACATCATATCACCCGGCTGCAAATGGGATGGTAGAGCGACTACACAGACAACTCAAGGCATCGCTAAAGACTCATGCTAATCCACGTTGGACGGAATCTCTTCCCCTCGTCCTGTTAGGCATAAGAGCCGCTATCAAGTCGGATATAGGTTTCTCTCCAGCAGAAATGGTGTATGGTACCACAGTCAGGCTGCCTGGTGAGTTTATTGTGCCTAACGTGAGCATGCTGAGCTCGACCCCAGTGTGTATGTTCACAGGTTGCGTAGTCACATGCAGGACATTCGTCCCACTCCTCCCAGGTCACAACAGCGACAATCACACATTCCAGCTGACCTAGACAAGTGCACACACGTTTTTGTTCGGCATGATGCAGTGAAAACACCCCTACGACCCCCGTATGATGGACCGTTTCGCGTCATCAAGCGCCAGCAAATACTTTGTTTTGGACCTCAACGACAGACGGGATGCCGTTTCTAAAGATCGTCTGAAAGTGGCGTATCTTGATGACAACTGGACAAACGCGCATCCCCAACAGATTCGCGAGAACACGCCCGCAAGGACTGTTTTGCCAGAATCGAACCCCTCATCAGCAGAAACGTCGTTTTCCCGGCAGATTCGCGAGAACGCCCCCGCGAGAACTGTTTTGCCGGTTTCCCAACCCCCATCGCCAGAGACTTTAGCTCCTCCAAAACGAACCACCAGAGTCGGTCGACGAGTTCACTGGCCAGCCAAATACGAACAATTCGACTGTCACTGACTGTCATTATCTACTGCTTGTATCGATTGTTTCATTTATGTCTTACAATCTAGAGGGGAGCTAATGTAGTGACGTGTATATATTTGATTGTTTGTATTTTCAGCCAACAGGCGTTCCATACAAATAAGTATGCTAATGAGTTTTGGTTGCCATAGGCACTACAGTCTATCACGCTGTGCTGCAGTTGCGCAGGGTGACATGTAGGTTACCCCTGACTTACCGTTTTCATTCTGCTTTGTGCAAGTTTTATTCCAACGTTGAAAGTTTCCTCAAGAGTGTTATTCAGTCAATTGATGTGTATTTAAGTCTACTGATATTTCAGAAGTTTGTTAACTGTGGATAGAAGGTGCATGACGAACTTGTGAGTTTTTGAGAGCATTAAAACTTGTGAACAACCAACATTTTGTGTGCCGTCTTTCACGATATTCAAGAGCAGACACGAGGCTTCATTAAAAGTAGTAGAACCCATTTCGTGAGAAAACACGGATTTCTACAATGTCATACACTAACTACATGTAGTAAAAGTTTGTATGTTTTCTGGGAATGTTTCATGGAATAAATTTGCCTATCATCCAAAACTGAAAAAAACACTTGTAATAAATGTTTGTACATTTACAGTGTATATAGCCTTAATGCATTTACTCTATTTTAATTATTTTCTTAATCACCAAAAATAAACAAGTTCCAATTTGTTCTTTCTTTACAAAACATGTTCATCTCAACTCCAAACTAGCTGAAAAGTGAAACATGAATAAGGATAAAACTGCTGCAAACTGCTTACTGGCTGGAATGACCTGAAATATACAAATCAAAATAAGTTAAGAGGGCCTAATATTTTGACCTTAACAAGATCTTCTTCAGGGACTAAATGACTGTGTACAAGAAACAAACATATAGCACATCACATCAAGAAACACAAAAGAAAAAGCACAGAGTCCAAAGGAACAATCAACAAAAGGAGGATTAGGCTGAGGGATTAAAGGGTGAGGTCAGTGTGAGTTGGATCAAAGACAGGGTTGGAACAAAAACAGAAGGTGTAAAACCACAAGGAAGGGGGTCCAGGATGGAGATCAAAGGGAAAAACTAACAAAGAAGTATAACTTGAAAAAGTGAAACTTAGTTTGAAAGTGAGTGTAAACTGGCGATTATCAAAAAATTCACTTGACAAATTTTACATACCGGTACATGTGTTGTATCGTACATGTATATTATCTTACATGGTTTGAACATGGTTTAAAGGTAGTACATGTAACTGTGGTAATCCTCTTAACCAGTTCGCGCCGGGATTATTTTAACATCGCCGAGCCCACGGGCGGTATTATTTTTAACGAAACACGATCCGAAGCGGGTTCAGGCTGATAGTGCCGGGAAGCACACCCATGCATTTCCGGCCTTGCTCGCTGCTGACATACATTTCCGAACTTGAACTTGGCGTGTTTATGCGTCATCCGTTTTGAATTTGGGGAAATTGTTGCGTTTATATACGTCATCCGGCGCGAACTGGTTAAAAAGGGCCAGTAATTCATACATGGAATGGATGCATAGGCCCACATAGACACAAATTTCATCCATATGGTTATACCTTCCAGAACAATCATAATGTTCAAATGTGTACATGTATTCGAACATTTTGAGTACGTTCTTCAAAACATGGGCACTCGTTGCACACTGTAATCACACAAAATAAAAAATTCTAAATAATTGCACATTTTTGAGTCTCTAGGAAATTCTCTGATAAAGAAAATAACGACAAGTTGTGTTTTGCAGAAAATATAACCAAAGCATACATGTACATAAAAGCAGTATGCTTAAAATAAAATAAACTATTGGGAATCGTATTCAGGTATATTTGCTGGATGATCAATGTATTCTCTCATGTTGTGCTGTCATGGTATTACTGTACATTATGCCTTTAGTCAAGACCATTGTGGGCAGTACCCCAAAGGCATACACCCCTCCCAAAAAAAGAGTGTGCTTCAAGCACCTTGACTAAAGAATAAATGCACGTTTCATGGATATGTATAATTTAAAGGGAGGTGTAGACGATTGGTATTATACTGTAGTCTAGTTCCTCAGAAATCGGTCAGGCAAATATTGTAAGCTTGATTGAAAGTGGATCATGTAACCAATAATCATGTCAAGTCATACATGTAGGATGTGATGTGTCCCCGCCCCCCTAAAAAAAAAAAAAAAAAATAAAATAAAATAAACAAAAAACAAAAAAAACACGAAACCCTGGTAATTTTTGGATTAAAGATACAAATCATGTGCGTTCCAATTTTGGTTCCATTACATGTACAATGCATAAAATTAAAAAACATCACAACAGAATAGCTAGCATTGTAGAAATAGCGAATGCTTTAACTTATCACCAATGTTGTACCATTCCTTTAATTACAGCGTCCTAAAATGTACTGTTGACTTAGAGTTGTTATTGTTGACTTCATCCATTTTAACATGTCTGGGACATTGAGACTGCCAAACACTGTTGGCGGAAAGCTTGGGAATGAGGAAGATTGCCTGCCAGCTTCATAATCGAATATTTTGCCACGTAGCATTTCCATTGTCATGGCTATGATATCTTTCTTAATGTCTGGTGTTCCATGCTTCCCAGATGGTTTCTTGAAGGATGTCTGTTTGTCTACATCACAAAGAATGTTGTTAATTACTTGGGCAGAGTGACTGACCCTCTCCACACTTTTGGGACCGATTTTCCCTCTCAGCGCTTTACAGTGCATCTTGAAAATTCTGTTATGGTGCTCCATTTCTCTGTCAACTTCAATGTTACCTTTGATTGTTCCTGTTTTGTTAACAAATCGATTCCATGTGAGGCTGTAGGCCAATCGTGGTGAAAGGAACCAGTTGACTTGTGCTAGGATTCTCAGAACCTGGTAACTATATTTAGGTTTTCCACCCGCTTTAAAGTGGAGAAGTAAGTACTTGTAGATGATCATTAGCTTCACCATCACCCAGTCTCCTTGCATCGGTAAAATCCAAAGAAAGTAGGCCCATACTTAATGCACATCTTGTATAGTTAAATACATGGTCCCGATCAGTGCTGTGACTGCCGATGATTCTGCCCACTCTTTGACTTTTGGGTCAAATTCCTGACCAAAAATAGTTTGCTTGGATAACACAGTTTGGTATGCTGATGAGAGTCCTCTTGCATGCAAACGTTTGAAGACCTGTTTGCTGCAGCCACCCTCTAGAATTGTAAATCCATTGAGTAACTGGTGGGAGTTTATATCTTGAGATCTGCAGTTAAATAATATTGATGCTGCAGTCATTAGATTAGGTGTCAGGGATTCCATGGTTCTGAGTTTGTTTTTTGGAATGTATTTACTTGTTGCTGAGCTAGGTTTGCAGGACCTGAAGCAAAGTAGGTGCATGGAGTTGCAGTTCTTCTAGTTGATTTCTGAAACTGAAGTTTGTCAATCCGTGGAGTGAGGAATCTCTAAAGCAAGATTTGGTTGACGGTGCATATATTTTTTCACATTCTTCATTTACTTCCTTGAATAGATGTTCCTCTGCACCTTTTAGTCTCATTACTTCTTCTATTACACGCTCTTCATTATTGTCAGTGATAGCAGAAACTACTGACAGCCATTTGGATGTTACCATCTTCTTTTCCACTTTGGAGCCATGGTGAAGAATTACCTACGAATTGAAAAAGAAGTGTTGAATATTATTTTGAGGTATTGTACAGCTGTGAAAAACCAACAACAAAAACCAACAAGAACAACAAGAACAACAAGAAGAACAACAAGAACAAGAACAACAACAACAACAACAACAACAACAACCCCCTAAATGTTTTCATACAAGTAGCAATGACTTGACAAACCACTGGTTCTTGTCACAACCATCTTACAACTCATAAGATATTTCACAAGCTGTTACTGCAAATCTTTACTGGTTTACTTTATTGTAAATGTGTGCATAAACTCCTTGATTCTTATTTTTGTAAACAATTGTTATCCTTTATAACAATAATTTAAACTTCTACATTATATACATTTTAAACAGTTCAAATAGGGTAATGGAAGCAATCAAGCATTTATATCAACTGATGTGATGTATTTTTTATAAAATAATTAATGCATGATTGTTGATTTCATGAATGAACATAGTGCTTACAAAGCAGCTGAAAGCATTTTTTTTTCATAAATTAAGAGCTCATCGGAAATGCCCAATGAAGATTGAATTGACTTATAAATTGGCCTCAATTAACAGGCTCTAAACAGGCATTTTAATTAACCCTAACGCTCCTCAATCCTCAAAACTCCTCATTGCAGTTTTGGAGGATTTTTGAGGATTGAGGCTGTATGGGATTTTTCAAAAATGAGGATTTTTGAGGATTGAGGCACAATGTTGTTTCACAATGTTTCAAGTGTGGAAGAATTTTGAGGATTGAGGCACAATGGGGTTTAATGAGGATTTTGGAGGAATGAGGCTGAATGGGGTTTTCAAAAAATCATAATGAGGATTTTAGAGGATTGACTTTTTTCAATCCCCAGAATCCTCATTGCAGTTTTTGAGGATAAAAAAAATGAGGATTTTGGAGAATTGAGGCACATGATGTTGTTTCAAGTGTGAAGGATTTTTGAGGATTGAGGCTAGATGGGGTTTTAAAAAAATGAGGTTTTAAAAAAAAATGAGGATTTTGGAGGATTGAGGATGGTTGCTAGCAAAAAGGGCCTAGGGGGTTAGGGTTAATCCTACTTGGGCTGCCACAAAATTAGTTAAATGGAAATACATACATGTAAATGTCTTAATTGTATTCACAGCATTTGTGTTCATCATCTCACCCTAATATACATGTATTTGGCCACAAAATATTTTTTTTTCAATGAAATAGGAAACGCAGCTAACACATGTGTTTGCCCTTATCCCCAATTAAAGCCACATTGATTTGAAGTTAATTGTCCCTACCCCAAGCCAAGTTTACCTGTAATCTTATCTTACCTCAATGTCTGGAGTGGAAGATGTACACATACTCTTCTTCATACTGGCTCTTGAGGACCGCTCAGGTTGTTTATTCTCCTGCAGAACTCTTTTTCTCTCAGGCTGCAACATGGAAATTAACTGTGATAAAATTACCATGAACCAAAGAAAATGGGTGCTACAGTGTATTCCTATGGATTTGTGGAAATAAAGTTTGTTGGTCTTTTTTTAAACTAATCCCTTTAGTAGGAAGTGGTGGCTTGCCTTTTCCCAATCAACACGACAGGTACAATACAAGATGAAGGGCATGTTGATAAATTATTTATAATTAATGGCAATCAATTCTAATGCATCTTTCAAGGGCTACAAACATAGCGAAATGCATGTTCACTATTTTGGAAACATGCACAGGAATGGACCCATGACAGTGCTGCACTGCTGGTATTAAGGAATGAAGATGGAATGAGGAGTTTTTGTGGTGGTGGGGCCATGCTTTTTAGTACGGTACTTCTAGAAACTACGGCCCCCGTGAGCCTTAGTTATAGTTTCTAGAACTTAAGTATGCTTTTCCTACTTTTAAATTTAATTTAACTTAAAAACTACACAAAAGTGCATCGGTCCAGATTGTTTATGATACTTTAAATTACAATTTTAGGCATGTCACTTCAATTCTCACCTTTACAGACGGTGTACCAGGGCTAAATTCTGCTGTCCTTTTTTGTGACATTCTCCTTTTTGGTGAAGAAACAGGGGTTGTTAAAGTCGCCACATACTTTCTCTGGATTTCTTCGCTGGTTTGTCGATGTGACTTCACTTTCATAACTTGGCGTTGGCAAATGTTGCACACATATCTTAATTTTAGTTGATGTATGTCCACTTTCGTTATGTGTGAAATTTCATCAGCTAAATTATTGATCGATGGATTCGTTTTTGTCGAAGAGCAATTTAAAGACACATAATGCTTACAGGTAATTAATTGTGTACAAAAAACACGACCGCACACTTCTCACAGAAGCGGCCATGTTATTGTTAACGTCTGCGCTAGCTGGCCAGAAAGTTCACGCTCACTAGTAGTAGTACAGACGGTCTCAGCTTCCCGCCATTTGCACACAGGCAGTATACAGTTATTATAAATCGTCGCATGTCCAGTACGCTGGCTGCATTGAACTTGTACTGCCACATTGACTAATTATTCATGACCCAAGTCAAACGCGGTCTCTGATTGGCTTCCCCAAAAAGTCGGGGGAGATTTGCAGAAAAACAATGAAAAAGTTAAGACCCGTCGTTGCAAAAGTCCAAGACCTTGGCTGAGACCAGTATACCTAAACTGGTCTCAGACCTTGGTGAGACCTGGGAAACAAAATTACAAAGCGCCCTCTATGAGACCCGGGGAACAAAATTACAAAGCGCCCTCTATGCGTGAGACCCGGGGAACAAAGTTACAACGCGTAATACTATCTGAACGTTGGTTGTTGTGTGTGCGCGCAAACACCATGGTCTTGGAACCAAGACTAGTACGGTGCCCCTAAACCTGGCTCACAGACATATAAACCTATAGACCGCCAGTCGTGTGCACAAAACCGTAATTTGCAAAGTATGGGCAAAACGACGCATAGGCTGGACGGCAAGCGCGTGTGGCTTTAAAAAGCCAAGCGCGTATAATTACGCGCCTATCGCGCAACGCACTTTGCACGCGCGTTCATATAATCGTGTACCCTATCTTTCGTTCGACGGGCAACGCACCGCGCGCTCATTACGTTCTGTGCGCATACCGGGCAACGCGCTTAACACAAAAACGGGCCTAAACGTCTTTATTTGAGGGTATCAAGATTGACACTGGATATGCTTAATCTACATTGCATATGGTATAACCCTATGTAATTTTCTTTTAAATCTATAAATGCGTTCATATAATTATTTGACTTGAACAGTTCGGGTGTGTACAAATTCCCTATACCGAGGGCTAAATTTGCCCATAGTTGGTATTTTAGTCGGGCGCCGCGAAATCACGAAATTATCCTGTAGTTTTGAATAGGATCTGGCGGTCTATAGTTTATGTCTGTGACATGGGGCCAATTTCACGGAGCTGCTAAGCAAAAAAATTTGCTTAGCACAAAAAAGTCTTGCTCAATAAAAACGGGTTACCAGCCAAAATTCTACGTGTTTTTTCATACTAAGCAAAAACCAGTTAATTATCAATCAAAAAGAGCAAAGATCTTGTGAAAATTTGGACTGTAACCTTGTTTTTGCCAAGGACACATTTTCATGCTAAGCAAATTTGTGTGCTTAGCAGCTCCGTGAAATTGGCCCCTGGCTACCAGAAGAGGACTAAACTGCGCCCTCAATAAAATACATTACGCTACAACATATTTCACTGTTGGTAATACATGTACTACTAGGAAACAAATAATCGCAATGTAAAGAGGGACACCAATATTAATTGGCCCCACATTATATGGAATCACAGTGGAATTGCGCTCAGTGCGCTAACTGTCGTGTTCTTGTCACTTTGCAATCTTATCTATGATGGCGAAAATATTAATAATCCTGTACGATGTCGTATACGGCGCGCAGGGCAATGAAATTGGTTCGGTTTTCCCAAAAGCAATCTGCGCTGAAGCATAAACACTTCCTATAATTTATCCGCTCTCGCATTAACATTCCGACGCCGGGTATGCAATCATGCATGAAAACTTGCCCAATACCGGCTGGAGGCTCATCAAGGAAGATGTGTTGTTGATGCATCCGTCTCATCAGTGATTACTCTTATGGGGAGGGGAAGACAGTTCACACCACCAGAGGGTTACTGCCGGGGCTCCGCGAGATCAGAGAAACTGCCAACCACGCGTTGGTAGGTTTTTAATCAGTCGAACCGCCGGGTAGTGGATGATTGAGGAGACACTAGGACAACACTAGGGGATTCCGAGAAAGGCAATCGTCTCAAAAATGCTGGTATGATCATGGTGTTTTCACGTGAGTGTTCATATCAAGGCACTGACCGGGTTTATCGCATCGTCTTTGGCTATAGTGCAAATAGGCTCTAGCTCATGATGCATAACTTCCTTCCTTTAATCTTTCCTTTGGGCAATAGAAGCAGACAAGGGGACGGGAGAGGGAGTGGGTGGGGGGGGGGGGGGGGGGGGGGGGCTTTCCCTCATTTCTATTTTTCCATCGCTTTAGGACGCCTTGGAAGAAGTCCGGGGATCCATTGCTTTTCTCTGAAGCATTATACATATAGTTCTAGTTTGAGATTATATCTGTTGACAAGTTAATTTTATGCGACCCCGTGTGTCAGCCAATCGGAGTCGACTGACGTCATTTCGAGCAGAAATATGGACAAAGCTGCTGATTGGCCAATTTGGCTCAGTGTGCCGTGTTTTTGTTACAGCAACGGGTAAACGGAAGACGCGATATCACGGTGGAAAGCGCTTGCTGCATGAACAGAATGTTAAGGTCAAGATGCCGTCTTCTTGTTTTACATATAATTAATTACCGAATCTGCTCGCATATCATAGACACTCGTCTTACCTACATGGTCCAGATTTACTGTAATAGTAAGTTGTCAGTGCGGAAGAACGAAAACTTAGAGAGAAAAAATGCAATTGCACCAATATAGATGGCTAAATTAAATGTACACAATTTTGATTTTGTTTTTTTGCAATAAGAACATGAGTAAACATCACCCGAAAAATAACCACTTTTGCAAGATGTAATCATATCTGCACCATGCGGCTTACCAACGTTTCGGCCGTGGCAGTAATGGCATCACCATGACAGCATGGTTTCCTGTAGACCCCTTTTATGGGAGGCGACACCTCAGCTTCTGTGAATGCGCGTTGGATTTCACGGAGAATTATGGCGGTATGAACCTCTCAAGCTTAAAGGGATCGTATACGTTTGGTAATTACTCACAATTTATGGCAATGAAAACTTACTTGGTAAGAAGTACAGCAGCTTTGGATAGTATAATGCATTTTTAGAAACTTTTCACTTCGAAGTACTGCGGTTATAGAAAAAGATATCACTTTTTATCCCCCAAAATTTGAAGCTGAGATGCGACTGCAGTGACGTTTCACAGAGTGTGTATTCCAATGCAGATTATTCTTCCTGCGTGGACAAAACCGCTCCAGAATTTCGGCAATATCTCCAAATCGCTACCACCTTTTGAAATGAAATTGTTAAAGGTTAGTTTTATGGTATATAGGCCTATCTATAACTATATAGATTGAAACAAACAGTGGGTTCCAATTACCAAACGTATACGATCCCTTTAAGGGAACATCGTTTATAGCTGGGAAACTCCCATGATGTACGCAACCGACTTACGATTCATCTCATTGCAAAGTATGTCTCGATTGATTTATTTTGCCGAGTTGCAGATTAAAGTAGGCTGTTTTTGTTCAACAAATATCACTTATAATTTGATACATGATGACGTCACCCTGACGTCAGGGTAATATGCACCCAGGCCCTCAAGATCAGGGTTGATGTATTTCAGGTTTTCCGTTCTCGTGGCCAGTCTGCCTGTGCCCCAAATAAAATCTTTTCTTCAGACAGAAAGGTTGCAGACGCCCAGCTCAAACAATAACTTGGGGTCCATGAGTATTAAGAAAATAATGAAGAGCACAAAACAATGACCGCACATTTATTTGTCTAACCTTCAATTTTAGGTGAAGGCCCTACGAATTTTACTCTAAAATTAATGATTTAACACACCAAACTTAAGAAGTTTTGCATTAATTGTTTTAATCTTTATACTCTATAATTACATGTAATGTCTAGTAAGAATTGAAATAAAAAATGCCCAACCCTGACATTTTAGTTGACAACCGAATTTTAGTAAAATAATGTTTTGGAGGTAGCTAGGGTTCTAATAAATACATTGCCACTGGGATTTGCCTGTTTAATAACTGACATTTGCAGATGAGCTGAGCTGTTTTTCACTCCAAAAAACGTCTTACAGCGGCAGCGCCCTCACTCATCGGTTTACAACTTAGCGTGCCCTGACAACGGTAGCTATGCAACTTGCGCCGACTATAGGCCGTGTCTGAAATTCGTCTATGGCTATTGTCTAGGTGTTCGCCCATTACAACTGCACGTGAGCAGGCTCACAATAGACGTAGCCGTAGCTCTTGAAGGCCGTTTTCGACAGGACCATATTCTCCTCTATAAAATAGGAACTTTTTGTAACTGGTTCGCGGCAGCCGTCATTAAATATTTATGATAAAAACAGGAACGCGCATGGTACCAGTTTCAAAAAGTTCGCGAAATGTTGTTTACTTTGCGTACGGCAAAGGGTCGGGCAGGGCAGAACAGAACTAAACGAGGTTTCTCTCAGGTAAAAAAGTCAGCACAAGTTTACGATGTATATGTTAGCTAGATAATCCATTTTATTTTAATTCGAGTGGTTAACAAAAAGCATCAAGTTTTCGTCAGTACTAAAAGGAAAGTTCTTCAACTTCAGTTGCAGTTATATACGCCAGCACGGCAGCAGCACTACATTGTACATTTCACTTCAATGTCAATGATGGCCGAAGTAATAACCATGACCAATCTCCCTGCTTCGTCAAAGCACTCCCTAGCAGGGATGTCCACGCCAGCCGTTGATCTCCCGTATTTGCCAGCTACACCGCCTCGGGCAAGAATGTCGTCTGTGGCGATGTCATACACAAGGTATAGGCGAATGATGAAGGCGAGCTAGTAAAAATCTTTGTTGACATTTTTTTGGCAGGCTTATTGATTGAAATTGGCCATTAAAATGTCTTTGATGAGAATTTCCTAATTCATTGAGATTTAAAGGTTTGCATCTGTGCAGATGTAAAAAAAAAAAATTACTACCAATTATTAAGAAATATCTTACTTATTTGAAAGTAAATAATGATTTTAGGCCAGGCATCCGGCAGAACGACTGCTACTGCTAGATATCCTGTAATTTTTTTGAAAAATTAAATTTTATAATTTTTTTTTTACGATCGCTGGATGGCGATCGCGGAAAAAAACCCAAGAACAACAAGAACAACTGCCCGACGGACGCCAGTTGAAAACGAACGTCACTTTTCTTGATTTTTTTTTGGCTTCTACAATTGTAAAACTTCTGCAGACAGGTCAGTTAAACGATATTTACTATAAAAAAACACCTCCCAAATCAATTCAAGCAATTACCAATGGTGTATCTTACCTTTAAACAAAAAACAGTGAGTTGTACTGTAGCCCCTTTCACTGAACAAACAGCCGAAAGCACTGTCCAAACACATCATCTGCTAAGCGTGTCCGTAAAACGGTGCTTAGTGGCTGCCAGGTACTGCCTGGTATGTTTACACGGTTTTAGTTATTTGTTCGCAAGTGGCTGCCAGGTACTGCCTGGTATGTTTACACGGTTTTAGTTATTTGTTCGCAAAGGGCGCTCACCAAAAAACGGTAGCCCACAAAGTGCAAATGGACTCTGTACATATAAATATTCCTGTTGTCAGAGATAAGAGCATTTTAGTAGTAGCTAGGCAACTGCACTTGAACTTTAGTGTGTGCATGCAAACACACTGAATGAGACCGACACAGTTTTAATGGAAATTTGTATATGTAAACCAAGTAGTGTTAAAAGCTGAATCAATAGACAAAATGTAACCTGCTCCAACGAAACCTGGACAAAGTTGACAATTTTAGTTTTTTAGATTTTGCTTTTTTCCAATTATCTAGGTTCTTAGTAGTCTTGCTTCAAGACCGAGCTGTTTATTTGACTCTTGCGTAAAGACCGAGCTAGGAAACTAATCTCGTGATAATTAGGGCGCCCTCAATAAGCCCGGATAGACAAACGGCGCGCCCCAGAACAGAGGAACAGCTCGGTCTTGGAGCAAGACAAGGTTCTTATCTTCAAAATGATGTCTCAATTACATTATGTACCTCGACTCTATCTCCACTGGGGGAAGGATTTAGTGATACAACCCTGACAACCTAATTATGAGATAAACAGCTTTGAAATTCAGAAAAGCGTATTATTTCTGTACACAATTGTTTCACAAAATCAACAAAAAACACACTTCATGGTGACGTATTTTGTTCAAATTTGTAAAATCCACCCCGAAATGACTTCACAAGTTTATTGTAATAAAACACATTGTGCGACTTTGTGGTAACTAAAGTGCATTTTTCCATTTACTGTATTTGTTTCTTTAAATGTTTTACTATTTCTCATCATCCATGATTGCAAAACTTCAGACAGGTCAGTTAAAGGTAGGATACACCATTGGTAATTGCTTGAAATATCATGAATGGGTGGATTTAGGGGGTTGTATTTTATAGTAAATACCGTTTAACTGACCTGTCCGAAGTTTTACAATCATGGATGACGAGAAAAGCACGAAAAACAGCGTTTGTTCTCAACCGGCGTTGAGCAGTTATTCTTATGTTATTTGTGTTTTTTCTTTCGCGATCGCCATCCGGCGATCGCAAATTTTTCTTCATAAAATTATATTTTTTGGAATAATTACAGGATATCTAGCGCAATCATTTTGCTGGATGTCTAGAATCATTATTTACTTTCAGATGAGTAAGATATTTCTTAATAAATCGGCAGTAAATATTTTCGATATCTGCAAATGGTGTATCCTACCTTTAAACAATATTTACTACAAAATACAACCCCCCAAATCCACCCATTCCTGATAATTCAAGCATTTACTAATGGTGTATCCTACCTTTAAATGTCATGGAAATTGTCATATTTTAGTTCAGGAAAGTCCTGGAAAAGTCTACTTTATACAAAACTGTAGAAGATTTTACAAACCTTACAGCAAGCAAAGTGGAAGTGGGACGAAATTACTGTCCCAGTATTTCATAGGCACTATCTTGGTGGATATAGGCACCCTCTGGAGCAGTTGTATTGCCTCAAATGTAATAACAAAAAGAGGAAATTTACGATCGTACTTTAGAAGAAACTGGGCAATTTATAGACATCTGGGAATTGTCAGGTTAAGGGAATTGACTTGCATCTGTTCACGAATTTGTAACCACTTGCAAACAAAATGCAGACTGTTAACTAAATTTGGTAAAGAGAAGAGGTGCATGGGGGTATTTCCAGGTTCCCATGACTATTTGTACTTCCAGAACTGTAAGGTTTTACAAACTTTAAGTGTTCTATTCCAGCGTTGTCAAGTGTCAATTTAGGGAACCACCAACAAGGGGCTAGATAGCTCAGTTAATTGGTAGAGCGCCGGAATGACCTTCCAGAAGTAAATTTATTTGTTCATTTTTCAAAATAAGATTGTAAAAAGCCTGTGTTGAGTCGGGTTACTAGACACATTTTTGTTCTTGTTCACGATACTGTTGTGTCCTATGATGCAGGGCTCTGCAGAATGCGCCTTACACAGCATTGATTGGTGTGGTGGTGGATGCTAGACAGCCAGATAGGGTAAGATCATATCATAGAGCAAGGAACAGATGGAGCTGCTGTAAAGAACACAAATTTGCTTAGCACAAATCAATAAAGTCTTGCTCAGTAAAAACAGGTTACCAGCCACAACTTAAAACAGCTTTCATGTAAAGCAAAAACCAGCTGAATACCAGTCACAAACGTTATATGTGTCACCTGGAAGTTTGGTTTGTAACCCTGTTTTTGTGCTTAGCAAAGCCCTTTATAGACAACTTTTTGGGGTTGTGTTTCTTACCCACGGTATCCTATGATTTTTCTTAAGTACATGTATGGGTGACAGTTTTCTGTGCCGCAAGTGAATGCAGGCTACAACTTAGGGATGGAATTGTGAATGACTTGACTCAAACTGTCTACTGAATCTCATCATTTTGTTTTCTTTTTGCAATTTTTTTCTTCTCAGCATCCTGCCTCTCCTCGCTATCGGATCCGGCGTCAAGTAGGCGGTACCAATCGTTGGAGATTGCCAGAGTCCCTAGGTGGAGATCTCCTAGGGACAGCTCAGGCTATCAAATCCCTGAATGAGCCTTACAACGACGGCATGGTGGCTGTTATGACTGGTGGGTCTGCGTTTTTTGTGTTGCCTAAAACAAAGTTGTGGGGGAACTTATATTTCTGTTTAACCAATTATGCATGTTATAAAATTTCAGGTAAATTAAAAAAAAAAAAAGCCTTGTATGCCTTCTACATGCTTTCATGGATTTTCAGGAAACTTGGATGCAGTGACCCTTGGATGAAAATTCTTCATTAAATTACTGAGGTCAAAGGTCATGTAGGGGTCATTAGATGGCTGCGAAATCGATAGATTGTCCTATCGCGCAGCACGATCTGGAAATCGCGTAGATCGACTGTTCGCGCCCAACATCTGCACAGTGATTCCGTGCGCTGATTTATTAATTTAGATGCTATATTTATTATCATCGTATTTGTGTCGCATCACAGCTGAGAACCCAGCAACCAGCCTGAACAGCGATCCAGAGAAGCCCTATCAGTTTCCGATCCGAGATGCCAGCGACCGTCTGCGCTCCACTCTGGATGCTAGGACCAGCAACTGCTGGTCGAATCAGCCTCGATCACCGGATACTCCCCCCCTAGACACTGCACCATGTAGACTAAGCAGGTAGGAGTGACTGGTCAATATACAAATATTCACCATCAGTGAGGGCACTAGTACATGTCTATTTGCCCTGGATGGACTGGAAATCACCTCAACAAAAAGACCAGATTTCTTGTGGTTGACCAGTTCGTGCCGGATGACGTAAATAAACACAAAGTTTTCTCCAGATTCAAAACGGGTGACGCATAAACACGCCACAAGCAAGGCCGGAAATGTCTGTCAGCAGCGAGCAAGGCCAGAAATGCGTGGGTGTGCTTCCTGGTACTCGGATCGAGTTTCATTAAAAAAAATCCCGCGCGTCGGCTCGGTGATGTTAAAATAATCCCGGCGCGAACTGGTTAAAGGCCAACTCTTCTGTTGCAACCCTGTGTTTGTTTTACATATATTTTCATGGACACTGCTTCACCAGTCTGCCCATCCTGGGCCTAATTTTGTGGCTCGATCTGCTAACCACAGAGATCCGTGCTTGCAATCATCATTTTGTGCTAACCGCGCTAGCAGAAAAATTATACGCTCACCCTGTAAGAATTCCTAGTTACAGGATTACTGATTTAAGCCCAAATTCCTCACTAACGATTTGTACAAAGAAATGAGGGGCAATAGGGGGTTCCTGATTAGAGGCGTTATTACATATGTGGGTGGTTGAGTTTGTTTTCGCATTCAATTAGTGGACGTAGAACAATAGTATACACATATGGACTGGCAATGAGGTCACAGAGCACGTCTATTCCCCCGAGGGACTGTGAGTGACCAGAAGGGGGACCTATTTCCCTCGGCCTCCCCCTTCTCGTCACTTGCAGGCCCGAGGGGCGATAGACGTGCTCTAGTGACCGAATCATGCCAGTCCATATGTGTTGTATAACACACCTTGGTCCAAAATATTAAATAATCTCGATCCGATCCAGATGTCGCCATTTTTCATATTAAGATGAGCCTGGCAAACCTCTTGAGGGCGCTGTAACCAGTCAACAAATTTAAGTCTATTGCCCGCTTCGGGAACTATTGCTGCGTTCCAATCGCGTCGTGTTTATCGTGTTCATGAGTTCACGAGTTCACGAGTTGTATAATGGCGTTCTAATCGCCTGGTAACTCGTGTTCACCAGTGGTGAACTCGAGGTGAAATTTTTTTCTCTATGTTCACGACTTCATAAACGAATGAAATACTCGCGCATGCATGTTGGTTCACGTACGAGTTCTTGCGCGATAAAGAATGTCCTTACCGCACGAATAACTCGACTGTGCGCGTGCGTCTTGGTAGCGTTTGGAATGCAACCCACTTGTAAACATGGAGAAATTCATGTTGAACACGATAAGCACGACGCGATTGGAACGCAGCATAATTCCCGCAAATTCACGGTGGCTTAAATTTCATGCACTAGCCTATATTAGTTAATCCCAAGTGACCGTGTTTCAGCCAACCAGAATACAGAACTAGCAAGAGGTGTGTTATACAGGATAATTATGAGTCCACAATTGACAGAAAGTCCACGTTTGAAAATCGTGTACAAATCCTATGAGAGGCCTTCCAGAAATGTACAAACAGAAGAGGGACAAGAGGGGGTCCCTGATTGGAGGCGTATACACACTTGCGTGAGTTAGTCTTGCATACGCACTGTGGACCTCCGAACAATATAGGTCCACACGATGCGGGAAGAGGTTACAGTTTGTGGACTTGCCCAGATCCACAATCCGTTTTTCAGTTTCCGAAAAAGAGTGCTAGAGGAAAAACGAGTTAGGGTTATATATAGAAAAGATAGAAGGGACAGCTGAGAGGCCCAGAATCAAAATTTGAGGGTAAATTTGTTTTGGGGAAGCGAGAAAAATGAGTATTTAGTCAACTACACGAAGACAAAGGAATGTCTACAGTACGTATGTAAAGGTAAAGCTGTGTGGGTTGGGTTGGGTTGAGTTACTTTCCTAAGAACAGGCACAATGGGATAATGTAAACTTGTTTTTCTTTCTTTACGCAGTCCGTCACCAATTGAGAAGTTTCAGCCATCTTCCGCTCGCACACCTACACCCGTTGACATCTTCCACTATCACTCGGCGCTGATACACAGTGTACTGGGACCAGGTGAGGATGTTGTTACTCGTAATGATGATCCATCTTGACTCTCTCCCAGTCTGTTGTTTGCATAATCGTATCTGTCATTCTCATGTGTGCATGCATTTTTTTATTAACCAGTTCGCGCCGAGATTATTTTAACATCACCGAGCCGACGCGCGGGATTATTTTTAACGAAACTCGATCCGAGGCGGGTTCAGGCCGATAGTACCGGGAAGCACACCCACGAGTTTCTGGCCTTGCTCGTGACGTGTTTATGCGTCATCCGTTTTGAATCTGGGGAAAAATTTGCGTTTAAATACGTCATCCGGCGCGAACTGGTTAAGATTAGGGTTGCACATTTTCCATAAAGTGTGCCCGGTGAGATATCCACCCAAAGTGGTGATATACCATAGGATACACCATTTTGCTTGAATTATCAGGAATGGGTTGATTTTTTTTTTGGGGGGGGGGGGGTTGTATTTTATAGTAAATATCGTTTAACTGACCTGTCCAAAGTTTTACATTTTGGAGATATGACGTGTTTGATTACTTCCTTGAAGTTCAAATTACACAACTGAGAAAACAGGCTTTGAAATAGTCGGCTCTGTTGTACTACAACATAACGATGCACACAAAATTGTCGATTTTTTTCTCACTTTATTCATCAAAATCAACATTTCTTTGAATAAAACCTAAAACTGTAGATATTAACGATGTCATTCATGGCAAAAAAAATAAAATATCACATTTGGATGAAATGTTTATACCGGCCGGCCCTCTCAACATTGAGCACAGCGCGACCTAATACACCTTTTTTGTAGAGCCGGTCACATATGTCTTTTGTACTGACATCATATTGCATTGTGTCTTGATACCAGACATCCTCCTCCAGTGTCTAGACACCAACTGGGAGCTGCACCGCCCTTACATCCAGAAATCCGCCACCCTGACCCACCTCCTATCCAAGGCTGAGACCACGCCCCACACGGAGCTGTACTACCGCGACCCCATGTCGGCCACCTTGGACCGGTACATCAGCAAGAGCAACCACTACAGCACAGAGTACCAGGACATCAGTCACAGCCTTAGCCTGACGGACAGCCCGCGCAGTAGTAGTAGTCTGGAGGGCGGGGAGAAGAAGGGGATCGGACACCCGGCCCACGCGGTCCGGGCTCGGACCAACACCATGACGAAGCTGAAACTGAAAGTCCGGGACCCGATAGTGACCAGAGATGGTAAAGGGATAGGTTTCACAGAAGAGGGGCAGGACTGTGTGCAAATATCTTGTCTGATTAAGCTAGGTCGTTTACAACTATGCTGAACTTGCTGACAACAGAAGTTGCCAATACTCGGCTTTCAAATTTTCTTCCTATTTAAAAAAACCAACTATACAGGGTGGTCCAAAAAAAGTAGTAAAAGTGTTTTTAAGAAAAAAAATTGTCTGTTTTCCATATCACGTGCAAAAAATGATGTGTAAAAGACATTTTCCTAAACATTTTACTTTGGTGACATGTTAAATACAAATTTTATAAAAATGCTTAACGGAATATATACGATTGAAGCACAACAAACAGTATTGTTAGGAGAATTTTTCTTCTTTTTCTTAATGCTGAAAACCCTCATTTCAACCTCTGCCCAGGGTTGTAGTCGAGCCCCGCAAGTCCGTTCACAAGTCCTTTAGTGAAGCCAGTCACAAGTCCCTTCATAAAGGCAGTCACAAGTAACTGGATGAACAATGACAAAGGAATGCTTTTGTCAAAGCTGATTTGTCATGAATAGCTGATTTGAATTGGAACTGAAGGACTTGTGATGGAGTTGCAGGGACTTACAGGGACTTGCAGGGACTTGTGATGGACTCGACTACATCCCTGCTGCCCAGTCCCATCTCATAATTCCGCCTGAACCCCTCACATTTTATGAAAATGTTCCTTATTTTAGTGGTTTAAATGTGTTTACTGTCATAGCATTTGCTGTTGCCCTCGGTAATCTCTACCATGAAGACATTGATGTGGAGAAGTGTGACGTCGTTGGCGTGTTGGCGTCTGCCCACAGTCTCGGCTTCCAGGATTTAGAAAGAAGGTAGACTCCACAATATACGTTTTTGATGACACTTTTACGCAAAAATGTGGTTGGCCGATTTTAAAAACAGTGTTAATGCTCAAGTCGAAAGTCTCAGGGTGTGTGCAAATTCATATTTAACCAGTTTGCGCCGGAATTATTTTAACATCACCGAGCCGAGGCGCAGGATTGTTTTTATTGAAACTCGATCCGAGGCGGGTTCAGGCCGATGGTACCGGGAAGCACACCCACGCATTTCCAGCCTTGCTCGCTGCTGACAGACATTTCCAGCCTTGCTCGTGACATGTTTATGCATCATCCATTTTGAATCTGGGTAAAACTTTGCGTGTATATACGTCCTCCGGCGCGAACTGGTTAAATAGGAGGTTTCAGGACTGTTAGGTTTAATTAAACAATGTTCAGGCCCATGAGCCAGTTTTAAACATACTTGTTTAATACTGACCAACTATATATTCATCAATACCTTCCGTCAGAAAAGTCGAAACCAGTCAAACCTTTTACACATTTCCTAATGATTTTGTTCAACAATTTTACCTTGTGTTTTGAGGAACCCCCCTTCAGCAATTAATCGTATGTGCCTCATGCACAGGCCCTTATACAATGGCCTGGTCAAGGGAAATGGGTCACATGTCGTTTTCCAGTTGTGCTGAAAATCACTCACAATTATATATTTCTCATGTAAAATCTGCTAAGATACTTTGGGAATATATAATTGAAGAGTTTATTGAGTAAATACTACATTAATCTCAATTTCGAAAAAAATTGACCTTTACGTTGTTTTTAGCCTGTACGCCGATTAGACAAAAGCGACATGCGACTCATTTCTCTTGATCGGGCCAAGCAGATTGAGGTTTCAGCCAATGAAAGGGTCATGAACCAGGCTTCATAGGAGTCCAAATTCAATGTGACACCAGGCTCCCATAAGAAAGCATGTGTGTAAACCAAAGTGCGACGTTAAAGTTCATAGGCTTATTCCAATTCGCAAGTTCGTACAATCTGAAACGGATTTCTCTGTTTTATCAGGTGTGCAGATATAATGCTTAGTAATCTGAGTGCAATGACGGTCTGCAAATATCACCAAGCTGGACTGAAGGTACAAAAAACTGAAAAGAAAACAAATTGAATTAGAGGTAGTTTTTTTAGGATCAACCTTTTTCACTTGAGTAATTTTTTTACAGCCTTTTTGAATTGCTGCGAGAAAGTGAATGAGTATCTTCAAAGGTAGAATACACCATTTTGCAGATCTCTCAAAGTTTTACTACCGAATTATTAAGAAATATCTTACTCCTTTGAAAGTAAATAATGATTGTAGGCATCCAGCAAAATGATTGCGCTAGATATCATATAATTGTTTAAACAAATTGAATTATATACAAAATAAATACCTGATTGCTAGACGGTATTCTGGTGTTTATGACTTGTGAATAGCGCCCTCGAATAGAGATACTAACAATTTGAGAGACCGCCAACATAGGACCAGCAGCCGATTTCACGAAACTTTACTTTATGGCGTAAGTGGACTTACGCCATAACTTATTGCGTAAGTTGCGCAATAACTTTAGGACGGATTTCACGAAAGTTACGCATTATCGGGATATGTCGTAACTCACCGAGTTACGCCATAAGATGTGGTGTAACTTACGATCGACAATATGATCAAGTGACAAAACCTTACGTGATGACTGATGACAATCCCTATCCTATCTTTGTTCAAGTTGCTGCTTCAATTTCCCATTATGTCACGACAAGGCGCGATCGTACTATGTTTTTCATCGAGAAAAAACGGCTTTAAAATCGGTAAACACGCTACAAACACAGCCCCGAAAAAATGGCGGCCTCCAACAACAACAAAAATCCACGTAAACACGTATAATTGTAACGTCTGTTTTATGTATATTTGTGCAACAACTGCAAACAGTCGTTGTTAGAACTTGAGGTCACCCTCGTCCTAAAAATATAAAAGTTTTTAGTGAAAAAAGGATGTTGCGTAGCTAAATCGAGTTTCGTGAAATCGATTTTAACTTATGGCGCAGCTACGCATTAAAGTTGTGGCGTAAGTCTTACGCCACATTCAGTTAAGGCGTAAGTTACGCACAGTTTCGTGAAATCGGCTGCTGATAGCTTAATTGGTAGAGCGCCGGACCGGTATTCCGAAGGTCACAGGTTCAAGTCTCGCCTTGTCAATTTCTTTGTTCACTTTGAAAATTAACAGGTTTACAGTCTTATAACTTGTTTGCACTTTTCCTTGACAGTACAAGGTTGGTCAGGTTGTGAATGCTTGCGAGAGATGGCTGGAACTCAACCTTATTCCTCATGTAAGTTTAAAGGTCCATGTTGTTTTCTTACACTTGTTGGATCATAAGCTGTGTTACCATTAAACTTTTTCTTCTGCGGCCTCGCAGTTTCTTCCTTCGTGTAAATTCTACCATGCATTTCCACTTGGACTTTTATACTGCAACTTAACATTTCATTCTACGTGCAAGACTGGCATATTGTCACACATTGTGGGCGCTGCAGCACGTTTGACCTCAAGGCAAACAGTATATGCGTAGGCGCTATACTTCTACCGGGTGAGGCTGTTTTAGCATCCTTGATAACTTACCGCGGCTGAACAGAAACTTTCTGCGACCACTTTTGGCCTGTTAGTTTTACATCCCCGTCGCGGTACATTTTGGAACGTTTTACCGCGCATTCCCATTGGATTTAATTTTGTCATTCTACAGAAAAGTTAAACCCCCAAAAGTCCAATGGGAACACGACTATAGAATGATCGCTTACGACCGCTAATGTACCACATTAATTTGTGCATAATACAGAAGGTTCATATCCACCAGTTGGAATCCACGTTTCTGGATGGCAGGCATGGCCACTGTGGACGTGTTGGCCGAAGCATTGTCCCGGTGGTTGAAGAACACCCTAATTTCCGAGCTTCCCACACCAAATCTTTAAGATTTTTTCTTGTAGCTGGTTTAGGAGATCAACGTAGTAGGCTCTATTGGGGCCCTATTTAAACTTTCTGTGTGACGATTTAAAGGTAGGATACACCATTTACAGATATCGAAAATATTTACTACCTAATTTATAAGAAGTATCTTGCTTATCTGAAAGTAAATAATGATTATAGGCATCCAGCTAAATTATTGCGCTAGATATCCTGTAACCGGCGATCTTGAAAAAACAAGAACAACAGAATACTGTAACTGTCAGACGCCTGTTAAAAACGAACGCCGTTTTTCTTGCTTTTCTCGGCATCCATGATTGTAAAACTTCGGACAGGTCAGTTTATAAACGATATTTACTATAAAATACAAGCCTCCAAATCAACCCATTCCTGATAATTCAAGTTGAACTTAAATTCAAACAGAATTAAAACTTAAAATGTAAACAGAAATTCAGTGTATAGCTCATCTTCTACCTTTTGTAAGGCCACAGATTTATCAATGGTGTGACTTAGTACACAAGAAAAAATCACTTCCAAACTTTTTTTTTCTTTTAAATTTTTTAATTTTTTTAATTTTATTTTGCAGCTGTCCGTGCAGATTCATTTGAGAGAATTGCCACTGGAGTTAATGCAGAAGATTATTAGGTCAAGCAGGTACGATTTAAGCTTGAATTAAGCTGCAATTCCTTAGAGATGGAGAACTGTGGAGAGCCGTGGTCTCGTGGTCTGGAGCATTGAATTTGTAATCTGTAGGTAAAGCTGCAGGTTGTGGGTTCAAGTCCGGCCTGGGATTTTGGTACGTGTGCCCTCGGGCAAGGCACTTTGTCACTCATTGCTTCTCTCCACCCAGGAGTAAATGGGTACCTGTGAGGGCAGAGATGGTTATTGTGATTGATTTAGCTACTTTTTAACGAAATGGCAGCATTGAGCTGTTCCCCAGATAGCTAAGATGGTATTTGGAATGTTTTATGGGCCCAATAATCAGGGGTAATAATAATGTAAAGCATTGTTGAAGGCGCTATATAAAAATCTGTTAATATTATTATTATTTATTAAAATACTACTTGATTCTCATAGGCCCTTTTGTAGTAACAGTACTGCACACTATATTCAAGTAGTATTTTGTAGTATTGGGTGACGTTAGGATTAAAGACCGAATAAAAACTAGTCTTCAAATTGTTACTCCAACCAGCCAGCCGACCCGGGCTAGCTCAGTGGTCGTGGATTGGAGTCCTTCCTGAGTTGATTTTTTTACAAATAATCTTCGGGACAACATTGAGTATACAAAAATTCTGGCATCTGTGAAGGGAACAATTCCAATGTTGAATTCACATCATTCCGACGCAAAGTCCATCTTTAGAAAACGTTTAGTTGCGGTACCCACTGCTAATCAGATTTGAACTAGCCAGTAGACCCCGGCTAGTTTGGTGGTCAAGTGGTAATACGCCTGCACTAGAAAGCAGGAGATCATCCTACCCAAAATATGTTTTTTTCTATAAATTATTCTTATTTTTCTTCAATAAATCACCTAGGTTCTTCACATTCAATGAGTACTACCTTTATAAGCTACTGTGCTACTGGATCTTCTTACAGCAGAACCGCCATCTCCAACTCATGCCATCGCACAGTACCATAGTCACATTCTATAACAGGTAAAAGGGCTAACCATTCCAGACACGTAACTGGGGTCTTTTTTAACCAGTTTGCGCCAGAGGACGTATATACATGCAAAGTTTTCCCCAGATTCAAAACGGATGGAGCATAAACACGTCACGAGCAAGGCCAAGAATGTCTGTGAGCAGCGAGCAAGGCCGGAAATGCGTGGGTGTGCTTCCCAGTACCATCAGCCTGAACCCGCCTCAGATTGAGTTACGTTAACAATAATCCAATGTCTTGGCTCGGTGACGTTAAAATAATCCCGGTGCAAACTGGTTAAGAGTTCAATGCAGTATTGGGATCAATAATAGGGATCGCAACCATTTAGACTCGGTTTAAAAAGTCCCCCCGTTACCTTGCCCGGTATAAATCCCGTCCGGTCTTTAGCCCACTATCTTGTCCGGTACATAGGCCTGTCTTACCTGAATTCTATATAGTCAGACAGGTGCATCAATTTATTGCCCCTTGGGGAACATCCAGAGCAGAACAAAATAAGACTTACCAGATTAAAGACTTGGGGCTAGAGATTACCCAAAGGTAGATGAGATTGGAAGGTTTGCATTTCGCAAAAGTGCAATAAGATAAGTAGCTTGCGGTAACACCACGGTACTACTCTGGGGTTCTTCTATGTTTTTGTTTATGTTTGGAATCGATTCCGAGTGGAATCATGATTCCTGGACGGAATCGAAATCAATTCCAAAATTGTTGGAGTCACCCAAGCCTACTTTGTTGTTAACCAGTTCGTGCCAGAGGACGTATATAAATGAAAAGTTTTCCCCAGATTCAAAACGGATGACGCATAAACATGCCACGAGCAAGGCCGGAAATGTCTGTCAGCAGCGAGCAAGGTCGGAAATGCCTGGGTGTGCTTCCCAGGACTATCAGCCTGAACCCGACTCGGATCAAGTTTCAATAAAAATAATCCTGCGCCTCGGCTTGGTGATGTTAAAATAATCCCGGGGTGAACTGGTTAACCAGTTCGCGCCGGATGACGAATATAAACGCAAAAATTTCCCCAAATTCAAAACGGATGACGAATATATACGCCAAGTTCAAGTTCGGAAATGTATGTCAGCAGCGCGCAAGGCCGGAAATGCGTGGGTGTGCTACCCAGCACTATAGGCCTGAACACGCTTCGGTTCGAGTTTCGTTAAAAATAATCCCGCCCGTCGGCTCGGCGATGTTAAAATAATCCCGGCGCGAACTGGTTAAGACTACTCTGCCTCAAATGTGTTTCGTTAGTACCGGTATGTTTAATAGTAATGGGCATAAAGTAGCAAAATTAGAAAATCCAGATGTGTATGGGGTATATCATTATTTGCCCCTGATACAACCTTTTACAGTTTTCACAGTTTTGATCCCTTGTTTCAGAAAATTTAACCCAAGTTCAAAAAAGGAACTCTCCCCCCCAAAAAATGTTGTGACGAGATCCAGTTATAAAACTTTGGGAAATGACAGAATAGGTTATTTTTTCAAATAGAAAGTTGTTAAAATCCCAAAATTTACTTTTCAGTGAAAATTATTGGGAGGTTTTCTATGAGAAAAAACCACAAGTTGAACTTGTGCGACTTTACGCTTATTTTGTGCTGTCAGGTCACAAATGTTCTCTTGTTTAATAGCCTCAGCAAAACCACTTCCTTCGTGGAGCGCGAGCAAGGCCAGCGGTACGCCGGCCTCTTCCGTTCGATCCGGCTGGCCGGGGTGACGGACACGCGTCACCTGGACGACATGCTGCGCATGAACGTGATCCCGCAGCAGTGGATCCTGAAGACGCTCAGTTTGCACTACCACGCACTGCAGGGCGGCGGGGACATGTCACTGATGCTCAACTTTGGCAATGACGCCATCAGGACTGGCTTCATCATCCAACAGGTGACAGACAGTCCAGCCATCAATCGCAGAGCTTCGTAGTGGAACAAATACTACTTGGCAAATTGATTATAAATATTTGTCTGCATGATATTTTCACTGGTAACCTGTTTTGTGAGCAGTTCCATACGCTATCAATTGAACAATGTTTACACCAATCTGCCAGAGTAATGAGAAAATTACAAAATCTAAGATGTCTGCTGAATGCAGAGTGCCCATTCCAGAATTTTTTTTAAAAATTTGCAAAATTAAACAAGCGGTTACCTACAGGTTTACCCTGAGGCACCCATAAAAACCTTTGAGGTAAACCTTTGAGGTAAACCTTTGAGGTAAACTTTTGAGGTAAACTTTTGAGGTAAACTTTTGAGGTAAACCTTTGAGGTAAACCTTTGAGGTAAACCTTTGAGGTAAACCTTTGAGGTAAACCTTTGAGGTAAACCTTTGAGGTAAACCTTTGAGGTAAACCTTTGAGGTAAACCTTTGAGGTAAACCTTTGAGGTAAACCTTTGAGGTAAACCTTTGAGGTAAACCTTTGAGGTAAACCTTTGAGGTAAACCTTTGAGGTAAACCTTTGAGGTAAACCTTTGAGGTAAACCTTTGAGGTAAACCTTTGAGGTAAACCTTTGAGGTAAACCTTTGAGGTAAACCTTTGAGGTAAACCTTTGAGGTAAACCTTTGAGGTAAACCTTTGAGGTAAACCTTTGAGGTAAACCTTTGAGGTAAACCTTTGAGGTAAACCTTTGAGGTAAACCTTTGAGGTAAACCTTTGAGGTAAACCTTTGAGGTAAACCTTTGAGGTAAACCTTTGAGGTAAACCTTTGAGGTAAACCTTTGAGGTAAACCTTTGAGGTAAACCTTTGAGGTAAACCTTTGAGGTAAACCTTTGAGGTAAACCTTTGAGGTAAACCTTTGAGGTAAACCTTTGAGGTAAACCTTTGAGGTAAACCTTTGAGGTAAACCTTTGAGGTAAACCTTTGAGGTAAACCTTTGAGGTAAACCTTTGAGGTAAACCTTTGAGGTAAACCTTTGAGGTAAACCTTTGAGGTAAACCTTTGAGGTAAACCTTTGAGGTAAACCTTTGAGGTAAACCTTTGAGGTAAACCTTCGAAATAAACCTCAAAATAAACCTCAAAATAAACCTTGAGTTACCAGCTGCTTAATTTTTCCTTATCCCCTTATGGATAATACTGCAGGAGCCAAGATACCACAGTGAGGTTGTATCCATCCACGGCTTTCACTTTGAGCTGAAGGCCCATCGCCAGGGTAAACACTCCACATACCAGTTCTACATGCAGGTAATAACAGGTTGTGTAATTCGCGTCTGAATGGCGCATTGTTAGCACTTGCAAGAGCTCTAGTAGGAGGGAGACATCGCTGAATTACACACATACAGTGCAAAGTATGCACAACTCATTCTGGATGTGCACAAACATATATTCCGAAATTTGTATCCCTGTGGAGAAATCTCTTTGTTGTCATGTACAAAATTTGTGGACTGTCAAAATCTACTTTCAAAATGTGGTTCACGACTGTATGTACGAAATTGTACCAAGTGAGCGTAATTGTACAAGGGTGTTACTTTGTGAAAACAAAAATCTCTCGGTTCTTTAAAATACGCATGCGTAGCGCGCACTCATACACGTGTGTTAACACCTTCCATCGTGGACCCCCTATTGTTCCTCCTTCACTTGTACTTCCTATATGTTTTGCTCACGAATTTCTATTGTAGACTATCTCTCAATCGTTACCTTTCTGTCAATCGTGGACTTTCTGTCAATTGTGTACCCTATTGTCCTCTATTGTTATACGTCCACTATTTGAATGCAGATACAAACTCAAGTCCACTCAGTTGTTACTTCGTGGTGTTGTTGACGAACTAGTCTCACCCGTGCGGTATTATTCTTCCAATCCACAGCGTCTTAAGCCTCACGACCCCACCCTCTCATTTCGTATCTGTGAGCGTCAGACCTTTTCCCTGCGCCAGGATCGGGAGGTCCTCTACAGCATGCGCATCCAGTGTCACCTCCCAGACCAGGAGTACATCTACAACACAGGCATCCTCAGCAAGAAGTTTGGCCTGGGCTCTAAGACCAGCCGCAGCGAGGTCCTGTCCTTAGACGGACTCTGTCTTCCTATCTATGTCACCTTCAGCATCCTCTTTCCCCCGTCCTAAACCCTTCAGACTTTTTTTCTTTCTTCAAGTTTTGGAGTGGTTCAGAGGGGCAATAAAATATAAGCCACTGCAACTAGGCTTGGGTGACTTCAGGTTTAGAGTCCAATAGAATATTTGTCACTTTTGTTCGAGGAAACTATTTGAAAGTAAATAATGATTCTAGGCATCCAGCAAAATGATTGCGCTAGATTTTCTGTGATTGTTCTGAAAAATACGATCGCCGGACGGCCATTTTGCTTTATTTCCAAGCATCCATGATTTGTGACACGATCAAGCGGAATGAGTCAGATGTCAGTTTTCATGTAGTTTTAAAGAGGACATCTGTACGTTTTAAAAACTGAAAACCCCATGTTGATACAATGTTTTGTTGTCGAGTTATGTAAATTTGTTTAAATACCAACGAAGAACACAGTTCTGATTAAAACATTTTTGGGATTCCCCGACATCCGACTCATTCCGCTTGATCATGTCACATTTTGAAACTTCGGACAGGTCAGTTAAATTCTTGATAATTCAAGCTATTACCAATGGTGTAATCCTACCTTTAAAGCACTGTTGTTATTCCCTAAAATATTTTCCAGAACAATTTTAACTTTGGGTTCCTTTCTCAAACCACATAGTTTTAGGCAAGACATGTACAATCTACTCTTGTAAAGTGGAGTGCCGACCTATTCACTTTGCACATAAATACACATTCGGGACCAAGGCTTTATTTGCTACCACCAGAAAGGTAGGATACACCATTGGTGATTGCTTGAATTATCAGGAATGGGTGGATTGGGGGAGTTGTATTTTATAGTAAATATCGTTTAATTATGGTGTCCGAAGTTTTACAATCACGGATGCCAACCAGCGTCGGGCAGTTGTTCTTGTTCTTGTTTTTTAGCGATCGCTATGAAATTCAATTTTCGGAAAATCAATTACAGGATATCTAGCGCAATCATTTTGCTGGATGCCTGGAATCATTATTTACTTTCAAATAAGTAAGACATTTCTTAATAATTCGGTAGTAAACACTTTTGATATCTGCAAATGTGACCTGTCATCACAAAATGAGCGTAAAGTCGCATGAAGTGATTTCCCAGTACGGCCAGTCAAAGTCAAAATTTGAAGGGGTGGTCGATTTTGAGATTATATGGTTTTTTTAAAGACTAAATCCCCAACAATCAATTCCCAATTTTTCAGGACGATCAGATAAAACAAAATTAGTTTTGGAGACAATTTTGACTATGCCTTTCTATGCCTTTCACACAATTTCTCGCAAGAAATGCCCGTTTTCTCATAATCTCTGTATTAAGACTCCAGACTAAAAATAAAAAAAAATATTGAGTATCAAACCTCCAAGTGTTATATACCATTGGAAAGCTCTGTTTCCACAGAATTTAGAAATACCCATATCTCAATTTTTGATTTCGCCGACTTTACGCTCATTTTGTGATGACAGGTCACAAATGGTGTATCTTACCTAACAGTGTTTGTTTTTGACTGTATACATTCCCATTGCTCCCAGCCTACATGAACATGATTGTTCGCCTACCTTGCTTAATAATTAATAGTTAGAGTGCATTAAAATTGAACATTCCCAAGGGCTGGTGACACCTTTTTTTGTTCGCCTCGATGTGTAATAGTTTTGTCATGATGTTCAATATTTGTTACCATGATATTCAGTATTTTTTACCATGTCTTACATTATGAGATGTTTTTAATATAAGAATGTTCAATCATGTATGTTCACTCTTTGGTTTGAAGTCCAATGCCTTGTAAAAATACTAATTATGACATGCCAAATTGTTATGAAAATATTATAGAGAATTCATGACTTTGTGATTAATATATATTTATGAGCAAAATATATCTGATACAAACACATTTTAAAAAGGTATTGAATTTGTACAAATTTAATTTACTGGAGTGAGCATGACATATTTTTGTAGGGGAAATAATACACAATTATTGCATCTTACAATAATTTCAGGAATCTCTGTTTGTATATCACCATGTGTGGTTGTGTGTTTCTGTCCGGGATTCGATTATCTTCAGAACTGGGCACAGTATAAAGTTGAAAATCGGCGGGAGAATTTTATTTTTAGCAGCCGTAGTGGTATTAAGCTAATTGGGTGTTACAGAAACGCAATTAACATTCCATCAAATCACACCAAAATATTGTTTTTTAGACAACATTTTGGTAGAACAATTAAAACGGATTGTAATCAAATTGTTTTGTAAACAAAAAAGTTTTGCTGAAATACATGTGTTGTTTATTGTTTGAGGATGCCCCACGAAGGACTCAAGTAAGAGGGAATAAAAGAAATGTATTTTACTTTCGTCGGTTTTCTTGGAAATTCCATTAGTAATTGGTTCAAAATATAAATCTGAAAATATACAGCATTCACAGAGCTAAAACTTCGTTGGTTGACACCATTCTTTAAATTTGAAATCTTTTGCTGCTTCAAAAGAAAAAAATGCACAACTGATCGATCGACCTATACGTACGTGCGCGCAGTGAATACCTATTATGAATATTCATACTGTGGCGTCAACGTAACGCAAGTCGAAAAGAGATCGTGATTGGCTAGAAGTTTCCTAGGATATTGTGACGTCAGAAAAACTGGTGTCAAAGGTCACCGTACCGACGAACAACAACAAAGTAGTTTCTAACGTTTTTAGGGCGACGGTGGAAGTTTTGGAATGGAAAGGAAATAAGATACTTTCACTGTTTTGACCCGCTTCCACCGGGTATAAACAATGGAAGATGGGAAAGGAAGAAAGCTGGATGCTCTAGACCATTTAAAGAACGCTGGCAATGGAAAGACGACCGCGGACGGGACGGTTGAGTCTGAGAGCGGTAGCGGAACTGACGTCGACTCCGCTATTTTGTTGGCAAAGACCCTAAATTTACGCGCCTCGTTTACCACAGCCGACAGGGGGCGGCCTGCCACCAGTATCGAGCGGAAAAGTAACGTTGGGTCGCACTCGCATCATTTTGTTGGGTATGAAGGATTAGCACCATTCAATCCTCATTTTCATTCTTAAATTTTACTAATTTTTGATGCAAATTTTTATCACGAATTTAACCAAAAACGACAGCATTTTAACTGTTTTATTCAATATATAGATCATAGCATAGTGAGCAAGTTTGCTATTTTATTTAGAAAATTTAAAGTAGGGCCTATAAATAAGTAGGCGTGACTCATCAAAGTCGCAAACATTTTTTAACATTTTTTTACAAACCTTTACTATAATAAAAACTCTGTAACCATAAAATATAGGCTATAATGATTGATAAGACATATCCTCATAATTAGGGCTGTAATTAGCTCTCTGTTGTCTTAGATAGACAAAAGAGCTAAAGACATGGGGCTAAAGACATAAACTGGACTACTATACTACTACTAGTACAGTACTATTTAAAGCAAACATACATTTCTAATTATTTTAATTGTACCACGGTACGTGATACTAGATAAATTCTGTCAAACTAGTTTAAACAAATCACCCATGTCCATGTATCAATCTTGTCCAAAATATAAAGGAATACTTTTACTATTTGTTTTACTTGAAAAAGTTTTGGGACTGGGAGGAGTAGTGATGATAATATCTCAAAATTGCATTTTGTCAGTTGTGCTTACCTCATTCCAGGAAAAATGGAAAGCAGTAAGCACAATAATAATAATACTTTATTATGTAGATTAATTATATTACCATTTGACGTGTAAATTTAAATTCAGGTCTAAGAAACCAGCTCCCTATGCAGATACTGGGTATGTGAGGCCACACCATAGTCATGCAAATGTCAATATCTCTAAACAAGCAATTGATGTTGACAAAGATGATGAAGAGCATGCCTCAAAAGGTACGCATTGCATATAAAGGTTCAATATACCATTTGCAGATATCTAAAAAATTACTGCCGAATTATTAAAGAAATATATCTTACTCTTTTTAAAGTAAATATGATTTTGGGAATCCAGCAAAATAATTAAATAAGTAAAAAATAAATTATAAAAAAAAATCATGATCGCCGGATGGCCATCGTTTTTTCTTGCTTTTCTCAGCATCCATGATTGTACAAATTTGTACAGGTCAGTTGAACTGTATTTTAGTCCGAGGCCTCATACGCCCGAGGCCTCATATGCCCGAGGCCTCATACGCCCGAGGCCTCATACGCCCGAGGCCTCATACGCCCGAGGCCTCATACGCCCGAGGCCTCATACGCCCGAGGCCTCATACGCCCGAGGCCTCATACGCCCGAGGCCTCATACGCCCGAGGCCTCATACGCCCGAGGCCTCATACGCCCGAGGCCTCATACGCCCGAGGCCTCATACGCCCGAGGCCTCATACGCCCGAGGCCTCATACGCCCGAGGCCTCATACGCCCGAGGCCTCATACGCCCGAGGCCTCATACGCCCGAGGCCTCATACGCCCGAGGCCTCATACGCCCGAGGCCTCATACGCCCGAGGCCTCATACGCCCGAGGCCTCATACGCCCGAGGCCTCATACGCCCGAGGCCTCATACGCCCGAGGCCTCATACGCCCGAGGCCTCATACGCCCGAGGCCTCATACGCCCGAGGCCTCATACGCCCGAGGCCTCATACGCCCGAGGCCTCATACGCCCGAGGCCTCGTACGCCCGAGGCCTCGTACGCCCGAGGCCTCGTACGCCCGAGGCCTCATACGCCCGAGGCCTCATACGCCCGAGGCCTCATACGCCCGAGGCCTCTTACGCCCGAGGCCTCTTACGCCCGAGGCCTCATACGCCCGAGGCCTCATACGCCCGAGGCCTCATACGCCCGAGGCCTCATACGCCCGAGGCCTCATACGCCCGAGGCCTCATACGCCCGAGGCCTCATACGCCCGAGGCCTCATACGCCCGAGGCCTCATACGCCCGAGGCCTCATACGCCCGAGGCCTCATACGCCCGAGGCCTCATACGCCCGAGGCCTCATACGCCCGAGGCCTCATACGCCCGAGGCCTCATACGCCCGAGGCCTCATACGCCCGAGGCCTCATACGCCCGAGGCCTCGTACGCCCGAGGCCTCGTACGCCCGAGGCCTCGTACGCCCGAGGCCTCGTACGCCCGAGGCCTCGTACGCCCGAGGCCTCGTACGCCCGAGGCCTCGTACGCCCGAGGCCTCGTACGCCCGAGGCCTCGTACGCCCGAGGCCTCGTACGCCCGAGGCCTCGTACGCCCGAGGCCTCGTACGCCCGAGGCCTCGTACGCCCGAGGCCTCGTACGCCCGAGGCCTCATACGCCCGAGGCCTCATACGCCCGAGGCCTCTTACGCCCGAGGCCTCTTACGCCCGAGGCCTCTTACGCCCGAGGCCTCTTACGCCCGAGGCCTCTTACGCCCGAGGCCTCTTACGCCCGAGGCCTCTTACGCCCGAGGCCTCTTACGCCCGAGGCCTCTTACGCCCGAGGCCTCTTACGCCCGAGGCCTCTTACGCCCGAGGCCTCTTACGCCCGAGGCCTCTTACGCCCGACCCCTCTTACGCCCGACGCGACGGTCGACAAGGCAAAAAAGAGTAGTCGATAAGAAATGCAAGCCTGCCCATTTTCCCTAGTGATGGAGGACGTACTTGAGTCCAACCTCCATTTTTCTGGACTTGATAAGTCTACTCAAATTCCAGTGGTTTTGAACTCATTGTACCCGGACTCAGAAAATTATTACGGACCAAACTCCACGACCGGCCCAGTGGTGGTGATCCCGTGGAGAGAGACATTTTAATGCGATGTTTGTATGCATTAATAATGGTATTCGGAAAAATGAGGGGTTGGACTTTAAGGTGTCTCATAAAGACGTAAAACTTATAAACTAAACTAAAATAAAAGTAAATTTAATTGTCGGACCTATGAGGCATCAGATCTGTGCGGTGTAGGACTTATGAGCCTTTATTTGGTTGGGTGATGAGATTTTGTCGGACTTAGGAGTCGTCAGACCTATGAGGCGTTCGGACTTACGAGCGGACCTCTTTTTGTTTTTGCACCATTGCATATCAGGGGATTTGTCAACCGTTGAATCCAGCAAGTCTGACACAGAGCTGCTCCTCAGTGTACCAGACGAAGACGCGCTGCAAGATGACAGCATGACCAGGTTGAGTGGCCTAGTGGTCAAGGCAGTAACCCTAGCATCAGGTACTCGTTTAACTCTGGCGGATTTAGTTCAGAAGCAATGAGCAAAAGTGAAATACACCGATCCAGTAGACCACGCACGCCATAGAAACTGCCTCATAGCGTAAATCGTGCCTGGCCGATCACTTGCACAGTGCATACAAGCAGGTAGCGTCTTTGGCTAATTTAAAGGATAACTGAAATGTCATAACACCAAACGTGTACATAGCCCACAATGCATTATTATACGTACTTATCATACACGCGCACACCGTTGTGCGCGCCCACGCCCCGCGCGCATGAGAACCATCTGAGTATGTATAATAATGCATTGCGGGCTATGTACACGTTTGGTGTTATGACAAACGTGATCCTACGTTGCGGATACAGTGCAGCCTTGTATTCAAGGCTAGGCTTAGCCTGGTATAGCCACGCTATATTCTTACCGTGACGTCATCTTTTGTGGGCGGGGCGGGGCGCATATTGCTTTTCAATTTGGTCACGATTAATGAGCAAACCTAAACAAATAAGAAGTTTTTGCAGTTGTTAAGTATTTAGCGTTATTAAAGCGTATATTTCGCCATATTAAAGTTTTGAATTTCAGTTAACCTTTAATAGGAAGTGGGAGTTCGATATACAACACTACTTACTATGAATAAATCCAGGCTAGTAATGGAATTGTAGCATACAATTGAAACAAAAAGTTAAATCAACACAAAGTGTACGGTAAACTATGCTGAAGTTCGCTGAAGTGAAGAATTTTTGTCAAAATGGTGACAATTTGTCGGACCTTAAAATCATGCACTGTGATTGGTCAATTTTACGAGGGGTGTGGCCTATGGATTGGTCTATTTTAATGTGTTCTGTCAGAATCAGACTCTTTTATGCGGAAACCCCTACAAAAAAGTCGACTCTTCCCATTTCAAAAGTTTAAGACAGACCCCCCCCCCCCCGAAAACAAGCACAGACAAGGAAATAGCATTTCAGCTATTCTTTAATAGAAAATGTAAACGATACAAATCATTTATTGTTTTCACAATTTATCTATTAGCCAACAAGATGGTTTGTCAGTCTAAGTCCAGCGATCCACTCTTTGTCACTCACCTCAACAAGTGCAACTCATCATCCAAGACCTATGAAAGCGGCCTTGGTGATGACCTGGGACCTGTTGCTGAGGTCAAGGGTCATGGGTCACATGAGGGCATCACCACTCATAGGTCAGCTTATGGCATCGAGGGTGAGAAAGGGGCTGGAATCTCAGAGGGCAAAAGGTATCTTATACAACATTTAATCAAGGGAATTAATGTACTGGCTGGTTTTCAGCAAATGTGACCCGCTAAAGTCGAAATTGTTCAAATGAGAGATTTTTATACCATTGGATTGCTAGCGTTTTAAGCTTTAAAATGATACATCACATGCACCAGTACCGCTATGGAATGAAAAGTAACGACGCTTCAACATCAACATTTTGTTGCCTTTCGCTTTAACAAGTTTGCTCAATTTGAGTAATAGCAACGACAACAAAAATCAGGAGAAGGCCGATATTATCACTTTCGGGAATTTTTAAAAAGGTTTAAACATGAACATATCTCGAAATGGCTTTTGCCGACTTCCGCCTGGTTTTGGCCTGGTGGGTCACAAATGTTTAAAACCATTGGACGTGATAATGCAGAAGCCGAATTGGCCTGGGTCATTATCCGCATCCAGTTTCAAGCGTGCTTGTTTTATACCACCCAAGCACAAATATATTCCATTAATAAATAATTTTAATTGGATCAATTTAAATCGTGACAATTTGGTGACTGGTCGGTTGTGCATTTTTATCGTTTGAAGCAGCAAAAGTGCTTTGACAAACAATTACGAGAAAACAAAATTCTAAGATTTCGATTTAAATTCAAAAATGCTGAGTATCAATTTTAATTGCGACTTCAATCCACGTTAACCAGTTCGCCCCGGGTGTATTTTCAAGTTGCCAAAACCACTGGCGGGATTATTTTTCATCAAACAATTGGTTTTTTTTATTCAGTAAAATAGTTCTGTTTTGATAATGCAACTACTACAAGATGCCAACACTTAGTTTATTAGCACCGTTATTAACATTTTTGTGCCAAATTTCACTAGGAGTTTAGAATCATTAATATTTTTACAAGTATTAAGCTTTTTAACAGTATTTTTGTTGGAAATTCTTTTAATAGCTGCAAAAGTCATAATTTATCCCTGCGACGCGCCGCCATCTTTTTTATACACCAACACACATCGTACTATTTTCGATAGTGGCTTATATTTCGTGTATACCCCCAAGCTGTTTTGGTTTTACGGCTTTATATGTTCACACAGCCCTTTATCGATAGGTCAGAGACCCAGAAACCAGCTGATGTTGTTGAATAAGGCAAGACAACAATAGCACGATTGATTGCTTGGGAAGGTCTCGCGGTGAAATCCAGACCTCAAAAAGCTGCGACGACGTGCCACCATGTTGTTTATACACTAACGCACGTACCTACTATTTTTAATAGTCGCTTGTATTTCGTGCATACCCCCAAGCTGTTTTGGTTTTACGGCTTTATGTTCACACATTATTCGGCATGCTTTGAACTAGGAATACATGTAACATAAGATTTTTTTGACCTTTGGCTTTTTTTACGGCGAAGCAACTATCAGAAATAGTACAGTGGCATGTCAGAGCGTTAAATGAATTATTCCTGTGACAGGTCAAGCCATGGCATGCTGGGACGAATCCAGATCCTGACTAATTGCCTGAGTAGCAACTCCGACGAGGGGTGGGATCAGGAAGACACGACTGCCTCCTCCGAGGAAGCCTCTTCAAAACAACGACTCTTCTCCAAGATCCAAAAGAGGAAGGGCAAAAAGAAGAAGAAATTACAAGATGCGGAGAAAAGCAGCAGCGGGTCAGAGGTCGGGAGCGGGGTCAGCTGGGCAACTGCCGACGAATTTGTGATTGGGCAGGAGGTTGACAAGAAACCAGGCGGAACACCAGAAGGTTTGAGAAATAACATTCTAATGATAAGAACTAAAACTGCCTGACACTAGGGGTGCCTGATTTATAAGAAAAGCCTCCTACAGCATTTTTGTACAGGATATTTGAGTATGGTAGAAAACAATTATTTAAAGTTTAGGGTATTAAAGGTAGGATACACCATTTGCAGATATCAAAAATATTTACTACCGATTTATAAAGAAATATCTTACTCATTTGAAAGTAAATAATGATTCTAGGCATCCAGCAAAATGATTGCGCTAGATATCCTGTAATTATTCAGAAAAAAATATAATTTTATAAAGAAAAATTCGCGATCCCCGGACGGCGATCGCGAAAAAACAAAGATAACATAAGAATAACTGCTCGACGCCGGTTGAAAACAAACGCTGTTTTTCATGCTTTTCTAGGCATCCATGATTGTAAAACTTCGGACAGGTCAGTTAAACGATATTTCCTATAAAATACAACCCCCCAAATCTACCTATTAATGATAATTCAAGCAATTACCAACGTTGTATTCTACCTTTAAGGTTTTTGGGAAGGAAGCTCAATTCATACTGTTAAAAAAGCTTGATGGATAATGTACTCCTAATTTGATTGTAGCCCATTTTGAAGATTGAACAAAGAAATAGACTGGAGCGAGGCTATCGGTGTTAACTTTTAATTGCACTGTACTGTATGGCACCATTCTTGTACTTTTTATGTAATAATTGTGTGTCAATGTGAGGTCTCCTTTCATATTTCTCACAGAGTTGCCTGAGCCCTCATCCGATGTTGTTCGGGAGGTTGAGGTGAACAGCAAAGATGTGTCTCCATCAGGTCTGCAGACCGAGAGACTTGATGACGAAGCACAACATCATGACAAACTGGCTGCAGCTTCTCATCACTCTGGATCCAGCGTCTGGCTTCTGTGTGATTACAGTCAGCATGTTGAAAGTGATGAGCAAAAGCTCTCTGCCATTGGGACTCCCAGCAGGCCGAAGTCTCCAACTGGAACAAAGCCTACGCTCGCTGATGAAACAGAAACCTCATCCGAGGAAGAAGTGCCAGAAAGAAGGGGTACCGAGCAAATTCATGTCACCGTCGACCACGCAAGCGCTCCCGTAACACTAAACCAAGAAAACGAAGAAGATGACGAGTCTCATTCCGAAATTTCCCTGAAGGCTGTGAAAGAGCGCTATCGGGTCCTGAGTGAGCAAATCAGCGATGCCATCCCCAGCGTGTCCATCAATGAAAAACTCAGACTTGCCGTCCTGGGTTCTCTGTCTTATGCGGCCAGGAGCGGAAACCGGCCTGACCCAGGAAGAAGGGTGGTGAGTGCCCCGGGGCCACTGGAGAACATGGCCCGACATTTTGCTGAAGAGTATGCCAAAACTCAGCAAGTGGAATCAGGCATCTCCAGCTTTGAGGGTACTTACTATGACGAGTCCTCCAACCACTCCCATGGGACCCTGAGGGCAAAACAGGAGTCCGGATCCAGTAACGACAGTGCCAACGGTGTTACCGATCGGGAGCAAGACCAATCGGCTGAACTGACCACCTCGTCGGACAGCAGTCAGGATGACTACGTCCAACAGATGCGGGCAGCTCAAAGAGTGATCCACAGCCATCACAAATCATCCTCTGATTCCCAGCAGCTTCCATCCATCCAGGACTCGGGCTTGAAGGTGATCCTAAACGACGACAGACTCCTCAGAGACATCAAGAGGGATTATCTGGGAAACGGAAGCCCGTCAACAACTTCATCGGGCTATGGCAGTGCTTTCCAAGCAAAGATTGCGGATCTGGAGGCCAATCTCAGCATCAGTGAGGGGCTAGGAAAACCCTACAAGGTCACCATGCCAATGGAAGAGGACTTTTTGGTAAGCATTACATTTTTCTTTCAAGAAAAGACTTAGTCAGAACTGCAGCCCAAAAGATTTGGAAAACTTACAATTTTATAATCAAAGATTTAGGAACATCCGTGTTTAAAAAAAACCACTAATCAAAGAACACTCTTAACAGCCCCTTAATTTACTTCAAAATGTGCCTGTTCGGAACAGGCAAATATTTCTTAGCCTTCCGTTAGCCCGCAATTGTGGTGGTATTAAGTGTTTTTGAATAGCAGCAGTGCGTGGTGGTCTATACCGCAACGTTTGCAGGTTGCAGAGCTAAAAACTGTACCAGGTTTGTTGTCCAGCACCTTTCCTTATATTTTAACCCTTTTCGCTGCTTCAAACAATAAAAACGCACAACTGGCAAATGGTCTATCGTCCTTATAAGCTTTCTTCTTGATGAATTGAATTCTTACAGAAGTGCCTGAAGGAATGCGCTGTTTTTATATGCATTCTTTTGATTGTTGGTTTCTCTCCATCATCAGAGGAAGAAAGAGTTGGGCTACATCTTGAAGATGTTAGAGAAGGAGGGAGGCGGGCAGGGTCTGGACGGTTACAAGGACCCAGCACTCCTAGAGGCAGCTGTCAGCTACCTCTACTGGAGCAGGCATGACGCTCAAGACCTGCTGAGAAAACCACAGCAGCATCAAAAGGTTTGTGTGTTCACCCTAAATATTTAGGCTGTCATCATCCTGCCCCTGTGGTCCAAGAGGTACATCGCCAAACGTTCATACCATTTGGCCACCCCCTTTTAAAGGTTGTTACGCATCAAATAAAGTGCTGCGACTTCTTCAAACTTGAGGTATTTACAGCAGAGCTTTGCGAACGTTGCCAACGTTTGCCACCTATGTGAACAACTTTCCATTGAACGTGCACAAAGAAACAGCGATCGAAGGTTGGCGAACGTTTGCATTGTTCGCGTGAGTGGAAGGCAGCCCAGGTTTATAGAAAGTTTCCCGTCTAAAATAGAGATGGAAATTGTGTTTTTAATAATAGTACTTATTAAGATTTCTCACCGACCAATAGACCATCAGACTATTGTGCTGAAAGTCTTGGGTAAATTTTGTGCTTGAATTTGAAATAAATGCACCACCTTTTTTCACTTAACCAGTTCGCGCCGGGATTATTTTTACATCGCCGAGCCGACGGGCGGGATTATTTTTAACGAAACTCGATCCGAAGCGTGTTCAGGCCGATAGTGCTGGGTAGCACACCCACGCATTTCCGGCCTTGCGCGCTGCTGACATACATTTCCGAACTTGAACTTGGCGTATTTATTCGTCATCCGTTTTGAATTTGGGGAAATTTTTGCGTTTATATACGTCATCCGGCGCGAACTGGTTAAATGTATTAATTTTGAATGCCCAATTTCTTGTCATGCACGCAGGTTGTGATAGAAGACAAGTTGGAGGCCCAAAACCTACAGCTTGATCTACCACCTCACAGGTATTGTCTGGAGATTCACAAAATGCTTAGACACGTCTTAAACTCGTCTTAGGATCGAGTTCACTAAACTTAAGATGCGTTCAATGCACCCTAATAACTTCCTTAGCAATGCTGCTGAAGTTGTCTTTAACTTAAAGGTAGGATACACCATTGGTAATTGCTTGAATTATTATGAATAGGGGGATTTTTATTTTTTTATTTAATACTAAATATTGTTTAACTGACCTGTGTGAAGTTTTACAATCATAGAATTGGCAGTTGTTCTTATGTTCTTCTTGGTTTTTTTTGTGATCGCCGTACGGCAATCATTTAAAAAAAAAAAAATCAATTTTCTGCAACAAATACACGATATCTAGCGCAATCATTTTGCTGGATGCTTACGATCAATATTTACTTTTAAATAAGTAAAATATTTATCAATAATTTGGTAGTAGAGATTTCTGATATCTGCCAATGGTGTAATGCTACCTTTAACAAGTTCGCGCCGGAGGACGTATATACACACAAAGTTTTCCACAGATTCAAAACGGATATGACACTTAAACACGTCACGAGCAAGGCCGAAAATTTCTATCAGCAGCGAGCAAGGCCGGAAATGCGTGGGTGTGCTTCCTGGTACCAACAGCCTGAACCCGCCTCGGACTGAGTTTCGTTAACATATTCCTGCACCTCGGTTCGGTGATGTTAAAATAAACCAGTTCGTGCAGGGATTATTTTCATATGTCCTCCAACCATGTATATAATATAACCTTTTATAATATAACTTTTTTGCAACATAATACCAATTTTTGTGGAGTGGGTCACACATATAGATGGATCAAGCCAATCCATATAGTGAGTTTCCCTTTATGGAAAGTCCATATTAGTTATGATGCATTGCTTAATGCTACAGTCACATGGTCAAATATGTATGCTGCGGATTTTTTATATTTTTTATCCGCAGAAAATCACTTAAAAACTGCGCAGAAAAGTTAAATTAGTCAAATAATTGCGGATGAATTACGGATAAATAAGGACATTTACGCCTAAATGAAAAACAATTGCGGCAGGTGACATCTAATTTTTACGGATGCTGCGGATAGTTACAGATGACTTTCGGGTGACTTACGGAGACTTGCAGAGACTTACGGAGAGATACGGAGACTTACGGAAAGATGCGGTTTACTTTCGCGTACGCAATCTCCGATTTTCATCAGCAGCGGACGCGACGCCATTTCAGTCGCATTTTGGATGCCAAGAGGACAAGTTCTGCTCTATTTTTCACAAATATCTCTAGATTTTGTAGGACTGTCTACAAGATGTCTGCGGAAGAAATACGGATAGTTTATGGAGAGTTACGTATATTACGGATAATTACGGATGCATTGCGGATTTTTTATCCGCGGGAAATTAAAAAAAAAAGATTTTTGAAATAATTCTGCGGATGCTGCGGATTCTGCGGATTAATTACGGATCCATTACGGATAGATACGGATTCTGCGGATTTTTTACGGACAAAAATCCGCAGCGTCCGCAAGATCCGTATATGACCGTGTGACTGTAGCATAACATTATGGTTTATTGATTACATTGTGCAGCACGGTGTGGGGCAGTGAAACACTGGAACAATTGAAAGCTGAGCTGGATCAGAAAGTCAAACAGATAGAAGATGCCATCTCCAAAAATCAAGGTCAACTCAAGGTTTATTTTTGGTTTCATTTGTGTATTTCTTCAATTGCTGTAGTTTGTGTAGTCTATGGAATATCTCATTATTGCATGATCGAGCGTCTTTGATATGCTAGCAGAGTTGACCTCAAGATTCTGTCCATTCAGCATATGTCTGCATATTTAACCGGTTTGCGCCGGAGGACGTATATATACGCAAAGTTTTCCCCATATTCAAAACGGATGACGCATAAACACGTCACGAGCAAGGCCAGAAATGTCTGTCAGCAGCGAGCAAGGCCGGAAATGCGTGGGTGTGCTTCCCGGTACCATCAGCCTAAACCCGCCTCGGATCAAGTTTCGTTACAAATAATCCCAGGCGTCGGCTCGGTGATGTTAAAATAATCCCGGCGAGAACTGGTTAACAAGAATTTTCTTGTTCAAAAGAAAAAATTTAACTATTACCAATTGCCAACTGAAATCATTTAACTTGAAATAGTATCATTTGGAGGAAAGCAATCATTGAAGGTGGTTGAAAAATATTGTTCCTCGGAATTTTGTTTTTACGTGCGTTAGTCTAGATATGAGACCCATGAATAATTACGAATATGTATATTTTTTCTCTGTTTATCCAAATGTGAAGTTTCTACTGATCTAAAACAAGTAACGCTCGGTTCAGACAGGCGTTCCACAGTCGCGCCGAACCAAATGAGTGAATTGAGTCCGATGTCTGAAACGAATAAGGGCGACAAGGCATGCCAGACTGCGAACAATCGACTGCTGGAGTTGTTAGAGCGACTCAGGAGCGACTTGATTTCAATTTGGTTTGGCGCGACTGTGGATCGCCTGTCTGAACCGAGCGTAACTTAATTGTAATGCATCCTACAAAATTTTTGAGCAGTGTTCTTGCTTCAAACAAAACAATTATTTCAAAACAGCAAGTATTCCCATTTTAACTCATTACAGAATTGAAGGCAGCTCCTGTTGCTACGGACCAGGTCAAACAGGATCCATCGCAAATTTTGCCAAGAGATAAAAAAGGCTTGCTTCCTGGGCAAGAGGTACAGTTTAAACATCAAAGACGCTTGAAGACACTAGCCTCGAGCTTTCTGTACTAGGGCGGCTAATGATATCGCTGGCCGTAGTTCAGCTAGCTTGCCCAGTGCCCTGCTCCACAAGCTGAAACCCCCGATCCACCACATGCACACACAAAAACACAGCCAATGTGCGTGCAAATATGTGACCTGTCATCACAAAATGAGCGTAAAGTCGCACGGAGTAATTTCCCAGTACGGCCAGTCTAAGGCCGTGTCCGAAACGGGTGTCTAGAGCTAGAGCTACGGCTATTGTCTGCGTCAGCCATTTTGTAGCGCTGTCCGAAATGCCGTCTAGAGCTACAGCTACGGCTATAACGTCACAAAAATCTAGCCATAAAAGAAGTTGTCTAGCTCAGGCAAAACAAAATGGCGGCAGCACTAACGTTAATCTTGGAGCAAATTTTCGTTTATTTTTCAATGATAGTGCTCTAAATTGAAAATAACAGATCGACAAATACGTCAATACCATCAGGTATTTCGACTGGCTGTAAACAAACATTGCGTAACATCTAGCAGACGATAATTGTTGTAAATTCTTACATCGTAATTTTGCAAACACTAATTCAAGCATCGCTTGGGGGCGCAATAACTAGCCGTAGGCACTACCATAGCCACGTCCGAATTTCATTTGCCTTGGCGCCTACGTAGACGTAGCTGTAGCTGTAGACATAGACCGTAGCTCTAGACACTCGTTTCGGACACGGCCTAAGTCAAAATTGCGCGTTCACACAATTTCTCGCAAGAAATGCCCGTTTTCTCATAATCTCTGTATTGAGACTCCAGACTAAAAAAATTAAAAAAAATAAAATTGAGTATCAAACCTCCAAGTGTTATATACCATTGGAAAGCTCTGTTTCTACAGAATTTATAAATACCCATATCTCAATTTTTGATTTTGCCAACTTTACGCTCATTTTGTGATGGCAGGTCACATATGTAACCTTGAATATATATAGTACTCCACACGTTATATGTAAACACCGGCAACCATGGACCTCCTATTGTCCGTCTTTTGTTGTACTTTTTCGGTAGGCCTCCCTTAGGTTTTGTACAAGATTTTACAATCGTAGACAGTCGGTCAATCGTGAACCATTTGTTTATGCCCTTTATACCCAATTGTCCCTAGTCCACCAATTCTTTTCGTACATTGCGTTAAGGGAACATCCATAGGGTTTGCTTGGTAAGGGAAATCTCTCTAAACTCAAACTCAGAACACTCTAAAATTCTACAATGTTCAACATCACCCTAATTTGTCTTCTTCTACATTTTCTTTCATTATACCTTTATAACCCAATTTTACCTATTAACCCCTTTTCTGAAGACCCAACGCGCTATGGGGACTCGTAAATGTCCCTACTACTCGGTCTGTTTTTTTTCCAAACAAAATAACCTGTCCCCACAACTAGGTGGAGGCTAGAATAGAAACGCCGGCAATCGTGGCCTAGGGACAATTAGGTAAGGGCATAAACAAAGGGTCCACAATTGACCGACCATCCGCAAAAACCTATAGGAAGCTTTACGAAAAATGTACATGTACAAACAAAAGAAGGACAAAAGGGGGTCCATGATTGCCAGTGTTTACATATGTGGATATACATGTTCGAGTCAGCTTGACATACAACTTAATGCCTGGTTCTGGAGATAATCGAATTACGGACACACACTCACAGATTCTTTTCGTACATTGCTTTATGGGGACAATCCATTGGGTTTGTGTATAAACTGAAATCTCTCTAATCTCGAACTCGGAACACTCTAAAATTCTAAAATTTTCAGGATCACCCTAATTTGTCCTCTTCTTCATTTTCTTTCATTATACCCTAACCCTATTTTACCTTGTTCTACCTTTACTGAACACCCAACGTGCTATGGGGACTCGAAAATGTCCCCACTACTCGGTCTGTCTTTTCCAAACAAAAGAGCCTGTCCCCCTAACGGGGTGAGTGCCTACCCACACAGACAGACAGAGATTCATGGAAATAAAGTATGATATTGAAATGTTATTTGTGTGCGTACAAATTTAGAATCAGTTGGTGATTGTCGTGAAACTGAATGTAAGGTAACATTTGTACTGCCAAACTGGTAACATCCTCACGTGAGCATCACGCGAGTACCACCCGGTGGTCTCTCACAAATCACTCTTTGATACCATTGAGGGGAATACTTGTGTACGGAATCCATACAAAACAGCTGTACAATCGTTCTGTTCCAGCCGGTCATAAAAGATGGGGCCACTCACCGCTCTCCCGTCAGCAAGCCAGTCAACTTACCCTTGCCCGATACCGAGGACAAATATTCCTCGTCTTCCTCCTCCTCTACGGATGACAGCAGGCCGCTGAGCAGCTTTCATCGCAGTCGCCAGTCGACGGCCTTGATGTCACCAGGCGGCGCTCTAGGCAGCAGCGCGTCGGAGGAGTGCGAGAGTGCCAAGAGGGTACGTCGAGAGATGGAAGGAAAGATCACGGAACTGGAGAGAGACAAAGAAGAGATGGTCGCAAAGATGAAGGTAGAGAAATATTTGTATGTTGCAACAAAACAAAAACAAATATCTATATGAGTTCTGTGGTCTGGAGCGTTGAATAGAGCCTAAAAGCTTCTGGTCACCTCGAATAGGAAAATTACCGTGTAAACTAACAGTCAAGGTTTTTGAAATTATTTCTGGTAAATCGATTTCTTAACCAGTGCTGGGATTATTTTAACATCATCGAGCCGAGGCGCGGGTTTATTTTTAATGAAAGTCGATCCGAGGCGGGTTCAAGCCGATGGTTTTGGGATGCACACCCATGCATTTCCGGCCTTGCTCTCTGCTGACAGACTTTTCCGGCCTTTCTCGTGACGTGTTTATGCGTCATCTGTTTTGAATCTGAGAAAACATTTGCGTGTATGTAAGTCCTCCGGCGCGAACTGGTTAAGAAAATCACCCTCGAAAAAGGCCTTTGTAAAATTGTTACTAGCATCTCAATTTATGGAAACTGAAAAAATCGCATGACGTAAAAAGAGAAAAATCTTGCCAAAACTTCACCTCTCACTTCCGAAAATCTAAAATACATGTGGACTCGAGGAATCGGAGCACACGTAAAAAGATGAACATTTTGAAATAATTTTGTGGCGGTCACTGGGTAAAAGCTTTAACTTTATAATAGGAGACAAATATCTTTGGGGACACACGATTTCTTCTTCACAAACAAATCTAGAATGACTGTGGATAAGAACTGTTTTATGCGTGATCGAAATGAGCCTGAATAAATCTAGAATCCATCGGATGTAGAGAGGTAAATATTCACGTCGTCTGTCATATTCGTTCTCACGCAAGTAGGCGTTGCAAAAACAAACGTGATCGGACAAAGAAACCTAGAAATGCAAATCCGGATGTGAAGGTCGTATTAAGTACAAATTTTGTTTTTCATTTCCAACTGATTTTTCATCATTTTTTTCTTGTGGGATGCCAAGGTAAAATTTAAACATGAATGGGAAAAAGTTCTTTTTTTTTACATAATCAATGAATTTACCTTATCTATAAGCTTTTGCTTGCTGATTCTGCTAGCTTTGTCAGACTGATGACGGAAATATCGATGAACTTCTCGTCATAGGTGGCACTGAGAATGGGGTCACATGTTGACGAAAGAGTGTATTGGCCCACGTCTCGATTGATGGTTTCAAAAGAACATTTTCTTTAATAGTGAATTTTTCAATCAGATGAAACTCTTCAGTGATTTAAACATGAATGTTTCTCGGGCGAAAGTATGCTTAGAAATCATTTAGTCCAAAATTATAGCAAGAGAAAGAGCAACCCTGAGTCCAATGCCCTTTTCAAACCGGGTCCTAATGGTCGCGATTCCTAAGGTGGAGTTGTATAACTTTTTCAGGAGAACCGTTTGACTTCAGTCCAGCTGGAAGCTCACCTGTTCAACCAGCTAACAACCTTGACCGAGGAATATCAGAATCTTATAGCTCATGACCAGGAACACAAGCAGCTGTCCAAGGACTTGAAACTGCAGCTGGATAGGAAGCAGAAAGGTTAGTTTCTCTTCTTTTATTGTCTGAGATAATATAATATCTCATTGCAAAAAATCACTGTTTGAAAACTATATAATTTCAAAATGTGTTGTTTATAATGAACAAAATGAATTTGCCTTCTTAGTGCCCAGATTGTGCCGTTTGGGTGCCCAAACTGTGTCGTCTTAGTGCCCAATCTGTGCCGCTTGGGTGCCCAAACCGTGCCGTCTGGGTGCCCAAACTGTGCCGTCTTAGTGCCTAAACTGTGCTGCCTGGGTGCCTAAACTGTGCCGCCTGGGTGCCTAAACTGTACCGTCTCGGTTTCCAAACTGTGCCCAAACTCTGCCCAAACTGTGCTGTCTTAGTGCCCAAACTGGGCCGTCTGGGTGCCCAAACTGTACCGTCTGGGTTTCCAAACTGGGCCGTCTTAGTGCCCAAACTTTGCCGCCTGGGTGCCCAAACTGTGCCGTCTCGGTGCCCAAACTGTGCCGTCTTAGTGCCTAAACTGTACCGTCTGGGTGCCCAAACTGTACCTTCCGAGTGCCCAAACTGTGCCTTCCGAGTTCCTAAACTGTTCCGAAACTGTGCCGCCCAAGTGCCCAAACTGTGCCGTCTAAGTGCCCAAACTGTGCCGTCTTAGTGCCCAAACTGTGCCGTCTGGGTGTCCTAACTGTGCCGTCTGGGTGTCCTAACTGTGCCGTCTGGGTGTCCTAACTGTGCCGTCTGAGTGCCCAATCTGTGCCGTCTGAGTGCCCAAACTGTGCCGTCTGGGTGCCCAAACTGTGCCGTCTGGATGCCCAAACTGTGCCGTCTAGGTGCCTAAACTGAGCCGTCTGGGTGCCTAAACTGTGCCCTCTGGGTGCCCAGACTGTGCCGTCTGGGTGCCCAGACTGTGCCGTCTGGGTGCCCAGACTGTGCCGTCTGAGTGTCCTAACTGTGCCGTCTGAGTGTCCTAACTGTGCCGTCTGAGTGTCCTAACTGTGTCGTCTGGGTGCCCAGACTGTGCCGTCTGGGTGTCCTAACTGTGCCGTCTGAGTGTACTAACTGTGCCGTCTGAGTGTACTAACTGTGCCGTCTGGGTGCCCAGACTGTGTCGTCTGGGTGCCCAAACTGTGCCGTCTGAGTGTACTAACTGTGCCGTCCGGGTGTCCTAACTGTGCCGTCCGGGTGTCCTAACTGTGCCGTCCGGGTGTCCTAACTGTGCCGTCCGGGTGTCCTAACTGTGCCGTCTGGGTGCCCAAACTGTGCCGTCTGGGTGTCCAAACTGTGCCGTCTGGGTGTCCAAACTGTGCCGTCTGGGTGTCCAAACTGTGCCGTCTGGGTGCCCAAACTGTGCCGTCTGGGTGCCCAAACTGTGCCGTCTGGGTGCCCCAACTGTGCCGTCTGGGTGCCCCAACTGTGCCGTCTGGGTGCCCCAACTGTGCCGTCTGGGTGCCCCAACTGTGCCGTCTGGGTGCCCCAACTGTGCCGTCTGGGTGCCCCAACTGTGCCGTCTGGGTGCCCCAACTGTGCCGTCTGGGTGCCCAAAAGACCTATTTTATTGCACGATTCTTATACCATTTCTTTTGGAATATGTGACCTGTCATCACAAAATAAGCGTAAAGTCGGCAAAATCTAAAATTGAGATATGGATATTTCTAAATTCTGTGAAAACAGAGCTTTCCAATGGTATATAACACTTGGAGGTTTGATACTCAATATTTTTTTTATTTTTATTTTTTAGTCTGGAGTCTTAATACAGAGATTATGAGAAAACGGACATTTCTTGCGAGAAATTGTGTGAAAGGCATAGAAAGGCATAGTCAAAATTGTCTCAAAAACTAATTTTGTTTTTATCTGATCGTCCTGAAAAATTGGGAATTGATTGTTGGGGATTTAGTCTTAAAAAAAACCATATAATCTCCAAAAATTTAATCTCCAAAAATTTTGACTTTGACTGACCGTACTGGGAAATCACTCCGTGCGACTTTACGCTCATTTTGTGATGATAGGTCACATATGTGGAGTAGTCCTATCAAAGATTACAAATATAAAAAGAAATCTGAAAATATATATATTTTTTAATTCACCCATTGGTTTGTTTGCATTTTTCTCCACTACTGCCTTTGCCCAGTTCCGTTTCATTTTGCCAGAACACCTCACATTTTAAATTGAACAGTTTGTTTAAGCATGAGTTGCCTTACACTCTCCCTCAGAATTGGAACAGGCTCAAGCACACGCTTCGGAGGGCAGTACCGACTCCCAAGAACTCCAAAACAAACTAGACATTCTCGCCTTTGAGTCCAAGGAGAGGATCCACCAGCTCAACGTTCACTTAACATTTGCACAGCAGGAGAACGTCCGACTGCAGAAGATGTTTAGGCAGGAGGCGGTACGACAGGAGGCCATCCAAGACAACTTCAAGAGGAGAGAAGAAGAGGCAAGGAAAGTAAAAGAAGCTTTGATGGAAGAACTCCACCAAGAAAGAAGGTAGGGCTTGTCAGTGGTAACCCCAAATTTTATCAGTGTTGAGGCAGAACTGCGACCGTTTTCACGAAGCACTTTGATGCATTGCAACTTCAATGCATTATAACGCAACAACGTGTAATGCGTCTCAACTATCACCATGTAGTAAATGTAAGATAAGTTGTTCCATAGAACTCTGGGCTTTTTCTTTTGTGTTTCTTCCGCATCCATGATGTGCATCATGCTGTATGTTGCCCTATATAGAAGATCTTGAAGATCTTGTTAAGATCGAAATATTAGGCCCTCTTAACTTATTTGATTTGTATATTTCAGGTCATTCCAGCCAGTAAGCAGTTTGCAGCAGTATTAATCTTATTCATAAGTTGTTTGTGGTAGCACCATGTTGTAAATCGAACAATTTTCCTATCCGTCGGCAGTTATCGTTCTCAGCTAGATGCTGAGCTGGTTTCTCACGGCAGGGACGTCCATCAGATGGCCACCTCTCTCCAGGACCTGCAGGCTGAGAATCGCTCCCAGTCTCAGGAGATCCGCCGTCTGCGCCAGGCCCTAGAGCAGTCCATCCAGGACAGGGCCGAGCTACAGCAGGAGCTGAAGCAGGCCAATCAAAGGCTGGAGACCAAGCACGAGCAGTGGAAGCAGCAGAGACGGCAGCTGAGCGATCACTTGAACGAGGTCTGTGTCAAGTGTTGTAATTCAGTCAAAAGTCATCACAAGTCATCACAAGTCATCACAAGTCCATCACAAGTTATCACAGGTCATCACAAGCCCATCACAAGTTATCACAAGCCATCACAAGTTCGTCACAAGTGATCACAAGCCATCACAAGTTATCTTTATTCTATTACAAGTCATCACAAGTCCATCACAAGTCATCACAAGCCCATCACAAGTTATCACAATCCATCACAAGTTATCCCAAGTTTGTCACAAGTGATTACAAGCCATCACAAGTTATCACTATTCTATTACAAGTCCGTCACAAGTCCGTCACAAGTCCGTCACAAGTCCGTCACAAGTCCGTCACGGGGAGTCAGGTTGGCGTAGCAGTTCTTTCCTCGCCTTCCACCACTATGACCCGGGTTCGAATCCGGCCTGGACCAATATGTGGATTGGGTTTTCAGTCCCTGCCTGACTCCGTGGGTTTTCCCCAGGATATTATTCTGGGGTTTTTCCTCCCACCTCTAAAACTGTACCCTCTTCTCATTGTCTTCTCTCTACTGAGGGCCCCAAATGATCAGCTTCTGCTGGATGGGTTACCCTCAATAAAGATGGTTGTAAATAAATAAATAAATAAGTCCGTCACAAGTCCGTCACAAGTCCGTCACATTAAATTATTCGTTCAATCGCACAGCACGGCCGCACCGCAACAAGAAGTTTTATTCAATGGTTCTATTCAACGGTAAATAGAACCTCCACCCCACGGTCGTGCTCTGACCAATCAGATGGCGAAGATTTATTCAGGTGTTGTATAAAAACAATTAATAAATGCTTCACGTTCGTGCGATGGACAAATAATTTCATTCTGTGACAGATGGAATGCGAAACAATTCTTACCATTGCACTCACAAACAGCAGTCCCATCGGAGTAGTCTTATCACACTATCACTCGGGATACCACTGAGTATGCAATCTTTATAATTCCATCAATGAATATAATCATGGTTATTGATTCTTGGTGGTCATCATTTACCATTATCATCATCATCAGACCAAGGCATCCCTAGATAAATCCCAGCTCCACCTGCAGACCCAGAGCCACACAAACCGCTCGCTGACGGCCACCACGGCTCAGCTACAGGAAAGCTACCAGGCCCTGAGCAGCCAGCTCTACAAGGAGAGACTGGCTAAGGAGACGACGAGCCAAGAGGCCCAAAGGGTCAGAGAGGAACTGAAAGACGAGAGAAAGAAACGGGTGAGACTTTAGTTAGTTTAATTGTCATGCGTCGGACCTAGGAGGCGTCAAATCTATTGGGTTGTCGGACCTTTTGAGGCGTCAGACTTATGAGGCGTCTGACTTACGAACAGACCCTTTTTATTTCACCGATCTTTTAATTTGCAGTCGGACCTCGTCCATTCCCAGCTTTCTCAGTGGCAGCAAAATTTGCAGAGCAGCACTAAGAATCTGTCAGAAGCTCTCCAAATGAAAATGTAAGTTCCCTGGATTAAGAATATCGATAACAAAAAAACTAACACAAGTGATTGGAAGGGCAAGTCTTGTGAGTTTCTGATTTTTCTTTTGTGTTTTAAAAATGCTTTGGGGTTTTTGGTTTTTGGTTTGTTTTGTTTGTGTCTCACAAAATCCAAATACACACATGTATGCATGTCAGTTTCCTTTTACGGTAGGATACACCATTTTCAGATATCAAACAATTTTACTGCCAAATTATTAGGAACTGTCTTACTTATTTGAAAGTAATTAATGATTCTAGACATCCAGCAAAATGATTGCGCTAGATATCCTGTAATTGTTACAACAAAAATTGAATTTTATATAAAAACTTCAACGATCGCCAAAAAACAAGCTCAACAAGAACAACTTCCCGAAGCCGGTTGAAAAAGAACAACAGTTTTCTTGCTTTTTTTCTGATCTATGGGCTCTAACAAGCAAAAAGAATGAATACAAAAGTCAGTATTTGCAGTTTAAAAAAAATAAAAAATATTCCTAAAAAAATATTTAAAAAAAAAAATGTTTCTTCTCCAATTGTACATTCTGCTTGGATTTCAGATGCCGTCAACAAGAGGAACTGCAACATCTGAGGTCAGCCAATACTGGACTCACTTCTGACCTCCCCTGCAATATTAGGTAAAATATAACCTGTTTTCTTTCTCCTCACGTGTAGATAATTATGGGCATTTTGATTCAAACATAAAATTAGATTTTGGTGAAAATATGAAATTTGTAAGGGGTTAACCTTGCATTTTTTATCAAAATTGGGCCAAATATTATTTTTGTGAAGATATTAAATTTTTAAGGGATTAACACTGCATTTGGATCAAAATTGGGCAAAATATGATTTTTCTGAAGACTACATTTGTAAGGGGTTAATCTTGCATATTGATCCAAATGAGGCCAAATTAAATTTTACTGATAATAGGAAATTTGTAAGGGGTTAACCTTGCATTTTGATTAAAATTAAGCAAAATATGATTTTTCTGAAGACTACATTTGTAAGGGGTTAATCTTGCATATTGATCCAAATGTGGCCAAATTAAATTTTACTGATAATAGGAAATTTGTGAGGGGTAAGCCTTGCATTTTGATCAAAATTGGGCAAAATTAGATTTTTCTGAGAATATGAAATTTGTAGGCGGTTTAACTTAGCTTTTTTTATCAAAATTGGGCAAAATATTATTTTTGTGAAGATATTAAATTTGTAAGGGATTAACATTGCATTTGGATTAAAATTAGGCAAAATATGAATTTTCTGAAAATATTACATTTGTAATGGATTAACCTTGCTTTTTAATTAAAATTAAGCAAAATACAATTTTTATGAAGATATAAAATGTGTAGGGGGTTAACCTTGCTTTTCAATCAAAATTGATCAAAATATGATTTTTCTGATATTGGAAAATTTGTAAGGGGTAAGCCTTGCTTTTTGATCAAAATTGGGCAAAATATGATTTTTCTGACAATATTAAATTTGTAAGGGGTTAACCTTGCTTTTTGATCAAAATTGGGCAAAATATGATTTTTCTGATAATATGAAATTTGTAAGGGGTTAACCTTGCTTTTTGATCAAACTTGGGCAAAATATGATTTTTCTGAGAATATTAAATTTGTAAGGGGTTAACCTTGCTTTTTGATCAAAATTGGGCAAAATATGATTTTTCTGATAAGGGAAAATTCGTAAAGGGTTAACCTTGCTTTTTGATCAAAATTGGGCAAAATATGATTTTTCTGAGAATATTAAATTTGTAAAGGGTTAACCTTGCTTTATGATCAAAATTGGCAAAATATGATTTTTCGGAGAATATGAAATTTGTAAGGGGTTAACCTTGCTTTTTGATCAAAATTAGGCAAAATATGATTTTTCTGATAATATGAAATTTGTAAGGGGTTACACCTTGCTTTTTGATCAAAATTGGGCAAAATATGATTTTTCTGAGAATATTAAATTTGTAAGGGGTTAACCTTGCTTTTTGATCAAACTTGGGCAAAATATGATTTTTCTGAAGATATTACATTTGTAAGGGTTTAACCTTGCTTTTTGATCAAAATTGGGCAAAATATGATTTTTCTGAGAATATTAAATTTGTAAGGGGTTGACCTTGCTTTTTTATCAAAATTAGGCAAAATATGATTTTTCTGAGAATATTAAATTTGTAAGGGGTTAACCTTGCTTTTTGATCAAAATTGGGCAAAATATGATTTTTCTGAGAATATTAAATTTGTAAGGGGTTAACCTTGCTTTTTGATCAAAATTGGGCAAAATATGATTTTTCTGATAATGGAAAATTTGTAAGGGGTAAGCCTTGCTTTTTGATCAAAATTGGGCAAAATATGATTTTTCTGAGAATATTAAATTTGTAAAGGGTTAACCTTGCTTTTTGATCAAAATTGGGCAAAATATGATTTTTCTGATAAGGGAAAATTTGTAAAGGGTTAACCTTGCTTTTTGATCAAAATTGGGCAAAATATGATTTTTCTGAGAATATTAAATTTGTAAAGGGTTAACCTTGCTTTATGATCAAAATTGGGCAAAATATGATTTTTATGAAGATATTACATTAGGCCACGAGAATGAAAGTTATAGATTTGTGTCTGGACTTTCTTGAAAACACATGAGGCTTTTTTTCATTATTCATTATTCATTATTTTTTAATGACTGTTGTTTTACATATACGAGCAGTGGCGTAGCCAGAGTTTATACACATATATGCACCCATGTACTATGTGAACAGGTATTTACACAAACACGCACATGATTCTCAATATGGAATAAATACAGAGAAGGCGATCGAAAACACCGCCGAACATCGATCAGTGATGAATCGTAAAATTTCACATTTCGACCATGCCATCGATCAATATCAGTATTAGTCCGAGTTACTGGACTCTAGTTATCGTTTTTTTAACATTTGGACATCATCTGGCGCTACTAGAGCTACTAGAGCTAGTAACTCGGACTATATCAGTATATGCAATGTCATTGTCAATAAACTTCTTAGCCTTAATAATATTTCAACAATGACCCCGACGCCGCCGCAAGATATTTGCAAGATGATGATACTGCGTTCATAGCTGTTCATAGATCATCTTTCCTTACTACTAGGGCGATTTTAAACAGAATTTATGTAACCAAATCAACAATTTATTTAATTTTTTTATAATGAAAAAATGTTAAATAATGAAAATGTATGTGCGGTAGCTTTTCAGGCATGCGGGGGGTGGACGCAAATCTATAACTTTCATTCTTGTGGCCTAAATATTGTTCGTTGTGTAAGCATGTTTGTGAATGTTGCTAGAGGGCGCGCAGCCTTGGCACCTTACGTGTCGGCCTTGTACCTAAGTAGACACGATATAGCACGATATATGGCAGAGAAAACCCGCCTTTATTTGTGTTGACCAATGTGTTCCCGGAATCTCAGGAATTATTTTGAGGTTTCAAGAGGGGACGTGTTAGGTAACAATAGTGTAGATAGGCATGAAACTATAAGCTATTGTCAACCCAACCCCCCCCCCCCCCATTACCCTCTTCACAGGCAATGTGCCCCTGGTCTCATCATTTACTCTCAGACATAAATCAAACTAAGCAAAATATACAATATACAAATATTTATTACAATATCTACACAATAACAAAATAAAGAAGTACGAGTAAAATGTAGCCAATTTGATTATCAGGCTATATAATCCAGTTCAACCAAGGTCGAGCAAAATACCCCAAATTACATGTGTTCGAGTCCACAAGCTCTAGAATCAAAATATTATGTAGAGTACAAAAACCTTACATTATTCAGTGGTGTAACTTTGGTTCAGGGTGCCCGCGGGGGCAAGAATGGGTTGGGTGCCCCCTGACCAAATTACTTGTGCGCATGGTATGACGCAGCAGAGCGAATCAAGTTTTGGAAGCCACGTGCACTTACAAATGATACTTTCCTTCCAATCAATTTTTATTTATGTTTTAAATAACTAATCAGGTTAAAGGGATCGTATACGTTTGGTTATGACTCCAGAAATTAATGTCAATACAAACTTACTTGGTAAGAAGTACAGCAGCTTTGGATAGTACTATATATAATGCATTTTTAGAAACTTTTCACTTTGAAGTACTGCGGTTATGGAAAAATATATCACTTTTTATCCCCAAAAATTTGAATCTGAGAAGCATTACTGCAGTGACGTTTCTCAGACTGTGTATTCCAATGCAGATTATTGTTCCTGCGTGGACATATCCGCTCCAAGTGTTTTAAACAAATTCATATTTTTTTTTAAAGTAGACTTTACAAATATTGTGAAATTGTTGCTTTCATTGGCAGGCCTACTTTGTTTTGTTCTTCTGGCGATCATGATTTAAAAAAACAACAAAATATTTTTCGAAACAATTACAGAATTATCTAGCGCAATCATTTTGCTGGATGCCTAGAATCGTTATTTACTTTTACATTTTACTTAATAATTTGGTAAAAATTTCAATATCTGAAAATGATGTATCCTAACTTTATTTAGAAATGGTATTTCAAATCGAGAAATACATGTCAGTTTTAATTTTGAGCAACTATATGGTATATGGTATGGTATATATGAAAAGCCACTGGCTGAATTTATTTAACGATAGATTGCATGGTGTATTTAATCTGAAACCAGGCTGGCCAGGATCGGTAATAGATTCTGAGCTTCCATCCCATTCACTCTAAAAAATAGTATCCTAAAAACTACTAGTGTAGAAATTATAATGTTGATAGTTGTAGCAGACAAACATAGGTAATAACGCTTCCATCTTTTGTTAATATTTCCGGTCAATTTCTTTTACATTTTAGCCATCTTTGGGGCAATTGCTTTCGTATAACATGGAAATACCGTGTGCATTCAAACGCATCGTGTCTATTGGTATCATTGTGTCTGATGATATGAATGTGTATTCACACAGAGACTATACCATGTATACCAGGGCAGGTTATCAAAACACTTGTTTTCTTGTGAAAATACGACATAGTGCTGCTTTCAGTAAAACTGCTATTTATCTTTAGTTTCGTTAAAGGCTGTTTTTACCTAGGGCCAACTAAATTAAAAACCAGTTTCATCTTGGCTCAACCAAACAGAAACTCCTGTCTGTATTGTCATACCACTCTAAAGTACAATAACACCAACAAAATACAATTTTACTACTTTTACTACTTTACAATTTTACTACTTCAATTAACATGCTGGGTAAAGAAATGAAATAAATAAATAAATAAATAGACTAGATTACAGTAGTTTTTATAGGTAATACATATTTTTTTTCCCAGAAATAAATATACTAATGGTTATTCATGTGTCAGATTATTTTTCCAAAGCCAAGAGATATGAATTGAAACCGCATTTTATTTTAACATGAATTATTTTCAGTGGTTAATTATTGTACATGTACATGTATAGAGAAAAAAATGTAACTGTAGCACCAATGACACGTGAGCAGTTTCGGCGATGAATTATGCGAAACAAATAATTATAGTTTGCCCGTGTGCAATTTTTTAAATTGTAAAAAATTGCAATTGTAAAAGTGTGAAAACCTTAGAAAACTTTAAACAACGAAAGATGTACAAATTTAAACTTTGTTTTAGAACAAAAATCCATTTGTTAACACCATGGGGTATGTGTACTAGGAGAAAAAGCAAAAATCAATGCGAAAACCATCTGGCATTGGCAGAAAGTGTTTTCTTTCTCTAAACACATTTCTTCTCTTGTAGTTTTATCCAAAACCCGAGAATGACCTGGAAGTTCTAGACTGTTTTTCGCACGAGACCAATAAGCAAAGGAATAAGGCTAATGGTTGGTATGAGGCCAATGATGACGAACGCCAAGTCGTAGCTTCTTCTTACGTCATATATCCAGCCTGTAAAGTCAAACAGAAACAGAAATGACAACCAATGACTTCCTCAAGAATTAGAAATTTCAACAGTACACTACTTATTTTGGCAACTGCAGTGACATTTGTCTGTACATTGGCAATAATAAAAGTTCACATAGGAAAGCTCACATGTAATCAAAGGGTGACCTCATTGTGTCTATTATTAGAGAATTGTAAATATTAACCTGGTACAAAACCTGCGACGAGTCTCTGAATGAAGAATACCCTCATCCATCCGTATGCGCTAATAAGACGTTCCGAGCCAAGAAGGTCTTTGGCCATGATGGCAATTAGAGTGTTAATCGCCGATGCAAACAGGCCACAGATAAAGGTGACAATGATGTAACTGATGACGTCATTCAGCCAAGGATCTACCACGAATGAGAGGGTCAGAGCGAGGCTGCTGATGATTATCGCTGTGGAGCACTTGATAAGACCTCTATCGGTAAACGGCGACCAGAAGACGGCTCCTATGAGGTACCCAACAGCAGCTGCTGTGCTAAGTGAAGCAGCAACTTGGCCCGAGAAACCTTTGGCTTCAATATGAGGAACGAAATACAACTGCCAGGCATCAAAGGTACAAGTCACTCCAAAGTGACACATGAACACGATCCAAAAATTGAACTCTGTGAGTATTCCGAGGTCTAGAGATTTGCAGATACCAAGGCAGGATGTTTTCGGAGAAGGGCTACTTAATTCTTGGTCATTGTTTGTAGAGCTTCCAGCGACGTTCTCGTATTGTGGTTTGACGTCTTGGACGACTACAGCAGAAGGTATCAAATGCATACATAGTCCACTAATGAGCAAAGCTGCACCTTGCCAACCATAAGTGTCCAGGAATAGTTGTGTCAGCGGGGCGATTGCAAGAAGAGCCAATCCTTTGCCAGTGTGACCTATGCCACAAGCCACAGCAAAATGCTTATTGAAATGACGTGCTAAGAGGACTTTATTAAGAATTGTAACAATGCCAAGGTTGGGTCCTGGAAAAAAAGACAAATCGGATTTGCTGAAAATAAGATGTAACAAAATCGACATCATGAGAATTGTAAGCATCAATCGATATGCTGTACGTGTACTGGGTGAAGCCATTGGTCACGTGCACATGGAGTTTGCATTTTGTCGGCCATCGATACAATTTGGTCTTAAAGAGAAACTCTTGCCCAAACGACCCCGCCCAAACGACCCCGCCCAAACGACCCCGCCCCAAACAACCCCGCCCCAAACGACCCCGCCCCAAACGACCCCGCTTACGGGCTTACCTGTTAGAAGAGCCAAAGCAAGTGCGATGTGTACGGTGCTTGTAGAAAATGCCACCAAAACCAAACCGATACTCCCAACCACACTACTGAAGATTAATAATCGTCGACAACCAAAGAGTTTTTCCAGGGGGGTCGTAAGCAGACCTTTATAACAAAAAAATAATTTTGTGAAAAAAATGGACGAGAGCAGTCAGCTTTCTAAATGATAGTTTCGACGCGCCGCGTCGCGAGCCCCATATTAAGTATAATTTGTGCCGTTTTCAGGGTCGTGTAGCCTACCATACCTGCAACATCAGACGCAACTCCCATCAGTTCTAGCACTGTACCGATTACCCATGTTTGCGTTGTAAATTGATCTCGGAGGGTCGGAAGTAAAACGCCCATACTTTTGACAGCACATCCCCATATCACTTCAGTGGTAAAAAACAGAAGTGTGATGAAACATCCATTACGGTTAAACTCCATGATGAGTGGTCGGTTCAGATAGTGCGAAGTTGAAGCTAAGGCCACGAGAATGAAAGTTATAGATTTGTGTCTGGACTTTCTTGAAAACACATGAGGCTTTTTTTCATTATTCATTATTCATTATTTTTTAATGACTGTTGTTTTACATATATACGAGCAGTGGCGTAGCCAGAGTTTATACATATATGCACCCATGTACTACTGTATGTGAACAGGTATTTACACAAACACGCACATGATTCTCAATATGGAATAAATACTGAGGAGGCGATCGAAAACACCGCCGAACATCGATCAGTGATGAATCTTAAAATTTCACATTTCGATCATGCCATCGATCAATATCAGTATTAGTCCGAGTTACTGGACTCTAGTTATCGCTTTTTTAACATTTGGACATCATCTGGCGCTAGAGCTACTGTAGCGCCAGATGATGTCCAAATGTTAAAAAAGCGATAACTAGAGTCCAGTAACTCGGACTATATCAGTATATGCAATGTCATTGTCAATAAACTTCTTAGCCCTAATATTTCAACAATGACCCCGACGCCGCCGCAAGATATTGGCAAGATGATGATACTGCGTTCATAGCTGTTCATAGATCATCTTTCCGTTACTACTAGGGCGATTTTGAACAGAATTTATGTAATCAAATCAATTTTTTTTTTTTTTAATTATTATTTTTTTGTATAATGAAAAAATGTTAAATAATGAAAATTTATGTGCGGTAGCTTTTCAGGCATGCGGGCGGTGGACGCAAATCTATAACTTTCATTCTTGTGGCCTTAATAAGGGGTGTCCCTTGCTTTTTAATCAAAATTTAGCAAAATATTATTTTTGTAAAAATATGAAATTTGTAAGGGGTTGACCTCGCTTTTTGATCAAAATTGGGCAAAATATGATTTTACTGATATGAAATTTGCAAGGCGTTATCCTTGCATTTTGATCAAAATTTGGCAAAATATGATATTTGTGAAGATATGAAATTTGTAAGAGTTAACCTTGCATTTTGATTAAAAATCGGGCAAAATGTGATTTTTCTGAAGATATACATAATTTGTAAGAGGTTAGCTTGCTTTTTTATTAAAATTAGGCAAAATATGATTTTTGTAAAAATATGAAATTATTAAGGGGTTAACCTTGCATTTTGTTTAAAATTGGGCCAAATATGATTTTTGTAAAGATTCGAAATTTGTAAGGGGTTAACCTTGCAATTTGATCAAAATTGGGCGAAATTGGACTTTTCTGAAAATATACGGAACCCTGTGCGTAAATCCTCGCGAGCACACTTGGCAAACAGCAAGAACAAATTGGCCACATGGCATTCTGGTGTTTATGACTTCTGACTAGCACCCTCGAACAAAGATACTGACAATTGGATAGACCGCCAACATAGGGCAAAATAGCTCAGTTGGTAGAGCGCCGGTCCGGTATTCCGGAGGTTGCAGGTTCAAGTCCTGCCTTGCCAATTTCTTTATTCACTTTGAAATTTTTTCCATCTAGGAAACATCCTGCAGGTGCCCGTGCAGACAGAGATCAGTTACAGCACGAGCGGCGAGCATTGTGCCGCGCACGCATCAAGGACTGGACAAGTTTCAACACTGGGAGCGGTCTTTGCACAGAGACTTGTCGAGGCTGCAGCCACTGTCGACAGTTTCACAACAGGTGCTAACCACTCCTTGAAGTAACTTTAAATTGCAACGTTGTCAAAAATAATGTTTACTACAATTACGATCTGTGGGTGCATGGTGTGAAAAAAATAATTGTTATTCATTTCAAAAACTTTTTTTCATTCCCGAGATTGATTTTGATGAACATGAACACGGAATTAAACATAAGTTGCCTTTTATTTAAAGCAAAATACTTTTATTTTCAAACTTAGTGGTATAACTTATTGCTGATTCAATAGAGTTTGTCTGTTTGATACAAGGAGACGAAATGAATTTTTTTCAAGTAAAAAAAAAACTTGCACGTAGTTTTTAATAACAATTTACCAAGTGTGAAACATTACAAAATCATGTGCTTCTAAAGTAAACACAAATAAATCAAGAATACAGTTTTGTGATCACATTAAATTCCAAGGACCTGTTCAGAATGCTCATGTATATATTATTACACCACCGTGAAAAAAGAGGAAAAAATTCAGTTGTCAGAGATAACGGTTAAAATATAAGAATAATAAAATCTATATAACTACAGGTGGTAACAATGTTGTTATACTCATTCAATAAAATAAAACTCCCTGATCAGAAAATTATGATTCTACGGAATACATGTATCTATAAACTAGGGCCCATGTATTTTAGAAGTTAGCAAGCAATGCCATACATCCCGTAACTGTAAGTAAGGTCTTTGTGCGTAGGAAACACCATTGGTAATTGCTCGAATTATCATGAATGGGTAGATTTGGGGGGTTGTATTTCATAGTAAATATCGTTTAACTGACTTTTCCAAAGTTTACAATCATGGATGCCGAGAAAAGCACGAAAAACAGCATTTATTTTCAACCGGGGTCGAGCCGTTATTCTTATGTTATCTTTGTTTTTTCGCAATCGCAAATTTTTCTTTTCCAAAAATCATTTTTTGTGAATAATTACAGGATATCTAGTGCAATCCTTTTGCTGAATGCCTAGAATCATTATTTACTTCCAATTGAGTAAGATATTTCTTACTAATTTGGTAGTAAAGAATTGTGATATCTGCAAATGGTGTACCCTACCTTACCTTTAAGCCCTACTGTCTTGTTAACAACACATGGTTGTTATTCAAATGCTTACCTCCTGCAATGGTGGCTGCGTGAATGAGGTACATGTAAGTAATGGTTACATGATTCTTTGACCTTTTGGCAGGTATCCTTACAAATGGGTCATTCCATAAAGTGAAGACAAAAAGTATGACATTTTGATGCAAAGTCAGTACTGAAGTTGTCCCACAACAGGTTCTGGACATTATAAGAACACTGTCTTCCAACTTGGTGAAATGACCCAAAATGCCTTTCTAGAGCAATGGGATTATGTATATCGAAAACATCAAACTAATGAGAGGTCTTTCAATCCCTCAAATATAAAGGGTGGCCCACACAAAAAAAAAAAAACTGGACAAGCACACCTCAACCACCCAAAGCTAGATACCAATGAATGGAGAATCCTTCTAGGAACCGCAAAATAATATCAAAATCCTGATTTGGTCCAGTAGTTTTAGCTCCAGACCCTAATCTTGTTATCTTTTTCTTCCAGAAAGACATCTCCATTGGTTATACCAATTTGTGATGCGATCAAACAAAATCAGTCTGAAGTAGGCCTTGGTCGTTTTTGGGATTCTTACATATTCTTTTGTAGCGTACTTCAGGCTCCATTTCAGTGAAAACCCCATGTGAATACGACCTTTGGTTAGAAAATTACAACCATTTGAACACCAGCACGTTAAAAATAAAGAAACTGAGAAAATCATGTTTTTGTATCACTTCCCTTCTGAATTTGGTTAAAAGAGTATGCAAAAGAAAAATATTTTTCTCTTTTGTTTTTGTAAAAAACTTTTTGATTTTTCCACCCCTACGAACATATTTTGGCCCGATCTCAAAACAAGAATTGCCGAGTTACGACTGATTTTGCTTGATCGCATCACATTTGGCCTCAGTGCAGCGAAAACACGCTTTGTCCGTTGTCATATTTGTTTGCCACCCTATACAAATTGTATTACAGTAACATGTAAATGTAACAAACAGCTTTTCAAATGCACAACATTATCCGGAAAGAATAATATTAAACAAAAAGATGACATTTTACAAATTACACTTATAAGCACATTTCCGAAAAATATACCACAAATCATTCTTTCAATATATATACATATCAAAAGCTTTGTACAAAATTATTAATTTAACTGAAACATATGTGTATATATATTCTTAATCAGAAAAAAATTTCACATTTAACTGAAAAAAGTGATACAAAACATTTAATATTTCCTCGATCTTTCTAAATATTTACATTGCCTTGATGGAAACTGCTGTGTTCATTTATAATTAAAAGATTAAAATGGCTGCAAACTGCTTTCTGACTGGAATGACTTGAAATAAACTAAAATCAAATAAATCAAGAGGGCCTATTTTTCCAATCTTAAAATCTCTCTGAAGATCTTGGTAATATAATCTAAATTTCAGGCATTCTTAATTCATTTGATTTACACAATTTCTGATAAACATCCAGTTGGGAATTCACCAAAAAGCTACGCTGAATGTGCATGAAAAAGATTGGTGAAGAAATTTTAATTTATTTGTGAAATATTGTGATTTATTTTTAGTGTGCGACAAAGTTCAATAACACATTGTAGAAAATATCTACGATATAAAGCTTGTCCTTGCATGAAAAGTTGTCGATCAGATTAAATTTCGGACAAGTAGAAGAACACGGTAAACTTTTCTTGTGGTTTTACCGAATGAACTACATGTACAGTGATTCATGCACACATTTCAGACTGTCTGACTTTGAAAATAGAGTTGTACAATTGTTGAGTTTTTTTAGGGTTTGCAAATGGTGTATACAGTGAAACGTCGCTATACCTAAACACCGTTAAATACCGAACATTCGGCTATTCCAAACACGATCCTAGGCTCCCCATTTTTGTGTACAAAAATACTGAACAATGTCAACAGATTAACCAAATCCACCATCCTTTGTTTGCAATTTTTGTGTCTAACATAATGAATAGAAGGGAAAAGCCAACCGTTTCTTTGTGATGAATAAGCTAGTACATATTATGTATTTAATTACATGATTCAATGGTCGCCGCCTGTTCAAAGCTGTTCAAAGTCGTTCAAAGTCGTTCAAAGTCGTTCAAAGTCCTTGCACCTGATGGACTGGCAGTTAAAAATCTATAGCTATACTGAACGATCGATATACCGAATAACATTTGTGGACCTTGTGGTGTTCGTTCTAACACCTGCCTTTAACCAGTTATAAACGCAAAGTTTTCCCCAGATTAAAAATGGATGACGCATAAACACGCCAAGAGCAAGGCCAGAAATGTTTGTCAGCAGCAGGCAAGGTCAGAAATGCGTGGGTGTGCTTCCTGGTACCATCGACCTAAACCTGCCTCGAATCGAGTTTCGTTAAAAATAATCGTGCGCCTCGGCTCGTTGATGTGAAAATAATCCCGACGCGAACTGGTTAATAACCTGTTTTTGACATTCAAAACCTTTTTTTTTTCAATGCCTGAGAATTGGAAAAGTTCTTTTGAAGTTGTAAAGTTTGGTACTAGGACCTGGTTCCTGACATCAACGATCAGATACTTGGGTACCTGGGGCCAATTTCATGAAACATGCAAGCTCAAACATTTGCTTAGCACAAAAATAGTTTTGCACAGTAAAAAAGGTTACCAGTCAAAACTCCATGTGCTTTTCATGCTGAACAAAAACCATGAACGATGAACATCACCTGAATATTTGATTTGTTATCTTGTTTTCATGCTAATGTTTGTGCTTACATGTTTTATGAATTTGGCCCCTGGTTCTGATGCAAATCCCAAAGCAGTAATAAGTAATTTTGTGTATATACAAGATGGAATATGTACATGTAGAAACTCTTTCAAACACCCCATCACAAAAATTTGAATATTTATACAAAATATAGTACACAATTCTTAATTACACAAAAATTGATTTTAAACTGGAAGACATTTGATTCAGGTTTGACAACTCTTCATTAACACAAACCTTAATTTTACAGAGTCTCTGATCGAAATGTAGTCGAAAGTTAATTATTATTTGTTAACATTAATATTTGACATGCACAAGAAGTTTTCATTCTTACTCTGTACTTGATTATTTTTTTAGAGTACTGCTTTTCATCCTCATTCTGTTGGTGATACTTTCATTTAAAGCCCAAGTCCCACTAGGACCTGCAATTTCCTGCGACCAGTTCAGTCGTGCGACTAGGGCCGGTCGTAGGTAGTCAAAGATATTTCCTGCGATTTGAGCCAAGCAGTCACATTGTAAGACCAGTCGCACAACCTGTAGCCAACTGATAGCACCACTAATCACACGACTGTTGCACCACTATCCAACACTACGTACGAGTGGTAAAGTCCTGTCGCACGACTGGCTGCGACAGGTGCAGACTGGCTGTGACTGATCAAGCGACTGATAGTGCTTAGTCACTCAACTAGTCTACTCGCACAACTTGTGGTGCCAGTAGTCATGGAAAGTCGTGTGCGACTGTCGTACAACAGGAGAATTGTACAACAATAAAGGACCACCCAAGACTTGTCGCACGACTGTCGCACGGCTGTCGCACGGCCGTCGCACGGCTGTCGCACGGCCGCCGCACGGCCGCCGCACGGCCGCCGCACGGCCGCCGCACGGCCGCCGCACGGCCGCCGCACGGCCGCCGCACGGCCGCCGCACGGCCGCCGCACGGCCGCCGCACGGCCGCCGCACGGCCGCCGCACGACAAATGAAGACTAACTGTGACTACTTCATTCGCAGCCAGGTTTTTGAACAAGATGAAAAACCTCTATGACTGACCTCGGTCGTGCGATTATCCAAGACTACCCCACCCAAGACTTGTGGCACGACTTTTCTAAGATTGCCTGCGATTTCAGTCGCAGCCTGGGTGTAAGTTGTCATATCTCCTCGTATCTCCTAGTAGGACGTGAGCTTTAAAGAAGCTTAATACAATTAGGACCCATCAGCTTTTGATCCGTTAAACATGATGACAGATTCAGTCTTTTATGTGTAAATGAAAGTACTGTAATCGGAAAGCTCGATCTATTAATTACACTCCCATTCAAGAACAATGTGGTTCACCAAACGTTTGCCTGCTAGGAGACTCTATACGTGTTGAAGTGCGGCTATACGTCAATCGGCCCAGTGGCCTATCCTCATGCTGCGGATATACAGTACTGAAGTCAATACGTCATCTTTTGTCTGTTGCAAAGGCAATTGGCTCTACACAAAATATACTCAACCATTTCCCTGTGCTTTTGCAATGGACGTTTCAGTTGACTAGTCAATGTGTGGCGCCATTACTATGACGACCGACGTCACACTTCGGTACTCTATAGCAGTCAGCCAGCTGCAATGTGTTAAACATGTCGTGTATAAATTGATGCAGGTAGGTCAATTATTTTCTACCCGAAGAAAAGAAGAAATAATTCAGCTAACCGGTCTTTGTGGAGATGGTCCGACTTGTCAGCACTTTGATCTAGACTGTGCTGGTGGTAGGCTGGGGCCTAGGCTGGGGCTGTGCCACGTGGATGCGTAAACTTGTCCGTTCCGTCACGTTGGTTCTCAGAACAGCATTACAAATGGGACAGGTGTTGCGTAATCTCAACCACTTGGAGATGCATCTGTAAGTAAACAAATAAAAATACAAAAATAAGTAGATACTAACTTGAAGAAAAAAAAAGGGCAAAGTTTCACACCCATCAACAAAAAAAAGAGAGATCTAACCTCAGTAGAATATATGAAGCAAGATATAAGATGAAATTACTCTGTGGAGACCTTTTGACTCCCTTTGTCCCTATTGTGTTCTGGGTCCAATTTCATAGAGCTGTTAAGCACACAAATTTGCTTAGCATGACAATTTGTCCTTGGCAAAAACAAGGTAATACAGACCAAATTTTCACCTGATCTTTATTGTTCTGAATTTATAATCAGCGTTTTTTTTGCTTAGCATGAAAAAGACGTATAATTTTGGCTGGTAACCTGTTTTTAATGAGCAAGACTTTTTTGTGCTGAGCACATTTTTTTGCTTAGCAGCTCTATGAAATTGGCCCCAGGTATCCACAGGGTACCAAATTTAGAAACACGAAAGTCTGCCTGTAGACTTGAGAACAGTCTCAGAAATCCAAGAAAACTCAGGTGACCTGTCAGCGAGATAAAGCGTGTATGCAATGTACCCTTGTACCCTACCTTGCGTTTCTTGCGTGGCCACTGGCTTATGGCCCCTGCCCCACTTTAGACCAGGCTGTCGCCACATGGTCAACGATGTGGACAAACCGCTCAGCGTGAAGCACGTTTGCTCGCAACTCGCACATCACACGTTTGAGGACATTGCACGGTTGGATCGGATGGTTTTGATGGCTATTTTGTTTCATTTTTATGATTTTGCCATGCAATTATGATAATTAATATATTGCTTATCAATGATTATACTGGATCATATATTTAAGTATTTTGTTTTACCTAATTGATTATTGACTAGGGTCACGATCGCCCTTTAAGTTTCACTGGAAACTGGTTAGAATTTATCACTTAATGTATTGTCCCCTTAATATTCATTTGCCTGTTTTGCCAAAACTTAGGCGACAGTGGGTTTGACGCCAACTGGGGTTGCTTGACTTTTACTGATGTAGGTGCTGATGTAGCAACTGACGTGGGTTGTCGCCAGGTGACGTGGGTTGTCGCCAGGTGACGCGGGTTGTCGCCAGGTGACGCGGGTTGTCGCCAGGTGACGCGGGTTGTCGCCAGGTGACGCGGGTTGTCGCCAGATGCACGAGTTGTCTCCAGTATTTACTGACAGGGTCGTAGGTCGCCTGTGTGGTCGTAGGTTGTTGCATGTGTGGTCGTAGGTTGTCGTCTGTGTGGTCGTAGGTTGTCGTCTGTGTGGTCGTAGGTTGTCGTCTGTGTGGTCGTAGGTTGTCGTCTGTGTGGTCGTAGGTTGTCGTCTGTGTGGTCGTAGGTTGTCGTCTGTGTGGTCGTAGGTTGTCGTCTGTGTGGTCGTCGTCTGTGTTTTCATAGGCTAGGTGGTAGGTTGTTGACTATGTGGTAGGTTGTTGTAGACATTGTCGTAGGGGGGTCCAGTCGCTGTTTTTTTGGCGACCTGCTACAACTATGACAGTCGCTGGCAGTCGCCTAAAACGTTGCTCAAGTGGGACAGACTCTTGACTCACAAACGGCGATAGGTCAATTATAGTTACGGGTAGAGCAGGTATAAAAGAGAACTACATGTACTACTTACGCGACATGGAAGACATGCTGGCAGGGGCACTGTCCAATCTTGGCACCTTCCTCAAAGTCCTCCAAACAGACAGAGCACATCTTGATATGGAACAGACAAAAAAACCAATCCAAATATTCAAACATGTAAAATGATGTAACCAGTTGACTTGGACAACTTCGCATTGTTCCAAATTTAATTGTACTCTAAAATATTGTTTTCTTGTAGTGAAATACTTCAATTTTGACCCCTCTCACAGAGCCAATAATTATTTAGTTGTAGTTATTCGCGGTTATTCGGCAATTGGTCGGGATAGCCAATCAAAATCTTGAAGATGTGGCAGGTCAAAATTACAGTTTTAATATGTTATTATTATTATTTTGGGGGGTGGGGGTTGTGGTGGTGGTGATTACCAAACCTCATAATTTATGCCTACATTTATTTACACAAGTGAAACTACTTTATAGAAACAATGCCATTAAAGATTGTAAAATGAAAGCTTACATCAAACTTGGCTCCAATCTTCTTCTTTGTAAAACTAACCTGTCAAATAAAACAAAATACTCAGTGTTAGCTCAAGCCATAATCCGCTAAACATACTTGTTTAATAACGGTGAAGCACATTATTATAAATACCCTTCCGACCAAAAGAAAAAGTAAAAAACAAGTCAAATTTCCACCTTTTTGTTCAACTATTTCACTTCATGGTTTATGAAACACCACGCTCGTTTGTGCAGAGTCCAGCAAGGTCAAGCAGTCACCACAGATGCACTGATGTGCTGGATCTGGCAGAATTAGGGTTAACATTTGCTAACATTAACCCTAACTCCCTCACCATTGTTATTAAACAATACAATTCCTTCAAAATCCTCCAACTTCCTTTGTTGTGTAGGGAGTTAGGGTTAAACAACAAAAAACGAACAAATTATTATAAAATACCTTACTGGACTGTTAGTGAATGACAGTCTAAAAAGACCTGTGAAATTATGACACCTCACATGTTGTCTTTTCCAACACCGATTGTTTGAAAAAATGAAAGATTTCCGAGGTATGAGGCTGAATGGTAAAAAGTGCGGTTGAATCCCTGGAGGATACATTGAGTTGAGCTCACAGGCTGTACCAATCCAGCATTGTTTAAGTCCAACCATGCAGCCAAACTTGTTTTCCAGGCTAAAAAGTATGATCTTGCGTCGCCATTTCTCAAACAACTCCATTGGTTGCCTGTCCACTCGCGTATTGTGTTTAAGATTTTAACTGTTGTATACAAATGTTTCAACAATCAGGCACCAACATATCTTTCAGACCTCATCATTCCCTATCAATCGAAGAAATCCGGACTTCGCTCAGGCGATGATGATAGACTAGTTACGGTACCTAAAACCAACACTCTGTCTGGTGACAAGGGTTTTTACGCTGCTGGTCCTAAGCTATGGAATAACTTGCCTCAGTGCATCCGTCACGCCACATCATTAACAAAGTTCGAGAAAGATCTTAAGACCTTTCTATTTTAATTGGTTTAGTTTTTGTCCCTTGTATTTTGTTAACCAGTTCGCGCCGGATGACGTCTATAAACGCAAATATTTCCCCAGATTCAAAACGGATGACGCATAAACACGCCAAGTTCAAGTTCGGAAATGTATGTCAGCAGCGCGCAAGGCCGGAAATGCGTGGGTGTGCTTCCCGGCACTATCAGCCTGAACACGCTTCGGATTGAGTTTCGTTAAAAATAATCCCGCCCGTGGGCTCGGCGATGTTAAAATAATCCCGGCGCGAACTGGTTAAGCGCTCTGATACCAGTTTCTTCTGTGTTTGAGCGCTATATAAATGCTCACATTATTATTATTATTATATCTGAACCCGGCCTCATGCTTGATATATATAATAATGCACACTGATTCTGAATGTCATCGGCACTGACTCAACCTGTATAGCAGTGATTGGTGGAGGATTTTGAAGGATTAAGGCAATCATTCAGATGATTTTGGAGGACTGAGGCTGAATTGAATTTTTACAGGGTGGCAATCGTTGAATTTTGCAGTATTGAAAATGGTTCCTGGCCAGAGGGTTAAAGGTTAATCCACACATTTGTTGACTAATTACAACAAACCACTTACCATCTTAAATCCAGTGTCAACTCTTCCTGATCTTTTCAACCTGAAAGCACAAAACGGGATAAAAAAGTATACCACACGTCTTAGAAAGTGTAACTCGTTCTAAACTCTTGACTCGTCCTAGGATCGATTTCAGCAAAGTTAACATTTGTGACCTGTTCCAACGAAACCCGGACAAAGTCGCACAATGTGTTTTGTCACAATGTACTCTATGAAGTCATTTCGGGATGGATTTTACCATTTTGAGGTTTTAGGTTTTCCTAAGTCACTCACTATTAATCTACAATCTCCTCAAATTTTTACAAAATCCGTCTACCAGAAGTGTGTTTTTTTGTCAATTTTGTGAATCATTTGTGTATAGAAATAATACGTTTTTCTGGACTTCAAAGCTGTTTATCTCATAATTAGGTTGTTAGGGTTTTATCACTAAGTCCAGACCCCAGGGAAGATAGGGTGAGGGTACATATGTAAATGATACATCATTTTAAAGCTGAGAACCTAGAGAATTTGAAAAAAGCTAAATCTGAAAAACTAAAAAGTCGACTTTGTCCAGGTTTCGTTGGAACAGGTCACATTTGTTAAACACGTCCTAACTTCCATAGCAACGCGGCTGAACTTATCTTAACTTAAAGGTAGGATACACCATTGGTATTTGCTTGAATTATCATGAATGGGGGGATTTGGGGGGTTGTATTTTATAATAAATAAATATGTACAAGCGTTTGACCCTAACCCTTAAACATGCAACAAAGTGCAGCAGGTGGACCTGATGGATCTCTTGCACCGATCTCTCACAGAATACCCCTTGGGGGTTTAGGGTTAATGTAAAATTCATTGGAGGTATTTTGGTTTTAAAAATCTCACCTCACGAGATAGCAACAGAAGACAAGATTCAATAAAAGGATGAAGCCTGCCACAACCAAAAAGGGGAGGACCTGCTCAAAGTTCAGTGGGATGTCCTCACTCATTGTGGTGTTGAAGTGGGCAACCATCAAGTTTGTTCAGGCCTCAGTGAACATGCGTCAAGTTAGATTCCATTGGAGAATGTAGCTTTAAAAATACCTGAGGCAAATATAAAGAGTTTCATAAGATGGAATTTTTGTCGGGTGATGGAAATTTGATACTGGTTTTTGCTTTTTGTGTGTTCCAGTCCCACCTGAGTGATGTTTTCTAATAATCTTCCGGGGGCAGTTCATGTTCCGACACCCCTGTGTTCCGACATCCCTATGTTCCGACAACCCTACAAAAAATTGTATGTTACTGTTGAGCGCATTTTTTAAATTTGCGCATTTTTAAAATTTGCGCGCACAAATTTTAAAAACTGCGGGCGGAGATTTATTTTGGTTAAGTTTGCGCGCACAAACTTAAATTGCGCGATGCGGTCAACAACAAAGGCAAATACTGACACGAGCTACACGGTAGACACGAGTTTTACGTCGGCGTCAGCGCTAGCGCTCGCGGAATCCACGCGTCGCGTCATTTTCAGCACTCGGTAGATGATGCGTGGCGGCAACATCATGGCAGTAGAACCAACAGTAAATGTTGACGAGTTTTGCAGAGGACAAAAACATAAGGAACAGGCAGTTTAAGATTTGAACAACAAATATATTGATTCATAAAAATATGAGTATTAAAATAAATATTAAGACTAGTATTAAATATTAAGACCCCTAGACATTTATCTTTCAATTTTACTATAGGGTTGAATGAGTTGATTTTGTTTTTTATATTCCCTCTCCCAAACCACCCCTAAAATGATCATCAATCCCTTGGTCGCGCCCAGGCCTGAAATATATTCCGCATTTCCGGCCACCATATAAAATAGACACGCACATTAGTATTTTTGTAGAACCAAATCCCTGGAGTTGAACGCAAGTCTCAAATGCCCGATTTCCACAAATAATTTATATTCGTGTAGGCCACATGGACTTTTCATTCAAAATTATTGTTATTATCTTATTTTTTTTATTTTTTGAAAATAATAATAAATGTAACCATTTGGGTCCTTTTTTTTTCAATCTAATAAAATTTTAAGATCGTAATTTATACTTTAGCATCACTGTGTACATGCTCTGGAAATATATTGTTCCAATAGGAAGGCTAGGGTGTGACGTGTTGTCCTGTAGGCTAGGGTGTGACGTGTAGTCCTGTACGGTGCATACTTGATCGACCCACATGAATTTTAATTTCTAATCGTGGGTGAACCATGTTTTAATTTTAAATTAGAAGATAGGGTGTGACATGTTTACTGCACGACTCGAATTAAGATGTCGGGCGGCCATTTTGAGAAAAAAAAGGGAAAAAAACCGGCCTTCTCCTTCCTTTAAAAAAAAAAAGTCATGACGCTAAACATGTTTTTTTTTTTTATTTGGCATAAACATTTTTTTTTTATTTGGCCATATAGAGCCCCACATGTTTAACGGGCAATAGCCTTTTGGTATGGTGGCCAAATTGTGATGCAAAGCAAAATGTTTGACAAATCTTTTAAAAGGCAAATGCATTATGTTATTTATTTAATTGCTCATAATAATAGATTAAACACTGTTTAAACAAATTCTAGCATTTTTACAAAGTTTTTTTAATTTGTTCTTGTTTTACTGGTTTTCCATACTTTTGCCAAATCTTTGATTGTATCCCAGCATCCCTTGAGCGCACACTTTGTCACAAAGAATTTTGAACTTACAGTTCGTGTGCAACGCTGGTTTACTCAAGTTTTGAACAAAAATATCACTGTAGACAAAAATTAACAAACAGCAGAACGCTACTTTGGCCTTACCCTTTTTACCTTCGGAGATAAAATATAATTATACGGCAAGTAATTCATGGTGGTGGTCAGAATTCTGTTTGAATAATAAAGATCGCGCGATTTTCAAAAAATGCGCGTCAACTCTTATGCGAAAATTTAAAATTTGTGCGCTCAAACTAAGTTTGCGTGTTTAAAAATTGCGCAACGCGCATTTTTTAAAAAGGCGCGCCGTGGAAAAATGCGCTCAACATTACCACATGGGATCGAGTCACTAAGGTTGATGAAGTCATTTTAAAATGATAAAAAACACCCTTGAATCTAATTTATATTACTAGACAGGGGGCCCGTACGTACCTGCACAATCAATCATTCAATCACCCCTCAAAAAGCCATTTTCATTAAACTAAAAACACGGGTAAGGACTAGTCCCACTAGTGTGCCCCCGGTATACTGCGACATAAACCTTACCATACCGGTTGGAGACCGAACATCGACACGCGCCCGACACAAACTGCAAAACTGGTATAAATCTACAACCAATCCTTTGCAAAAGTTACATTTTATGTAAGTCCTACCTCCGTGGTTAGTAGACCACATGACTTTGCTCTTTCGAGTTGTTGATTGTTGACGTTGTGTACGATGCAGTGCGGGTACCGTGCAGTACAGTGCAGTCACTCAATTCATCAAATTCAAAGCTTCGTTGTTGACATTCATCGACATTGTATAATTCATTCCTAAACTTTACCCAGTCACTTTCATTTATATATTTGCATTAATTCTTTTTACAACAATGCAATTTTATTTATACGTGTGGAAATGCATATTCAAAATACACAATCATGTTTGTACCATGGAGGAATAAGCTCTTATTCCTCCATGTTTGTACTGAATGGCTTGTAATTGATAAAAGGTTTACAAAATAACAAATATTGTTCAATATTTTCATATTGGTTTTGTCAACAGAGTAACAAAATTTCCTTCTGTGGTGGCCACAATTAACAAAAGTACGTAACCTTTTACGTTGGCCCCTCTTTCTAAATATAATAAAACGTGAACGTTTATATAACATGTATTTGCATTAATTGAGGAGAACAAGACAATTAAAAAAGGCAATGGTGACTAAATTTATTTTGAAATCATTACGGTTTAAAATATAAATATTGTGTTATACATCAGCATATCAACTTTACGATCGAATGTCTTATTTTGGGAGAGCCTGTCAAATATTGAGTTCCAGGGATTTCTTTTAATTTGGGTGAGTATTTTCAGAAATACTGTTTTCTTTCAGTGAATCGAATCGATTAAAATAGTCACCAGTCGTGACCATAATTCTGACTAAATGCTATAAGAAATATTGATGGTCATTTTGATGTGGAAAATATTAGTATTTGACGATTTTAAATGGGTTAAAAGTACGTGAATTCCTGTCTGAAATCGGGTTAGAGGATTGCTTCATAGTGCTGGAAACCCAGGTATCCCTGCCCAGGGTTCAGCTAACGTATTGCGCGCTATAGACTGGCACTGCATGTACGGAATGAATCGGATGATCTTGTTTCTACATAGAGTCTGAGACAAGACAGCTGTGGTGTAACTTAAAGGGGCATTACGGCCTGAAATCCCCCATAATTTTATGTTAGTTTTGGATTGTTTACTTATCCTAATTCATTTTCAAATATCTAGCAATTCTGGTTGTTAAAGAAAACCAACCTAGTATTCCGTTCCAAAGAAACGACTTAAAAAAAATATATCCTCGATCATCCTATTTCTGCGCACATAAGGGTTTGCAACCGAGTAGCTTAAAACTAAAAGAGCAACCACTCTTTTCATCAACAAAACTTATATTGTTGGCTTACGATCTTCCACCATGCCGATTAACAAAGCAAAATTATCTTTATTTGTAGCGACAAGCGGGGAATTCCAAAGCGTGCAGTTTTGGCGTTCAGAAAAAAATCCTGCCTAAATCTGCGCAGTGGGGCGCTTCATGGAAAATCTACGGTGTCCGGGCCATGCAACTCAAGAACAACATTTTTTACTCCTTGATTTTGGAAAATATATTAGCTTGAACATTTTTAACATAATTATTTCCTTTTTTTTTCAATGCCAGTACACTTTTCGTAATTTCAAGATTAATTCGACATAATGGTTGAATCTCAAAAGATTATTGTTAATTTTGTTTTTACAAAAAGGCATATATTTAAAATTCACATCACATTTATACATATTTACCTATTTAATATATATGTAGACCCCAGTTTGTATTGTTATCATTGAAGAAATTAACCCTAACTCCCTCACCATTGTTATTGAACAATACAATTCCTTCAAAATCCACCAACTTCCTTTGTTGTGTAGGGAGTTAGGGTTAATAAAGTTGGAAATGTACATTAATATTAAAATAATTAATTCAATTTTTGTTACTTTAAATATAGTAGGATTAGCTCTACACGAGTGTTCATGAATCATACTCTCAGTCAAACTTAAACTAAATTACTGCCGTGCTCTGAATTCATACTAAAATGGCTTTTTATGTTCTTTAGGCAATACAAAATAGTTTTACAATATTACAAATCGTCACCTCAGACGTTCAAAGCCTCTCGTTCTAATATTAATAATCTTTGTGATAATGGTTTATACAAGGTACACCCAGGACCAAGTTGTGCGTTGTATTGTTCATTTCAAGTAGCAATTGGTTCGCTGAGTTTTTAGAAGGGTGCATCAATAAACTGAATTAAATAAAAATACAAATAAACCTATTAATATTTAAATGCCTTAATAAATTGACCCCTTCTTAGATTTGGTATCCTGAATTATCTTGATAGATCTATGTCATATATGTCATATATTGATCATCCCAATCAACAGAGAAAATTGTCAAGATGTCCGATTTTAATAGGTAAGACAGAAGAAAATTCCAAAAAAATATAAGAAACATGTCTTCTTTGTTGCACCGCAAGTCTTAAACCCCCTTGAAAAAAATAATGAATTATATAGGACACGGTAGCTATAATACTGACGACAGAGGGCGAATAACAAAGTTTACCGTGTGGTCATCTTTTCGACTTCTGCAGGCCCGAAAGCCTCTACCAACAATTGTACCTAGTAAATTAGCTGTAAAAAGCATTTTTGTTTCAATTTTTGCCCGACTTACCGTTAAATCATTCACTTTACATATTTTTTCGGTGGTTGTGAAAGTTCATGCATCAAAGAATACGATCCTAGTGACGGTACATCATTTTTAAGACGCGCGCGTTGCCAAATAGAAATTAAAGGCGAGTGCGCAGAAATAGGACCGCGCAGATTTAGGGGGTCTGACGATAAATTAAAAAAATGTTTTTCTCCGAGGAAAGAATTTCGTAAACGAACATCACTTTTTTTCAATCAATGAAAACAAAAATGTAGTACTAGCCTGTCTTGACGCCACTGCACTGCAGAGGTTCTCTTTGCCAAAAACGAATGCGTTTGATCGATCGTTAAATGTCGTGTACTTTTCATTCGCAGTACGCCTGCTAATGACACAAATATAGACCAGCACCCTTGCATACGTTTTTGCAAATTGCTTCTAGCAGTTTACCTTTTTCCGTATTTCTCTGCAGGCTTTCTAGGGAGCCAATCAACGATTGCGATTATCAACACGTACTACGCGCACGCACAAAATACCTTTGTGAAGCGGCGCTAATTAGATATGCAACACACGCCAGCGCAACCGTAGTCTTGATTCTAAAACCGAGCTGTTCATCTGTTCCGGAGCGCGCCGTCAGCTATCCAGGCTTATTGAGGGCGCCCTTAATTGTCGCCAGATTCAGTTCAGAGCACGGTCTTGAAGGCGAGTAGCTATTAGAGCTATGCTTGGAATGTCTTCGGAATTTTACGGGTTCACGTGACTCTTGCTTCAAGACCGTGCTCTGAATCTGACGATAATTAAGGGTGTCCTCAATAAGCCCGGATAGCGGACGGCGCGCCCCGGGACAGATGAACAGCTCGGTCTTGGAATCGAGACTAGCGCAACCGTTGAATGGCAGTTGACTGCATGAAGATGCTATGTCTATATTTGAATGGTCAAATTTGCATGAAAAGGTCACGCCCCATTCAAGCAATTTGAAAAGGCCACTGCGTGAGCTGAGTTTGTGTACAAAGTCAATAGAGAGTCAAATCAATTTTTTTTAGACAAAATATTTAACAAAGTTTTTGCACAGATTGACAGTGGACCCCAAAATTCGTTCTGTCCCGAATAATACAAAAAAGGATGGTTGTGTGGATGTTTATATCCTACTTTTAAATGCTTATTTCGATTAACAATTTCGTTCAAAGCGTGTTTTGTAGCCCAATTTGGTGCATCCCAGGCTGTAATATCCCTTTAACCAGTGCTAGATGTAGACCCCCGGACGCGTTATACAACTCCACGCTCTGTTACACGGTAACAATTTGCGAAAATTTCACTTTTGCATTCACTACGGTTTATGAGCTGAAATTGCACCAGAAGGTTAAGTACTTACATTATCAGTTTATCATCAATTGCCGGGTATCTGTAATTCCCCAGGGAAGGAAATTTGGAACCCAAAACAACATGACAGTGTTCTCCATGCAATCTGAGAGTGGAACTGTGTTGTTGTCTATGACATACTGTCCACCTAAGGAGGATATCAGAAATTGGAATGGTACAACAATAACCTAGACTGTCTTTTGAACGAAACCAAAGCTAACATCTTCATCTTGCTAATAGCAAGGGATATTGGCAGCCGCTATCAGACTGATGAGAAAGATAAAACTGCCCTCAACCTGTACATCTCGTGCACGGCCCCACTTAATTTGGAGTCAATTTGAACCATTCCAAAGTGTCAACAGTTCTAAAAGGGGTTGGAGGGGCATTCCACAGCCTAGGTGCAGTGATTGAGAATGTCTTGGAGCCATAAGACTTGGTTCTGGGTGTGGTTGTAGTGAGGAGTCCCTGAAGAGACGACTGAAGCATTCTTGTGGGCTGATATGGAAGTAGCGGGTCGGTATGAGGGCCTTGAAAGTGAGCAGGAGAATTTTGTATCGGATACGCTGCTTAATGGGTAACCAATAAGGTCTTTGAGGATAAGTTTATGTGTTCACATTTCTTGGAAAGAGAGACCAGGCAGGCGGCAGAGTTTTGGATCCGTTGAAGTTTCTTTACGTCCTTGAACTCACAAGCAAACGTCTAAGTGACGAATCTAGAAGATGTAGGTGATCATTGATGGTGAAAACAGAACAAATGCATCAAATAAGTTGAGAAATTTAGAACAAAACAGAACAAAAATCGGTAAAAAGTGCAGAGCTACATGTACTGTATAATGGTGCAACCTTTTGGTGTGACCTGGGGAAGCCGCAATGATGACATCTCATCAGACCCGACTAACCAGTCTATCTTGTATGCAAATGAAGTTACCATAAAGTCCTTCATCAGATCCTAAAATCCAGGTTCCCATATTCACAAAATGCCTTTTTTAAATCCCATACTAGCGAGGTTGAAAAACGAGTGAAAGGCAGCTTTGCTGCCGATGTGCCTCCAGAATGGCGGCAAGCTCGCTGCAAATAACGCGGCGGGAAGACGGCAGCTACCTGTACGAGTTCACCAGCCACAGCCAGCACATCCTGCAGACCCTCAACGAGTGCCGGCAGTTTCCTCGGCTCTGCGACTGTACCGTGCTGGTGGAGACGCGCACCTTCCACACGCACAAGGCGGTACTCATTGCCTGTAGCGACTACTTCAAGAGCTACTTCACCACCACCCTGCCGGACATCTCTGGCAGCAGCCAGCCCATCGTCCTGGACAATGTCAGCGCCATGGGCTTCCATCTCCTGCTGGAGTTTGCCTACACCTCCCGGATGTGCCTGACCATGGCAGTCATGGAAGACGTCCTGTCTGTGGCTGTCAATCTCAAGGCTCCCTCTGTCCTGGAAGCCTGCTGCGAGTTCCTCAAGTCTCAGCTGACTGGGGACAACTGTGTGGACATAATCTCGGTGGCCGAAACGTTTAACCTGACGGAGATCAAGCGCCAGGCCAACAGGCTCATGTGCGAGCGACTCATCGAGCTATCGCAGACATACCAGAAAGGCAGTAAGCCATTGCTAACAGAGAGTAAAGAGGAACTGGAAAGTATGTTTGTATTAAAATATTTTGAAATACTATACAAATAAAATGTACTTTGACATACTTATGCCTGTACTTTTGAGAAGTGGGAAAAAATAGTACATTGTAAATAGTACAATATATAACTACTTGCTATAATTTGTCTTTGGTTTACCTTTATTGAATTAAAAATAACAGTGGAAGAGTATGGACAAAATGATGGAGCTAAATCAGAGGATTAAAAATGTTCACAGTGGTCAGATTTATTCTTCTTGTTGCACTCTCAATTAATAATTTTTGCCAAACCAACGTTTTTCTCAAGAGGTGCAAAATGCATTACATTATTAATTGTAGTACACATGTGCCTTTTAAACATGATGTACCTTCTAAGGTTATAACTAACATAACCTATCAACAAACCTAACCCCCTTTCTCTCTCATAGTGTGTGAGTTATGATAGGTTTTGATAAAAATAGTAACTGTCTCTGTGATGGCACTGAGAGAGGGAGGGTTAAAGAATGTATTCTTTCACTGCTTGGAGTAGATTTTGCACACAAAAACCACACAAGTGATAATCACAAATAAACCTGACTAAAGACATCCTTTATTACTATGTAAGTTAAATGCACCTTAGATGCAGTTACATGTACCTTCTTTAAATTTCAGATCTGATAAGTGCCAATAAGGATGCCCTGGCTGCCTTTGAAGTTCCTCAACAAGTCCTTCATCAACAGGAGAGCTGCGATAGTGAGAGTGAGGACATTGGCGGTGGTGATGAGACGGACAGCTCATGCTCGGACCCAACTCCCATGATTGCTGACAGACTTCGTCCCCGGGTGCAAACACAACCCCCAAACTTGGACCCGGCAAGAGACAGGACACTGAAGGTAGAAACGAAAGCGGCGCTGAAGAGCCCCCTGACGAGGTCTCTGAGGCAGCTGCCACGCAGGCGGGGCCGACCCCGCAAAAACGAGCAGGTGCAACGCACGACCAGATTGCGCAAGCCTCTCCGCATCAAGCGGGGGACCTTCAGCATCGCCAAGACCCAGAAAGAGTACGTCTGCCGGTTCTGCACCCTCAAGTTCGGCAAGCTGCGGGACCTGAGGCAGCACTACATCACGGAGCACAGCCAGTGCAGCAGGTGCACTAAAGTCTTCCGCACAGACTTGGAGCTTGACCGTCACTTAATATCCCACCAGAGGCGCGACACGGCCCGTGGTCCCCGCCGGTACGTCTGCACGTTCTGCGGCAAAAACTGTGGCTATTCGTCGGCATTAAAGATCCACGTCCGAACCCACACAGGCGAGAAACCCTTCAAGTGCAACCTATGCAGTGCCCGTTTCATCCAGTCCATCAACCTCAAAAGACATGTGCTAACAAACCACCAGAAGGACACACCCTACGAATGCAAATTCTGTGATAAAAAATTCAGTGTGTTCGTCTACCTGAAAAGTCACGAGATCACGCACAGCAGCGAGCGGCCGTTCCAGTGCGAGACTTGTGGGGCCATGTTCAAACGGAAGAGTGACCTCCGTAGTCACAACAGGGTGCACAGCACTGACAAGCCATTCACTTGCAACATCTGCCTGGCCAAATTCAAGACCACCAACGATCTCAAGACCCACTCGCTGATCCACAACGACACCAAGCCGCACACCTGCGACAAGTGTGGTGCCAGCTTCAAGCGGACAGGACACCTAAACAGGCACATGATGATCCATAGCAATAATAAACCCTACCAGTGTGAGACGTGTGGTGCCCAGTTCAACCGGAAGGAGAACTTGCGTAGTCATCAGCGAATCCACAGCGGTGAGCAGCCGTACAAGTGCAGCCTGTGTGGAGCTAGCTTCCGTCATCTCAGCAGTATGAAAATACATGAGAAGAATCATTGGAGGTATGCCAATTAATTATTCAAACTCGTAAAGATCTGTGATCTAATCTTGACTAAACTCCTTGAGGCACTTACCGTGCAAGTAAAGATCTAATCTTTAGTCTTTGTGCATTATATCTGAAGTGTGAGAATACCTAAATATTTCGTTTTAGGATATTTTTCAACAGCTATGTTAAACCCCCGATCACTATAGCCGCGGCTCACTAATCCACCCAGAATGCTGTGGACAGCTGTGCTATGCCATAGAACACAGCCTGTGTGGCAGCTGCACACCAGTAATACCTGCGTCAGGAGGTTAAAAATATCCTGAAGCAGGCATGAGATTTGTTGACGAGTCCATCACAGGTCCACGTACATCTGTCACAAGCTATTCCAATTTCCAACTACTGACTAGGGTATTCTTTTGTTATTGTCCACTGGACCTGGTTATTTGTGACCAGGCTATTGATACACTTAATGATGAAATCAACAATACTCGTCTATTTGTCCTCGCTCCACAGCCAGAGACCGGGTGCCCCCGAGACCACCATCATGAGCCAGCATGATGGTGGCTCCTCCCTCCAGCACATTGCTGCCCTGATGGGCCTGCAGGGTCTCAACATGCCGGTCAACCTGCAGGTCAGCACGGACGGCCAGCCAGCAGTGGCCCAGCTGGCCATGCAGCCTAACCACGCCTCCCCTAACCCTACCCCACCCCTCCAGTCACCCAGCCCGCACACTACAATCAGCCTGCACCCACAACAGCAGCAGCAGCAACAGCAGCAGCAACAGCAGCAGCAGCAGCAGCAGCAGAACCCTGTTCTTCAGCAGCTTCCACAGTCCACCCTGGCCATGCACCCACCGACATGCATTGCCATGCAGTCACCCATGCCCATGGCTAATGCCACGCGATCCTCGATGACCCTTGGTTCCGTGCCATCCCCTTCCCCCCATAACCACAACCACAACCACACCCCTATGTCCCCGGGTGTGAACCAAGTACAGGGTCATCATCAAGTCCACAATTTGCAAGCCTACATGATGAATACAGCCACGATGATGTAAAAAACTTCCGTCCGTCCAATCTAAATATTTCTTTTTTTTCTTTTTCTTCTTGTTTTTTTAACCCAACTTCCATAGACTTCATTTCCGGAGTCACTTTTGCCATTTTGGATTATACTTGGAATCCATATTGAACTCTCTTGCATTTTACTCAGATGTCATGATGAGGTCATCACGTGCAATTTTCAAGGGCCTAAATAGAGAAAACTACAAGGCTGATTGGGTTCAAACTTTGTATGTGCAGAGTCATCAGGGATGTATAAGAGATGTCATCATCGTGCAATTTTTTGTTAATCGATTTTTCACCTTGGCTTCATATCTGAGAAACAAAGCCTGCTAAATTTAAAATTCTTTTGTTATAGGTAAACTCACACAATTTTGAGAAATGTGTGACGTCATCACGACATCTGAAACACACAAGGAAATGTCAGATCATATGGCTTGGTATAGATTGTAACTAATATGCACAATATGAAGGGATTATTATTTAACCAGTTCGCGGCGGGATTATTTTAACATCACCGAGCCAACACGCGCGATTATTTTTTGCAATTTGGGAAAAAGAACATTTGTCCATAAAATGAGACGTTAAGGATTTTGGTCTGGCTTGCATGAAACCTTAAGAAAATAATCAACTGAGCAGCTCTGTCAAAAGAAGGATTAGTTGTTGAAATCATTCGACAAATGTAATGGAAGCATGGATTTGTACTGTACAGTACATGTGTATATATCCATACCCTCGCATATGAAAGCCAGAATTGTTCGTCGCAATTTTTTTCATTTTACGTGAATACATGCCATCGCATAAAGCTGATAATTTACAAGTTCGCACCGGATGACGTATATAAACGCAAAGTTTCCCCAGATTCAAAACTGATGACGCATAAACACGCCACGAGCAAGGCCAGAAATGCGTGGGTGTGCTTCCTGGCACTGTCGGCCTGAACCCGCTTTGGATCGAGTTTTGTTAAAAATAATCCCGGCGCGAACTGGTTCAACAAAAGAACATTTGATCATGAAACTCCGCTTGAGGAATGTCAAGTATCGAGACATTCTAAGAAAACTGATGCCCGCCGTGCATCTTTTCAATTAATAATGAGCCATTGGATGTACAGATCAGAGAGCAAGTTGTGCGCTGCAAAATCAGACTGATCTCGCCATACAGCGGGCGATCGGATGAATTATACTTTCAATTTCATCGGATGCAATGCGATTCAAAATTGAAAAGGTTGCCATTTTGTGACTGGTTGTCATGTGACCAATTATAGGGCATGTGTGGGAAAAAAAAAAAATGTACTGATGATCCAGTTATAAAACTAGTAACATTTGTAAGGTGTAGCAGAGCAAAAGGTCACATTTTCTTGTCCCTTGTCCCCGGAAATTTACCCTTTTCCTGACCACTCGACATTGGTAAAAAAAGTTATTTGCAAATCCACCCGTTCGTGATCATTCAAGCGATTCTCAATGGTGTATCCCACCGTTACCTTTGTCTGTTGCGACTAGGACAGCTATGTTCCCACCATTTCATGAAAACAAAATTCCCAGAGTTTTCCCTGATAAATTTTCAAAATTACAGGATAATTATTTCGACCTATTTTGACACAAGATGTTGCAACTTAAGATACTAATACATGTACATGTATTGTATATTAGAGTGATTTCCACACTTAAAACCCACCTTAGCCATTGAAGTTTTTTGCAGAGTGCTGTTTAAAGTCAATATTATCTATACAAATACATTGCCCCAACCCTGCCAAATTTTGTAATGGTATATTTTCTCTTCAAACCTTTATCTCTCCTATTGTTAACAGTAAACACAGACTATTAATAATTATCAGTTTCTTAAACCATTGCTATTGACGACGCTTTGGATAAAAAGTGTGGATTCATATCTACGAATCTTTAGTACACATTCTTTATTCCAATTTTCTTTACACAAGTAAAGTTAGGAATTCGTGGTTTTCATTTCAACACTAACCCAGAGCTTGATTACATAAGATTATCAGGAAACACTGCATGTTTAACACGTCTAATACACGGCCACGATAATACCAGAATGCATGTCCACTCAACTGGATGACGCAGTGGTTTAGGTCAGAGAATACACTCCAAAGTGTGGATTCGTAATTACGAATCCATACTTTCTCGTGTATTCTCCTATACATAATCATTTTAATTTGTATTCTCTGCATGCTCAAATATCATTAACCAAAATATTATTTACCGTTTTACATGCATGTACAGTGTGATATAAATATTACTCAACATTTTTTTCTTTTCCCGGATACCTGTTGATGGACATTTAAAATGTATTCATTTCATTGATAATTTGTCAGTGAAGTACATTGTGTAATTACTTGGTCGGCACGCTAGCAACTGATCCAATCATTTGTTCTGAACAGGTGTTTCTAAATTCGGTACCCTATGGAGACCTGAACACAATGGGTCTCCACAGGGTAATTTCTATAGATAAATAGGTCTCAACAAGAAATTTCACGAAATAGATTTTTGGATTGTACTCAAAATACTCAAAAACTAGGTTTAGGATGTGGGTTAGGGTATAATATAGGGTCGAAATTTCAACCCAGGAAATTAATTGTGATTGAAATAGGAGCATTTTGTTTAACGTCGCCGAATACTACAAATGTGATGTGTTCCAATGAAACCCGGACAAAGTCGCACAATGTGTTTTATTAAAAGGTACTTGTGAAGTAATTTCGGGGTGGATTTGGTTTTTTTCTGAATTACAAACTATTAATCTATAATCTCCCTAAAATTTAACATAATCTCAAAAACTAAAATTGTTAAGGTTTCGTTGGAGCAGGTCACAAATACTACTACATGTAGTAGTAAAATTAATAGCATGTAATACTCTTACCTACTTGTGTGCAATGCCTGTAGTATTTTGTATTAATTGGTACTTCACCCTAACTACTGTATGTAGGTACATCTGAATCAAACACACTCAACAAGCAAAAGGACCCAATTAGTAAATGCTTAGCCGTATTACCACTATTACATACAAGCATGTGTACACGTATTAAACCACACGTAAAAGTCCTATAGCTGGCAGCTCGGTTGTGCGCGAAACTTACACGATCTATTGCCTTAATCTTGCCAAAATCCTCAATCTATAGCATAATGCAGGGCTTAACATAAACCGACAAAATGCATCCACCAAAATCAACTGGCACTTTTTTTCCCCATTCAGCCTCAATCCTAAAAAAAATGCCCGTCGGATTTTGGAGGACAACGTAAGGTTAGGGTTAAAAGACGGATCATAAACAACAAAATTAATAATTGTATTGGTTTGCTGACGCTCGGCGGGTATCTTAAAACTAACTTTTTGCTCTTGTTAGAAAAATCAGAGACAAGTTTATTTTAAAGCATGTAATGCAAGCATGAATTTGTTAATTTAAGGAAAAATGATTAAAGCAATAATTAAATTGTAAAAAACAACTCATTGTATTTTATATGTAAAAAAACAAAACCTACAGAGTTCCATACACTATTTATTAAAATATAGGCCATTTTTCCATAAAATGAAATGTGTTACAACCACCAGCCTTAAGTATTGCATGAAAGTACTTGTTTAAACGATTTTTCTTCTGAAAAATATATGTAGTATTAACTAAATGTATATAATATCTAAGCAGGGTGGAATGTTCATGAGGTTTAAACATTGTTTGGATTGATAGTTAGTCCCTCGCTGGCGCTGCACCTAAGCCATGAAAATGTTGCTATTGATAACCAACCACAGTAATCTGGTCACAAATATATTTTTCAGTCAACTAGCACGAGTTCGATCACAGTTAGTCAAAATATGGTTAACTATAGTCCTTGATTAAACTTGCCCCACTTTGCGTTTTGTAGCGAGGTGGGGTTGCCTTTTCAAATATTTCCCCAAGACTGGGCACAAATATTTAAAGGTAGGATACACCATTGGTAATTGCTTGAATTTTCAGGAATGAGTGAATTTGGGGGGGTTGTATTTTATAGTACATTGTAAATATCTTTTAACTGACCTGTCCAAAGTTGTACAATCGTGGATGCCGAGAAAAGCAAGAAAAACGGCGTTCGTTTTCAATCTGCGTCAGGCAGTTGTTCTTCAATCGCCGTCCGGCGATTGGGATTTTTTTTATAAATTCAATTATAGGATAATCTAGCACAATCATTTTGCTGGATGCCTACAATAATTATTTATTTCCTAATAATTCAGTAGTAAGTTTTTTTGATATCTGCAAATGATGTATCCTACCTTTATAGGTTGTCCAACCGATTACAGGGCTTACCGTAGACCAGAAAAACAGCCATCACTTCAAAAATATATCAGTCAAATGTATACAGGTACTTGCTGTTTAAAAACCACTATGCAATTTTCATTCTTGGAACATGCAGAACTTATATTTGGTGCCACCGATTCACGATAAAAAAGCCAACTGTTTCTATCAATATTTTATTTATACGGGACTATCCAACATTGTCACAGCTTCTAATAAGTATATTAAGAAATTAACAGAAATTAACATGTAAAGCAACCATGTATTTTGATGCACGAAGATTGATAATTTCACGCATGAAATATTGTATTACCCGCCCACAACAAAAATGTATTCTTCCATAACAAAATTGAATATAATAAAAATGATGCCAGTCTACAAACTGTGTCTTGAATCTTTGTTTTGCGGATTTGGGGTAAAATGCCTGCTTCTTTTGAGACATTTTAACAGTGTATTTTAACTGCTCAAGGGCAGTTGGCCGTTTATAGTAAAAGTCAGAGGAATTTGAAAGTAGTTTATACAACATTTTCAAGCCTTACAAATGGTTATCTGTTACATTGTTAAATAGGTACAACCACGGAGGAATGGACAAATTGAAATACAGATTAAAAAAATATGTGTTTTTTGGTTAGTAGGAAGCACAGAAGCATATATGTGACCTGTCATCACAAAATGAGCGTAAAGTCGGCAAAATCAAAAATTGAGATATGGGTATTTCTAAATTCTGTGGAAACAGAGCTTTCCAATGGTATATAACACTTGGGGATTTGATACTCAATTTTTTTAGATTTTTTAATCTGGAGTCTTAATACAGAGATTATGAGAAAACAGGCATTTCTTGCGAGAAATTGTGTGAACGCGCAAAGAAAGGCATAGTCAAAATTGTCTCAAAAAACTAATTTGTTTTTATCTGATCGTCCTGAAAAATTGGGAATTGATTGTTGGGGATTTAGTCTTTAAAAAAACATATAATCTCAAAATCGACCACCCTTTCAGACTTTGACTGGCCGTACTGGGAAATCACTCCGTGCGACTTTACGCTCATTTTGTGATGACAGGTCACATATTAACTATTAACTAAGCCAATTTCATTAAACAAGTAAGCACAAAATTTGCTTAGCACAAAAAAAGTCTTGCTTAGTAACAACAGGTTGACAGCAACAAATCCAAGTGCTTTTCATGCTAAGCAAAAACCAGCTGAATACCAGTCACAAACAATGAATACCAGTCACAAACAATAAATATCATCTGCAAATTTGGTTTGTAAGTACTCTGTTTTTGCCAAGGATGAATTTTCTTGCTAAAGCAAATTTGTGTGCTTACATATTTGTATGAAATTGGCCTTAGCTCAGTAAGTATTGGAATGTCACTGTTTACATGTACGACTTATTCATGTTCCAAGCCCAACAGACAGACTGCATACATTTATTTTTCATTACAGCTAACATGAGTTATAATCAGTTGCTACACTTCAAATGTAACAAGTACGTTGCATGACCTACATTTAAAACAAATGATTTTAAATTGGAATTAAAATAAAAAACGAATTAAATAAAACGAAAATTTAAAATTAAAACAAACTAAAAATTGTAAAAGTTCAAGATAAAAAGAATATGCCACTAATTTAATTATACATTATACGCAAATAAACTTTTGTGGTTTATTTGTGTATTATAAGATCCCCACAATGTCGCTTTTTAGGTTGTATTGTAAAAACGGAAGTGATCCCTGGCTACACGGCATTCTGGTGTTTATGACTTTTGACTGGCGCCCTTGAACAAAGATACTGACAATTTGGGGGACCGCCAACATAGGGCAAAATAGCTCAGTTGGTAGAGCACCGGTCCGGTACTCCCGAGGTTGTAGGTTCAAGTCCCGCTTTGCCAATTTCTTTGTTCACTTTGCAATTAATAATATATTGACATAATTGGTAAAATATCGATTAAAAGATATTAAAACAAAGGTCATAAAAACATAGACAGAACAATATGTGACCCAGCACGAGTAAATGAGACACTTTGCGGCAAAAATAAAAATTGAGATTTTGATTTCATCATTTAAAGCTTGTTTAGCTTTAAATGATGAAATCAAAATCTCAAATTTTATTTTTGCCTCATTAAGTGTCTCATTTACTCGTGCTGGGTCACAATATGGTTAACTTTTCTCACCAAACTAAATGCCCTTTACAGCTTTTAAGCAAATTAATGTATTTTCTTCATCAACATTAAACATGGAGGTTGACTCTAAATTAATTTTAAAAATAATTGACCCTTCCTAGTCCGAGTATCATACGTTGGTTAACAGAGCCATTTTCGAACAACGTCCGATATGCAAATGGACGCGACTGCCAGCCAATCAGAGTCCACTGTGACGTCATTTGGTGCTGAAATCTAGACAAAGCTGCTGATTGGCCAACTTGGCTGCTGTGTTTTTTGTAACATAGCAACGGGTAATACAAGACGCGATATCACAATGGAAAGCGCCTGCTGAATGGACAGAATCTCGAGGTCCAGATGCATTCTTGTTTTGCATAATCAATCAACGAATCTACTTGCATATCATAGACACTCGTCCAACAAGCGGATATTTCATAGACTAACGACTCCCTTCCCCTAAACCCCCCAAAAAACTGAACTTACCTAAAATAAAAATCATCACCATAATACCAGTAACTTATTTTAACATGCATTATACACAAATGAAGTTTTATATACTTTAAACTTGATCTTTCTAAAACACAAAGAACACGACAACTATGAGTATTTTAAAGAAAAGAAAAAAGCACCATGGTGTTTAAATGCTCAAGAGTTGAATTCTAATGGAAAAAAAACCCACATAAATACAAAATTGTTCTCAGTTTAAGAAGTCTCTAAAAATATATCTGTTTATAATCTATTTTTGGGGTTAATGGGTTAGGGTTATAGTACAGGAATAAAGTTAACACAATAGGGTATCCTCGGTTGTTATGTGGTTCACAACAATTTCTGCGTGGGTGTGTTTCAGCCCGATTTAATGATTCGTGGACAAAATGGTTTTTCATTAATTTTGGGGAAAAACTATCTCCCAAAAAACTGATAAACCAAAAATTGTGATTGTCGTTTGTGTTTCTTTTGTCAAATTGCTTTATATTTCTCTTAAATTTGACAGAAAACTAATTCCTTTTTACTTGGTACCGCTTTTTGATTTATATAAGTATAAGAATTACGCCTATTAGCCACTACCGGCTATAAATTAACCACAAAATTACTTCCGATCCCTTGCTTAGGAATGTCTTTAATACTAGCTGGATAAAAATAATGGTCAAACAATACAAATTATACACAATTCAGACCCTGCACCCGGGATATTCTTAAAGTATGTGAATTTAAGTACGCCTAAAATATATAGTACTGAAAGCAAGTTAAAAAGATATTGATGGTCCACTTGACAAGAAACTGACGTGACTGGAATGGACCGTTCTCGCGAGGGTGTCGTTTCTACGATAATTCATTTATAAAGTTTACACATCCTTACAACTCATAAAAATATAAATTTTCCAATAGTTAGTTTTTTAATAAAAGTACAAGTTTAAAGTTACTTTAATAAATGTGCTAGTGAGTACCCAGAACATGGCACCGATTTAGGTGCTGCACCCATGCACAGGTCTAGTCTAGTCTTATTCCAAGACTGCATTTAAATTTGTATTTCTAATACAGTTTAGTCTCTAACATGTGTGGTCAAGCCACTGTACCTGCAGTAGACTGTACATGTACAATAAGTATGCTATAACGTTTGTGACTATATACTAGACGGGTCGGTTGGTCGTCAGTCATTGTTTATTCTGTTCGTACACCCTGGAGAATTTTATTCAGAGCTTTAAATTGTTTTCTTTTAAACAGAGCTTTAAAATCCTTCCAATCTCAGCAGGGGCCAATGTTATAGAGCTGCTAAGCACAAACGTTTGCTAGGCATGAACATTTGTCCTCGGCAAAAATAAGGTTACAGTCCAAATTTTCATGCGATCTTTATTGTTTTCGATTGATAATCAGCTAGTTTTTGGCTGAGCATGAAAAACCTGTAGAATTTTGGCTGGTAACCTGTTTTTGATGAGCAAGACTTTTTTGTGCTAAGCAAATTTGTGTGCTTAGCAGCTCTATAAAAATTGGCCGCAGGTCATTTTGAACTAGCGATTTTCTTAAAAGTTTTCAGCTTAATCCAATTCATGCTCCCACAAATTGTTCTTGTGTTACAAACATTTCAGAGAGTCGAGGCTATTTTCAAAGTGCTCTCATTTTAAATAGAATTAATCTCCTGGGATTTAATCCAATATCCCTTAGACCTCAAACTTCAATTTGCAACGGATAACCATACCTTAGAAATTCCAATGTGCAAAGGAAAGGGTGAATGCTCTTTTGACCAATTTAAATCACGCGATGACCAAAAGTCTATCAATAAGCCATGTGGGTATTCGAATTGCGCATGTGCACAACAAGATTTGGCGATTTTTCTCTTGGAATAAACGTGGCGGATAAATGCACACAAGGCTATGGGGACGTTGTAACGGTATCCGTATTCTGTGCATGTTTTCGTGCAACCGAACAAATGTTTAGACACACAATACACCTGAAAACACTGCTGTCCAAACTGCTGTTTTTCTTTCTTTAAAAAATGTTACTTCGGAACACGACGATCTCTGTAAATGTGCTGGTACCTGCTATGCTTATACACAGATACGTTGAAATGTTAATCTCAAGAGAAAAATCTTAAAATCTTGTGCACACGCGCAGTTCGAATACCGAACTGGCGCATTGCGGTTAGAGAATCGGTCTACAGTGTTTTACTACAGTTTCTTCATTGACTCGACACGAGGTAGTACAGTGAGGATGACAGCTGCTAACTGGAGCCGGGTTGGACCGGAGGGTCCCCAACCCCGTCGGCGAGTTGGTAAACTTTGCCGGCAACTTCGTAGGCAAGCGAGTCCGCAGCAGCCTGTAGCCAAAACAGACAATCCAATCCAAAATGACACCAGGAAATTAACCCTCCTGCAAAAACCAACCCCCTTCCTCTCTTAAAGCGTATGAGTTACGATAGGTTTCGATTGGTACGGCAGCTGGCTCCGTGTTGGTGCTTAGAGACGGAGGGTACGTCAAAAAATAAAGCTTCCCAATCACACTATTCAATTTCTTCAGCCCAATATTTCCATTTGTTTACAGGGTTAACATACCAGTGGTAAATCATAAAGACAAGGCATAGACATGGGGAAATTGTAAAGTTAACCAGTTCGCGCCGGGATTATTTTAACATCACCGAGCTCGCGGGATTATTTTTTACGAAACTCGATCCGAAACAGGTTCAGGCCGCCAGTACCAGGAAGCACACGCACGCATTTCCGGCCTTGCTCACTGCTGACAGACATTTCCGGCCTTGCTCGTGGCATGTTTATGCGTCATCCATTTTGAATCTGGGAAAAACTTTTCGTCATCCGGCGCGAACTGGTTAAAATCTTTAAAACTATTAAGATTTTATTTATTGCTATATCAGAACAGTGATTTTGAATGTGATAATTAATTATTATGAATCGAATAAGTTGATCTTAACCAGTTCGCGCCGGAGGACGTACATGTATATATTCGCAAAATTTTCCCCAGATTTAAAACGGATGACGCATAAACATGTCACGATCCTGAGAAAACCGGCTTTGAAATAGCCGGCTCTGTTGTAGTACAACAAAACAATGCACACAGAATGGTCGTTTTCCCACTTTATTCATCAAAATCCACATTTGTGTGAATGAAACCTAAAACTGTAGGTATTAAAGATGTCATTCAGGACAAGAAACAAAAAATATCATTTTGATGAAATGTTCAACCTCTCAACTTTAATTGGCATGTTTTTCTGTACATTTATCTACCGATTTGGTAGAGAAAACCATGTATAATTCATGCTTAAATGTTACAAATATTGACCCTTTTTGGGCGAGTGTGTGACGCTACATCGTCTATACACCATTTTCATTGGTCAATATTCGCAACATTTAAGCATCCAGGATGCATAATTTTCTCGACTAAATCGGTAGATAAATGTAAAGAAAAACATAAGCTCTCTCCATGAGACGTATTCACGCGCGCCTTGACTAAAGACTACACTTAGTCTGAGTTGTATTTGAGTCCCTGCAAGTCCATCACAAGTCCTTGACGCTTAAGTCAAGTCACTAGCTATTCAAATGAACTGTTAACAAAAGCATTCCTTTGTCATTGTTCAACCAGTTACGGAAAGACTTGTGACTGGACTTGTGACTGGACTTGTGAAAGGACTTGCAGGGACTTAAATACAACACTGCACTTAGTCAGGCTTCATTCTCACCTGGGTATCGGCCTCAGCGTACACTCTGACGATATCCTCTGTTCCGGACGGTCTGTTTAAATATACAAAACAATCGGAGAGGAGAGGAGAGAGAGTTCACAACTACAAATGTGACCTGCTCCAATAAAACCCTAACAAAATTGTTGTTGTTTTTTCGATTTTTTTTCTTCTTCAAATTCTCTAGCTTCTCAGCTTTAAAATGATGTATCATTTACATATATGTACCCCCCACCATATCTCTCCTGGAAGAAGGATTCAGTGATAAAACCTTGACAACCTAATTATGAGATAAACAGCTTTGAAGTTTAGAAAAGCGTATTATTTTTTATACACAATTGTTTAAAAAAAAAAATTGACCAAAAAAACACTTCTTCAAGACTGATATGTTCAAATTTAAAGAGATCGTAGATTAATAGTTCGCGATTCAGGGAAAAAACCACAACCACAAAAAGGGTAAAATCCATCCCGAAATGACTTCAGAAGTAAATGGTAATAAAAAAAAATTGTGCCACTTTGTTTCGGGTTTTGTTGGAACAGGTCACAAATGTAATTTAAAAAAAGTACAACGTAAAGCAATGTAAAGAAAAGTAGAAAAACTTAAATGGCTAATCATCATGTACGCATACACGTTTGCATATGCATTCGCAAACAGGGTCATTCTATTATGTTGGGACACAAAGTGTGACAATATACTACTTTAAAAGTAGGATACACCATTGGTATTTGCTTGAATTATCAGGAATGTGTGAATTTCGGCACGGGAATATTAAAATAATCTCAGCACAAACTGGTTAAGATAAATAAGAGTAAGGTAAAAATGTATTACCGGTAAACTAAAGTACCTAATATTTACAAGTCATCACCTATTTAGTGTATAGAGATTGGTTTTCTGTGCCATATTACCTGACAAATGATCTTGCCTTGCTGTACTTGCTGACAATATCATCAATGACATCTTGAAGACCTACTGGGGTTGTAGTACACCGCTCAGCATTCGTAGTCTGGATCACCCGACGATCCTTTACCTGAAAATGGAAACCAAATATCAGATATCAGATTCGACACCAGATTCGACACCAGATTCGACACCAGATTCGACACCAGGTTTGACATCAGATTTGACAGACTTCTAACCCAACGGGGGCCGATTTCACGAAACTCGTCTTATCTTACAACTCAACTTAGGACTTTAAGGACGAATCCCCGCTCAAATATCTATCTTGGCTAAGACGTGTCTGAAGATCGATTTCGCTGAACCTATCTTATGAAAGACGGATCGCAACTACCAATTTGATGGCTGTTTCATGTTTGTTTTTACAGCTAGAGGAAACAGTCGTTGAAAAGAAATGCGCAAACCGACTTCCCGTGCGCATGTGCATAGAACACGAACTCTCCTCAGAAATCTACTCGTAGTTGTCGGCGTATAATTGAATGTTGTAACTAACACATGTTTTTAAAACTATACACACACACATCAAAAATCTGTTTCTTCTTTGAAACTATAACTGATATCCAGACAATAAACAAACTAACATAAGTATTAATTAGATAAGATGATCCTCGGACCGATCTTAAGTTAAGACAAGTTCAGCCGCGTTGCTTGAATGTTGAATGTGTTTTAACTTTGATAAAATCGATCCTAGGACGAGTTGCGACAAGTTACTCTTCCTATTAGACGCATCTTAGCCTTTCGTGAAATCAAACCCCAGCACCTGCATTTACATTGTATATGTAAGATCAAAACTTTAAAATGGAACAAAAGTTAGACTCTGGAGGACAAAAGTCAATATAAAAGTAGAACTTTTGCAGGCTTTCAGGAGGATTTGTTGATAATAAACAAAGGAGTGCAATAAACAAAGAAATGTCTGTCACAATTCATCTGAATACCTTGTAACTCGACTGAGGACTGACTGATTTCTGAAGACCCAACCACAAACCCCTGATTTCTTACCTTGACTTTGAGTTGTCTGTTTGGCAGGTCCGTGTAGGCCGCGTTCCAGTCAGTCATTGTCCAGCCCCTGCCATGTAAGATACACTCCACAACCAGCATATCAGATATGGCATCACCAACAGTCTGTAACACACAAGTACCACAGCAAAGTATTAAATAGAGGGCACCCACATCGGCGGCCCACGCGTGCTGCATTCCGCGATTAGGAGGTCTTGCAACCAACACTAGGTTCGTTGTAGACAATTGTACGTCACGGTGGCAAGTGTTCATCCAGGCCCCTTTTCTCCTTCCACTATTAACCAGTTCGTGCCGGAGGACGTGCGGTATATACACGCAAAGGTTTCCCCAGATTCAAAACGGATGACGCATAAATACGTCATGAGCAAGGCCAGAAATGTTTGTCAGCAGCGAGCAAGGCCGTAAATGCGTGGGTGTGCTTCCCTGTACCATCGGCCTGAACCCGCCTCTTTTGTTGAATTTTGTCCTCTGTCGTTAAAGTGTACGTTAAGTTGATTGGGTGAGGTCACAGTACAGAAACAAAGGGTAACACAATAGGGAATCCTCGGTCGTTATGTAAAACACGACTGCCTTGAGATTGGCATACGTGCAGTGCATACTGTTTGGTGTGGTCAGAATGCAGAGGTGTAACAACCACACATGTGAGAGGCTCTCGACCAAATAGGAATGGGTGAACTGTCTTAATTAGGCACCCTAACCAATTACCTCATTGATGAGATCTTGAAGATACTTCAGTGTGGTTGCTGCTTGCCTCTGATCAGACGATAGCCTTCACACAACAACAAAAATCGCACAATCTTAGATGCAACAATAAACTTCGGGCAAAAACCAGAAACTGTTTCACTGGGAAATGTTTGTAATCTAGGAGCAAGTTTGATCAAGGACTATAGTTAACCATAGTTTGATTAACTCTGAGCAAACTCGCGCTAGTCGACGATAGTTGGACTAGTTCAGTAAGTCAACTATTCCTAACCAACCTACCGCGGTTGGTCGCGCTGGTGATCAATAGCAACATTTCTAAGGCAAAGTGCAGCGGGGACCAACTATCAACATAAAAATGGTAGACAACAAAACTTTGCCGTGCAAACTGACATATGTTTTTCCATGTCACTATTGTACGATAATAACGGCCGTTATGTACATAAGTTATCCTAAACTAAGCAATAACTATTACGATGTAAATAAACGGAAATATCGTGTTGAAATATTGTTTTGCCAGTGCGAGTACAATGTTTTCGGGGCGCCACAAAAGTTCAATCATAGTTCGACTAGAGTCGTTCGCACTGCGACTTCACGGCGCATGCGCTAGTGACATCACAGACGTCCCAAATTATGACTGAAAACAAAGAAACCGTGTTATCTATGAAGGGATGTTCTCCAACTGTTGTACAATTGACCTATCGCCGTTTGTGATTTAGCCACGCCACTTAGACAACTTTACACACGTGCAGCATGTGGATGCAATGCGCGAAACGTGCAGTCTAGTAGCGTTTTACGTGGAATTATTGCATACACACTCTCTCTGACTGGATGCAGGAGTTGTCTCAGATTTTTGGGACAGCTTTGCCCACATGTACAGTGCATGCAGACTTCAGGTGCGACCACTTATCGCAAAAAGTGATAATTTGTTGGGTTGCTTTTTCCATTTTTCAGTCACTTGTTATAACGTATATCTGAATAATGGAGACTCCCCGGACCCTACTTACATATTTTAAACATCTGAGGAATAGAAAACAATCTTAAGAAATATGAAAAGAAGATGAATTTTTTTTTTTAAACCCCCATCATTTGCAATGGTGCATGTATTTTTATTTTACGACCAGGCTATGGGTTACATATAAGTAGTGCTCCAGAATTGAGAATGTCGCACAAAGTGAAATATTTCCGAGATCGAATTCCCACTTACCTTTCGTCCTGGCTCGCTGAGTTGATTTTCTCTGTCGCTAAGGCACTGAATACTACCTGCAAAGTTTAGTGGAATAAATCAAGTAATTTGTGACCATCTCTAGCAAAACCAGTCTCGAGTTGCCCAACTCAAATTGTGCAGCGTTTAATTTCAATGAATCACCGAAGTTAAGATATTGGCAAGGGTATCATTCAGAACACGGGGGTCGAGGGAATAAGCCAGTTCGTTATCTCGATGAAGTAGTCAAGGTCAAAGGTTATTCGGGACAAAATTACTGACTTCATGTAACGGGATGTTTATCCCGAATAACCAGCGACCCACATCCTTGTGCACATGTGCAGTTCAAATACAGAACTGCTTATTCCGTCTACGTTATGATAATAAGAAAACAGTACAAATATTCCTGTTTACCCAAAAGGTAAGCAAGTCATATTTTTCTTGAATAACAAGTAAACACTTTTAGTCAACAGGTGAACAATCTAGAGAATTGGAGGATTATTTTTATTTTCAGCATTGTGATAATGCGATAAATCAAATTCTTAGAGTGTGCCTTTCCCCAAAAGTATGTTTTTCACGAATTCAATGTTGACATACCGTTCCATGTCCGTTGGCTTCAAAGTAGACACCGACATCAAAATCCTGCGCTTTGTGGTGCAGATGCTTCACTCCGGTACAAGCACAGGCTACAGGCACTTTCTGCATGTACAAATTACAGCTCGGAAGTAAAACGCATTCAATATTACCAGGTTCCTGGCACTTCAGAATTTCAATTACTGAAGAATTTCTTTTAATAATCCCGAGTTTTTTTCGGATATGTTCTTTTCCACAAAAATTTACAAAATTCCACGAGAAATATTTGTACTTTCCCCATAACCTTCCAGATTTTTGCTGGACTTGGGGAACTTGGGCCTGCAGGCTTAAAGTAAACACAATTTTGATGGATTGCTATGGACTTGGGCCAAAAGGCCGGAAGCACTTATGGGGGAATTTGATCATGCAGTACTGCTGTGGTCGGGTAAGTTATACGTACTAAATTCATCAACATCAACCACCATTTCAGTGGTGGTTCCACCAGGGGTTTCCCTTAACTTTTTTTTTCACTCGCCGGCCGGGCTAGTGAACCAGCCTTTTCACTAGCCCGCAGGTTTTTTCACTAGCCCGCCTGTTTCACAAGATTTTTTGAGGCTTTATATATTAAAACAAGAGTTAAAAGCATAAATTTGCATATTTAGTTAATGTAGGAAATGAAAGCATGAAACCATGTGCGACTTGCCAAAGGACCGTCACTACAAAGCTCAAGATGGAAGTCTTCAAAGCGATCGAGAATGGGCGCAAGAAGGGGAACATTATATCGCGCTGGCCTGATCGCGCAAGAAGGAAAAAACAAAACAGGTTTTCGTTATCCCTAAAAAACACCAATCAATCTCCCCTCTAAAAAATCATTTAGCTCTCTCCCTGGTAAGTGGTAACTCCTCAGAAAATAAAAACATAAATAATCCCTTCAATATTTCGTCTTTAACCAACCGCGATCTTAGATAATTGACTAGAATAAACCCCGTCTTTAAAATTTGAATGGCCTGTGCTGCGTACGTTAAAATATCCAATCAAGTTAGGCTATACTGTCACAAGAGGGCGCTTTAGCGATGTCTAAAAACTCGGCCGTTTTCCAAACCAAAAACTCATCTCTGTTTTGGCGTTGTTCGTGCAGTTTGTCAAAGGCGATGGAGCCGCAACGGCGTTTGCAAGCTGGGGTTTGTAAAATGGCCTCGGCCATCGGATCGATCATGGACTGCAGTACAGCGTGTGTTCATTGCTCGATTTGTGTGATCACGGTGCCGTTAAGGGCCCCTTTTTATTTTGGTCCAATTCGAGTCAAAGGTACTTTTATAAGGTAATTAAATACACGTTTATTTTGACTCGCCCGGCGGGCGACTGGAGGAAGCGTTTTCACTCGCCCGCCGCAAGTTTCACTCGCATTTGGCGACCGGGCGACCGCTAAGGTCGAACCCTGTTCCACTATACTCAGTATAAGCAGAGTGCGCGATGGATTTTGGCAGATTTGGTCCAGTACTTAGTAAAAGACAGTAGAAGTTAGGGTTAACGAGTTAGGGTTGTTGGGAACTCAAGAGGTAGTTTTAGCAAAGCAACCACGAAACTCATATATTCACACTGCGGTGATAACGAATGCAATAACGAACACAGAGTTTCTCAATCAGTGCAAATCTGATGTAGATGTTCACACTGAAACGATGACGATTCTGAGTCTTCAACAATGATATACGTATAATATCGTAGAGTCAATTTTCATCCTATCATTTTTATTTTCAACCAGTTAGCTAGCATTCAGCTTGATCTTACATCATCCCCAATGTTTGTTAACAACAAAATGGACGATTGGAGGTATATTTCGAGAGGACAATGTAAAGTTGGGCAAAGGAAAAGTTGACTGAAAGGTTTTATAAAATAGACTTGCCTATTTAAAGGCAGTTATTAAAGTTATAGTTCACCATTTGTCAGTTGTGCAGTTTTATCATTTGGAAGCAAAAAAAGAAGTTCTCAAGAACAACTAACCTGACAAAGTGTGAAATTTCACAAACCAAGTTGTACTTACGAGGACATCGGTAGCGTATTGTGTGGAGCTTCCATTGGCATAGGCTGTCTGCACAAGGCCCATGTTGAGTTGAAGATTAGCCGCAGTCAACAGCTCCTGAATGTACCCTGCTATCTGCATACACACACAGAGACACACAGTCGTGAACCACATAACGACCGAGGATCGATATTGTGTTTTCCTTTATTCCTTTACTATACCCTAACCCCATTACCTAGCGCTTGCCCCAACGATCGAGGACCGAATTCGGACAAGCAAACCGTCCTTCGAGGATCCTTTGTTCCCTTTGTTCTCTTTTGTGTTTCGATCCTCGATCGTAATACGATACAAGAACACACAAGTTTGTAAAGACCTTGGATCGTGGACGGAACATTGTCCGACCGTAATCCCTCTTTTGTTGATACTCCGTTTTCGGATGATCTCCATAGGATTTGCGCACGAGTCGAGATCGTGGATCTTGTGTCAATCGTGGACAGCATTGTTTCCCCCGTCCACGATCGACGGTGTTTACACACGCACACACACACTGTATAAGCAGACTTGGGCTTGGAGCAAAAGAGTCGGGATAGGGAAAAACTTGTGCATTAGGCAAACAAACTGTTGTACATGCATTGCACTGTAGACCTTCAACAAATATTTACACCTGGGCCTAATTGCATGGCACTGCTTACTGTTAACCAAAAAAAAAAAGCTTTCCGTAGCAGGGACTTCTGTGCTAATAAAGCAAGTGTCTTTCATAGGTTAGCAATGAATTTTGCCTTCGAGCATACATCCGTCTAGTAACTATAGATTCTGTGCATACAGGAATAGGGCATAATTTTTCTGCAATTGTGAATAGCGCAAAAAGGTGACAGTAAGAGCGAAATTCTGTGGTTAGGCCAAAAATATAAAAATTAGTTCTGCTTCCGGTTTACCCTACCTGCCCTATTTTCTTTTGGAAAACAAAAATTCCACCCAAACCATCAATTACTACCTTTTATCCTTTACTACATCATGATGTGCACACAAAAATCCCCCACCCCTCCCCCCCAACAAATATAAATAAATCATACCTACCTAACCTAATTTCAAAAAAAATCAGTACAAGAACCTTTTTTTTGCCTTAGCAGAGCCATGAAATTCGGCCATGTTTAGGGGCCGTCCAAAGTTTTCAACATTTTAATGGTCGTACAAAGCGTACGACAGGGGGGAGGGGGGTCGGAGGCCGCGTACGACTTTAAATTGTGAATAAAATGTTGATTTTGTACCGTATAATCAGCAAAAGATAATTATATAATTGGTTTTGTTTCCTTCTTTTTTTATCTCGAAAGAATTTTCAACGTTAAAATCAGAAGCTGTTCAAAAATGATTGCTTCGGCAGGTTATACCTTGTGTACAGCTATTGTGCAACTCCGAGAAAAAAAATCCGATGCGTCCCTGGCTAGCTATACGTAGCTGACGAGGATGAGATACTTTTGACGCCGCCCGCACTACATGCCGCGGCAACCGAGTTGGCAATGATTTTGTATAGCGCAACCCTAACCATGCAGTGTACATACACGTCACACATTGATCCCCTAGCCCTGAATAAGCGCGCGAATGTGCCAAGCGTGAATGAATAACCTTTGACACGACTGTACTGCGACTCGTTCCCACAGCTGTGCATGGACATCGTGCACGCAATGCCCCACCGCGCCCTACCGGTGTTTGGACTAAAGGTTGAAAAGTACTACTTTGGGGGGAGGGAGAGGGGTCTTGAAAAACAGTACGCTCTGTACGACCTTAAAAATGTTGACAACTTTGGACGGCCCCTTAGTAATTTCATACAAGATTTCAACTTTTTTGAGATTTCACTATTTTGCTTGCTTTTTATGGACAACTGAGAGCACCATTTCTGTGATGTCATTTTAATAGGAAGACATTGTTCAGTTCAGGGGTTATCTGTTCAATTGCGAGCCCCAAATATTTGCTCATTGAAATATTTGTAAGAAAAGTCTATTCACTAGTTAACTGTACCAAAATACCCTTGAAAATGGCAAAACAAAAATAGAAAATCAGGGTAAATGCATTTTCAAGGGCTGAACAATTACATTACATGGACCCTATTATAAAGATTAACTCATAATACTTACAAGGGTAGCTATTTTGTCGCCATCAAGCAGATGAAATACACCATCTACGAAGAGCATACAAAGCAATTATGAGTAATACAGAAAGGAAAAAGGAAAAGGAAAGTTTGCTAAAGTTAACCCAATGCAAACGTCGACCAAGTTGGGATTCGAAGCCAGGGGCCGATTTCACAAAAAAGCTATGACGCGTCTTAGGAAGAGTAACTTGTCCTAACGCGACTCGTGCTAGGATTGATTTCATCAAAGTTAAGACGCGTTTAACATGTCCATAGCAACTATCATAGCAACGTGGCTGAAATCGTCTTAATTTCAGATCGGTCCAAGTTTCATCTTATCTAATTAATGCGTACAATTAATTTGTATATCGTCTGGAAATCAGTTATGGTTTTGAAAAAGAAACAGATTTGAAACAATTGTTGATATGTGTGTATAGTTTTAAAAACATTAATTAGAATACAACATTTAATTGTACGCCAACAACTACGTTTGAAACGTATTGCGCAGAGTAGTTTTCTGGGGAGAGTGTGTTCTATGCACACGCGCGCGTGGGAAGTTGTTTGCTACTTTTTTTTCAATGATTGTGTCCTCTAGCGGTAAAAACAAACATGAAACAGCCATCAAATTGCGATGTGTCTTTCACAAGATGGGTTTAGTGAAATCGATCTTAGGACACGTCTTAGCCAAGATCGATCTTTGATTAGGTATTTTGTCCTTAAAGTCCTAAGATGAGTCGTTAGATAAAACGAGTTTCGTGAAATCGACCCTAGGCCACAGAGGTGGAAAAAAGGAAGTATTTTAATCGGGTTCCCAACTTTCTGACTAAAGGCCGGTAAATACGTCACAAAACATTGGATGCAAAATCTGACAGAGTTGCAATGTGTTCAAATTTTGCGAATTCGCAGCACGAAAACCTGGCCTGATGTCACAAATTCGCGTTGACATTTGCTTTCGCACCGAGTATGAACCTGCCTCAACCGTGTACAAAGCATCTGCATGGAATCAATTTTCTGATCAACAGCTGGGGCAATGCTTTCTCCAAATAAAGGAGGGAGAATGGGGGGGGGGGGGGGGGCTAATCATCGCAGCTACAAGTCGAGTCGGTGGAATGTACACAGCCGCCATACAACCCTTTATTTGACCAAAGAGCACAACCAGATATCGATTGATTTTGTTTACTTACAATTATTATCCCTGTTTATCAGGAACGAAACCATTTCTGCAGCAGCTCGAGATTAGCGCAATTTTGTCTGTACCTTCACAGGTACCCATTTATACTCCTGGGTGGAGAGAGGCAATTGCAGTGAAGTGTCTTGGCCAAGAACACAAGAACCGTGTTCCAGTCGGGATTTGAACACGTGTACCATCGCCCACGAGCCGAACACCGTAACCATTGGACCACGGCGCCCCACAAGGTCCTCATAATAGAAATGGTAGTGTAACCGGACTGGTCAATATTTACCATGATCTATAAAGTAGTAAACTATCCTGTCTGCATCGCCGTCAAGCGAGACACACTTTCGCCCTGCCTCTTCTGAAAGCATACCTGTTACAATTAAACAGAACAATTTCAGACATGCTTTTTCTCATACAATGTACCTGCTTAAATAAGACAAAAGACCATTTGCCAATGGAGCATTTTTATCGTTTGAAGCAGCAAAAGTGCTCAAAATATGTGACCTGTCATCACAAAATGAGCGTAAAGTCGGCAAAATCAAAAATTGAGATATGGGCATTTCTAAATTCTGTGGAAACAGAGCTTTCCAATGGTATATAACACTGGAAGGTTTGATACTCAATATTATTTTTCTTTTTCTGTCTTAATACAGAGATTATGAGAAAACGGGCATTTCTTGCCAGAAATTGTGTGAAAGGCATAGAAAGGCATAGTCAAAATTGTCTCAAAAACTAATTTTGTTTTTATCTGATCGTCCTGAAAAATTGGGAATTGATTGTTGGGGATTTAGTCTTTAAAAAAAACCTATAATCTCAAAATCGACCACCCCTTCAAATTTTGACTTTGACTGTCCGTACTGGGAAATCACTCCGTGCAACTTTACGCTCATTTTGTGATGACAGGTCACATATAACGAAAGGTGCTTGACAAACAACCTGATGAAGTTTCTAGCTCTGTGAATCCTGCATATTTTCTGAGAAAACAGTATTCTACGATTTCAATTTCAATTCAAAATTTGCCGAGTCACAATTGGAACCACAGTATGCATTTAGGGCGCATTCTCAGCCAGCGGATTGCAGCTACTCGCGTGTCACGCACTGAACAGGCTAATAGTAGCACTCAATCGTGTGACGTGCGTCAGTCAAACGCTTGCGTCGGTACTTGTGAAAATTTCAAAAGTTGCGTCTCTGAGACACATCTTTGAAAATGACAATCTTTTGTTATTTTCTTCAAAATGACTGCATGCATTTAGCCTTTTCTGTACTCACAACACTTTGTGCTCCATTCGCAGCTGAGCTTTCTGAAGTATGGTTGGGTCACTACTGCATGATTTACATGCACCAGTGTGTATAAACACTAAACACTGTTTAACGGGATTTTGAAAAAACATTCAACGGGATTTCATTTTTATGAAGTTGTGAGATAAAAAAAAAAGATAAAAAAGTTATAATTTCGAGAAACTCAAGCAAGGTAAGAAATACAAAAATACTAAGCAAGTCCCGAGTGTACTTACCATGTGGAGGCTTCTGTTGCACTTTGACAAAGTCGGCTCCACACTGGGAATTTAACCAAAAGTGAAGATAATTTTTTTTTTTTTTTAATTTATATTTTCTCATTCCTTTGCTCTTTTAGTGTAGTTTAGTGCATAGGGGATGAAGATTGCTGCCTTTGTCTTTTGTCACCAATTTAAAATGAATACGTGTAGCCTTTTCTTGTGTTTGATCCCTAAACGTTTTTTTCTTCTTTAAAAAAAAGAGGTCATATTTACATGTAGTTGTCTTTAAATGACCTTAAATGACCCCTAGATGACCTTTGAGTTTTAGACCTCAGTAATCCCATGAAGAATTCTGTCTTCCCACCCAAGGGTCACTGCATCCAAGTTTCATCAAAACTTATGAAAGCAAGTAGATGTTATAAAATAGAGTCCTACAAAACTTTGTTTAGGCGAAATAAAAACCTAAAAAATACATGTACAAAGCTTAGTCAGAATCCCTTCAAAGAAATGAAAAAAATAGGAGAGGTGGGGGACAGAAGACTAGTTTAACAATGAGAGCACTTGTATAAACTGCTGTATAATTATGTATTTCTGTAAACAAAACACTATTAAAAGCAAAAGATTGTTTGGCCGTCGTACCCTGTCATTCAGTTGCCCGTTGGTTCCATCGTTGTAGACCGAAATCTTGAGTTGGTTGTTCAAATGTTGACACATTTGTTGGATTTTTAGGGCCCCGACGCCATTGGCTCCGTCTACTGACAGCTCACCGATGTACTTGCCCACGTCATTCTTGCTCTGGGACAAAACAAGTCCATCAAATTTCTATTACAAGAAATCAAGTGTCAAAGTCAAGTCAGAAGCTGTTCAAATGTCTCGTGTTTATTCTCTGTTACTTGCAACCAGAGTTGTATTCGAGTCCATGCACAAGTCCCTTCACAAGTCCATGCACAAGTCCATGCACAAGTCCATGCACAAGTCCTTGCACAAGTCCTTGCACAAGTCCTTGCACAAGTCCTTGCACAAGTCCTTGCACAAGTCCTTGCACAAGTCCCTTCACAAGTCCCTGCACAAGTCCCTGCACAAGTCCCTGCACAAGTCCCTGCACAAGTCCCTGCACAAGTCCCTGCACAAGTCCCTGCACAAGTCCCTGCACAAGTCCCTGCACAAGTCCCTGCACAAGTCCCTGCACAAGTCCCTGCACAAGTCCCTGCACAAGTCCCTGCACAAGTCCCTGCACAAGTCCCTGCACAAGTCCCTGCACAAGTCCCTGCACAAGTCCAGTCACAAGTCCAGTCACAAGTCCCGTCACAAGTCCCGTCACAAGTCCCGTCACAAGTCCCTTCACAAGTCCCTGCACAAGTCCCTACACAAGTCCCTACACAAGTCCCTGCACAAGTCCTTGCACAAGTCCCTGCACAAGTCCCTGCACAAGTCCAGTCACAAGTTCAGTCACAAGTAACTGGTTTAACAATGCCTTAGAAATGCTTTTGTCAAAGCTCATTTGAAAAGCTTGTGATTTGAATTGTAACTGGAAGACTTGTGATGGACTTGCAGGGACTTGTGATAGACTTGACTGTATCCCTGCTTGTGACTGGACTGGAAAAAGATTCTTTGATTAAAACTCGACTTGCGATGAAGTCTGGTATCCCTGTATACAAACCCTTTGTTCACACCTGTTTTCGGACTTTGGTGAAGGCCGACGCAAGTTTGCTGTAGTAACCATGCTCGGTCGGTTTGCCATAGCTACCGTGTGTGTTGTGGCAACGCACCATGTAGTGAAGCTGTGGTGTCGACAACAGACCTACAATAAACAAATCAAAAACGTCGGGGTCAAGATAAGATAGTATCAGTGTTGTAGTGCTCTTAAAAGGTAGGATACACCATTGGTAATTGCTTGAATTATCAGGAATGGGTGGATGTAAAGGTAGGATACACCATTGTTAATTGCTTGAATTATCAGGAATGGGTGGATGTAAAGGTGGAATACAACACATTGGTAATTGCTTGAATTATCAGGAATGGGTGGATGTAATGGTGGAATACACCACATTGGTTAAATTGCTTGAATTATCAGAAATGGGTGGATGTAAAGGTAGGATACACTATTGGTAATTGCGTGAATTATCAAAAATGGGTGGATGTGAAGGCAGCATACACCATTGGTAATTGCTTGAATTATCAGGAATTGGTGGATGTAAAGGTAGGATACACCATTGGTAATTGCTTGAATTATCAGGAATGGGTGGATGTTTACAGGATACACTATTGGTAATTGCTTGAATTATCAGAAATGGGTGGATGCAAAGGTAGGATACACCATTTTAAATTTTCTTGAATTATCAGGAATGGGTGGATTTGGGAGGTTGTATTTTCTAGTAAATATCGTTTAACTGACCTGTCCAAAGTTTTACAATCATGGGTGCCGTGAAAAAGCAAAAAGAAAACTGCGTTCGTTTTTAACCGGCGTTGGGCAGTTGTTCTTATAATTTTGTGTATATGAGCGGCTATGACCGGAGAGCGGCTATGACCGGAGAGCGGCTATAGCTGGGAAGCGGCTATAGCTGGGAAGCGGCTATAGCTGGGAAGCGGCTATGGCTTGGGAGCAGCTATGGCTTGGGAGCGGCTATGGCTTGGGAGCGGCTATGGCTTGGGAGCGGCTATGGCTTGGGAGCGGGTATAACTGAGGAGCGGCTATGGCTCTAGAGCGGCTATAGCTGAGAAGCTGATATGAGCGGGAAGCGGCTATGGCCGGGGTGCGGCTATGGCCGGAGCCCGCTAGAGTTTAAGTGAAAGTGAATAACAGGAAGTGCACGTAGTACATGTACTTTGTAGGTTCGTACCATAATCGACGTAGTTGCCCTTCAGTGATTGAATGCCATCAATTAATGCCTGCGCTAATCCAAAGCTACTGGGTCTGCAAACACAATCAAAGTACATACAGTATATTAGTAGTGTATATGGGTTAGCCGGTTTCAAAATTTGCTCCCTTGCAGAGACCGATAAAAAATAGAGGACAAATTAAAGGTAGGATACACTATTGGTAATTGCTTAAATAAACATGAATGGGTGGATTTGGGGGATTGAATTTTATAGTAAATATCGTTTAACTGACCTGTCATACCATCATAAATGCTGAGAAAAGCACGACAAATTTGTTTTCAACTGGCGTCGGGCAGTTATTCTTATGTTATTATTTTTTTTATTTATAATATTTTTCGGAATAATTACAGGATATCTAGCGCAATCATTTTGCTGGATGCCTAGAATCATTATCTACTTTCAAAAAAGTAAGATGTTTCTTAATAATTCGGTAGTAAATATTTCGATATCTGCAAATGGTATATCCTACCTTTAATAAAAAAGGCCACCAAAAGAACATTCTAAAGAGAAGGATGTCTCCACAAAGAATTCTGTGCACAGATTCTATAGGGGAATGTTTATATGTACATGTAAAAACAGGAACAAAGCGAATAACCATAGATGTCTCCACAGCGCCCTGTGGAGACATACATGTAGCATGGACATAGACATAGACATAGGGATATACATTTGGGGGAAGATAGTTACTTTAGGACAGAGTTATTGGGACTTTCTGCAATACCTATAGTGTTTTCAGTCCTCACAATATTAACTAACACTCAACGGATGTATGGTCCCATCAATTACGTTCACAGTCCATTTTTCTCCTCTATCAAAAGGAGCTTTGTAGGAAAAGTGGGGTCAGGGTTAGCTAAAGAAAAGAGAAGGGGAACACCTGAGGGGTTCAGAATCAAATTTGGGTTGAAAAACAAATTTAGTAAAGGAGTATTTACATGCGGGTTTAGTCCATAAATATGGGGTCAAACAATGTGACATTTTTAGTGTCCCGCTAACGCCTGACCTGTGTAATTTCCCACATTTCCCTTGCAAGTGTCGGTGAAATTGAATTCAAACTTTTAGTTATTTGTTTTTAAAGGTAGTATACACCATTTGCAGATATCGAAAATATTTATTACCGATTTATTATGAAATTTCGTACTCATTTGAAAGTAAATAATGATTCTAAGCATCCAGCAAAATGATTGCACTAGATATCCTGTAATTATTCCGGAAAATATAATTTAATAAAGACAAATCGCTAAAAAATCAAAGATAACATAAGAATACCTGCTCGACGTCGGTTGAAACAAACGCTGTTTTTCGTGCTTTTCTCGGCATCCATGATTGTAAAAATTCGGACAGGTCAGTTAACGATATTTACTATAAAATACAACCCCTCTAGTCTACCCATTCATGATAATTCAAGCAATTACCAATGGTGTATACTACCTTTAAGGTAATTTATGTAATCGCTCCTAAATTTAAAAAAAAATATTATGTCAGACGTAACCGGGACATGACAAAATTGACCCCTTATTTATTGACAGACCCATAGGTGTAGCCAACAGTTTCTTAACCAGTTCGCGCCGGATGACGTATATAAACGCAAACATTTTACCAAATTCAAAACGGATGACGCATAAACACACCAAGTTCAAGTTCGGAAATGTATGTCAGCAACGAGCAAGGCCGGAAATGCGTGGGTGTGCTTCCCGGCACTATCAGCCTGAACCCGCTTCGAATCGAGTTTCGTTAAAAATAATCCCGCCCGTCGGCTCGGCGATGTTAAAATAATCCCGGCGCGAACTGGTTAACTACCAGGTACATGAATGAACACAAATTTCCACATTACACATAGAACGTAAGACTGTGTTTATGCTTGACAAAGATGTACACTGTATCACAGTCCAACCTTAAAAAAACCACCACGCAGTAATCGCTTGTCAATTTCTAATGTTTATCCAATGTCACCAGGACGATGCTAGACTTGTATGTACAGCATAAATTTACAAATACACCTATTCACAAATACATGTAACTGTTTAGAATCCTATTGGCACTTTAAAAATATATTTTCCTTGCTAAGAAAACGTGTGTGCTTACAATGTACATGTACAGTAGCTACATAAGCTGAACTGTTATACTGAAGGTCAAACTACATTTTTCAATAGCACCTCTTAAGAGTCTAATTGAGTTTCATACATAATTGAGTCTTCCAAAACTTTGTTTAGGCAACACAAAAACCTTGGGTACAAAGCTTGCTCCAAGTCTCTTCAATTAAATATAAAAAAATTGGAGAGATGAGGGACAGAAGACTAGTTTCAAGGTAGGATACACCATTGGTAATTGCTTGAATGGGTGGATTTGGGGGTTGTATTTTATAGTAAATATCGTTTTTAACTGACCTGTTTAAAGTTTTACAAACATGGATGCAGAGAAAAGCAAGAAAAACGGTGTTCGTTTTCAACTGGTGTCTGGCAAAAGTTCTTATGTTAATTTGTTCTTTTTTCTTTTCGCCGTCTGACGGTCGTAATTTTGTTAAATACAATTTTAAAATTCGGAATTACAGGATATCTAGCAAAATCATTTTACTGGACACCTACAATCGTTATTTACTTTCAAATAATTAAGATATTTCCTAATATCTCGGTAGTAAAATTGTTCAATATCTGAAAATGGTGTATCCTACCTTTAAAGTGCTATTCCATCAATTTTAATACAAATTTCCACACACACTAGCTAGGGTTATGGTTCAAGTGCTTACGTGTATGTACGAATTTTAAGAATTGCTCAGTAGTATTTTGTTGTTTAAACAAGACTTTTTCTACAACTTTACCTTGTATCTCGTGCCAAGAAGAGGCTCGCTGGCAGTGTCATGTCTATGGACAGCTCAGTGATGAGGCTTTGGAGACACTGGCCTAAATCGTCATCACTAGAATAATGGCCCAAATATACAAACAAACAAAAACAGAAATGGGAAAAGTCAGTCTCTTATTGAATGAATTGGTAAAAGGGCATGGTTAATGTTATATGGAACGAGAGGCACATTTAATACACAGATTATACAAATGGTGTCGGTATTTACAAGGACGGGTACGGGTTTACAGCAAATTATACATTAACCAGTTCGCGCCAGAGGACGTACACGCAAATCTTCCCCAGATTCAAAACAGATGACGTATAAACACGTCAAGAGCAAGGCCGGAAATGTCTGTCAGCAGCGAGCAAGGCCAGAAATGCGTGGGTGTGCTTTCCAGGAATATCTGCCTGAATCCGCCTCGGATCGAGTTTCGTTTAAAATAATCCCGCACAAACTTGGTATTAAATATGTACATTGTGTTCAATTGCCAATTAACAAAACTTTGGAGATTTCTTATACAGCGAAGTCCCTAAAAATATAAAAAATATTTAAAAAACGTAATGGCTTATTTTAGCACCCTCCGACCAGAAAAACTAGTTTGGATAAACGGGGAATCTTTCTAGATTAAAAATGATAGTAGTAGTTTTAATTCTAGTGGCTTTTTTTTTTAACAAAGGTGGGTGATCAACAGAGTGTGACTTGGTTCCAAAAAAAGGTCCCTGAACTGAAAACCACTGGACCGAATCGGGTGATTTTGTATCATTTCTCATCTAGAAGGATTCCCTGTCCATCCAAACTAGTTTTTCTGGTTGGAGAGTACTGGAAATAGGCCGTTTTTTTTACCACCCTGTATAAAATTAGTGGTGGGAGAAATCAGAGATTTCAAAATCCGATTATTCTAATTTTTGTCATCCAGCTTGCAATCATATTAGCAAAAAGTAATGAGTGAGGTGCCACAAGAAATGCCCTTTCAATGGCTGGTTATAGTGGAAAGGATTCAGTGACCACTGGGTCTTTACAAAAACACCCCAGAGCTGTGATGTGGGGGGGAAATGAATTGGGAACTCACAAATAAGTCAAATGGGCAGGCTAATAATGAAACCACTAGTACAATCGGAGACCATGGAACAAATTGGAAGATGTTGTACTCAAAAATGGGAGACTAAACGTTTTGGGGTGGGTTTCAAATATTTGGTTTTCTAAATCGAAACCGAATAGTGGAATTAAAATTGAATATAAAAAAAATTGGTTTTAAATCCCAGCAATAGATAAAACATGGTAATAACTATCACAATCTATCAAACAAGGATGGTTCTCAAAGCACGAGTCTCGCCTATTTTAACTTTTACCCTAATTATAACCTAAACAGAAATAAAATTGTCAATTAAGAAAAAAGTCAAAAATTGTATGCATAAATATATCTTTATTTGCTAAGATTCCAAAAGTATGATTTCAGAGTTCTGAAGAATCTCATTTTTGCTCAAATGACCTTTGACCTCAGTATGTAATCTTTAATACACTATCCCATATAATCCCCCTCACATACAAGTTTCCATATTGCATCCATGACCCACGTTTGATTGCAGTTGAACTTAAATGACCAGATGTTGCAATAAGCCATTTGCGCGTGACCCCGAGTTAAATTTAAATAATATCTGGTACACTGACTTGTCCACACAGCTTGGCACAGTTTAACTTTAAATTCTCCAGACCAAAGACACTGTTGCTATATCACGTGATTCGGGGCAAGCTTTTGCATAGTTACGTAAGAGACGCTCAGCACCAATACATTGTTTACAATGGGTGAGAATGGCAAAAAGACACCAGACCATTCCAGAGCTGGGGGTTGCTAGCGTATGACGCGTAAGGCTTGCCCCGAATCACGTGATATAGCAACAGCGTCTTTGGTCTGGAGAATTTAAAGTTAAACTGTGCCAAGCTGTGTGAGCAAGTCAGTGTACCAGATGGTATTCAAATTTAACTCGGGGTCACGCGCAAATGGTTTATTCAAGCCTATTTTGGAAATTGACCTCAAATGACCTTTGAGTGACCTCAGTACTGAACTTTAAAAAAACCATAATATAGAGGTTATACAATATTGCATCTATGACCCAAGTTTGATTGGAACTGGACTTTAACTTTGCATACAAGACCAAATTTTTTGAAACTTTATTCAAAATGACAGAGGGCACTACACAGATGACTGGTACATACTGTAGTGGTCTCTTTCTGAACTTTGTTCAGGCAAGACAAAAACCACCCTCCCCCTTTCCTCTCTCGCAGAGAGTTTATTTTCACTTGATAGGTTTTATATATGAAGTGTCGTGGCCGAGCGGTTAAGAGCTGGGTTTTCTGTTCCGCAGAGTTCGAGTCCTGGTGTCGACACGTGTGTCCTTAAGCAAGGCAATTAAAACCACTATTGCTTCGTCCTTCAGATGGGACGTAAAGCCGTAGGTCCCATGTGTGTGTGTATAATGTATATATTGAACCTGGACGCGCACGTAAAAGAACCCAGTCACACTTATCGCTAAAGAGAAGGGGTTCGCCCCGGTGTTTCTGGCATTTCGTTCATCCTCCTATACTGGTTTCTTCAGGCTTACGAGCTACAGTGCCTTGGGCGCTTTTGAGGAATCCTCGGTTTCATTGCCGAAAAGAAATAATAATAATAATAATAATAATAATAATAATATAGTTTGGAACTAAGAGAGGGAAGACCATTTTTATAAACATTCGAGTGGTGCAAAATGATTTGTAGCCTGTCTTACATACATGTATGCACCGGTACATTTACATCATTTGCAAGACTAAAAACATGTACAATGTATCTATTCTACATGTATGAAGACTCTTACAATCCTGTACAGCGTACAGATTAGGGCCATTTTACGTAATTGGGATAGTTCGATTTGAATACACGTATGCAAGTATTAAAATAGATCAGAAACCATGGAAACTATACTTGAAATGCACTACCATGGAAACCACACGGTCATGGAAACCACACATCGCCCCAGGACTGTAACCTACTCGAATGACACACGACCGACACTATCGGTGTAAACAAAAAATGGATTATCATACACATTTCGGGCATTTGGTATTTCATTTCCTTTTAAGATTAAATTATTATTTTTTTTACTAAAATCAATGAAGAGCATACTGGGACATCTGTTGCATGTATCTGAGCCAACATATCCACAGCTGGGTAATTGTTAATGATTGATACACAAAATGGGCAGAACTGTATACAACCATTTTATAATATTGGATGGCTTTGTAAAGTATATTGCACGAGACAAATGCAATATTGTATAGGGAGTGCAATATGTGACCCGCTCTGCAAAAATGAGTCTGATGTCGCAAAATACATTTTTACGTAAAGGGCTGTTTATTGTCTCGGAGTCGGAGGTGATTTTTCTTTTTTCAACAAATAATATTTCTGTTTTAAGGCATTTTGGTTTCTCCGACACCTATGTTTTCAGATCTGATCGATTGAAAAGATTGTTTTGATCCCTAAATTAAAATTAATACAGGTTTTGTTATTCTCTTACCATAGCATCTGATGAAGCACTACAATTGTAAATGTTCATTTCTTTTTAAAGACATTTTGAATATAGCTGAGAAAAAGCAAATTTCCGAAAATTGTAAAAGACCAATGCATTACACCACAGAGTTGTGCCATATTAAATGAAAGCTTATTTCCTGCTTTTCCTGAAAAAAAACCCACATTTTTAACACATCAGACTCATTTTTGCAGAGTGGGTCACATATATTCTTTTATAACACCTCACCCACAGATTATATGTCTTGATTGGCCGAGAGCTAGTCACATGGTATTTTCTATTTTTACTATCTTTCTGTGCACAGCCAAAAGTACCTTAAGTACCATTAGCACCCAAAAACTATACCATTAGCAACCCAAGAACTATACCATTGGCAACCCAAGAACTATACCATTGGCAACCCAAGGACTATACATTGGCAACCCAAGAACTATACATTGGCAACCCAAAAACTATACCAATGGCAACCCAAGAACTATACCATTGGCAACCCAAGAACTATACCCTTAGCAACCCAAGAACTATACCCTTGGCAACCCAAAGAACTATACCATTGGCAACCCAAAGAACTATACCATTGGCAACCCGAGAACTATACCATTGGCAACCCAAGAACTATACCCTTAGCAACCAAACAACTATACCCTTAGCAACCAAACAACGATACCCTTAGCAACCAAACAACGATACCCTTAGCAACTAAACAACGATACCCTTAGTAACTAAACAACTATACCGTTGGCAACTAAACAACTATACCGTTGGCAACTAAACAACTATACCGTTGGCAACTAAACAACTATACCGTTGGCAACTAAACAACTATACCGTTGGCAACCAAACAACTATACCGTTGGCAACCAAACAACTATACCATTAGCAACCAAACAACTATACCGTTGGCAACCAAACAACTATACCGTTGGCAACCAAACAACTATACCGTTGGCAACCAAACAACTATACCATTAGCAACCAAACAACTATACCATTAGCAACCAAACAACTATACCATTAGCAACCAAACAACTATACCATTAGCAAACAAACAACTATACCATAGCAACCAAACAACTATACCATAGCAAACAAACAACTATACCATAGCAACCAAACAACTATACCATTGGCAACCAAACAACTATACCATTAGCAACCAAACAACTATACCATAGCAAACAAACAACTATACCATAGCAAACAAACAACTATACCATTAGCAACCAAACAACTATACCATAGCAAACAAACAACTATACCATAGCAAACAAACAACTATACCATAGCAACCAAACAACTATACCATTGGCAACCAAACAACGATACCCTTAGCAACCAAACAACGATACCCTTAGCAGCCAAACAACTATACCCTTAGCAACCAAACAACTATACCATTAGCAACCAAACAACTATACCATTAGCAACCAAACAACTATACCATAGCAACCAAGGTACTAATGGCGCTGTATTTGTGTGCATGCTGATGTGCACATTGTGCGTATTGTTCCGAAGAGCCAGCACTACAGAGCTGGGTTCAAACATTTCGTGAAGAGGTGGTTTAATAGAAAAGAGCAACGACATTTCCCACTAATTTTGTATTGAAATCAAAATTAATATCAAGTACATTTTTGTATTGCGATTTATATAATTTTAAAATATTAAAGCCAAGCTGAATCTGTGGGTGAGGCATTATAAAACGAATATTGAATGCTTTATCTCGTGGTGTAGTAAAACTAGCCTCCATCGGTGATCCATGGAACATTCCATTTTGCCTCGTGAAAACAGAATGTTCAATGGATAGCCTCGGGAGGCTAGTTTTACTACACCACTCGAAGCAGTCAATATTTGTATAGTATTCCTCGAAAAAAAACATCTTATATTAATATTATTATTTTTACTAATTTACAAGTTACAAGTTACATTTGTTGACGATTAATTCCTGTACCATTGATTGAACTTATCGTCTGTTTTTTCTCATAAAACTTGGACCAAAAAAGTTTTATATCGACCATTTTTAAATATTTTTTTCCCCTCTGTCAGGTACATTGTACAGTAGGCTTTCAGAAAATTAACTGCCTGTTTTGTGGCCTTCGGAGTATTTTTGTTCTTTAAAAGTTCTTTGAAGTTCAGAAACCGAAGCGAACCACCCCAATGCCAGCTCGAAGCAGGCATTTTGTGTTGATTGTTACTGCGGCTTCGTTCACTGGTTAACAACTGTTGGTTTATCGCTTGAGCGCCCTTGACTGTGTTGAAAGCCAGCAAAAAGCTTGATGAGGACAATATCAAAAGTAATATTGCCGTCATCTGGGTACTGTTACTGACATAATAATGCTGCCATCCAGGTACTTTTTACGAAAGCAGACAATATGCGGATTAATCACAAAAAGGATGTAAACCCGCATTGTGTTATCTCGAGATATCAAAATTAGGTCAAAATGAATGTACATGTACATGTACAATTTCGAAAATACCTTTTTCATTTATTTCAAATTTTTAACCTTAAGTTTACATTCTGTGGAGTTTTTAACCAGTTCGCGCCAGGATTATTTTAACATCACCGAGCCAAGGGGCGGGATTATTTAACGAAATAATTATAACGAAACTCGATCCGAAGGGGGTTCAGGCCGATAAGTGCCGGGAAGCACACCCACGCATTTCCGGTCTTGCTCGCTGCTGGCAGACATTTCCGAACTTGAACTTGGCGTGTTTATGCGTCATCCGTTTTGAATTTGGGGAAAACTTTGCGTTTATATACGTCATCCGGCGCGAACTGGTTAAGCCCAACAGTGTTTTAAAATATCAACATAGAGTGATTTTTATGAGGCATCATGCATGAAACCTGTTAAAAATTAGTTTGAAACATTTGTTTTTCACAGCTTTCTGATCGAGTAAAATGCAACCGACCTGGCTCGGTTCAAATTGTCATAACTCTAGAGCCATACTACCATTGAGCTGTTTGACCCTTCATTTTATGCTTCAATAATACTCTATCATTTTAGCACATAATCTTATTTTTGATGGAGTATGACTTTACAGCTCTTTTGTGATGAAAGGTCACAAATCTTTATTGTGAAGAGCACTACAACAAAGCTACAAAACAGGCCAACGGCTGACGCTTTTTCTGAGAGAGACACAAACATACTGTGAATAATATTTATGTGTATGGGTGACGTACATGTACATACAGGTCTATTTGTTTACGGTTTTGACTGGAACCAGGTACCCTTTCCCGGTCAAGGTCGGGTACCCAGGTACCCAAAAGACCCCCCCCCCCCCCCCCCCCCCCCCAAACGAAAAAAACTATAAAAAAAACAACAGAAGTGTTATTAATGCCCCAGTGTGTTCCACATCATGTATAATGCTTTCTGTGATATGCCGATTTGAAAAAGATCAATTTGATTACATTTGTTGGTAAAAAATGTCTGTTATATACCTGAGTTTATAAAATAAAGGAAAAGTATTGGTGATTAATAAAGACATCGATGACGAAGTCGGCAAACTTCCAAGAGCTCCTCACTGTCTATTCTTCAGTGAGTTAGATTTAAAACCAAATTAAAAAAAATTATGTTTAAATTTTACTATTTAGTTACGATTTTAAAACCAAATATTCGGAAACCAACTTAAAACCATTTTTTGTGACAGCTTAAGAAAACAAGTGCAACATCCTCCAATTAGCTCCAGGGTTCCGATTGTAACTGCATTGACTTTACTTGTGCCCATTTGACTTATCAGAGAGATCTCATCCATTCCTCCCCCCACCCCCTAAATTTCAGTGGTTACTAAATCCTGCAAACTATCCAGTCATTGGTACCGGTAGGGCATTTCAATTGACACCTCACTCGTAAATTTTTACTTGGCATGATTGTGAGCTGTATGCGAACTTCCGGTAAAATAAAACAATTGTTATAAAGTTTGAATTTTTTTTTTTCATTTTGATTTTTTCAACCACTAATCTTATCCTTCACAACTCAATCAAAATCCCCCCCCCAAAAAACCCCACACCAAACAAACAAACAAACAAACAATAAATGTTGATGGCCTATGGACTTGGGCCTGGGCCAGGAGGCCTGAAGCACTGCTGGGGGAATCTGACAGATTTTTGTCAATTATGGATGACTGCTGTTGAAAGCCGTGTGTACTTTAGTCCATTAAAACCAACAAACTAGAACTTCAGCGGCAGTTCTATTATCCCATTTCATTAGAAGCAGAGTAAGTCATGGATTTTGATGGGAATTGTCATCTGTCATCTACTTTTAGTAAAAGTAACAAATTCCTCAAAATGCAACCAAAATCTTAAGAGTTATTTAAAATTTGCGGAATGTGGATTCGGCAAATAAATATAAACCTGTCATCTTCATCAGACCATAACTCGTTAACCTAAATAGATACACACTTGTGATGGGTATCATTAGAAAGCTTATGAAATTCCCTTTCTCACCATGTTCATAATCTCAAAAAATATTGAGACTTATTCTTGATTTCGATGGAGCGGGTCACATATATTAGTCATTGTATTTCTACAATACTTACGAGGTATTGGCGATGCGTGTCGCGTATCCTTCCCAAGCCGGTAGCAGCATTTCCCCCATGGGTTCTACCACCTTGGCCCCATTGTCCTGCTCAGGATTGTGGGAGGCCGTGATCATGACCCCAATAGTAGCTGTCATATGGGCCAAAAAGGAAGAAAAAAGACCACATTATCAGAACCAATCACCTAATGTAAGAGAGCTTTGTACATGTACATGTATGTATAGTCCGAGTTACTGGACTCTAGTTATCGCTTTTTTTAACATTAAGGCCGTGTCCGTAATGAGTGTCTAGAGCTTCGGTCCACGTCTAGAGCTACGTCTATGTAGGCGCTAAGGTAAATGGAATTTGGACGCGGCTACGGTAGAGCCTACGGCTAGTTATTGCGCCCCCACGCGATGCTGGAATTAATGTTTGCAAAATTACGATGTAAGAATTTACAACAATTATCGTCTGCCAGATGTTACGCAATGTTTGTTTACAGCTGGTCGAAATACCTGATGATATTGATGTAATTCTCGATCTTTTAATTTCAATTCAATGCACTATCATTAAAAAAATAAAATAAAATTTTGTTTTGCCTATGCTAGACAACTTCTTTTACGGCTTGATTTTTGTGACATTGTAGGGTAGCTGTAGCTCTAGACGGCATTTCGGACAGCGCTACAAAACGGCCGACTCAGACAATAGCCGTAGCTGTAGCTCTAGACACCCGTTTCGGACACGGCCTTAGACATGATCTAGCGCTACTACATCATGTCATGTCAAATCATGTCCAAATGTTAAAAAAGCGATAACTAGAGTCCAGTAACTCGGACTAATGTATGTACCGAGCAGTTATGTTGCCAGCTTTTGACAGCTAAAATATGAATATTTATGAGGGGTTCGGGCAAAATGAGACGGAACTTGACAGAGGTTGAAATCAGGGGTTTTAACCAGTTCGTGCCGGGATTATTTAAACATCACCGAGCCGACGCGCGGGATTATTTTTAACGAAACTTGATCCGAAGCAGGTTTAGGCCGTCAGTACCGGGAAGCACACCCATGCATTTCCGGCCTTGCTCGTTGCTGACAGACATTTCCGGCCCTGCTCGTGGCGTGTTTATGCGTCATCCGTTTTGAATCTTGGGAAAATTTTGCGTTTATATTCATCAGTCATCCCGCGCGAACTGTTTAAAGGCATTTTAAAGGCAAATTATGAAGAAATATATTACTTTTTTGAAAATAAATAATAATTCTAGGCAAAATGATTCCACTACTGTAGATATCCTGTATAAAGTGGCATCTTGAATCTGCCAAACTCCTTCAAATTAAACAGGAATGGATTTTGATGGAATCGGGGTGGTTAGGGTTAAAGTAGAAATGTTGTAAACTATATTGACCTTTTGCAGCTCTGGATCTCAGCACGACCAGAAGGCCAAGGCGATACAACACTGGATCCAATATATCAGCCCTGCAGCAAAAAGATATAATCATTTAGTAGTAACTTTCAGTACTATGATTATTACTACTAGTAGTACTACCAATATTTCACTAATTAAGACAAACTAGCGTTAAGTTTTTAGGTAATAAGGAGACAATGACACTTAGGGAGACATTTCAGTGTCTGCCCAAGTGTCTACATGTAACTACCTTAAAAATATTTGGGAGTTATTTTGGCTCTAGAACGACAGATTGGGGTCTAAATAGCATAAATCTCGAAGATCTTAGAGGAAAGGGTTAGGGTTGACCAACAAGTTAGGACTGTTTTAAGTTTGTGTACATCCCTATGGGATTGTCTCCCTAAGTGTCAGTGTTTTATTTTGTATTATTACTACTACTACCATTATACTGTTACTATTATTTAGTTTTGTTGGTAAAGAATCCTGGGATTCCTAAAAAAATGCCTTAGATACTGCAGCTCACAAGCCTGAATAAACCTTCTTGGGGGCGGTTTCCAAAAAGAATAAGAATAAACTACAACTCGAGTGCGGGAAGAATGCAATGAACGCACTTAAAATTGAACATAAATTTTTACGTTTTATCTCAATCGTAACTAAACCATTAGAACATCAGTTTTAATCTTTGATGTGTACTTGTTTCTCTGATACTTTTGTGACCATTTTGAGGGTGAAATCTGATGGTTTGTTTGGGGGGCAAAGTTTGGAAAATGTGGGATTTGATATAAACGTGAAAGGACCACAGCAGAAAGTCTAGGACCCTACTATTGCTAGATCATATCCAGATGTTAAAAAAGTAACAAGTAGGGTACTAGGCTAACTCCTAGTTACTCGGATTAGAAAAATGTATGCACCTTGACAAGGTCCTAGTCCTATTGCTGATCCAATTTATTGTTAAAAGTCAGTAAGAAACTGATAAAATGACTAAGATTAAGCTTATTACATGAAATAACAATAATTAACATGATAACATTTTATAATTTTAGTTCTGAAATTAATTAATGTGAAAAGGTTCCGCAAATGCAAACAGTGTCATTTATTTATTTTATTTATTTATTTATTTCTGAAAACAAACAGCGGTGAGCCGCCACTAGTAACAGGCATCAGTTAAAAATCAAAATTAAAAACAAAGTAGAATTTGGTATCAAAATAAATAAAATATTTGCTTATTACAGATTATAATAATTACACAAAACATTAAGACAGTAAAACAAAACAATTAGAAATAAATTATGTACAAATACATGTATAAAATTAACAAGCTACAGTGAGTGTATCATGAGTTTAAAAATCGACAATAGATAAAGTTAAACTACTGTAGATCATAGATGATCACACGACAATCATGCTGTAATTAAAGGTATTGATACATCATTTGCAGATATAGATATCTAAAACTTTCACAACCGAATTGTTAAGAAACATCTTACTAATTTGAAAGTAAATAATGATTCTAGGCATCCAGCAAAATGATTGCTCTAGATATCCTGTAATTGTACCAAAATATTTTATAAACAAAATCCAAACGCCAGATGGCGATCTAAAAAAAACCCAAATACAAGAAGAACAACTGCCCAAAGCCGATTGAAAACGAAGGCCGTTCTTTAAGTTTTTTTTAGGCATCCATGATAAAGTTAAACGATATTTACTATAATAAATAAGTATCAAATACTTGCTCTAGTAATTGGTGCACTGCAAGTGCAACTGTGTTTACCGTACATCAAAACCAAATGTATTTACCTGCAACGTATTCCCGCTGTTCCATAACTGAAGACATTCTTCCCTTTAAATGGGTGTTTACTGGCTCCGATACTTATCGCTTGATGTACTGACAAATTGTTCATTTTGACCAAAAAAACACCACCACGATTCAGCAGCGCAAAATCCTGTCGTTTCTTCTCAGTCAGAATCAGTCTGAACAGCTAGCTGCGTGGATATTTTTACACACGCACGCGGTTAACAGCTGTGATGAACAGCGCCACCAAGGGTTTAAAAGGGAATACAAATGTGAGGGGTTTATACATGTATTAATAAATTGAGAATGTTCATATCTTTAGGAAAGAGGATACAATTTTTCTTACAATTTTGTTTGTTGTTCTTCACTCGGACATTTTGTTAATAAGTTGTGGCTGTTTATAATTTGCATTTATCGACCTTTCGCCAAAGTAAATGTCAAGGAAAAGGTTTAGAGTTTTGCACAGGAATAAGGGCAATTGTTTTTCCCTCAAAACACTTTTATTCAACGACTTTCTTACTATTTCTTTACAAATATGTGTAGTAGTTAGTAGACATAACAAATATATCAATAAATCTGAAAGTTGGAGAACAAAAATCACACCATTCACTATTTTGCATTTTTCTTCACTAGTGCCTAGTTCCGTTTCATTTTGCCAGAACGCCTCACAAATTAATATGCTTGATTGCCGATAGTTGCACACTATAGTCTGGGAACCAAGTTCGAAAAGGTTTATTTAACCCCTAAAGGGAAAAAGGTTTGTCACTTGTACATTGTGTACATGGAAGGGGGCATCTCTGGAGTATTTTAAGACCATGATCCAAGGGCAAGGTTACGGTACGGTACTGTACTGTAATTCACCAATCTCTCAAGGTACCACCCCCTCCTTGCTACTTTACACCCCCCAAATTTCTATTTTGTAGAAACAAAGTATAGGCCGAGTAAAAAAAACAAACACATCATTTATGTTTCTATTGAAAAACACTGGTCCATGGACGGTGTTGTTTCCCATCAGACCAATCCACACTTTGACTTTATCTCAGCTATCAGAACAGGATTTGGAATAGTATAATTGATTTGAGGGCACAATAAACAAGTGCTTAAATACACAACAGCAATGCTTAGCTCCACAATAATGAAATTTGAATGATCTATTCAGAATAGCCGACAATATTGGGCACACTTATTCTATTTCTGAGATTATTGACTTTAAGTAATTTTGTTTTTTATTCAGCCTATACTTTGGTCCTACAAAATAGAAAATATGGGGATAATCAAGTAGCAAGGCGGGGGGTACTTTGATACGTTTTGTCAGAGTATAGTGAGTGAGTGAGTGAGTTTTTAGGGTTTAACGTAGTCTTGGCCAAGACCAAGCTAGCCCGTTCATTTGTTCCGCGGCGCGCCGTCCGTACTATCTGGGATTATTGAGGGCGCCCTTTATTATCGCCATAATTCCTGGATCTCTTCCACTAATCCAGGAATTATGGCGATAATAAAGGGCGCCCTCAATAATCCCAGATAATACGGACGGCGCGCCGCGGAACAAATGAACGGGCTAGCTTGGTCTTGGCCAAGACTAGGTTTAACGCCGTACCAGCATCAACGGCCATATTCACGGCGGGAACAAATTTCATTCAACAATTTTGTATTTCATTCAACAATTAATGTGAAGAAGTTACAGTTTTAGAGGTGGGTGGGAAAACCCCAGAAGAATATCCTGGGGAAAACCCCACGGAGTCAGGCAGGGACTGAAAACCCAATCCACATATTGGCCCAGGCCGGATTCGAAACCAGGTCATAGTGGTGGAAGGCGAGGAAATATGGAGCAGAATCAGTAGTGTCAAAAAGATCGCACGTGTTTTTACAACTCGGATGCTTTTTTAATTCGGATGTTTTTGTAATTCGGATGCTTTTTGCAAACTCCGATGCTTTTTTAATTCGGATGTTTTTGTAATTCGGATGCTTTTTGCAAACTCCGATGCTTTTTAAATTCGGATGCTTTTTAAATTTGGATGCTTTTTACAAACTCCGATGCTTTTTAAATTCGGATGCTTTTTAAATTCGGATGCTTTTTAAATTCGGATGCTTCTTGCAAACTCCGATGCTTTTTAAATTCGGATGCATTTTGCAAACTCCGATGCTTTTTAAATTCGGATGCTTTCGTAATTCGGATGCTTTCGTAATTCGGATGCTTTCGTAATTCGGATGTTTTCGTAATTCGGATGCTTTTTGCAAACCAAACATATTCGCAAATCGGATGCTTTCGCAATCCGGCACTAGGGTGGCCCTGAAAGGACATCAAATATCGCAGATTCTGCGATTTCGCGCATTCTGCGCGAATTTGAACGATGACAAACATGTTATCGTATATATCTAAGCATATATCTGAGATGTGGAAGATTTTATTGTAGATTTCTGCACAGATTTATGTGATAATGAATATTTTGAAAAGTCGCATATTTTTATTTTAGATTTCAAGTTCTGCGCAGATTTCTTAGTACGCAAATTTGTGCGATGTCGCACGGATGGGCACTACATGTACATTTTCATTGCACATTTAATTATGCGCAGCTATATGTCGCACCATGGAGGAATAAGAAGGTCGCACGTACAGCAGACTTATATGCAGATTTATGTGCACATTTCTGCCGCGATGTCAGCACATACGACGTTTCGAAAGTTGAACCACGACGTTTTGAATGTTATGATGTTCTAAAACGGACAGGCAACGTCGTGGTTCAACTTTCAAAACGTCGTGGTTCAACTTTCAAAACGTCGTACTTCAACTTCCAATTAACGTCCAACTTTCGCGCGCTTTTAACTGGCTCAAGGTAGCCGCGTATTCGGCCGGTTCTCTCCGCGCGGATTCAGTTCGCATTTACCAAAAGGCGACAAATATTTAATACATGCTGCAAAAGGTGATGCATTTTCTAAAAAGTTTTTTGTCAATTTATTTAAAGAATTTTTCGAAATAAACCGTAAATATAACAATACTTTTTCAAACCCTTGTAGATCATACAGCATATTAGCCACACTTGTTTAACCTTTCCTGCAATTTTGATGAAAAATTACAGTTAAATTAGCTGCCTAATGAACTAAGTAATCCTACTTCGAGTTATTTTTATAGATTTGGAAATGAGAATGAAACACCTCACATGTTATCAAAAACTCATACTTTTATTTCATAATCTACAAGATAATGTTACTGGGCATGTGGGTATAGGCTTCGGCCGAACACTAATTAGTGCCTATAATTAGCCCGTTTAATAAATCCCCTTTCCAATGCAGCATTGTAATGCGTTTTTCGGCTGCGAGTATATCTGCCTCTTTAAAACAAAGTGTACATCACATGTTATTCAAACCTCATATTTGTATTTCATGATCTACGAGATCATGTTTCTGGGCACATTTAATTTTGGTATAGGCTTCAGTCGAACAGTAATTAGTGCACTCGCACTTGGTTGGGCTTATTTGCAATGTTCTCGGTGAATCAGTTTCGTCAATCAACAATTTCAACAATTAATTTCACCACGCCAGATTTTATGAGAACGCTAACTGTTACTTTATTTAATAACACAACAGCCCTTCAACTAAGTTCTGCATCATTAGATGGATCCTAGTAGTTTGTCAGCTTAGAACGTTAGGTAAAATATGGTTTCAGACCGTGTCCATAATTTCTTTTTTATTTCCACCTAATATCGCCCCATAATTCTTTGCGACACACTTGGGTCAAATGTAAGTTTCTAAGGTCGAGTGCAAATAAGCAGATATTATCAAAACTACATAAAATGTAAACAAAGAACAACGGTTATATGTCAAAATTAGCATATAAAAGAATCTTGGAAACTCCGTACTGCCACTCGTGCTTGAAAGAACACTTGCCAGATAGAAAGAGTGGGGCACGGAAAGATAGTCCTTGCAGGTGTGCTTTACAGAAATGTACAATTGCAATTCATGTGGCAAAACTCAAAAGAAAAAGAAAGTGCAGAAATGATAAAAGCAGGTCTTGAATTTGTAAAACCACACTGTTGCCGTATTGTTTGAAATTTCTGTAAAAGGTTTGACAAGAAGTAGAATTACTTCCATTAAGCAGCTAATTTAACTGTAATTTTTCATCAAAATTACAGGAAAGGTTAAACAAGTGTGGCTAATATGCTGTATGATCTACAAGGGTTTGAAAAAGTATTGTTATATTTACGGTTTATTTCGAAAAATTCTTTAAATAAATTGACAAAAAACTTTTTAGAAAATGCATCACCTTTTGCAGCATGTATTAAATATTTGTCGCCTTTTGGTGAATGCGGACTGAATCCGCGCGGAGAGAACCGGCCGAATACGCGGCTACCTTGAGCCAGTTAAAAGCGCGCGAAAGTTGGACGTTAATTGGAAGTTGAAGTACGACGTTTTGAAAGTTGAACCACGACGTTTTGAAAGTTGAACCACGACGTTGCCTGTCCGTTTTAGAACATCATAACATTCAAAACGTCGTGGTTCAACTTTCGAAACGTCGTATGTGCTGACATCGCGGCAGAAATGTGCACATAAATCTGCATATAAATCTGCTGTACGTGCGACCTTCTTATTCCTCCATGGTGCGACATATAGCTGCGCATAATTAAATGTGCAATGAAAATGTACATGTAGTGCCCATCCGTGCGACATCGCACAAATTTGCGTACTAAGAAATCTGCGCAGAACTTGAAATCTAAAATAAAAATATGCGACTTTTCAAAAAGCTGCCCAGAAAATATTCATTATCACATAAATCTGTGCAGAAATCTACAATAAAATCTTCCACATCTCAGATATATGCTTAGATATATACGATACACTAGGGTGGCCCTGAAAGGACATCACACATCGCAGATTCTGCGATTTCGCGCATTCTGCGCGAATTTGAACGATGTTCATCGTTCAAATTCGCGCAGAATGCGCGAAATCGCAGAATCTGCGATGTGTGATGTCCTTTCAGGGCCACCCTAGTGCCGGATTGCGAAAGCATCCGATTTGCGAATATGTTTGGTTTGCAAAAAGCATCCGAATTACGAAAGCATCCGAATTACGAAAGCATCCGAATTACGAAAGCATCCGAATTACGAAAGCATCCGAATTTAAAAAGCATCGGAGTTTGCAAAATGCATCCGAATTTAAAAAGCATCCGAATTTAAAAAGCATCGGAGTTTGCAAAAAGCATCCGAATTTAAAAAGCATCCGAATTTAAAAAGCATCCGAATTTAAAAAGCATCGGAGTTTGTAAAAAGCATCCGAATTTAAAAAGCATCCGAAATTAAAAAGCATCGGAGTTTGTAAAAAGCATCCGAATTTAAAAAGCATCCGAATTTAAAAAGCATCGGAGTTTGCAAAAAGCATCCGAATTACAAAAACATCCGAATTAAAAAAGCATCCGAGTTGTAAAAACACGTGCGATCTTTTTGACACTGATTCTGCTCCATAAGGAAAGAACCGCTACACCAACCCGACTCCCCTGTCAGAGTATAGACTTGGTGCCAAGTCGGTAATAGCGGTCCACTCGGTATACAGGGGGGAGGTTGCGGTTGCCTCGTTCCCAATTTCGAAGTTAATTTACCGACTTGGACAATGGACCGATCCGGATTTGACCATAAGCCCCGCCCACCTTAGCAACGGCATGGCGACGCCATTACCTCGGTCAAGTTGCACACACGTACATGTACTTATGTACGCTAGGCTAGGCGTAGAACACGTACAACGAAAATGTTGATTTAAACTTTAGGCGAGGACAAAATTACTATCAGTAAGCTAGCGGGCGAACTAAAAGGATGACCATTATTTTAAGGAACGGTATGAACAGTACATGGAGGATGGTTAAGTTGCAGTTGGGGGAAATGAAGCATGCATGCATGCATGTCAATTTGTATGGACGGTGTTGCTTGGTAAGTCACAGTACCGGTACTGGAATAAATCGCGTATTTTGTCACAACAGGATTAAACCATAGCCTAATTAATAGACTGCTATACATGTAGATTATTACTCTACATAGGCCCCTATCCTACCTTAGACTGCACTGTCCTTGACATTGTTTATCTTAAGTTCTTGACATTCCCGCCGTTCACATCACACGAGTTCAACGATAATTCTCATTTTTGAGGTTTGTTTTGGTATTTAACGGGGAAAAAATGATGTCATAATCCGAGTACCAGCGTGTTATTTACATATTTCATGACCATTTCATGCATATTTTTGACAATTGTTTAAACTCCATACAGCCGTATTTTGATTGACAAATACGGTGCTTTTTTGTACCGAAGCCATTTGTTTGTGTACACGTTTCTAACCACATGTGATAGTTTGACCGAGCTAATGGCGGACCACGCCTGTAGCAACCGTTGCTAAGGTACCTGAACAAAACTCGTCATCTTATTGGTCAATGCGCGCGTAGTGATTGACAGGCCGGATCGGTCCAATAGCGAATTCTATGCGAGCACTCTGATTGGTTCAGATTCCAGAGGGGATACAAATTTATGAGCAGCTTTATACAGCATGTATTCTACGCTTTGCTTCGCGTATTGTACTGGTACCCGGTACCACTGATCTCTACAAACTGGATAATTCGAGCGTACATACATGTAGGATAGCGAGCCGTGAAGTGTTGCCTTCGCACGTTCGTGCATGCGTACCGTATCGTAGACCGTCGAGAGTGACACAGTGGCATCAGCGATGGTGGGTAAAATTGCATTAAAATCCTTTGTAAATAATTAAATTTATTATATAAACTCGCAGACTGTACGATGAGTGAACTATCAGTGTAGAAAATGTCAGAACTACGGTTTTAAGTGAGATTTAGGAGAACATTGCTCTAGGCGAAAATGTTATTTTTGTTTTCAGCGGGATTGGTTCATTATTATTGTGGTCCTTTCTGAGAGAAAAACTTGAATATTTCGAAAGAACAGTAGAATCAGTTGGTCTAGGGTACCCTTTACAAAGGATTGAATTCCACAATACAGGTATTTTCAGATCAATGTTGTACACATTCCACGAAGACTGTCCCGTTGACTTTGGTTCATGGTGGTAATTTGTGTACACAACATATTGTGTCATGAACTATTTGACGTGCATAAATGTAATGTACTGTAGAATCGCAATGGTCAGTTTTTTCTCTCACAATTCTGGAAGTGTAGAGCCACCTAATGTTGCAACATTATTCCCTTGGCATTTAATTTATACCTGTATATTTTCTTTCTTTGTACACTACAGCTAATTGGTTTACCCAAGTCCACTTCTTGCTACTGAGATGTCAGGCTGTACAGCTTATTAATACGGCTGCACAAGTCACAGGACGAACTGCTCCCATTAATATGACAGAGGGATAACATATGACAGCGAATGCCAAAACTTATTTTGTTTAACCATCAGTAAACTACGGAAGCTTAATTGACCAACTAAATTTTCCAAGATAAGCTATCTCGGTGTTCCACATTTTTTAGATGTGCTGTAAAAATATCGCAGAACTCTGCATCTTGGCATTTCATGTTTCAACAATATAAGTACAGATAATAAAACAGTCGCAACAGTCACAAAATTATCTTGGAAACATGGAAGTATACATAATATTCTGTTAAGCTTTCGTATAGTGAATATGTGTTTCATGAAAACCGACAAGTCTGGTTAAAATTGTATTGTTAATATTCAAAGCAAATTATACAGATGTTAAAATGACATAGATTTACCCAGTCAGTGTTCTCCACAATCAATTTTAGCAGGGTAGCCTGCCCTGTGTAAATGTTACGCTGTTCTGCCATATTTTTATGCTGCCCTGTTGAAATGTTATGCCGGCCTGTCAAATGTTATGCCGGCCTGTCAAATTTTGCTTTTCAATCACGGTTTTATACAAAACAGAAATTGTGTTGTACAAATCTTTAATATCGTGTTCATATTGCACAAATATCTAGAAACACTCACAATTCGAAGTTAAAGCCGTACAGGGTGTCCTATCAAAATTTGGCCTGTGAAGAACGCTGTCAAATGTATCTTTGCATAGTATGAACAATTATTATTCTAAAATGACATCGCAAGTTTTTATTTTGGTTTTAAATTCATAGAAAGTCGCGGGCTAATTTTGTTTTCGTTTTATTATTTTGGTTTTATAACATCAGTAAACAATACATAATAAGAATATTAATACAGTGTACTATGGCAGTAGTTATTACATGTTATCTGCAGTGTATCAATGCCAAATAAAAGCAAGCAAAAATTAATCCATTGTGTGACTTGTATGTCATTTAGTTACATGTGTGATTGGTATTTTTAATTGTTTCTCAAGTTCATAGTTGAAGCCATAGAGCTGTATCTTTATTATACAGCTATATGGTTTAAGCTCAAACCACATCATTATTTTTTTTCTGTCCACTTGTCCAGCAAGAATTGTTGGGACCCTTCCTAAAATATTTATTAAACATTAGGTTGATTCCAAATCTGGACACTGTCCCCACGAACAAACCAATTAATGTGCCAAATACATTTTCCTAAAACCCAGACATTTTCCCTTTTTAATTTTATCATAAAACTTGCACTTTTTATTGTCTGGATATAAAATTAAATCAACATTTTCAAAAATGTTCTTAATCAAAAAAATCTCGTTTTTCTATGGTTTGTGCATAAGATTATGATGTGGAATTCTTTCCCCCAAACAAAACTTTTCTAATTTTTTTTTAGAACATCTTGTAAATACGTGCACTGCATTGCATCGTCTCACACGAAATCAATGTCTCGTATCTTTTCCCGAAAATAGGTCTACCTAACATTCAAACTTGGCGTATACATGTCATTCTTGGGTGTTTTTATGTTTAACTTAATTTTCCTGATCAAACTGGATTGTTTTTGTGATATTAACTTCGTTTCCTGTGATATTAAATTCGTTTTCTCGGTCGTGCGCTATACGAACATGTGTACGCCTGCAGTGTTTTTAAACCACCTTTACAGATCTCGTACAACACATGCGGTTAAAAGAGGTGTTTAGCTACTATTCTTTTTCTACGTAGATCATTCTCATTACTTCAAGGGTTCGTAATTTGTATTGTGTAACATTACAAAAGTAATAATAGAGCATACACAACTCAAATAAATCAAGTGTATCACAATGATATATTTTATTGCAACACGCAATTGACCTAGCTGAGTGTGTTGGTCGTTAAACATCACCAGATCTAGAAACATGTTCCTAAAGTATTGAGAAGAACTCCCCATATAACGGAATGGATGAGTCTACATTTGCATAGCAGTGCGCCATTGGATCTCACCGCAGAAATACATTGCATATGTATTGCGCTGCACGCATATATGAATAACGGTGCGAGAACGTATTGATCAAGTCGTTAGATCTGTCGCAACTCGGCACGTTACTAGTCTTAAACCAGCCGTGCCGATGAACTTCGACTGAAATACACGGATTAAACCCGACTATCTAACGACTTGTCATCAAGTCTAATCTGTCGCAACTCGGCACGTTACTAGTCTTAAACCAGCCGTGCCAAACAACTTCGACTGAAATACACGGATTAAACCCGACTATCTAACGACTTGTCATCAAGTCTAATCTGTCGCAACTCGGCACGTTACTAGTCTTAAACCAGCCGTGCCGATGAACTTCGACTGAAATACACGGATTAAACCCGACTATCTAACGACTTGTCATCAAGTCTAATCTGTCGCAACTCGGCACGTTACTAGTCTTAAACCAGCCGTGCCGATGAACTTCGACTGAAATACACGGATTAAACCCGACTATCTAACGACTTGTCATCAAGTCTAGTCAGAGTATAATGATCTAGATCCAGATGTACGTTACACCATGGAGGTTTCCTACCTCCGTGTCACAAAAGTGGACCCAAAATGTATTCTCGCTTGAATAACACAAAAACGCCTAGTTTAAAGAATGCTTGTGTGTTTTTATATCCTACTTTTGAATGGTCTTTCCGATTAACATCCTTTCGTTCAAAACACTTTGTAACCCAATAGGGTGCTCACCAGGCCGTAACAGCCCTCTAATTATAGGTTTAGTAATGACAGCAGTCATACAATTAATTTCTGTAAAAATAGTGTATGGTGCTATTCACAAAGAATAAAACACAAGGCATTTTAATATGCGACTTTCAGAGTTTTGTTTTATTATGATCTCTGTGCGCCAACAAAAAAGGGGCGCTTTTCACCTGACAACAATTTTCAATGGAAAGGTCACATACAATTTCACTGGTTTCGCATACCAGCGGGATCGGATAGTCTGTTCACAGACTTTTTTTAAAAATGTTTTGTTTCCTGAATGATAGAGGCGGGATTCAGTCACTTTTACTTTTATCTAAATTCACAGCAGTCAGGCAAGCAGCTGTCGATAGTGACTCCCCAACTCTCCTTTTCTTGCCGTTGAGGGGGTATTTCTCTATCTACGGCTCTGACATGACAGAGCCTATTGTTACATGTATGCTCTAGAATTTATCTTGAAAGGTAGGATACACTATTTACAGATATTGACATTTTTTACTACCGAATTATTAGGAATTATTTTACTTATTTGAAAATAATAATGATTGTAGGCATCCAGCAAAATGAGTGCGCTAGATACCCTGTCATTGTTCCGAAAAAATAGAATTTCTACGATCGCCAGACGGCGATCGCAAAAACAACAAGAACAACTGCCCGACGCCGGTTTCAAAATAAATGTTGTTTTTCTTTTTCTCGGCATCCATGATTGTAAAACTTCGGATAGGTACTGTGCAATTAAACGATATTTGCGATAAAATACAATTCCATTAAATCCACCCATACCTGATTATTCAAGCAATTACCAATAGTGTATCCTACCTTTAACCCATTATTTGTGAAACATACAAATATAAATTTAAACACATAAATAAATGAATAAGTAATAAGGTTTTTGAATATTGCAAATTACTTCTTTTTTTGACAAACTGGCTCCAAATTATTTGTTCAACAAATTGTTGTTCAGTACTTGTTATCGATTTTACATAGTAAAGTGCTCTACTTTCTTCAAATTTTAAATGTAAAAGAAATGTTTGATACCCCTTTTGTAATCCTTACAGAATATGGATTTTGACAGTTTCATACCTTTTTGTGTCCAGATTATTTATATACAAAATATTAAATTACAAAATTACACTTCATAAATATGAGACACGCTATACGTAACAGACTATAGTGCTAAATATGTACAAAAACTATACAAAGTTTTCCATTTCACTCAAATTTGAACTCTTTTCAACCTCACCCTATTGAAAATGATACCACTGTTTAAGGCTTAACTCTAACTCCCTACTCCATTTTTCTTACACATAACCTGAATCCTGCCAAATCCTGCAGTGGGTTTACCATTGAGCTATAAAGCAGAAAAACATGGAACAAACAGCTGCTAAGTGTCCTTTGTTGGCAAACGTTTCCTATCCTTGTCACATAACTTAGACCTTGACTGAAGCTCTATTAGGAAAATGTGCATAGAGCAAGAACAGTGTGAAAGTACAAAGTAACAAATAACCTCAATCCTCCAAAATCAAAACCCAAGTAACCTCAATCCTGAAAAATCACCCAGCAGTAGTTTGGGCATTATGACCTGGATCCTGCATTATCCTCCAGTGGAAAAAACCATAAACGCCCTCAATCCTGCAATCCTGCACTTTACAATGAGGAATTTGGAAAATCTGGGAAGGTTACAGTTAAAGGTAGTACATACCCCCTTTGCTTTTGTTGTAATTTTCACAAATTGATGGGACGCTGACCTATTTTTAAAGTTTTGTGTTCATAAATGTGACCGGCTCTACAAAAAGGTGTATTAAGTCGCGCTGTGCACTATCATGTAATGGCCCACTCAACATTGAGAGGGTAAACATTTCATCAAAATGTGATTTTCATTTTTGTCATGAATGACATCTTTAATACCAACAGTTTAAGGTTTCATTCAAAGAAATGTTGATTTTGATGAATAAAGAGAAAACAACTACCATTTTATGTGCATCGTTCTGTTGTACAACAGAGCCGGCTATTTCAAAGCCTGTTTTCTCAGTTGTGTAATTGGAACTCCAAGGAAGTGTAAACACGTCATATCTCCAAAATGAGAGGGGCTTTGGAGCTCTATTATATACCAAATGAAAGCTTAAATGTTGTGGGCGTTTCCACCATGTATATAACTCAATTTCTTTTATTTTTTGGCGACATAATACACCTTTTTGTAGAGCCGGTCACAAATGCAAAAAAAAAAAATATAATGTTATTTATTTTTCTGGTTTGGTTCCTTGACTTCCTTTAGACGAAACCGAGCAATTTATAGATGTCTGGGAATTATCAGGTTAAGAAACCAGACTAGTTGGTTCGCACCCACTCACGGATTAACTGTGGATTAACTAACATTTATAATTTGGAGACAGTGTTTTGAAAATAGTCAGGTTTTTTTTCCAACTATTGCCTGCATACAATCGTTGGAAATTAATACAATATTCCACTTTTTTTGTTATAACTACAGCACACCAGATGGCGTAATTTCACAGGATGCTTGAGACCGTTGTTTACTTAGAGTCTAGTAAGATATTTCATAATGTTTTGTCTTTGGATGTTTGCAAATGGTGTATACTAACCTTTACAAATTTTGGTTAAAAATTATTTCAAGAGTTAGAACTTGGTAGAGGGGTAGTGGGGGGGGGGGGGGGGGGGGGGGGGGGGGGGGGGGTGGTTGAGGCAACTGACAAAAATATACCAAACTGGGTGATGCATACATGTATCGGATTCAAAAGGTCCACAATAACCACTGATCCATGCTACAAATAAAGTTGTTTGGATTCTGCTGGCGTTGACTCCACAGGGCAGTATGGACATTTGATTCTGTGCAGTAAAAAACAAAATAAAACCAATAATAATGTGTGTACATATATTTATAAACCCTACATACCACCAGTATTTGTGGGTAGGCATACACCGAGTTATGGGGACACATTTTTTTTTTTTTTTAAAGATCTGAACAAGTTGTGGGTACATTTTCGTGTGCCCATAACATTTTGGGTCTCCAGTAAATGGATCTAGAGCTAGAATTGGGGTTAGGGTATAATGAAAGAAAATAGATAAGAAGACAAATTAGGGTGTTGTTAACAAATTTTAGGTCGAAAGAATTTTCAGAGTTTGAGTTTAGAAAGATTTTCTTTAAGCACACAAACCCTATGGAATGTCCCCATAACGTCATGTACTTGGGTGTTCGTGTACTACATAACCCTTCAGGACAGAAGCACAATAGGTGAACAACAGATCCTTTCAGTCCTTGGGCTTTCTTCTTTTGTTGAATTTTGTCCTCAGGCGTTAAAGTGAACACCTTTGGGGTTAAGTTGTAGTACAGGAACGGTAAACACAATAGGGTATCCTCGGTCGTTATGTAAAACACGACTACGTGCCAAAGGTGCTACATAAATGACAAATTTCAAATACCATCCCAGCTCCCTGGGGAGTATACAGCTCAATGCTGCCATTTCAGCACAAAACTCCGCCCTTCCCCATCTCCGTAAGTGGACCACGTTTTAGCCGCGCCCTTTGCAATTCAGCACACCAGCTGCGAGTAAGAATGATTAGCCTTCCAAATTATTTATATTAAGCGTACCACCCCACTCACTTGTTTCCGTTTGTCAGCTTGTTGAGAGAATCTCTTGAGATGGCGTGCCCGCAGGACAGACGGACTGGCGGGTTGGTCTCTGATGTCTGCTGTCGCAGGATAGGGCAGGCGAAGATGGAATGGTAGCGGTGGTTCTCCCCAAGATCAACCTCAATCTGAAGCGACAAAACAACAAATTTATGAATACCTGAGACAGTTCACCTATTCCTATTGGTTGAGAGACCCGCCAGGTGGGCAGTTTTAAACGGCTGATAAAACATTTTTTTACAGTTTTTAAACACTTTTCCGTTGCCTTATGAGATGTGGACGCCTGTGGAATCTGGTCACTTTAGCCATTTTATTGGTTAAAACCCCACACGCCATGCGCAATACCCCAAACAAGTCCATATTTCAGTCCCTAATTCATAGTCCCTAATTCATAGTCCCTAATTCATAGTCCCTAATTCATAGTCCCTAATTCATAGTCCCTAATTCATAGTCCCTAATTCATAGTCCCTAATTCATAGTCCCTAATTCATAGTCCCTAATTCATAGTCCCTAATTCATAGTCCCTAATTCATAGTCCCTAATTCATAGTCCCTAATTCATAGTCCCTAATTCATAGTCCCTAATTCATAGTCCCTAATTCATAGTCCCTAATTCATAGTCCCTAATTCATAGTCCCTAATTCATAGTCCCTAATTCATAGTCCCTAATTCATAGTCCCTAATTCATAGTCCCTAATTCATAGTCCCTAATTCATAGTCCCTAATTCATAGTCCCTAATTCATAGTCCCTAATTCATAGTCCCTAATTCATAGTCCCTAATTCATAGTCCCTAATTCATAGTCCCTAATTCATAGTCCCTAATTCATAGTCCCTAATTCATAGTCCCTAATTCATAGTCCCTAATTCATAGTCCCTAATTCATAGTCCCTAATTCATAGTCCCTAATTCATAGTCCCTAATTCATAGTCCCTAATTCATAGTCCCTAATTCATAGTCCCTAATTCATAGTCCCTAATTCATAGTCCCTAATTCATAGTCCCTAATTCATAGTCCCTAATTCATAGTCCCTAATTCATAGTCCCTAATTCATAGTCCCTAATTCATAGTCCCTAATTCATAGTCCCTAATTCATAGTCCCTAATTCATAGTCCCTAATTCATAGTCCCTAATTCATAGTCCCTAATTCATAGTCCCTAATTCATAGTCCCTAATTCATAGTCCCTAATTCATAGTCCCTAATTCATAGTCCCTAATTCATAGTCCCTAATTCATAGTCCCTAATTCATAGTCCCTAATTCATAGTCCCTAATTCATAGTCCCTAATTCATAGTCCCTAATTCATAGTCCCTAATTCATAGTCCCTAATTCATAGTCCCTAATTCATAGTCCCTAATTCATAGTCCCTAATTCATAGTCCCTAATTCATAGTCCCTAATTCATAGTCCCTAATTCATAGTCCCTAATTCATAGTCCCTAATTCATAGTCCCTAATTCATAGTCCCTAATTCATAGTCCCTAATTCATAGTCCCTAATTCATAGTCCCTAATTCATAGTCCCTAACTCATAGTCCCTAACTCATAGTCCCTAACTCATAGTCCCTAACTCATAGTCCCTAACTCATAGTCCCTAATTCATAGTCCCTAATTCATAGTCCCTAATTCATAGTCCCTAATTCATAGTCCCTAACTCATAGTCCCTAACTCATAGTCCCTAATTCATAGTCCTTAATTCATAGTCCTTAATTCATAGTCCCTAATTCATAGTCCCTAATTCATAGTCCCTAATTCATAGTCCCTAATTCATAGTCCCTAATTCATAGTCCCTAATTCATAGTCCCTAATTCATAGTCCCTAATTCATAGTCCCTAATCCATAGTCCTTAATCCATAGTCCTTAATCCATAGTCCTTAATCCATAGTCCTTAATCCATAGTCCTTAATCCATAGTCCTTAATTCATAGTCCTTAATTCATAGTCCTTAATTCATTGTCCTTAATTCATTGTTAATGCCCTCGTCTTCGGCTCAGGTCATAAACTCATCCATGAGCCGGTTTTAAATGTACATTTATGCAGCAATCAATGAGAATCTTGAACTTGTCCTCCTCAAGCATTCACTCTTATTAACCTTCTGTCTTGTAATAACAACAAGGAGATTCACCTTCCAGGCAATAAAATTACTTTTAATTCGCAAACGACAAACAGCTGGTGCTTTACGTTAACCCTAACCCCCTAGGCTCTCGCACTAGGAAGCATACCAAACCTAACAAACTTCAACAGCTCACACAGGTTCAGTAATTGTTGGTACCCTGTACTGAACCTAACAGTACTAAACCTGCCAAACTCCAACAGTTGAAGTTTTATTGACTTGGTACAGTGATAACTGGCCAGTGGTATTATGTGTTTTAGTGGGGACACACATACAAGGTGTAAGTGTACATACACTTACAGTTGACCAGGAACTGTGCCGTGACCATGTGGGTCACTCACGTATAAATGCCTGTGCATTCTCCAAATTTCTAACATTTTGACAAGTCTCATGCCTTTCTGTCCTGAACCTCACAGAATTCAACAGGGTCTCCCTGGGCCTTTGGTACTGAGTCAAACAAAGTCTAACAACAAGTTGTTACGGTTTGGTACCAAACCTGCCAAAACCTAGCAAAAGCTGCAGTTGGAGTTTGATGGGTTTGAGGTAGTTAGGGTTAAAGAGTGACGAGTGGTTATAATTTCCCCAATGAATAGAAGGGAAAAGCCAATCGTTGCTTTATAATTCAGTGTGACGAATAAAAATTTGGTGTTAAATAAAATAGGGCGTACTTGAAGAGGGCTACAAGAGTTCAGTGTAGCAGTTCTTGTTGTATTTTTCAAGACACTAATGTACCCTAACCCGGTTTTCCCTTCAGCCTTGTTCTATAGTTAAAATAACCAATGAGAAAATTTGTCAAAGAAAAAGACAAACGTTAACGACAGTTGGTTTCGAACCCCAGACCTTTCAATCCATAGCTCTCCTAGATCCTCTCTACCAACTATGCTATTGGCGAGTTGGTCGAGGAAAGTAATTCTTTACAGTTCTTTAATGTAGCCGAGTTGCCATTGCTCTTTCTCATGAATATACATTTACGCACCAACCGGTTGCTGAAAAAAATAATATCGAAAAATCGCTACACCGGTTTAACCGGTGTAGCACACCGGTTTAACCGGTGTAGCGGTTCACGATATTATTCTTCGAGGAAGACACTTGATACTAATAGTATCAAGTGTCTTCCTCGAAGAGTGGGAATTAGATGGACCGGCGGCTGAATATCTGTGGAACCCGCATTGTTCGCTCAAGCAGCGTCCCACTGTACTTACCGGAAGTTCGTCCTTTGCGCTCCACACCACTTGGCATTGTCTCTGCTGCATGACTTGTCTGATGTTCAGTAAGGATGGCAAAGCCACACAGCCGGCAGATATACTGTAAGGAATGAAGGAACAAAAAAAACTAGTAACAGTTCTGTAAAACTGTGGGAAAAGTATAGCTCAGCAAAGATTCCATGGAAATTGTTCACTCCCATTATAACTCTAACCACCCCAAAGAGTAATATGTGGAGTGCCGTGGTCTCGTGGTCTGGAGCATTGAATTTGTAATCTATAGGTAAAGCTGCAAGTTGTGGGTCCCTTGGGCAACGCAAGGCACTTTGCCACTTATTGCTTTTCTCCACCCAGGAGTCAATGGGTACCTGTCAGGGCAGAGATGGTTATTGTGGTTGATTTAGCTGCTTTGCGCCGAAATGGCAGCATTGAGCTGTATACTCCCAAGGGAGCTGAGAGGGTATTTGGAATGTTTCATGGGCCCAATGACCGGGGTAATAATGTGAGAGCGCCTTGAGTACCAGTCTGGGTAAATACGTGTGCTATATAAAAACTGGCTATTGTTATTATTATTATTCTACTGTAGTTGCGCAACTAATCAAATGAACACTAGGCGACTCTTTGCATAATTTCTTCCATCCATTTTGTTACCCTAACCATCCCAAACCCTCAAAAATCCCCTTTTCAAATTGCAGGATTTTGCAGGATTGAGGTCACTTGGAAGTTGATACATCGGAGGAATTTGCAGGATTGAGGGCGTTTAGCTTGCTATTGGAGGATAAGGCAAGATCCAGGACATAAGGCCTAAACTAAAGCTAGATGATTTTGCAGGATTGAGGTTACTTGGGTATTTATGCAAGAAGAAGTTGAATGCCGGTAATGTCATGGGACTAAATACCTGACAGTCAAGGGGCTTTCCACCGACAGACCCAGCAGGGCACATGCATCCTGAGTAAAGACATTACAGATGTCATCCCAGTGGATGGGATCTAGGAGATGAGAGTATGGCGTGTGCTCCAAGCCTTGGCGGATGAAGAGGAGGCTGCCCATTAACACCTGCAGCTCTGGCGACGTTGGGAAAAAAACACAACAAGTATTGGCTCTGATTAGTTTAAATCAGAGCTGTGCGGATACAAATGTTCACAACATGGTACAGATCACTACAGACGCCCAGACACCCCTCTGGTTAAAACCTTGTCGAGTCTGGTCTGGTCTGGTCTGGTCTGGTCTGGTCTGGTTTAGTCAAGTCTAGTTTGGTCAAGTCTGGTCAGGTCTGTGTGATCAGTTCTCGGTTTTTTATCTGGTGTGATCTGTAATGAACTGGTCTGGTAAGTAAGTTACATCTGGTCAGGTTGGTTATGAACACTTTCAGTCCGGCTTAATAGTCCGGCTTGGTCTTGTCTGGTCTTTGGTCTTTGGTCTTTGGTCTTTGGTCTTTGGTCTTTGGTCTTTGGTCTTTGGTCTTTGGTCTTTGGTCTTTGGTCTTTGGTCTTTGGTCTTTGGTCTTTGGTCTTTGGTCTTTGGTCTTTGGTCTTTGGTCTTTGGTCTTTGGTCTTTGGTCTTTGGTCTTTGGTCTTTGGTCTTTGGTCTTTGGTCTTTGGTCTTTGGTCTTTGGTCTTTGGTCTTTGGTCTTTGGTCTTTGGTCTTTGGTCTTTGGTCGGTCGGTCTGGTCGGTCTGGTCTGGTCTGGTCTGGTCTGGTCTGGTCTGGTCTGGTCTGCTCTGGTCTGGTCTGGTCTGGTCTGGTCTGGTCTGGTCTGGTCTGGTCTGGTCTGGTCTGGTCTGGTCTGGTCTTGTCTTGTCAAGTCTGGTCTGGTCTGGTCTTGTCTGTTTTACCTGGTCTGTTCTGGTTTAGTTTGATCAGGTTTGGTCTGTTCTGAACAATTTTAGTCTGGTTTATTCTGGTCTGGTCTGGTCTGGTTTGGCCTGGTCTTGTCTGGTTTTCATGGCATGTTGTGGTTAGTTCGATCTGGTCTGCTCTGAACAGTTGTGGTGTGGTCTGGGTTGATTTAGTTTGGTCTGATTTAGTTTGGTCTGGTCTGGTCTGGTCTGGTCTGGTCTGGTCTGGTCTGGTCTGGTCTGGTCTGGTCTAGTTTAGTTTGAATTAGTCAAGGTCCCAAACAAACAGTACCTAAACCTCAACTATTTCCCCTACAGTACACCAACCTTTCGCATGGCCATCGGCAAACTGGGAGAAGTTTCTTGCGAATATCAGCGCCTCCTGTTGTTTAGCCCCGCCTTGGCTGATCAGCTCAATGAAGCGCAACCGGTGTAGCTTGAATTCTAACGAGCTGTTCTGTGCTTGAAGCTGCTCCCTGTGTCTGGCTGCCCAACTGAGACCAATCAACAAGAACAAAAATCATATAGGGGAAACAAACTTAGCTGAAAAGCAAATTTAAGTAACTCCAAATAAATTCATCTTCACTGTAGATGTATCAGTATACAAATAGAGTGGCTTACAGTGGAATGGGAAGAATATTATTTTAAGCTAAATTTTAGACTTTAAAATTTCACGAGGCAAAGCCGAACATTTTTAAAAGTCCAGATTCTACCAAGCGATAATATTCCTCTCATTTCACAATTTAAAGCCACTCAATACTTGTTTTATATAACCGACATCGCCGCGCCATGATTGTGTGCGGTTGCAGCACAAGTCGGGTCACAATCTTCTTCCCGGGTTTTGGAGTAAGGGTCAACTGTTCAAAAACCGTGGGAACAAGGAACATGTAGACAGCCACTATACGACTCTATACATGACCACAGAGCACAACCAGAGATCGATTGAATTTTGTTTACAAATGTTATCCCTATACATCAGGAATGAGACCATTTCTGCAGCAGCTCGAGATAAGCGCAATTTGGTCTCTACTTCACAGAGTACCCATTTTAATATACTCCTGGGTGAAGAGAGGCAATTGTAGTAAAGTGTCTTGCCCAAGAACACTAGCACGTACAGTTCAAACCCACGTACCATCAAACATAAGTCAAACACCGTAGCCATTAGACCACAGTACCTCACGGACATGGTCTTCTCCTTAATAAATGTAAGTTAAAGTTAAAGCACATCTGTACTGTGGTTAAGAATTTCTAGATTTCACATGCATACTTACGCCATTGCTGGCCGAAGATCTTTCCGTTTCAGAGCTTCTAAGATTTGATTAATTTCGATGAAGGGCTCCTTGGCTGAGTCCAACATGTCTAGATCAGCCTCCTGATCGATAAAGAAAGAGGTGTCATTTATTCATGTATGCAAAGACAATAGTGCAGGAATCAAGCTGTAACCAGGGATGTAGTCGAGTCCATCACAAGTCCCTGCAAGTCCCTGTACGTCCCTGCAAGTCCATCACAAGTCCTCCAGTTGCAATTCCAATTGCAAGCTATTCAAATCAGCTTTGACAAAAGCATTGCTTTGTCATTGTTCATCCAGTTACTTGTGACTGCCTTTATGAAGGGACTTGTGACTAGGGATGCAACGGTTACACGGTTACACGATTAACCGACCGTTCAAACGGTTACACGGTTACATTTTTCCGGTTCGGTTAACCTTTTTGGTGTTTTTTTTTGTTTTTTTGTTTTTTTTAATACAAAAAACCTACCAATTGTCAACTTTGTCCGAGTTTCGTTGGAGCTTTGGTTGGGAAGAGGGATGGTTTCGTTGGAGCAGGTCACAAATAGTACAACTGATTAAATTGTGTATGGACTGATAGCTTATCTAACATATAGTCGGCCTACATTACACAAATTGATGCAGACAATTAGCAATCGCAGAACTGCTCAAATTAGAAGCGCTAATTAGATATGCATTACAGGCCCAGGCAATTTTTTTTTTTTTTTTTTTTTTTTTAATTTAATCTTTTTTTTTAATGTTTTTTTATTTTATTTTTTTATATTGCTACGGTTACGGTTAACCGTAACCGTAAAACGAACGGTTACACGGATAATTTAATAACCGCAAACTGACTGGCTTCACGAAAGGACTTGTGAACGGACTTGCAGGGACTTGCAGGGACTTGCAGGGACTTGACTACAACCCTGGCTGTAACATAGTTCATCATTTTTATTTAGTGGGCTGTTTTATTGAAGAAGCAAAATTTTGATAAACACCCAATAACCTCAGTCTTATGAAATCATCTAGCATCAGATTGGGTCTGATGACCTGAATCCTCAATTTTCTACTAGAGTTAAAGTCCTCTGGTGCCCTCAATCTTCCAAAGTCCCTCAATCCTCTAAATTACTCCATTTAGCAGAGGGTTTTAGAGAATTTGGCAAGGTTAGAGGATAAACAATGTGTATAAATGGGAAGTCACTAAAAACTAACCAGTGTAGCGGTTCTTGTTGTATTTTTAAAGAAACTTATGTACCCTAACCCGGTTTTCCCTTCAACCTTGTTCTATGATTAAAATAACCCATAAGAACATTTGTAGAAGAAAAAGACAAACGTTAACAACAGTCAGATTCGAACCACAGACCTTTCGATCTATCGCTCTCCTCTTTACCAACTATGCTATTGGTGAGTTGGTTGAGGAAGCCGTTCTTTATAATTCTTTATAATTCTTTATAGTTCTTTAACGTATACAAATGAGTTGCTATTACTCTTTTTCATGAATATACATTCACGCACCACTAAGCTACTGGAAAAAAAAAAACTGAACCGCTACACCGGTTAGTTTTAAGTGTCTTCCGTATAAATGTGCACTATTCATACATACCTCTGTCAGATTTTCAGCTATGTCCAGCATACCCTGCCGCAAGAAGTGTTCACAGATGACCTCATTGAGAAGTCGCATTCTCTCCGGTGACTCAAACGTCTGCTCAGCGTTCAGCTGAATCAGCTCACTGGCGAAATTCTGCAGAGAGATCATCAGAGTGGTAACATTCAAATAACACAGCTAGTATCCGATTTAACCCTAACCCTGCTGAATCCAACGGGATCCAACCATTTGAGACATTTCCATTGGAACCCGTTGGATTTAGCAGGGAAGTCATTTGATATATTCCAGAAGGCATTCAGAATCGCATTATGTTGAGTTACTGGTAAACAAGGCTAAACAGCAAAAACACCACCAACAAAAAGGTTGGATCATGCTGGATTTAGCAGGCAAGTCATTAACCAGTTCACGCCGGAGTATGTATACACACGCAAGGTTTTTCCCAGATTCAAAACAGATGACGAATAAAAAAGTCACGAGCAAGGCCAGAAATGTCTGTCAGCAGTGAGCAAGGCCAGAAATGTCTGTCAGCAGCGAGCAAGCCTGAAATGCGTGGGTGTGCTTCCCGGTACCATCGGCCTGAACCCGCCTCGGATCAAGTTTCGTTAAAAATAACCCCGCGTCTGGCTTGGTGAATGTTACAATAATCGCTGCACGAACTGGTTAAAGAACTGAATAATTACTGTCCTCGACCAACTCGCCAATAGCATAGTTGGTAGAGAGGAGAGCTATATGGATCGAAAGGTCTGTGAAATGAAATAATCTCGGTGCGAACTGGTTAATGTTAAGACTTTGGTGGGTTGGACTGTGTTGGATTGAGCAGTAAACTTAAAGTCATAAATGTGCGAGTCACAGTTGGACTATGTTGGATTTAGCAGGCAAGTCCTAGGGAACCATTAGGGGGTTAATATTCAAAACTGTAACTTGACTAAATATTTGAATATATATATGAAATATGTATGAATTATTCATACATTGTTCACACGGTGAGACAATGCAATTAATGAGTTTCTGAAGATTATACCATTGAAGAGATTGGGGGGAGTACATAAAACATACAGGGTGAACAACAGAGCGATGAACACAAAATGGTGGTTTTTTTCCACTTCATTCATCAAAATCAACATTTCTGCGAATGAAACCTGAAACTGTAGGTATTAAAAATGTCATTTATGACCAAAAAAAATAAAAATCACATTTTGATGAAATGTTCACCCTCTCCACGTTGAGCGGGCCTTTACATGATAATCGACAGACAAAATACCCCTTTTTGTGGAGCCAGTCACATTATGTGACCTGCTCCCACGAAAACGGCGTAAAGTCGAGCTATGCTATAATGAGTTATGATTGAAAATAGCCGATTTGACAGTGGGGAATTATTTTTAAGGTTTTGGCATGATACAATTCCTACATACGTTTCCTTCCAAGTATTTTTTGCAAAGGATTAGCAGAAAAAATCTAAATTTGATTCTACTGAGCGTAACAAAGAAGTAAAATGTAGCGAAATTAATGAAAATATGAAAATATCATGATAAAATTATCGTATTTTCACATCAAAAATCATGGCCTATTCAATAAATTATACATCATTTCGAAGCTAAGAATTCAAGGAATCTGAAAATACCAATATCTTAAAATATCAAAATGTCAACTTTACTCTGATTTCTTGGGAACAGGTCATATATGTGACCTGTCACCACAAAATGAGAGTAAAGTCGCACAATGTGATTTGGAGATAATGCCATCCAAAGTCAAAATATGAAGGGGTGGTCAATTTTGAAAATTTTCGTAATTTGGAAAGCCTAAGTCCTCCTTTAAAACATATTCCTATTTTTGGGGTGCAATCAGATGATCGAAAACCTCTTAAATTACGTGATTTTTAGTAGTGTTTGCATAGTTAGTGTTTGGATTAAAGTCCATTAGTGGTCTAATTAACACGATAATTAAATATGCAAATTAGGTCTTCATAACTGTCCCATGTTTTCGACATTTTGAGATTTCGTTGATTATCCCTAACTCCCTCACCATTGTTATTAAACAATAGAATTCCTTCAAAATCCTCCAACTTCCTTTGTTGTGTAGGGAGTTAGGGTTATACAATAGTTTGTATGTGTGGGAATTTTCAAGAAGAAATAATGACTAGAACATAGCCGTTGTTATGCTCAACCGAACCTTACTTGTCCTGTTTGGCAATCTTTTGTGTGTTTTGTTTAGGATGTTTATAAAGTAAGTTTTTCTCACAAACACGTTTTGTGAAACCCGTCACTTTCTGGAGCGCTGTTTGCATAGTTAGTGTTTGGATTAAAGTCCATTAGTGGTCTAATTAACACGATAATTAAATATGCAAATTAGGTCTTCATAACTGTCCCATGTTTTCGACATTTTGAGATTTCGTTGATTATCCCTAACTCCCTCACCATTGTTATTAAACAATAGAATTCCTTCAAAATCCTCCAACTTCCTTTGTTGTGTAGGGAGTTAGGGTTATACAATAGTTTGTATGTGTGGGAATTTTCAAGAAGAAATAATGACTAGAACATAGCCGTTGTTATGCTCAACCGAACCTTACTTGTCCTGTTTGGCAATCTTTTGTGTGTTTTGTTTAGGATGTTTATAAAGTAAGTTTTTCTCACAAACACGTTTTGTGAAACCCGTCACTTTCTGGAGCGCTGTAAAATGTATTTATCGCAAAACCCTCAAGTGGATACCATTGGAAAGCTCTCTTTTTTAAGAAATTGAAAATACCAATATCTCAATTTTCAATTTTTCTGAATTTACTCTCATATTGTGGTGACAGGTCACATATACAGTACTGGTTCACTGACCTTATCAATGGCCTTGCCAACTTTGGAGACGCTACTATGGATGTCCTTATGCTCATTGCTGACTCGGGACAGTATGTCTTTGGTTCTGTTTTGGGCCGAGCTGAGAATCAGCTGATGTACTCTGTTCAACTCAGCATGCTTATCCGCTGCAAGAAAAACAATTAACAATTATTAACAATAATTGTGTAGAAAGCAGTAAGAGTTTCAAAGTTTGACATTTTAAATATTATTTACTGTGTACTACGAGTACGAATACACACCCCCTCCCCTAGCCCTAGAACTATGGGCTACCGACGTCCGCAGGGCTGAGCCCTATACCTATAGACCAGACAAGACCAAAGAGTTTTTTTACAGGTTAACCGACGTTACAAAATATAAAACCGTGGACAAACTACAGGCAATTACTCCCAAACTGCTGCACGGTCTACCTCCAAACAAATGTTTTTGGAGTATTTTATCAACTCACCCAGCCGCTGCGCCAATAAAACCGGTCGAATCTCGCCCAATTTCTTTTTAAAAAAGTGAAAACTATCCCCGTTCTGCAAACGCGAGTGTTACAAGATGGTGGATAACCGTACCGTACCGTAACTCCAGCCGCTAGCCGGGGTCAGTGCAGACAAATCACATGGCTTCTGTTAACAATGACCAGGTTGTTTTCCAAACCCTGGCTTCTGTTGTGTGCGACTCTGGCACATTGCTAAACTGTATGAATGAGGGCTCGCAAGATGAAGCTTGTGTTTTGGAAACGGCAAATGCGGCTGCGGCTTTAAATTACGCACGAGTCTATGGTATTTTGTGTACTAGACATAGACTCGTGCGCAATATAATGCCGCAGCCGCATTGGCAATTAGCAATGCGCCAGAGCCACAAAGAACCAAAGCCAGGGTTTGGAAAACAGCCTGGTCATCGTTGACATTGACATGTGATTGGTCCGCACTAACCCTGGCTAGCGGCTAGGGTTACGGTACGGTTATCCACCATCTTGAAGTTGTAACAATCGCGTTTGCGAAAAACAGGGATAGTTTTTACCCTTTTTTACAGAAATTGGGCGAGATTCGACCGGTTTTATTGGCGCAGCGGCTGGGCGAGTTGATAAAATACTGGAGGTACATGTAGAACGTGCAGCAGTTTGGGAATGGGAGTAATTGCCTGTAGTTTGTCCATGGTTTATATTTTTTAACTGCAGTTAACCTGTAAAAACCCTCTCTATCTATGGGGCTCCACCCTGCAGGCCCCCCCCCCCCCCCCCCCCCCCCCCTAGTTGCGATAATCGTAACCCTCCATCCTCCCGACGGTCGAAGACCGGAGGGTTACAAGACAACTAGTGTAAAAAAACGGGAAGTTGCAATTTCGACCATTTTTGCCAGACTAGTCACCAGATTTGCCGGATTTTAACCACTTTTAAAGATCATGACACACATTTCAAGAACACATATTTGATCTGCAATGTGTAATGACTCCGCTCATAACACTCTAAACATCATTGAGAAAATATTTTGGGGATAAAATGACAAAAACTTACCAGAGACTGAGCGAAATTCTCACCAAACGATGTTTACATTTTGTTTACATTTCGTTTACAATCTCGACCAATCAGCGTAAACCAAGGAAAGACAGACTGGGTGGAGCTTCGGCTGTACACCAGTTATTCCCGCTTGCAAACTCACTGCACGCGCGTGTTTATTGTGTTCACGAGTCGTATATGGCGTTCTAATCGCCTGGTATTAACTCGTATTCACTGCACCAGTGGTGAACTCGAGGTGAAATGTTGTTCTCCATGTTCACGACTTCATAAACGAATTAAATACTCGCGCATGCTTGTTGGTTCACGTATGAGTTCTTATAGCCGACTACAGCTATAGACTTGCGTTGTCGTAAGGTGTGAAGAAAAGTGTCCCATGGTACAATATACGCTTCCTTTATGTCTTTATTTACAGTTCAATCAAGTAGAATCAATTGCAGAAATGAGGTTTTGATGTACAGATGTAAGATGGAAGTAATGAAGTACTGAAGTACGGTATAATGAAGTATGGAAGGAAGTACGGAAGGAAGTACGGAAGGAAGGTTTTGCTGGAAAACAACAAAATATAAGGGGAAATTATAAACTAATATAAATGGTAGAATAAAGTAAATTGGGTACACAAAAAGGAAATAAACAATTAGATATTAAACTAGTAATAATTAAACTATAAGATAATGGAGAAAAACTATGTACTTACTACGCTGGGGTTGTTGCCAAAATCGGGTATCTAATGGTGTGTAAAAACTAATGGTGTGTAAAACTAATGGTATAAAAACAGGTGTGGTAGGTTTGGACACTAGCAACAGAATGGTGGGAAAATGGGCTAAAACTATGGTCAATGCACAGACAGTGTCCCAACAGGGTAAAATTATGGCACCTTAGGGAATGGTTTGCTCTGGAGTTGGGGGAGGTTGCTATGGGGACCGCCACCCAGGCCTGGCAGAGTTGGGCAAAACAAGGTCGTGCAGGGATCGGGGACTGTGGTCAAGGGATCTTACACTAAATTGTACATCTAAATTGTACATGTACATGATCTAAGCTAGATAATGAGGATAACATAATTTCTAAACCTATAGATGATTAAATGGTATTAATTAAAGACAAAATAATAAGAAAAGGTAAATAATACACAACGTCCGCTACACCGACCCCGATGACATATCTGATTGTGTCATCCACGAAAGTCAAGGACAGTTGTGCTCTAAATCTCCCTATAAAATACTAAGCAGATTTAAGATGAAGAAGACTAGTTCCTAAATGTAAGGAAACTTTAAAGGCTGATTAGCTTCCACTAATAACTAAGTGTTATCATTATCGTCCTCATCCTGGCCGGTATCAGTCGTCGCAGTTGGTGGTGTCAACTCGGCTTCAAGAAGACAGATCTTGTCAGTAGGTCTAACATACACTCCGGCTTGGGCTTTGACACGCACGGAGCGGACATATCCATCTTTCCCTGGGTGCGTGGCCACAATAAGACCAAAAGGCCATTTGCTGCGTGGGGTGCTCTCGTGACGGATCAAAACAAGGTCTCCAATCTGAAGATTTCTCTGCGGGTGTAGCCATTTCTGGCGGTGCTGCAGTGATGGGAAGTATTCCTTCAACCATCGGGTCCAGAAGACATGCGAGGTACTGGACCTGGCGCCAGCGTCTCTTATAGAGATCCTTGGTATTGAAGTGTCTAGGTGGTAGGGTCTGACCAGATCGAAGGAGTAACAGGTGGTTGGGTGTGAGAGGTGAGGCATCTTTGGGATCCTTAACTGACAGAGACTTGCCAGCTAGGGTGGTTGTGTCAGTCAGCTTGAGAGCTCTCATGCGCAACAACTGTTTCACACGGAGGACCCAAGCCACTGCTCTCTTCAGAGCGTACCAGGATGAGAAGCGGCCAATCAAGTCATCCATAGGATCGGACATTGGTGTGGTGTTGGTATTGGTCGCGTATATCAGTGGTTCTTTCTTAACCTCAGCCTCTTCTTGCAGCTGAAGGGACTTGAGATCTGGTTGAACTGGCCAAGCATCTTCCTCTTTCAGTAGAAAGGCTGGACCATTCAACCAGCGTTCACAGTCGATAAGTTGTTGGGCTGCCATTCCCCTTGATACGTCATCTGCTGGATTTGAGGCAGAATCAACATGTCTCCACTGGTTTGGAGAGGATTGATCTTGGATCATGGCGATTCGATTGGCGACATAGGTCTGAAACTGCTTATCTTCATCGCTAAGGTATTGGAGGACAATCATGCTATCAGACCAGAAGATAGACTCTGCAAATTGTAATTGCATATGGAGTTTGATCATTCTGTCAAGCTTCACAGACACGACTGCCGCGGCCAGCTCCAGTCTAGGTATAGTAGCCGTCTTAAGCGGCGCAAGTTTAGCTTTAGCCATCACGAATGAGCAGTGATTTCGACCGTCGGTGTCGGTAAGACGTAGGTAGCTGACGGCACCGTAACCTCGTTCGGACGCATCTGCGAAATGATGTAACTGTGCCTTGACAATGGCTTCACTGTGGACAGGTTTAACACATCTGGGTACCTTCATTCCTTCTATCAACGGCAGATCTGTTAACCACCGTTTCCACTGCTCGAGAATGGTGCTGGGAATAGGGTCATCCCACCCTATCTTAAGGCGGCAGAGTGTCTGGAAGATCATCTTTGCCTTTAGGACGAAGGGGCTGACAAATCCAAGTGGGTCGTATATTGAGCTTGTGACGCTCAGCAATCCTCTTCTGGTATCGGGTTTCTCTTTTAGGTTGGTGTCAAATCCAAAGGTGTCAGTCTCGATCTTCCAAAGTACTCCCAATGCTCGCTCGGAAGGAAGTAGTTCCTTATCTAGGTCCATAGACATGACAGCCTTTGCACACTCGGCCTGGGGTAGTGACTTCAACACGGTACGAGAGTTACTTAACCACTTGGTCAGTCGGAATCCTCCACGGGCTAGCAACTCACGTAACTGACTGACTAGTCGAGTGGCTTCATCTTCGGAAGAAACAGATTTGAGGCAGTCGTCAACATAGAAGTTTTGATCTATGGTCTCAATGGTGGCGGTGTCGTACAACTCACGGTAATCTTGTGCTACACGCTTCAAGGTGAAGTTAGCACAGCTTGGACTCCAAACTCCTCCGAACAAGTGAGCTGTCATCCGGTACATCAGTGGTTGGGACTCGATATCGTCCCCCTTCCACCAAAGGAAACGAAGGGCGTCTCGGTCAGCCATGGACACACGAACCTGATGAAACATGCCTTCAATGTCGGCCATGAGAGCTATGCGTTCTTGTCGGAAACGTAGAAGAACTCCAATCAGCTTGTTTGTCAGGTCAGGTCCTTGATAGACGGTGTCATTAAGTGAGGTACCTTGGTACCGGGCGGCGCAGTCATATACAATGCGAACCTTGTCTGGTTTACGCGGGTTGATCACAGGATGATGTGGGAGGTACCAGACACAGCCATCTCTTCGATCAATGTCCTCCGCAGGAACTGGCTCTGCATATCCCTTCTGAAGAAGATCATGGATGCCGCTGGTGTACTTCTCCTTGAGTGAGGGATCCTTGGAAAGACGCTTACCCAACAATTTAAGTCGGTGTTCTGCCATCAACCTATCATTAGGCAAATGTGGTGGTCTTTCCTTGAATGGAATGTCCATGGTGTAGTTTACTCCGTCACGGTGCAGTGAGTTCTCCCAAATTGAAAGAACTTTCTTTTGGCTGACAGACATCGTCTCGTTGTCACTGCCCACAGGTTGTACGTCATCAATCCTCCAAAATCTTTCAACCTGGCGTTGAAGATCCATGTCTGGGTTGACAAAGTAGGAGGATGAAGACTTGGGCCTCTTCTGGTGTGTTACTGGACCATTTAGGGTCCATCCCAAAGCGGTCTTGGTAGCATAAGGTTCGCCTTTTGAGCCAGCGCGAACCTCCCTAGGTATCATTATGTCTGGGACGTCTTGTCCAATAAGAAGGTGTACATCGTCAATGTCGACATCTGGTATCGGTAAATCACTAAGGTGTGGCCAGACACTCAAGTCTTCCTGCACTGCAAGACTGTTGAGGCCAATGTTCAGCTGGGGCCTTGTAAGAACAGCTGGCAACGGAAAAAGGTGAGTGTCGTCAAGGTCAGCCACTTCGAGGTGGACAACATTGGTGCATACTTGGACCTCTTTCTGGTCGAGTGTGGTAAGACGGATGGTATCCTCCTTCCCACAGACACCTAGGCGGCGCGTCAGGTCCTCAGAGCAGAAGCTCTGCGTTGAACCGGTATCTAGCAGGGCGTATGTTTTCACAAAGTGATGTTCTCCTTGACTCCTGACCTTGACAGGAACGATGGGTAATGCGACCTTTCCAGGGCCGACCCCGGTGGAATTACAGACGACCGTGGGATTATCTGCGGGTTGTACCTGGGATGAGCTTGAAGACCCACTCGTCATAGATTGGCCATAGTCGGCAGCAGTCCCTGTGGACGGGATGTTGTTCTGTGGGCGCGGTAGGTGCAGGTACTTGTTGTGTTTTTTGCCGCATCCTTGGATTGAGCACACATAGGGTCGTGGGCAGTCCTTACCCAAGTGCCCTGGCTTGTAGCAGTTTACACACAGTTTCTTGCTCTGCACAAAGGTCAGCCGATCCTTAACTCTGAGCATCTTAAATGCATCACATTGGTTAAGGTGATGGGATTGTCCGCAACTGGGGCAGGGGTCATAAGGTGATGATGAGGCTGGCCTTGTTCTGGGTTTGACGTAAGCATTTGTTGCCGCAGATGTGGTTTGGACGCCAAAATTCGTCCGTTGGCCACTCGTCTTGTTGAACTTTGGCTTGGTGTCTCCTTTGGCTGATCCCCTCTGGGTGATTTTGCCAAAGACTGGGTCTCGAACCTCCTCAGCCGCCCTTGTAACAAACTGCATGACGTCATCAATATTTGGGGGTCTTGATTTGGTAATCTTTATGTTGTGTACCTCTCGTAGCCATCTGGCTCTCAGGTGGTATGGTAGCTTGTCAACAATGAGAAGTAGACTGGTTCTGTTGTTCAATTCATTGAGATACCCCATGGTGTCAAGGGTCTCGCGACAGCATCTTAAGTCATCGGCGAGATCTTGCAGAGATTCGTTGTCTGTGACATTGGGCCTCGTTGTGACCTTGTCAATCCATGCTTGTGATATAGTGTGCTCATCGCCATATCTCTCCTTGAGAAGTTGGAGTGCGAGGGCATAGCCCTCTGTAGGTTCTTTCACGGTGCAGCACTGGAGAAGTTGTCTTGCCTTACCGGTGCAGTACTGGAGCAGGCGCGTCAATTTAGCACCGTCGCTTACCGTCTCCCTCGCAACAGTGTTCTGGAACGCTCGAAAGAATGTCCAGTATCTGAGGGGATCGCCATCAAACGTTGCGAGTTCCACCTTAGGAAGTTGAAATGCGTCCACCAGGGATTGTTGATGAACGCGCGTGTCACTGATCAGTTTGTGTAGTAGATTTCCCATGTCAGGTTGGTATGATGTAGCAGCAGCAGGTGTGGGAATGGAAAATGGTGTTGGCGTATAGCTGGGCTGTGCAGACTGGTATGGGGTGTGTACATATTCCAGAGGGCGCTTCGGTGTAGGTTGAAGTGTAGGGTTGGGTTTGAAGCACACGTCTGAAGTTGTGTTCTCAGCCTCAGCATACGTCTGGGCCAGGGCATCGGCTCTGGCGTATTTAACCTTCAGCTCGATTTCGCGTTTTCGTTGTTGTAATTGGAGCTGACGCTGTTTGATCTCCATTTGAACTTGGACCTCACGCCGTTGGATCTCCATTTGAACTTGAAGAGTTTCAAGTTCAAGGGCATTTTGCTCGTCCAGGGCCTTGGCCTCTGCCGCAAGTGCAGCTCTTTCTGCTCTGGCTCTTACGTGGGCACTCGAGGTCGACGACCTCACTGATGAAGTAATTGATCCGGCACGTGAGGGTTGGTGTGATCGGTAACTGTGCTGGCTTGCAGAGTCACCGACGTTTATTTCATCTTGAGTAAATTCATCCTGTCCTTCTGGGGGATCTCCATCACCACGGTTCTCATTATTGTTATTCATAACGAAAGAGTCTCATAGAATTCCAGTTGAAACGTACAAAACTAATATAGCCGACTACAGCTATAGACTTGCGTTGTCGTAAGGTGTGAAGAAAAGTGTCCCATGGTACAATATACGCTTCCTTTATGTCTTTATTTACAGTTCAATCAAGTAGAATCAATTGCAGAAATGAGGTTTTGATGTACAGATGTAAGATGGAAGTAATGAAGTACTGAAGTACGGTATAATGAAGTATGGAAGGAAGTACGGAAGGAAGTACGGAAGGAAGGTTTTGCTGGAAAACAACAAAATATAAGGGGAAATTATAAACTAATATAAATGGTAGAATAAAGTAAATTGGGTACACAAAAAGGAAATAAACAATTAGATATTAAACTAGTAATAATTAAACTATAAGATAATGGAGAAAAACTATGTACTTACTACGCTGGGGTTGTTGCCAAAATCGGGTATCTAATGGTGTGTAAAAACTAATGGTGTGTAAAACTAATGGTATAAAAACAGGTGTGGTAGGTTTGGACACTAGCAACAGAATGGTGGGAAAATGGGCTAAAACTATGGTCAATGCACAGACAGTGTCCCAACAGGGTAAAATTATGGCACCTTAGGGAATGGTTTGCTCTGGAGTTGGGGGAGGTTGCTATGGGGACCGCCACCCAGGCCTGGCAGAGTTGGGCAAAACAAGGTCGTGCAGGGATCGGGGACTGTGGTCAAGGGATCTTACACTAAATTGTACATCTAAATTGTACATGTACATGATCTAAGCTAGATAATGAGGATAACATAATTTCTAAACCTATAGATGATTAAATGGTATTAATTAAAGACAAAATAATAAGAAAAGGTAAATAATACACAACGTCCGCTACAGTTCTTGTGCGATAAACAATGTCCTTACCGCACGGCTAACTCGACTGTACGCGTGCGTCGTGGTGTGTAGCGATAAAATTCACGGTGAACACGATAAACAAGGCGCGATTGGAATGAGCGCCGAGACAATTCCAAGCACATCCTAGACTTGATGACAAGTCGTTAGATAGTCGGATTTCATCCGTGTATTTCAGTCGAAATTCATCGGCACGGCTGGTTTAAGACTAGTAACGTGCCGAGTTGCGACAGATCTAACTTCGAACTCTGCAAATTGGGAACGAGGCAACCGCAACCTCCCCCGTGTATATACCGAGTGGACCGCTATTACCGACTTGGCACCAAGTCTAAGCACATCCGTGCATTGATTCTGCAAGCGGGAATAGCCGGTTAGCGGTGTACAGCCGAAGCTCCACCCAGTCTGTCTTTCCTTGGTTTACGCTGATTGGTCGAGATTGTAAACGAAATGTAAACAAAATGTAAACGTCGTTTGGTGAGAATTTCGCTCAGTCTCTGGTAAGTTTTTTGTCATTTTATCCCCAAAATATTTTCTCAATGATGTTTAGAGTGTTATGAGCGGAGTCATTACACATTGAAGATCAAATCTGTGTTCTTGAAATGTGTGTGTCATGATCTTTAAAAGTGGTTAAAATCCGGCAAATCTGGTGACTAGTCTGGCAAAAATGATCGAAATTGCAACTTCCCGCTTTTTTACACTAGTTGTCTCGTAACCCTCCGGTCTTCGACCGTCGGGAGGATGGAGGGTTACGATTATCGCAACTACCCCCCCCCCCCCCCCCCCCTACAAAAAAACCTAAAAACAAATCAAAACAAATCAAAACAACAACAAATTATTTCTTGGAGATATTTGATATGGATGTGTTATTTAAATTTGAAGTTCACCCCTGTTTTCCCTCGATCATCTGCATTAAAACAAGAATCTCAGTCCTTGACCAGTTTATCACGAATTGCGTGCAACAACACCAGGATCAAAATGGCGATATAATGATTCTCACCACCCAACAACTCTTGTCTTATGTTACTCAAGCTGTCTATCAGTTCCTCTAGAGTACGCGCAGAATGAGCTTTGATTCCATCAAATTTTCCAAGAACTTTATCAACTTCTTTTTGCACACTCAGGCAGGCGTCCATGCTTGCTGAAGATTTTCTCCTTTGTTTACTACTTCCGGCGACATGAAAGCAATAAATATAAATTAACGTGACGCGTAGCGACCTCCAGATATTTATATTAGCGCCCTCTATGGTACAAGCTGTCATCTTATTTTCCAAGTACAAAATGACCGAAATGTATCTATTTAGTTATCTATCTAATTATTATTATAAATATAATTAAATAAATAATTAAATAGATACATTTCGGGCAATTAAGGAAATGAAAAAATTAAGAAAACTATATGGGAACTCAAAAGTAAAGGTAATTGTAAAGAAAGTTAATACAGGGAAAATCAATAAAAAAACCATTTTATTTTGTTCTTTGCCATGATGATTTCAAGTGAGAATAATTTCAGGAAATAAATTCACTAAAACTCCAGGAAATTTCCATGGATAGGATATTTCAGTAAATCTCATCAAGAAAACGCAAATCCGAAAAGATTCAATGTTAGGAAATATAGTTTAGACCATACACTACAGCAAATTAGAATTTATAACACAAAATTATAATGCGAGACGTTTAAAAAAAAAGTATTTAAAACAAATTGGACATTCCGCTGACAAGTTATGCTGTAAAAGTTTGCATTTTATTTAGTAAAATACTGAGAAAAAGATTTGTATTCATGAAAATTACAGACGCCAATTAATTTTCCTTTAAACCCTTTTATTCCACGATTAGTATATTGTGTTTTAAAGGCATTACACAGTATTTGCAAACATCAAAAACAAACCTATTGAATTATTATGAAATAGCTTACTTCACTCTAAAGGGATCGTATACGTTTGGTAATTACTCCAAAAATTATCGGCAATAAAAACTTACTTGGTAAGAAGTAGAGCAGCTTTGGATAGTATAATGCATTTTTTGAAACTTTTCACTTCGAAGTACTGCGGTTATGGATATCACTTTTTATCCCCAAAAATTTGAATCTGAGAAGCGTTACTGCAGTGACGTTTCTCAGAGTGTGTATTCCAATGCAGATTATTCTTCCTGCGTGGACAAAACCGCTCCAGATTTTCGGCAATATCTCAAAATCGCTACCACCTTTTGAAATGAATTTTTACAGGTTAGTTTTATGGTATATATCTATAACTATATAGGATTTAAACCAACAGTGGGTTCCAATTACCAAACGTATACGATCCCTTTAAGTGAATAACAGTTTCAAGTATCCTGTGAAATCACGGCACCTGATGTGATGTGGTTTTCAAGAAAAGTGTTTTGTTTTTTTAACACCCGACTATTTTCAAACACTGCCCCCAATTATTAAATTTAGTTTGTCCATATTTTATTTGCAATAATATTGCCCATTCGTGAATGGGTGCAAGCTAACTAGTCCGGTTTCCTATTCTGACCTTTATAAATTGCTGTTTCGTCTATTAAGGAACCAGACTAATAATACAACATTATGTTTTTGGTCCTCAGTGTGACTGGACCAACAAGCTTTCGGGCTACAGTGTTTGAGTACACTTTTGTTGACCCTGGCCATCACAGATTGGTTTATATGTTTTGTTTGTCTTCATCCTCTATCCCATTCCCTGTACTAGTTAGTTCCCCTAATGTATTGTTCACTTGTTCTATTGGCCGAATAAAGAGTAAGAATAAGAATAAGCATCTATGAAAATTGTTAAAACAGGTCAGCCTCAAAACATTCACTAAACATGTATAATAAATATGAATCCCCTAACCCATTCATTTTTTTAAATTACAGCAAAAGCAAATGGTGTATATTATAACACCTCACTCACAGATTCTGTGTCTTGATTGGCCGAGAGCGCGGCACGTGTCACTTGCTATTTTTACTATTTTGTACCATGGAGAAATAAGACTATCCAAAAAGACTATACCACGCAAAAAGGACTATGCGCATAGCATGCAACACACGAATATGCGCATAGCAACGAAAGCGTGACTGAAACCCAGACGTGTGTTTCGGTGCATTGCGTAAACATTGCTATATCACCTTCGCACCCGTTCATCAAGGCAACAAAGTACACGTATGATCGAGAGACGTATAATTCGGAGATTTTGTGTCATTACTATACTTTCAGGAAGCTTAAATTGTGCAGAATATGTGAGTGAGGTGTGAACAAATATTGACTGCTTTATTTCGCGGTATAGTAAAACTAGCCTCCCTCGGTGATCCATGGAGCATTCTATTTTCCCTATACTATACCACTCAAAGCAGTCAATATTTGTATACTATCTTTAAAATATGTGAGGCGTTATTGCAAAATGAGACGAAACTGGGCACAATTAAGAAATATATTATATTTTCAGATTTATTGATATTTATAATCTTTAGTATGCCTACTCTATAATTTGGACAGAAATGGTACGGAAGTAGTGTAAAAAGCGTTTTTTAGAGAAAGACAATAACATTTTTTAATATCACATGTACATGTACAAAACTCGAAACTTCAAAGGCATTTTACTTTGTGCGACAAATACAAACTTTAAACAACCATAACTTGTTAATGGAATGTCAGATAGAAGTGCAAAAAACCAGCATTGTAAGGAGAACCCTCATTTCAACCTCTGCCCAGTTCCGTCTCATTTTGCTAGAACCCCTCACATATGTGACCTGTCATCACAAAATGAGCGTAAAGTCGGCAAAATCAAAAATGGAGATATGGGTATTTCAAAATTCTGTGGAAACGGAGCTTTCCAATGGTATATAACACTTGGAGGTTTGATACTCAATATTTTTTTTATTTTTATTTTTTAGTCTGGAGTCTTAATACAAAGATTATGAGAAACCGGACATTTCTTGCGAGAAATTGTGTGAAAGGCATAGAAAGGCATAGTCAAAATTGTCTCAAAAACTAATTTTGTTTTTATCTAATCGTCCTGCAAAATTGGGAATTGATTGTTGGGGATTCAGTCTTTAAACAAACCATATAATCTCAAAATCGACCATCCCTTCAAATTTTGACTTTGACTGGCCGTACTGGGAAATCACTTCGTGCGACTTTACGCACATTTTGTGATGACAGGTCACATATGTGTAGTAGACATGTATATAATATCAAATATTGCAAATATCAAGAAGATCTGAAATTTGGAAGATTAACAATTCACCCTATTTGGTTGTTTGTCCACTACATCAAGTATTTAACAAATTACAAAACTTCAATAGAAAATACAAGGTCCACAACTTGAACCTAAATATGGATTACATTTTCTTTTTGGTCATATTTATTCAACGGTAGGGTATTTGTGTCACTAATCTGGTACACAAGATGATCCCAGAATATATATTATATCTCATATCCAACACCAAGATTTAAATAGTGTTAAAGGTAGGATACACCATTGGTAATTGCTTAAGATTGTAACTTACCTGTTTGAAGTTTTACAATCATGAATGCTGAGAAAAGCCAAAAAAACGGCATTTGTTTTTAACCGACATCGGATAGTGGTTCTTATGTTGTTCTTAGGTTTTTTTGCGACCGCAATGCAATTTTTTTGTAATAAAAATTAAACTTTGCGGAACAATTACCACATATCTAGCGCAATCATTTTGCTGAATGCCTCCAATGATTATTGACTTTCAAATAAGTAAGATATTTCTTAATAATTTAGTAGTAAGATTTTTCGATATCTGCAAATAGTGTATCCAACCTTTAAACACTCTCAGATAACCTACAAAAGTATCTCAGATTGCTGAAAAGCAGCAGCTTACAATATATATACTGCACAATTTGCACCTCGAACTCGCATATAAAAAATAGTATCATTATATTATTACATTAATTCTGATCAATATTTTGTACTGTCTTATGCCCAAAAGCTGGATAAATCATACTAAAATTTGTAAAATAAAATATAAATTTGTTGGAATTAGCCGAGTACCAAAGTTTCATCTACAGTTAACAATCTACTAACAATCTACAGTTAACCTAACCTAACAATATTACATTTTCAAAGTGAACAAAGAAAACTAGCAAGTGCAGGATTTGAACCTGCGACCTCCGGAATACCGGACCGGCGCTCTATCAACTTGCCCTATGTTGGCGGTCTCCCAAATTGTCAGTATCTTTGTTCGAGGGCACTAGTCAGAAGTCATAAACACTAGAATGCCATGTGGCCAGGGACCATGCCTGATTTTACGATACAACCTGGGAAGCGACATTGTGGGCATTACTCAATAAGGATACGACTTAAAAGTCGCAGGTTTTACATCCCCGCTCCTGTCAATTTTCTTTGTTCACTTTGAAAATATGTCTTTGATCACCTTTAAAATTTGTTCCCTTGCACTGCAAGTTGCAGGTAGTTTGAGGAATGATTACATTTTGTTACAATTTCTATGAACATTGATCTCCAAGCTCAATCATAGCGTTGACATTTTAAGTGGTACACAACAACCATTTGGCATGCATATAGCACAGGCTCTAGACGTTAACCAGTTTGCGCCGGAGGACGTATATACACGCGCAGTTTTCCCCATATTAAAAACGGATGTCAGCAGCGAGCAAGGCCGGAAATGCGTGGGTAGGTTTCCCGGTACCATCGGCCTGAACCCGCCACGAATCAGTGATGTTAATATAATCCCAGCGCGAACTGGTTAAGATAAAGAACCCTACTGGTCAAAGCAGCTGCACTGACTGAGGTTTGTGTTGATTTCCCCACTAGTCATTTAGAGCTATTGCCAGGAACTGGCGACATACCTGATAATCCAACTTCCCCTGCATTTTAGTAAGGTAGGAAGAAATGTGCAGACTATGGACCTTTTGAAACTCTATCTGGCTTTGTCTTTATAACCAGTTCACGTTGAAGATATACATGTATATAAAATATACAAAATTCAAAACGAATGACGTATAAACACGTCACGAGGAAGGCCGGAATTATTTGTCAGCGACTAGGTCGCAGCAAGCGGGGCCAGAAATATCAGGGGGCGCTACCCACAGATGCCGGCCTGAACCCGCCTCGAATAGAGATTCGTAAAAGGTCCAGTCAATGTCAATAATAATAATAATAATAATAATCTTGGCGCGAACTGGTTAAGAAGATATTAGACCCCCGACTTCAGGGACTTCAGCTACAACGTTCAATCGGTTGATATGAAGCGGAAACAGAAGACAAAGCAAGGGTTTTGAAAGCCCCCTAGAGTATTTACGAGACTGGATATCGCGGAACAGATAATGATTTTGTCCAAACTGGAAATGATATATATTTTGGCCCGTAAAAATTACAAGGGTAATAAAACAAAGTAAGAACAAAAAACAGTGACCCACTCCAGAAACATGCAATGGCCCACTCAATGTTGAGAGGGGGACATTTTTTCGGCAAAATTCAATTTTCTATTTTTTGTTATAAATGACATCTTAAATATCTAGCGAAAAACTAAATGCCCTTTAAGAGTGCATGGTTCCAATGTATTGTCTTAGTTTGTTGTGTTTCAAAGCTAGTTTTTTTTTCAGTTGTGTAAATTTGAAGTCCATGAAAGCTTTAAAAACATCAAATGACGGCAACGGGAGAGGCTATGAAGCTCTACTATCTACCACATAAAAGCGTATATCCTGGACTTCCAAACCGTGTATAAAACCCTATTTTCATTTTTGGAGTCTTAAGGTATCTGTTTCCAGAGCGGGTCACAAATGTGGCCAGCCGGTTTCTTTACGAGGATAGTCTTGTTGCCACGGCAGCTACTAGAGCTGCGCCCTTCCCGCTCCCGTCCTCCGACAGCATGAGCTTGACGGTGACGCCCGGCACAAGCTCCTTCAGCGCTTTCTCCATGTTGCTCTTCATCGTCGGGTGCTTCTTGTACAGCGAACCGTCCACCGCAATGGTTAGCTCTGCTGCCCCGATCTTCCTTACCACGGCACTCAGTCCGGCCACGGACAGCCGAGCGGCACGGGTGGACACGGCTGCGCAGACACGCCGGACGGCGGTCAGGTCCGAGGCAGAGGGGGTCACCCCTAAGCCTGTCAGGATGGCATTGCACTCTGCGTTGTTATTGGATGTGTCACTATAAGGAAACAAGTAAGAACAGTCTAATTAATTACCCCTTTGTTTCCCAACAACTGGACTTGCATGGGGGAAATTGTGTTGCTATTTGGCATCAATGGAAAAGAAAGGGTTAAAGACGTACAACACACTTTTATGCTAACAGAGCCTTTGATCGGATGTTTGGTCTTCTGTCTTTTTGGTTTGCACATTAACATGTTTACCTTTCAATGTCCGTCAGGAAGCGAGTTTCAAATTTCCAGGGAGTATTGAGATCCGGAGAGATTTGACCTTCAAATAGATGGCCGTCAGTTGCCAGTTTCACCAGAATCAGTCTCACTATCTCACCAAGGTACATCCCAGAAATCATCTTCTCAAAACTAGAAAGATGAAAATTATTATGAGTCATTCCACAGCAAAAAAATACAAAATAAACATTTGTGACCCACTCCACAAAAAAGGGTAGTGTCGCAAACAAATTATATACATGGTTATAAATATGGTTGAAAGCCCTCGACGTATTAAGCTTTCGTTTGGTATATAAAAGAGCTCCATAGCCCATCCCGTTCTGGAGATATGACATGTTGGCATATTGATTATTTCCTTGGAGTTCAAACTTCAATTTACACAACTGAGAAAACAGGCTTTGAAATAGCTGGCTCTGCTGTAGAACACAGAACAATGCATGTGCACAAAATGTTTTTCAAAACTGTTGGGGTTGCTGGTAATGTAAAGACTGTTGAACTGTTATTGTTAGGGTTGCTGTTAATAAGAATAATGCCCTCGGATTGGTTATTAACTCGTCTAGGCCCATGGGCCGGTTTTAAATGTACGTTTCAAACTGGCCAACCACCTATGTATTCCTTTATTACTGTTATGATCACTGTGTAGCCTCACTCACAGCTGTTTTCCCTTATTGATAGTGACTTCGTCCACTTCATTGTCAAACTTGGTGCGGTACTTGTCCAGTGCCCCGTCGCTGCCGAAAGCTCCCCACTCCATGTTAATGATGACGTTCCTTGGTTCCCCGTCATCACCGGTCCACGTGTCTACGTTGCTCAGCTTCTCCAAGTAGCAAGCGTTAGTGCCCGTCCCTGTACAAATGACATTAAGATAAGCAGCATGATCACAGTGCAACGGAGAGAACATTTAGCATCCTCAGTTACCAAATACGTGACGGGTTCTGGCAAAATGAGAAAAGGAAGCAAGAGTTCTTGGGTATTAGAAAAAGAGGATAAAATTCTTCTTACAATGCTGTTTGTTGTGCTTCAATCGGACATTCCGTTATCCAGTTATGGCTGTTCCAAAGTTTGTAATTATTAACATGTCGCAAAAGTAAAAAGTTGAGAAAAAGGCGTTTTAAGTTTTGATATGGAAAAATGTCAATTGTTTTTCCTGACAAACACTTTTATTCCACTGCTTCTATACAATTTCTTAACAATATATACTTAGTAGGCATACCAAAGATTACAAATATCAATAAATCTGAAAATACATCCATTATTGCTTATATTTTGCTTAATGTTCAGAGCAATTTTGTGGTTGTTGATGTGTGAATGCGTACAGACCAATACACAGATTTTTAAGTGAAAACAATTTCTAATCAAAATGTTCAATGTCTATATGTGACCTGCTCCCACAAAAAAAGACGTAAGTGTTGTTTTGTTATTGTGAGATATTGTTATTTCCATTTAGTACACATCGTCAGCTTTCATTTGGTACCAAAACCACCTTTATACCATACATACTTCCAATTTTATGAGGATTTTATTTCGATGTATTTGGGAGAGTAAATTACCACTTTTAAGACACAGTTTGTCTCAATACATGGATGATTTTTGTACTTTCTCATCAATAAAGTTGATTTTGTTTAACCTAACAGAGGGTTAAAGTATACATATTAAAGAATAAAAAAATAACGAAAAACAAAAATCGATGTCCGCCAGATTGTTCACCCCATTTCAACTTTAATGAGCTGTATCTCGAAATAGCCTGTGCGACTTATGTCGGGTTTCGTAGGAACGGGTCACATATATACAATTTCAATCTTGGCCCTGTACTGCACGTACTCATTAACCCTTGCTCTATGGCAGTTGTTTATTGCATGGCGGTGGTACATGCCAATGTACTCAGCTTTGTGCATTGGAGGATATCAGAGGAATAAACACAGGCATTTTGGGGGGAGAATATTGAAGCACGTAGGAATGCAAACAAGAACAAGGTAAAACCAATGCAGATATTGACAATCAGAAATACAAACAAACCCTAAATAGTTCACAAACCTTTACAAAGTTTTACAAACTAGCATAACCCCAACTAAAGGTTAGTCCAACTTTCTTAAAGGTAGTATACACCATTGGTAATTGCTTGAATTATCATTAATGGGTAGATTTGGGGGTTGTATTTCATAGTAATTATCATTTAACTGACCTGTCCGAAGTTTTACAATCATGGATGCCGAGAAAAGCACGAAAAACAGCGTTTGTTTTCAACCGGCATTGGGCAGTTATTCTTATGTTATCTTCGTTTTTCGCGAATTCTTTTTTATAAAATTATATTTTTCAGAATAATTACAGGTTATCTAGCGCAATCATTTTGCTGGATGCCTATAATCATTATTTACTTTCAAATGATTAAGATATTTCCTTATAATTCGGTAGTAAATATTTTCGATATCTGCAAATGGTGTATACTACCTTTAAGCATCAAAATACACAAATTGAATACATTTTGTACTCGCCTAAGATGAGCCCAATGTATGTATCGCTGCATGAGTAGGCGCAGGACATCAATGTTCCCACAGTGTCGTTGATCAATGCTACAATCTGCAAAGCCACTCTCTAAGTGAGAAAAAAAAAATTGTTTGAAAAAAACCACACAAATGCTTTTTTTATATCTGTTACAAATTACTTCTGGAGATGATGTGATTAAGGGCCAACTTTGCCACTTGGACTACAAACAAATTTTGGATCCTTTTAATAAACTTGGAAAAAAACACAAATTGTTTGCATCTGTGCTACTTGCACGCGCGTTGCAGTTAGAGTACACTGTCAAAATTCAATCCATCTATTTTTATTATGTTCTACAACACGCACATGAATTTAAAATGTCTGCGTGCAGAATGGATTCAAAGTATCTCCGTGCGTAAAAATCTTTGCGCGTAGAATTAGTGCTCTAGTAATTTAATATAGAGCTATGAGCAGATCAGGGTTTTATAGGTTTAAGCTATGGCAGCAATACGCACACGCTGCGCTGATATACATGTAGCACGTACACAAACGTGCATTCAAGGCTGTTAAAAACCCAGCTAATTCTCTCACCTTCCTTTCACAAGCTTCCTTGAGTAATGCTACCACGTCTTTGCCTTCGACTCCTGAGGCGGAGAAGCCTTTGGTCCACTGGACCAGTTCACCTGCAAACAAATTTCAAAATTAAAATGTGACCTGCTGCATCGAAATGCGGACAAAGGTAACAATTTTTGTTTTTTAGGTTTTCCTTTTTTAAATTCTCTAGGTTCTCAGCTTTAAAATGATGTATAACTTACATATGTACCCCAACCATATCTCCCCTGGGGATAGGATTTAACGATGAAACCCTGACAACCTAATTATGAGATAAACAGCTTTGAATTCCACAAGGATACTTCAAAAACAATTTTTTTAAACGTCCGAAAGCCAAACTGTTAAATACTAATTCTCTTGAGATTGCTTTTCGCAAGGTAAGTCCGTGTTCCAATCTCTTGTCTAGGTCTTGACTATATATGTGACCTGCACCCGATTTCACTAAACTTTGCGACGTGTCGCAACTCGAGTTACGAAGAGTAACGCGTCGCATCTCGCGACGCGTCGTACGATCCATTTCACTAAAGTTACGATGCGTTCAATGCGTCGCAAATACCTTGACAACGGCAAGTAACACGTCGTAAGTTAAGAAGTGTATTTGGGTCGTCGTAAAATAAGATGCGTCTTTTCATAGCCAATTTTACGCCATAGAAATAAAACAAACGAGACTAGAATACTCAGACAATGTGTTGGAAGTTGTAAATGAAAAATTTATCGTAGTCATATGAATAAACCTTGAATAGTGCACTTGAAATTTCAAATTACCTAGAGGTCCACAGCAAGCTTGTTTTTCGTTAAAATTGCATCGTACATCAGCCATTTTGATTTCTATTTTTGAAGCTTTGGGAGAGGAAATTCGACGACTCTTTGCTGAATACCAGACGGCTATTTACTGTGCGTTGAATAGATACATACAACAGTCGTTGTTTTGTGCTATAAATACACCTACGACGCGTCGCACGTACGATGTGTTTCGTGAAATTGATTTCACGACGCGTCTCAGCTGCGACGCGTCGTAGAGATACGACGCGTCGCAGGGCTGCGATGCGTCGTAAGTTAAGAAGAGTTTAGTGAAATCGGGTGCTGTCATCACAAAATGAGCGTAAAGTCGGCAAAATCAAAAATTGAGATATGGGTATTTCTAAATTCAGTGGAAACAGAGCTTTCCAATGGTATATAACACTTGGAGGTTTGATACTCAATATATTTTAAATTTTTATTTTTTAGTCTGGAGTCTTAATACAAAGATTATGAGAAAACGGGCATTTCTTGCGGGAAATTGTGTGAAAGGCATAGAAAGGCAGAGTCAAAATTGTCTAAAAAAATAATTTTGTTTTTATCTGATCGTCCTGAAAAATTGGGAATTGATTGTTGGGGATTTAGTCTTTAAACAAACCATATAATCTCAAAATCGACCATCCCTTCAAATTTTGACTTTGACTGGCCGTACTGGGAAATCACTCCGTGCGACTTTACGCTCATTTTGTGTTCGCCCATTACAATTACGCGTGAGCAGCCTGACAATAGACGTAGCCGTAGCTCTGGGAGCCTGTTTTAGGCACGGCCTTTTAAAGTCACATTCTAGCATTAAACATGAACTTTGACCTTACCTGAGGCTAGTCCATTCTGTTTGCAGGGGAAGGAGAAGGTAAACCCAAGGGGCAGATCAACCTCACCGAGTCCCTGTTTGCTCTTAAATTCAGCCAGACTCTCGGCAATGTAGTCAAATAACTAATGAAGAAAAAAAAAAAAAAACAACTGAATCAATGTGCTTATTGTTTATATCAATAAAAACCACCCAATTACGCATTAAGAGCAAGTTCGGGTGCTGCTGACAAAGCTAGTCTCTCTTGTCAATTTGCGATCATGAATGCGTGGTCTGTTCTTCACTCGAACGTGTCGAGTCAAAGACAGGCCTTCACGTTGTTATGTTGGCGCCTCACTTCTATTTTCTAATAAATTTAGAGGGTCTGATATTAATTTCTCTAATTAAACTTCAGTGCAATAAATAATTATCTTATTGCAAAGACTTGGCACATTCTGTGTTTGAAAGAAATTTAAGTTGATTGTGCTTGACTGCTCAATAATTTAATTAAATCAGTTGTGTGCTTGCGCAATGTACCCAAACTGTGCCAACATGTCTTCTACAAATATACAAAGCCAGGTTCAAATGCTCAGACACTTCAAAACGCTGCACCCTACAAAATGCATACTCCTGATTTGTATAACATCAGAGAACAAAAACACACAAGGAAATGCTATGTGTATTACGTTTGGTTAAGATAAAAAAGTCTCAAAACGTAAACGTAGCAAATAAAACAAATTCTGGGGAGGCCTGCCATATTTGCCAAGACTGGATTTTGGTTAGTCTGTCCATAGCGTTGTTATGTTTGGCAAGCGCTGTGCATTGTGCGCTATAAGGACCGACTGTACGTCCACGAAAATCAATAAATCAATTGGTACCAGTACTGGTATCCCAGCAAATGACTTTTGATGACCTATAAACTATTTAAAAAGAGTTGTGATGAACCCCACCCAATTCAATTCAATTCAATTCAATAAAATTTTCATCAAAATCCATGAAAGCATCAGTCATCAGGAGATAACAAAGAAGACTCACTCTTTGAGGCCAACAAATAGTGGAATGTTTCTTTTTGAAAGGAATCCCGCTCCCTAACATCCCCAATCTTGTTTTGCATTTACCTGTTCCCCAGTTCCTGTCATAGTCTCCTGGGATATTTTATAAACCTTGCTGGTCATTTGAACGTTGCCGTCCAGCAGCTGAACTCGAAGGACTCTGAAGTTACTGCCGCCAAGGTCTAGTGCAAAGAAATCCCCTTTCTCTGAAAAGACATACATGTAATGGTTTCTTGTAAACTGGTAAATCTGACCACAAATTGGGCATGGAATACAAAAATGCCTCGCAAGTCCGACGCCTCGCGAGTCCGACGCCTCGCGAGTCCGACGCCTCGCGAGTCCGACGCCTCGCAAGTCCGACGCCTCGCAAGTCCGACGCCTCGCAAGTCCGACGCCTCGTAAGTCCGACGCCTCGTAAGTCTGACACTTCATAAGTCCAACGCATCATAAGTACAACATTTTTGAATTGTGAAGCTTTGGATTTATGAGATGGTGGATTGGGGGTGGATTGGGGGGTTGTATTTTAAAGTAAATATCGTTTAACTAACATGTCCAAAGTTTTACAATAATGGATGCTGAGAAAAGAAAGAAAAACAACGTTTGTTTTAAACTGGCGTCGGGCAGTGGTTCTTACATTTATGTTATGTTATGCCGGACGGCAATGGCAATTTTTTTTTTTTTATCATTCAATTACAGAACAATTATAGGATATCTAACGAAATCAGTTTGACGAATGCCTACAATCGTTATTTTTTTTAAATTAAGTAAGATATTTTTAATAATTCGGTAGTAAAAATTGTTAATCTCTGCAAAAGGTGTAAACAACCTTTAACGGGCTACATCCACCAGTGCATTGGAGGGAAAATATAATGTCCTACCGTACAGAAAATACCGACATAAAATACTACCGTACCTGTGCCATCGGGCAAGGATCGAACGAAGCTGGGAAACATCTTGACGACCGCTGAAGGGTTTGTGGCTCTGTTTAGTCCCCTGTCCATGCTCTGTCGCATGAGGTCAGAGATCTCCTCGAGGTCTGCCCCGGACAGAACCAGGCTGTCCAGGATTCCATCAACCTGCATGACGGAGGCCAAAATAGGAGGGGTTCTTGCAAAATGAGACAGAACTGGGCAGAGGTCGAAATAAGGGTCGTCGGGCATTAGAAAAAGATAATAAAATTCTCCTTACAATGAAGTTTCTCGCACTTTAATCAGACATTCCATTGAGGGGTTTTAGCAAAATGAGACTGAACTGGGCAGAGGTCGAAATAAGGGTCGTCGGGCATTAGAAAAAGAGGATAAAATTCTCCTTACAATGAAGTTTCTTGCACTTTAATCAGACATTCCATTGTGGCTGTTTTAAAGTTTGCATTTATCAACATGTCGCAAAAGTAAAATGTTGAGAAAAGGTCTTTGAAGTTTCGAGTTTTGTACATGTGATATTGAAAAATGACAATTGTTTTTCCATAAAAAAACCCACACTTTAATTACACTACTTCCATACTATTTCTTAACAAAATATAGTTAGTAGGCATACCAAAGATTACAAATATCAATCAATCATATTTATTATTTTGCAGTTTTCTCCACTAAGCCCTGTGCCCAGTTCCATCTCACAAATGACAGAGCAATTCAACACTATGAAGGGAAGTGTATAATATATAATGTCCATGACAGAGCCAATAAACCACGACATCTAATGAATGAATGAGATAAATCATCCCACATTTCTGAGTGTGTAATAAAATCTCCTTGTACTAGATGACGAGTGTACAATTTGAGGAAAAAATAAATAAATGTTGATGGTGCGAAATACCCTCTGGAGACTTGAACACAATGGGGACAATGGGAGTGAAAAGGCTCCAAAGGGTAATTTCTATAGATGAATAGGTCTCCATTAGGAATTTCACAAATTCGATTTTTGGATCGTACTTAAATTACTCAAAAACTAGGGTTAGAATGTGGGTTAGGGTTAGTGTTTGGGTTAGGGTTAGGGTATAATATAGGGTATATTGGGTCGAAATTTCAACCCAAGAAAATAATTGTGGTAAAAATGGGAGCATTTTGAAAAACGTGCTCGACTTTCTAACCATTTTGTACACGAAAACAAAGCCATGTCCCCACAGTGATACAAAAACGCGAATACATGTACATGTACATAGTATGTTTAAGGGCAAGTCCAATATGTAAGACCAGGTTTTCTTTATCCCCTAACAATCCCCATCCAGTTAAACTGTCTCCAACACCAGGTTTTGTTGGGATCTGTTAGGATGAGTACTGGACAGACCTTTACACTAGGCATTACCTCCAGTTGTTGTGTATGTTAATTGCCATATGGTGTTGGAATTTGCCAGGATGGGAATATGGTTCCTAGTAAATTACACTAGAGGGAGTTAGGGTTAATTAAATATTCACCACACCACACAGACAATTGTTCAACCATCATGTCCTAGGTATTCATTTTGCATACGAAGTGTCATGTGTGCATCCCCTTGTTGTAATATGGCACTTGCTTGGCTGCTTTATAGCTCAATGGTAAATCCACTGGGGGGGGGGGGGGGGGAGGGGGCATGTTGATTTCAACACAGGTAAGCGAGATGATAGTGTGAAATGGTCTGTAGACTTGTCTATAGCCCTGTTCGCACTGGACTTATTTTGATAAAACATACCGAGACGATGGGTACTTTTCCCAATTTAAGTCCAGTGCGGACAGCCTAGGACGCTTTCCTCTCAGTTACTTCTCCCGAGTCCAGTGGTTACTTCTACCGGCCAACTGCTGCCAGGGGAAAACTTCCCAGGTAACTTTTCCCTAGACGATAAGTCCAGTGCGAACGCGCGTGTCGGTAAAAGCGGCCCAGGAAAACGTTCATCCGGCCCCCCAGTGTGAGGTCATGCTACACAAGACACCGCGCATGCGCTCTTTGCATTGTTTATGTGCGAGAAGAGAGCGTGGAGTAGTTGTTGCACCCGTACCGACGATGGCGTCAATGATGCGATCGGATAAAAAAGCGCGCGTGCGCGAATGGGTACACCGGGGTCAATGCAGAAAGGTCACGCAAAGCGTCACGAGTCATTCTAATGACAGCTCGGGTGCGTCTCCGGCGGTCTCGGTAAAATTTTCCCGTGTCGAAAGTCCAAGTGCGAACAGCGGTAACATTTGACCATTTTTTATTTTACCATCGTCTCAGTAAAACCTTCCCCCCAAAAAAAGTCCAGTGCGAACACGGCTTATGGCTATTGTCTATGTGTGCACCCATTACAACTACATGTACATGGGGAAATGCTGACAATAGTCGTAGCCGTAGCTCTAGAAGCTCATTTCGGATACAGCCTTAGCGTCTCTGCAGGCTTCCTTTTTCATTTCCCCTTAGAAAAATGAATGACTGATTGACCGAAAAGGCAATGAAATGGCACAGATGGGCAATGGATCTTTGAACTAGAAAAACCTCATTCTTAGTTGATTTAGTGCTAGCTGTCTTTTCAGACAGGACAGGCTCTTGCGTTGCCTTCATCCAGCGACCGCCAACGTTAACCCATTTGGGAGTCTAGACAAGATGAACAAAGAAACAGTACACAGTGATAATATTCCTGCTGACTAGGACCTTTTTAGTGCCGGGTAAATTATCAGATTTCGAAGCGTTGCAAGCGCAGCGAGCGGAGCTCTCGCGCCTCATGGCCGGGGGTCCAGTTCATTTTTGCATGTTCCTGTGAAAGGTTAGCTAAGTTAATAAAATAAATTACTACATAAACACAATTAACGTGACTTTGTATCTCTTCTCTTTCTTTTGTGCCCATAATTTGAATAAAAATAATAATAAAAAAAATAATAAAAAAAACATTAAAAAACATTTTTAAAAAAATGTAACGGGCGGCACAGCCAATTTGAACCCAAGTGCTGGGCGAAAATTTGCAGTGCCGGGCGGTACCGCCCGGCACCGCCCACCGTGGCTAGAACCCTGCCTACCAGCAAAGGTACATGTAGGAACAGCAACTGAAATGTTGATCTAATGACTGAAATTCCAAAATCAGTGGGGAATCTCTATAAAAGGGTTACTGTCACACATCATGCATCCATATTTTTGTGCTACCACCTCAAAGGCCAACCGATTTTTAAAGAGCACACAGGTCAGGTAGTGCCAAAGAATACATTCCAAAGACTAATTTTCAATCAATTCAGACAGCTAACAATGATGATGATAAACTGGGTTCTGCCGCTGCAGTAGTAAAAACATCCTGCAGCGGCAATCAGTCCTTCTTCAGTTGAAGCCACTGCTTCTTATCGGTTGCGAGCATCCTGAGCTCCCTCAGTTTCTTTTGGGATTTTAAGGTTCCCAGTCCTGACGTTTTGAGGTCGGCCCTGAGAACATCAAGGAGATTCATGCAATGGCGGCCTTTACGTGCTCGGTACTGACTGCATCCAATGACTGCAAAATCCAATGCCGTCTGAGCTGGTACCGACTCTGACATGCGTAATATGTGACCGAACATAGACCATCTTTGTTTGGCTACTCTGATAGACAGTGGAACTGTGTCACACATTTCATAAAGAGCATCGTTGGATATCAAACTATTTGGCCATCGGTGTCCCGTGATGATCCGTAGGTGTCGACGGTGGCAGGCGTCCAGCTTGTCCATGACTGCTTTTGGAGCTGCCCAGCTGTTGCAGTTGTACAGCATTAGGGAGACACACATTGCATCGTAGAGTCGTAGCTTTTTTGAAAGTGGGATTTTTGACTTTCTGATCCAGATTTTCCAAAAGGACTGGAAGGCTATGTTGCCAATTACACGGCGTGCAGATACATCTGACGAACTACAAAGTAGGGAGCCAAGGATTTTGCTTTTTCTCCACTGTTCGTCCCCTCTCACAGGATCGTCCTCGTAGTCTCCTGCACGGTTGTCTGACAGATAGACATGAGTGAATTCCGTTTTAGCCTCATTCATGAATAGGTTCACATCTTTCAATTTGGCTGCAGCAATAGGGAGTATGTTATCCAGTGTTTCTTTCTCCTCGTCTATGAAGTCTACGTCATCTGCATATTCCATCTCTAGTGGCATTCCAAGTGATGAGATAGGAGGGTAGGAGCTAACAATATAAACCCTGAATTATGTTGGAGTTTTATCTGGCAAACAAAGATTGTAAGATGGTGGCATCAGCGTCAAGACGTGTTTTTCGTTTCTCCAAATGAGTCAATCTTTTTACCCTAACCCCCTAGGCTCTCGTACTAGAAAGCATACCAAACCTAACAAACTTCAACAACTGCACACAGGTTCAGTAATTATTGGTACTGAACCTAACAGTACTAATAAGTTTGAAGTTTGATAGACTGGGTACAGATGGGTGTATGCATTGTTCAGTGTTCAGGATCAGGGCTGTGATGACTGGCCATTGGTTCTGTGTGTTGGGCTGCCTTTATGTGGGAACACCCCTACATGTACATGTATACATCGCACAAGTATAATTGACCAGGAACTGTGCTGTGACCAGCCTGAGCTGAGTGAGCTCACCCACAAATAAATGCCTACTGGTGCTGCATTCCGCCAAACTCTAACATTTGTACAAGTCTCGTGCCTTTCTGACCTGAACCTCACAGAATTCAACAGGATCACCCTGGGCCTTTTGTACTGAGTCAAACAAAGTCCAACAACAAGTTGCTAATGTTTAGTACCAAACCTGCCAAAAGTAAACCTAGCCAAACCTGCAGTTGGAGTTTGATAGGATTGGGTGCCGGGTAGTTAGGGAACCATAAATGTACTAATTTATGATTGTGGTAAGTTGTTTGCATGTTGTATAAACTTCTAGGTTTCCAGGAATAGGCCTACGATGATTTTGAGAGATACCGTTACGATCGTTACATGCATGTATTTAATCGCGCCATGGCAAGTTGGCCTGTAAACACTGTAAACATACAAGTAATACTAGTATGCCAGGCATTTCCAATCTAACTGGCCTATTCCTGGATTCTGGAAGCCTAGAGGTTTATAATAGGTATGTGAAAAAGCGGCTCAAAGAGGGCGCCCTATTTGGTCCCTTTCAGCGCGCGCGGTCTCTGAATCAGTCTGGCAACGATGCCTTCAGATCATCGCGTATTGTTAGAGTATGTTAGGGGTGTGTGAAACTAGACTTGCATCGATAAACTAATGATGTATTGCTGTGTAAGCCAATGGTACGTTGATTTTGTGCGACGTTTGGAACTTTGGAAAACCATCTGAAAAATGTGCTCATGATTTTCAACGATATTTGACTCGAAGGTAGGATAGCTTAAGAATAAAAGTCTATATTTCGTAAACTAAAGATATTAATCTACATTTGTGGAAATTTTTGGGGAAATTTATATGATCACAAAAATTTGTGTGCTCCGCCACCGTGCGAGTGAAAATTGCCAGAAGGCCATTTTTAGTGGAATAACGCCCTGTTCTTGTAATTAAAATAATTAATTAGTGGTCATAATTATTTTATTTTATTATAAGAACTGCAGGACCAAATGTGTTTTTGCTGCTTAATCATCACAAGAAATTTCAACTGAATACTCCAAGTAATAAAAAAGTTATGAAATGATTAGTTCTCAAAATAAGTAAAAAACTTCAGTTTGGGTCACAATCTTTTCTTTGTTTTTCTTTAAAATATACGCGACGTTTAGAAAGGCATATTTAATTAGTTTAAAAAAATCATAACTTCATTAATACTCATCTGACTGAGCTGATTTATGCATCATTTTATTGCATTTTACAAGCTCTTTCAAATGACTACTACTTTATTTACATTGCTCAAATTAAAAAATTTCATTTCACATACCTATTTAAAGGGGTCCCCGGGTGGGGCTATAATAATAGCAACAAGATAAAAAAAGAGCTAATTGCACCATGACCACGATGTGGCGCATAAAAACATGGTAGCATTTAGTACTCGTGATGTACTGGTACATTCATCAATAAATTGAATAATTAAATTAGTGGTAGTACTATACCGAAGTGTGACGTCAGTTGTCAAATGTCAATGGCTTCATACATTGACTATTATACAAATATTGACTGCTTTAAGTGGTATAGTAAAACTAGCCTCCCGAGGTGATCCATGGAGCATTCTATTTTAGAATTTTAAAATTTTAAAATAGAATGCTCCATGGATCACCGAGGGAGGCTAGTTTTACTATACCGCGAAATAAAGCAGTCAATATTTGTTTTATAACACCTCACTCACAGATTCTGCACAATTTAAGCTTCCTGAAAGTATAGTAATGACAAAAAATCTCCGAATTATACGTCTCTCGGTCATACGTGTACTTTGTTGCCTTGATGAACGGGTGCGAAAGTGATAGAGCAATGTTTACGCAATGCACCGAAACACACGTCTGGGTTTCAGTCACGCTTTCGTTGCTATGCGCATAGTCCTTTTTGCGTGGTATAGTCTTTTTGGATAGCACAAGTAAAAAATAGTAAAAATAGCAAGTGACACGTGCCGCGCTCTCGGCCAATCAAGACACAGAATCTGTGAGTGAGGTGTTATAAAAACGTCTATTGTAAAAGCATAGGGAAGTAGTTGGGTAACTTTTGTGAGGAGCCAATGCCTTGGCACTGGCAGGAGACAAAATTAGGACGCAACTTTGCGTGACCGACCGTCCGTACTTCGCTTCGGCCATCGGGTCAACAATCGCAGAGACGATGCGCATATGATACGGTATATACCTCGGTCCTCGCTAACACAACAAGGAAGTAGCCCGAAAGTTGCGTCCTCCTAGGGCGCTATAGCATTGTTACATATACCATGGAGCCATGCATATACTTACATCCGAGCTAGCCATAACGATGTGTTTCCTTGATATTCAAAAATCTGTATAAAAATTAGACGTTTTTAAAACAGATTGTCGACAACCCGACGTGTCCGATGGTCCGAAGAACAGCACGACAAGTCCCGCTGCTGCACACTGTACTCCCGGGGCTGGAAATGCAAGCGCGCGGTACGTCCGGTCATAGTCGGAATCCCTACCCCGGTGTTTTCCGCATATAGACACATTGTGAAGGACGTTTAGGATTCTGACTTTAATGCAAACATTGGCCGTTTCCCAAACCCCAGATTCGTCACTTTTGGCTTAGTTCATGCAGTTTTGTAATGTTGATGGATCCTTGATTGGAGCCTAAGCTGGAGTTTAGAAAACGGCCTTTTAAATTTCATCCAAAAATCAAGGCAGTCACTAGCAAGCAAAGATCAAAGAGCGCGCCGCATATGCGCAATGCGCTTTGGTCACTATAGCTCACTAGCAAAGATCGTACAGCGAGGCAACCTGCTCCAGCTTAAACTTTTTTTGTATTGTTCCGGAGCGCGCCGTACGTCTATGCAGTTCAATGATCAATAATATTTCCGAAAAAGAGCTTATTGAGGGCGCCCTCATTATTGTACACGCGATCTGTTTAAAACCCAGTTTTGTCGCAAAGCTCGAAAATCAGTGTCCGTGAAATTCCAAAAACATTCATTCGAAACATATAGCTCAATTAGCTAAAGTGAGCCACGAAACTCGAGTTGTTTGGGTCTATTCTTTTCTTTTATGGGTGTAGACATGGTTCCACGGCAGCCGGAAAGTGTTCGTCTTATTTGTTTGCACACAAGTTGTAAGAAACCACATTTGTGCACTGTGTATCGTGAAAACGACACCACAGCGCATTTATGATTCTAGCTTTTTTAGTTTTATAACTGCACTTTACCTCTGAACCAGCCCAATTTCATAGCGCTGCTAAGCACACGATTCTCTGCTAACCGAGCCTCCGTCTATTTCATGGGGACCGTAAGCATTAAGCGCAGCAAAAGGCACGCTTAACCTAGCGGGAAAATTTGCTTAAATCAGTGACATAACAGTAGAATCTCCATGCGCGCGCAAACGTTAGCACAAAAACGCCGTGAAATAGCGCTTAAAGTTAGCACATTTTTCTGCTAAAGTTAGCACAACTTTTCCGCTAACTGATAAGCAGCGCTATGAAATTGGGCCCCGGACGGACCATTGTCCATATTCTGCTGTGCTAACACTTGAAGTCGGCGCGAACTGGAAGTGCAACATGGCGGACCCGAGACGTCACTGCTGTGAGCCAATGAAATGTCCAGGGGTGCGTTCCGCTTACGCGAACGTTGCCAACGTTGGCCAACGTTTGCGTTGTTCGCTTGAGTGGAACGCAATGTGCGCCACAGCCCCCAAAGCCCCCCCCCTGGACACGCCAATGATTATGTTGGCGAACGTTAGCGAAAACGGCGAACGACATTCCGAGCTGTTCGCTGTTGGCCAGTGACGTATTTTAAAGATGGCGAAGAGGTTAGCAGACGGCAGTGTTCTTTTCACAGTTTTGGTTTACGTTTCATACTTTTCGTTATAAATGGTGGATTGTTTTGAGCAGTTACAGGGATCTTTTAAAGAAAAATAATGAGTTGGACAAAAAGCAGCCAAGCAAACGATGTTACTGTCAATGGGCGCCGCCATTTGAAAACGTAGTTTTTAAAATATCGTTCCACTTCAACTAACGCAAACTCAAAACTTAGGCGAACGTTCGCGCAAACAGTTCGCGTAAGTGGAACGCACCCCTGGTGTGGAGGTCAGCGGATTTATTCTGTACATTTTGTATTTATAAACATTACGTAATACGTATCGTACCAACACCTGGACATTTCATTGGCTCACAGAGTCACGTCGTGGGTCCGCCATGTTGCACTTCTCCGCATGCCGACTTCAAAATGAAACAATGATGATCTGTCCATGTATAGAGGTCAGTGGTTTATATGGTGTTCCCCTCTTCCTACATGTAGTAGGCCTACAGAGGGCGCTCTACTGAGCATGCGCAACTGGAACGTGAAACAACCTTATGTCACTGGTCTCCTTAATGCTGTTAAACTTACGCAAATTGGTCTCCTAAAGGGTACTTATTCCAAGATAATATTATTATTGTACTTATTTGTATAGCGCAAATTCTATAACGAATATATTAAAATGCGCTTTACAATAAAAACCTTTAAAAATACAAAAAAAGTGAACAATCGTACCATGCAAGAACGATACTAGATCGTCTGCGCATGTGCACAAAAATCATTCGACGTCATCTGCGCAAAAAACTTTCCACCAAAGATCGTAGAGCGCCGCTGCGCGGCGCTCTAGGGTCTTTGCTTTCCACCAAAGATCGTAGAGCGCCGGCAAAGATCGTAGAGCGCCGTAGGCGCTCTACGATCGTAGAGCGCCGTAGGCGCAAGATAGATTACTTCACCTCCAAAATGGAGGTACGACATGGAGCGTTTTGGGCGCCATTTTAATAAGCGAAACATGAAAAAACTCCCGGATGTGCCGTTTGTTTACATGTAAATCATCGCCGTCTTCGGACCACAAGTTCGGATGCTTAAACCGCCAGAATTGTCAATCTTCCAGATCAGAAAGAACAAGCAAAGCTCAGTGCACTGATTAAAGTTGGTTTTTAATAAAATTGTTGGTATTTGACACGTAAATTATCCATTTGTCGACCCGACCAAAAATCGTTAATGCGTCGACCGGAGCGCCCACAGACAACTCGACGGATAAGACAACTCGACTGCGCACGGTTCGCGTCATCGCGGCCGCGAACTGCTGTGTTTTGGCAGGGCGCTACACATCACGGTCGAGTTGGCTCGACTTGGCTCGACGGTCGACTTGGCTCGGCGGTCGAGTTGGCTCGGCGGTCGAGTTGGCTCGGCGGTCGAGTTGGCTCGGCGGTCGAGTTGGCTCGGCGGTCGAGTTGGCTCGGCGGTCGAGTTGGCTCGGCGGTCGAGTTGGCTCGGCGGTCGAGTTGGCTCGGCGGTCGAGTTGGCTCGGCGGTCGAGTTGGCTCGGCGGTCGAGTTGGCTCGGCGGTCGAGTTGGCTCGGCGGTCGAGTTGGCTCGGCGGTCGAGTTGGCTCGGCGGTCGAGTTGGCTCGGCGGTCGAGTTGGCTCGGCGGTCGAGTTGGCTCGGCGGTCGAGTTGGCTCGGCGGTCGAGTTGGCTCGGCGGTCGAGTTGGCTCGGCGGTCGAGTTGGCTCGGCGGTCGAGTTGGCTCGGCGGTCGAGTTGGCTCGGCGGTCGAGTTGGCTCGGCGGTCGAGTTGGCTCGGCGGTCGAGTTGGCTCGGCGGTCGAGTTGGCTCGGCGGTCGAGTTGGCTCGGCGGTCGAGTTGGCTCGGCGGTCGAGTTGGCTCGACGGTCGAGTTGGCTCGACGGTCGAGTTGGCTCGACGGTCGAGTTGGCTCGACGGTCGAGTTGGCTCGACGGTCGAGTTGGCTCGACGGTCGAGTTGGCTCGACGGTCGAGTTGGCTCGACGGTCGAGTTGGCTCGACGGTCGAGTTGGCTCGACGGTCGAGTTGGCTCGACGGTCGAGTTGGCTCGACGGTCGAGTTGGCTCGACGGTCGAGTTGGCTCGACGGTCGAGTTGGCTCGACGGTCGAGTTGGCTCGACGGTCGAGTTGGCTCGACGGTCGAGTTGGCTCGACGGTCGAGTTGGCTCGACGGTCGAGTTGGCTCGACGGTCGAGTTGGCTCGACGGTCGAGTTGGCTCGACGGTCGAGTTGGCTCGACGGTCGAGTTGGCTCGACGGTCGAGTTGGCTCGACGGTCGAGTTGGCTCGACGGTCGAGTTGGCTCGACGGTCGAGTTGGCTCGACGGTCGAGTTGGCTCGACGGTCGAGTTGGCTCGACGGTCGAGTTGGCTCGACGGTCGAGTTGGCTCGACGGTCGAGTTGGCTCGACGGTCGAGTTGGCTCGACGGTCGAGTTGGCTCGACGGTCGAGTTGGCTCGACGGTCGAGTTGGCTCGACGGTCGAGTTGGCTCGACGGTCGAGTTGGCTCGACGGTCGAGTTGGCTCGACGGTCGAGTTGGCTCGACGGTCGAGTTGGCTCGACGGTCGAGTTGGCTCGACGGTCGAGTTGGCTCGACGGTCGAGTTGGCTCGACGGTCGAGTTGGCTCGACGGTCGAGTTGGCTCGACGGTCGAGTTGGCTCGACGGTCGAGTTGGCTCGACGGTCGAGTTGGCTCGACGGTCGAGTTGGCTCGACGGTCGAGTTGGCTCGACGGTCGAGTTGGCTCGACGGTCGAGTTGGCTCGACGGTCGAGTTGGCTCGACGGTCGAGTTGGCTCGACGGTCGAGTTGGCTCGACGGTCGAGTTGGCTCGACCTTCCTCTGCAGCAAGGTTTAGCGTTTGATTTATCGATTTCTTTGTTTGTGTTTGTGATTTTATCACTAGCAAAATGTTTGCCTAATTTATTTATAAAATAAGTATGACTAACGACTGTAAAGTTAGTCTAGACCCAAGGGCTAACGTCCGGAGCGATAGCAATGTTACGTTATGACGTTTTATACATCATTGTATAATTATATTCCACACAAAGAATTAAAACTCATTTGCACAGTTTTTGTTGTATAATCTTTAGTTGCAAAATATTATTAACATCTTGTTTTCACAAAATAACAAATTATGAAAGATATAGATGTCGATAAAAGTACAAATGAAACATTAAATAAACCATTTACAGCTGTCAAAAAGATAATCACTTTCTTTAAGTTTTCTTGGTTTAAACTTAAAGGTAGGATACACCATTTGCAGAAATCGAAAATATTTACTACCGAATTATTAAGAAATATCTTACTTATTTGAAAGTAAATAATGATTCTAGGCATCTAGCAAAATAATTGCGATCGCAAAAAAACCAAAGATAAAACAATCGCTGTTTTTTGTGCTTTTTTCGGCATCTGTGATTGTAAAACTTCGGACAGGTCAGTTAAACGATATTTACTATAAGATACAACCCCCCTAAATCTACCCATTCATGATAATTCAAACAATTACCAATGATGTATCCTACCTTTAAGTAATGATACTAAAATAAATTTAAATCAAATAAGTTAAGATGGCCTAAGAGTAAGACATTTAAAGCTGTTTACTACTGGTGTATTTAAGTAATTAAACAAAAATAAAAATAACTTTTTCTAAAGATGAGCCCTGTGACACTTTATACAATTTTCATTTGTAGTTGGATGAATCTGTAAATAGATGAAAATGTTGATGTTGGCTACATTTGGTCGATTTGTGTGATATCCCAATCGCACTACGTGAATTGTTTCTATTGTTTATGCAGCCATCCGTAGTTCGATTATAAGCAGAGAAATGTTTACACCATCGACAGATTGTGCACCAAGACTTGCGCTTTGCTCGACCGCGCAAAATCCTGATCTTGCAGCAACATGTTTGCATGATCGGTCGATAGCACAATTACGCAAGTCTTGCATTGCACAATTTGTCGATGGCAAATGAACAAATGATACCTGTGCGAACGGTATGGGTTCAAGGTGACTATATAAGGCCCCCCCCCCCTTATTTCGATTTGCACACACACAATATAATAGTTGCCATTTAGTTCCCCCCTGAAAAATTGGTGCACCCCCAAGTTGCCCTTTAAAAAATAGACCATGTAGTTACGCCACTGGATAGATCACCTGATAGCCTCGACCAGAAAATATGTTTACACTACGATTTGGCGAAAGAGTATTTCATGACAGTTCTTAAACAAAGGAAATTGTTGCATGCCTTCATCACTCATCACGCCAGGTGCCATTACATGTAGTTGAATCCAGCTGATCTATTCTGGCAGTCTTTGAAACGTTGAATCTCGTCTGTACCTAAAGAAAAAAAATGCAAGTACAAATTTAACAATGTTCAAAAAGGTATTTCTGCTCCCATTCCACTGACCTTCCTGAACACACGAGCCTACTTGTAATTATTCGTATGACAGCAAACACATTTTACAGCTTCTCAATCAAAACATGCATGGCTTGAATTTGTACTAAAGGAGATTTGTTTTGAGTTTAGGTCAAAATCTATTGAAGTTTAAAAATAGAAATCTACATAAATGCCACAATGAAAAGATCTGAAGGAAGTGGTAGGCTGTTCATTTTCGAATCATTTAGTATTCGATATCCGAAACTGCGTTATGAGTTATGACCGAATAGTTAAATATTCCAAACACAGTTTTTGAAAGGTATATTTTTTTTTCGGAATACATGTACAAAGTTACTGGGCGATGATATTAAACTTTATTTGTGGGTGAATATTGTTGCTTGTACCTGCTGATTTGTGTAACTTTCTGGTACATGATTATTGTGTTTGATTCTCTGAAAAAAACATGTGCAATACAGTTGGTATAACACAGGAAACTTTGGTTGCCTAGAGCCCTGGCATGGTTGTCGTGGCGCCGTCTGGGCCCGGGATTTGTCAAGCTCTGCGACCAAATAGCTCACCTCTATAAGCACACGGCATTATGTGATGTGTAGTACACCGGCACACGGCATCTTTGTCACTGTACATGTCTAACAAAGGAATAAGCATGGTAAGAAAAAGAAGAAACAAATGTTTTAACGAATATTCAAACTAGCAAAATGGTATCGAATATTTGGTTAATATTTGAATATTCGAAACATCCCTAGAAAATGGGACTTAATAAGCCAGTTCGGTATCTCAATGAAATAGTCCAGGTCAAAGGTTATTCAGGATAAAATTGCTGATGTAATGTCACGCGATGCTAAGCAAACTGCCCATTCTGATTGAATTTAAGATGATTGAATTTAAGATGGTGCGACCATTAATAAAGCGTGCGTTAGTTATGCGGAATGACCTGTGACCCATTTAGTTGAAATGACAAATTAAATAATTTGTATCAATATGGTCCAGTTTGATTTGACATATTACAATGTACCTTAAAGTCCAAGATGGTCATCAATTCTACCATGGCTGTCAATCGCTTATCCTACTGTGGTCATAAGTTCTTTACTCCGACCTAGCCCACATCTCTTCGTCACATCCTGGTCGTTGATTCTACGCCCAATCCTCGCAGTTCTTCCTGGCTGCCATATTTCTAGTTTCAATTTAAGATGTAATTCTTGTTATACAAATATTGTTTTACAATGTAGTAATAATTAATTCATCACATCAAGTCAATAAGAAGTACATTCGGTCTTGTAACTCATCATCAGGTTCATATTTGCCTATTTAAATGAATCATTACAATTGGCATTCCTTGGTCATAATTCTTTATAATTTGACTAAATGACCAAAATTATGATCGACTGGATGTTGTGTTTTGACTTTATTACAACTTCACTGTCCAAATGAAATTATAATTGCAATTCATGCGCTTGATGCCTCCTCAACTAGGCCCTACATAAATGTTATAAAAATGACCACTCCTTCGAACCAGCACATGGCCTATAGACGATGTGCCTCTGTTTACATCTGTATTCAAATGTACCCGTCAATATGCGCACGCATCATGTTTTACATAAATTTTGTTAAGATATGACATCAGAGGCCTGTCACATAATTCAAAGGCGATCTGACCTGCGACGTCACTCTTTAAGCAAATTGTATGTAAAACACGATGGGTGCGCATCATTGCCGGGCACATTTGAATACAGATGTAAACACGTGACGTCAGAGGGCACATCGTCTATTACTAGATTAAACATTCCTAGCTTGTGAGCAATGGCCCTCGGTTCGAATCACAACGTGACGCTATTTGCAGATTATTGTATTTTCTTCTAGTAAGATTCATTGATCTGGAGTAGTCCGAGTTACTGGACTCTAGTTATCGCTTCTTTAATATTTGGACATCGCCAGATGATGTCCAAATGTTAAAAAAGCGATAACTAGAGTCCAGTAACTCGGACCGAAATTCACTCGGACTAGTTCTGGAGGATTTATTTTTTAATTGCACTTGGTTTGATCATGGAGCTATAAAAAAAGGCTGATGCCCATCTCATGAATGCAAAGTCACAATGAAAATGAAGGTAGCCATTAATCATTATGTTAAAAATGTCTAAGTCTATAAACAGTGCCTTGGTTAATATTTATAATTGCCCAATTTCAGTGCAACATGACATTGCTACTGTCCTGAAGCTGCCCAATTTCCGGACACCAGCCTTCGAGTTTGATTCAAAAATTGTAGGGCATATTGTACATGTATAATTGTATCAACTATCATGGTCAACAATTGGAAGTCTATCCAAAAGTCAGTAAGAAATTTTAGAACTAAAAGTAGAAGTAGTAAAGTAGCCTAGGTCTACTGTTTACATTTGAGAAAAGTCGGAAAGACGATAGTACTAACTAAAGTTTGTAACGTCGCCAGCTTGTCTGGTTTATAATTCCGTTTCTAATCACCCAAAATATTTTACCTAAAGAAACACATTTTCATACACCTGACCTAAACAAAATGCATACCTGCATATACTTACCAAATATGCTTCACGTCAATATGACTGCCGATCATTTTTATAATGCTATCTGTCTGATTTGTTTACTTTTTTCACAGAGACGTGTCAAGTTGTTTACTGGTATTAATTAAAACCAAACGCAAACTACACGTGGGGCGATGTGTCACACACAAGTTCGCTTACCAAAATGGCGGCCGATCTGCTCCATGCCGTACTACCATCAGCCAATGGGCGTTTAGTACACAGTAAACTGTCTTGCGGTCTTTGCTTTCCACCCTGTTATTTTTCACGCACAATATTAATAATCGATCAATCGGAAATAACAATGACGTCACGTTAGTACACAAGATGGCAGCAGCGACTCCTTGCGGAACGAATCGCTGTGGAAATGAACGAAAACAGCTGAGGAAAGAACTAGAAAGGGGCCGCAAAAACCTCACAGCGTACATTGGTAAGATATAGACTTTATGATGTATTTTTGGGTTGACATTTTTTGTGTAGAATTGGAGGGATGCGATTAATTTTCAGTTTTAATTGTGTTGTTTTCGTACACTGTCCTGTGAACAGCTAGTTCATTCTGTATACAGACTAGACCCGTTAACGTGGCGATGTGTGTAAGTACATGTATTGTTGTTATTTCCATTTCCTTGCTCTATGCTATTTCGAACACGAGAAATTGATCGACAAAAGCCGCCATGTCATTTTCCGGCCCGATTTGTTACCAACATTTGTTACAAGTTTATTAGAATATTACTATTACTTACTCAAGCTTGGCAGGATCATGAACAATTTTGGTCCGAGTTACATAATGCCTTTAGTTTTTTAACATTTGGACATGATCTGGCAATATATTTAGGGTCCGAGCCAGTGTATTCTCGCGGTCGGCATGACGTCACGAAGGGGCGAGCCGTCCATATAACGGGCGAGCCGTCCATATAACAAGCGAGCCGTCCATATAACAAGCGTTAAACCTCAAAATTCCCCCTTTGCACTAAGTGCATAAACAATGGGAAGATAAACGAGGGTCCCAGATGTCCGACCGCGAGAACGTAATAATCAAAACTGTGTCTGTAAATCTCTAGAAAAACGCCATCAGATTTCACCCTCGAAACGGCCACAAAATTAATACACACCACTTGATGAGATACAAATACTTTTTATTCATCGATGATTAAAATCCTGGAACTCATGTGTACTTTTACGATCTTTATGAAAAGTGAAATTTCCAGTTAAATTCCGAGAGCTCCCCTGTACTTCTCAATCGTCATGTCGTCATTTTTTCGTCAGTAACCTCGATCATATAGTTAGCGCACACGCAGCGAGTAAACGATACGAAAACGTAATTTGATTGTACATCAAAACTGCTTTCGAGATCAAGTGTGGAAAAATCATCACGTGATGAATAATTATGACGCACGTGATGCACATCCTACATTGGTTCACTTCATTATATTTTCAGACCGCACCAATTCTGACGGGAACCAGTGTAGCATATTCACACGGATACATTATTCATCACGTGACAGTTTTCGCACACTCGATCTCGGAAGCAGTTTTCTATCAAATAACATTTTCGTAACGTTTATTCACTGCGCGAGCTGTGATCGCGGTTTAACGACTCTATTTTAAAATATACGAGAGGCTGACAGGTAGCTCTCAGAATTCAACTGAAAATTGCACTTTTCATAAACATCTTAAGTAGCCCTAAGTACCATTACAGTATTTTAAATTCGAGTAATTTTGTGGCCGTTTTGAGGGTGAAATGTGGTGGTGTTGTATTTTTACCAGAGATTCACAGTTTTGATTATTACACTATCGTGACCTTTGTGCTCGAATTTTACACGGTCTATGGATGGAGGTTCGTAAAGTATCTAGCTGTAGTGTTGGTCAGCTATGAAGTTCAACTTTTGCCATTGGGAAAATGCCTTTATTTCCATGAGTGGACCGTCCTGTGTGGAGTGAGATTATAATCAACTGGAAAGTTAAATTCCCTGAGGAAGGAAGCTCGGTCCTCAAAAGCTCAAAATAGAAACCTGATGTCAGGTAGTTTGAGTTGAACACAATACTTCAAGAAAAACAAAGGGTTTATATGGCTTTTTCATTATTAAACCCTTTAACCTTAACCCTAACCCCCTAGGCTCTCGCACTAGGAAGCATACCAAACCTAACAAACTTCAACAGCTCACACATGTTCAGTAATTTTTGGTACACTGTGCTGAACCTAACAGTACTAAACCTGCCAAACTCCAACAGTTGAAGTTTTATTGACTTGGTACAGTGATAACTGGCCATTGGTATTATGTGTTTTAGTGGGGACACACATACAAGGTGCAAGTGTACATACACTTACAGTTGACCCGGAACTGTGCTGTGACCACATGGGTCACTCACGTATAAATGCCTGTGCATTCTCCAAATTTCTAAAATTTTGACAAGTCTCATGCCTTACTGTCCTGAACCTCACAGAATTCAACAGGGTCTCCCTGGGCCTTTGGTACTGAGTCAAACAAAGTCTAACAACAAGTTGTTACGGTTTGGTACCAAACCTGCCAAAACCTAGCGAAAGCTGCAGTTGGAGTTTGATGGGTTTGGGGTAGTTAGGGTTAACCTTAACCCTAACCCCCTAGGCTCTCGCACTAGGAAGCATACCAAACCTAACAAACTTCAACAGCTCACACATGTTCAGTAATTTTTGGTACACTGTGCTGAACCTAACAGTACTAAACCTGCCAAACTCCAACAGTTGAAGTTTTATTGACTTGGTACAGTGATAACTGGCCAGTGGTATTACGGTATGTGTTTTAGTGGGGACACAGTATGTATACAAGGTGTAAGTGTATACGTATACACTTACAGTTGACCAGGAACTGTACTGTGACCATGTGGGTCACTCGCGTATAAATGCCTGTGCATTCTAAAAACTTCTAACATTTTGACAAGTCTCGTGCCTTTCTGTCCTGAACCTCACATAATTCAACAGGGTCTCCCTGGGCCTTTGGTACTGAGTCAAACAAAGTCTAACAACAAGTTGTTACGGTTTGGTACCAAACCTGCCAAAACCTAGCGAAAGCTGCAGTTGGAGTTTGATGGGTTTGGGGTAGTTAGGGTTAAAGTACCAAATCCTCCAAAATGTTCTATTTTTAAATGGAGGAATTTTGGAGGATTGACGGTCTTTGGAAGTCGAAGAATTGGAGGATTTTGCAGGATTGAGTGGACTAGGACTTCACCTCGGGAGGAAAATGGAGGATCCAGGTCATCAGGCCCCAATCTGATGCTGGATAATTTTGGAAGATTGAGGTTTCATGGGCATTATCCAAAAGAAGATTTTGGGAAATTTTTTGAGGATTCAGGTCATTTGTTTACTTGGCCTACATGTGTGTACCGTACATGTACATTCTCAATAGAGCTGAAGGATTTTGCAGGATTCAGTAGGCCATTAGCCTTGGTCAAAAAATTGGGCCAACCGGTATCAAATGATCAAGAGGAGTAATACCTGCAAATGCACACTCTATCAAATGTTTCTTTGTCTATGGATTTTAACCCTTTCCTTACCAATGTCGATGTTTACTTGACTATCATAGTGTTACAAAACATGGTCAGGAAAGGGTTAACATCAATGGGGTGATCCTTTGGTGGGGTTCATCACCTCTTGTTCAAAATAGGTCAAAGGTCATCTACGGGTCATTTAAGGATGTTGTATAATGCACAAAATTTGACTTTTTAAACTAAAGAACACAATACTATTAAAATAGGGATCAACCGCAGGAAAAGGCGACACTTGCTATCTGTGGTCACTTGTGCTTTGAGTTACCGGTTCCTAAATGACCCGGGGCCAATTTCATAAAACATGTAAGCAAACAAAATTTGCTGAGCAAGAAGATGTTTCCTTGGCAAAAACCGGACTACAAACCAAATATTCAGGTGATGTTTACTGTTTGTGATTGGTAATCAGCTGTTTTTTGCTTTTGCATGAAAGGTACATGGAGTTTTGGCTGGTAACCTGTTTTTACTGAGCAAGACTTTTGTTTTGCTAAGCAAATTTGTGTGCTTAAATGTTATATAAAATTGGCCCCTGTAAACTATGCTCAACCCTAGTGTTTGGTAGTCCTCAGTATTGTTAACCAGTTTGCGCCGGAGGACGTATACATGCAAAGTTTTCTCTAGATTCAAAACGGATGACGCATATATATAAACACGTCACGAGCAAAGCTGGAAATGTCTGTCAGCAGCGAGCAAGCCCGGAAATGCGTGGTTAAGTGCATCCTGGATTCCCGGTACCATCGACTTGAACCTGCCTCGGATCGAGTTTCGTTAAAAATAATCCCGCGCCTCGGCTCGGTGATGTTAAAATAATCCCGGTGCGAACTGGTTAAAGCGCAGCAGTACCAGCATTGCGAGTGTGACAAGATGACACTGATACACAAAAGCTTTTGCCTCTTAATAACAGGAAGAAGAAGTGAATGTGAAAATAGAGTTGGCAGGTTACCTAAAAAAAAATTAGGGGATTTTATACAAAGTTTGATCGCTGTTGAATGGCAAATTAGAAACTAAAACTACATGTACATACTTGTATGCATTTCAGGGATTTTTATTTTTATTTCGGCATAACTGTACTTGTTTTTTTTTATCAGCCATGACATCTGTTAAATGTGCTTTACGATGCTTTTGTGAAAAGGTTATTTTGGTTACCAAGCACACTCTGCATTTAATTTTTTTTATTAATCTCATCTAAAATACTGCTACCAGTACACTACATGGCATATTTAGTTTTAAACATTTTGTGTACGTAGATGATGGAAAAACCAAAAACATTAATGCTGTTCTGGTAGTCTGGTTCCTTGACTTAAGACGAAACAAAGCTATTAGTTTTTAAAATATTGTGTTCGTAGATGATAGAAAAACCAAAAACATTAATGCTGTTCTGGTAGTCGGGTTCCTTGACTTAAGACGAAACAAAGTTATTAGTTATAGATATAGATAAATAGATGTCGGGTTTATAGGAAACCAGACTAGTTAGCTTGCACCAGTTTAAGGCCCCGTCACACTTATTCGGAATCAGCAGGAATTAAGCAGAACCAGCCGGAATGAAGAATTAAAAAATTCGTCAGAAAATTATTTATAATTAAATGTTATACAAACTAAGTGCGGGCTTTGAGTGGAATTGGGAGGAATATTATCGCTCGGTATAATCTGGACTTTTCCATTTCACTCGGCGAACTCATTTCACAATTTATTTATTTGTTTTGTAACTGACATACAGATCCGCTTATGTTGGCTCGTATATGTTGACGTTACTGGCCACCATGATTGTGTGTGATTGTAGTGCAGCACACATCGGGTCACAACCTTCTTCCCATGTTTTGGAGTGAGGGTCGACTGTTAAAAAAACACATGAGAACGAGGACGATCCATTCTAACTGTTGAGTAGTAAATCCCATTCACCATCTGAGAATGAGACTTTTTGAGCCAATTGAGCCAAAATCCTCTAATTGCCGCTATGTAAACATTGAATTCATCCTGAGTCCTCCAAAATCATCCGTTATTTCTTGAATATGGTCAGTGGAGGGGTGACCATTATATTGCCTCAATCCTTCAAAACTCTCCAATCACTGCTTTTGGTTATTGAGTCAGTACCGTTGACATTGTTTTAAGCGGTGCGGATGATATCAAGCATAATGCACGATTGCATTGGTACAGTCTGGCACCTTGACCCATTGCATCCTCCAAAATCCACTGGCACTTTTTACCATTCATCCTCAATCCTCCAAAACTGCAAGGAGGATTTTGGATGATTGAGGAGGGTTAGGGTCAACGGTTATTTGATTTCACCGGAAGTTCTAATCCAGCTCACAATCATGTGGTGAGTTACATGTAGGTGCCTCATAAAATGCCCTCCCAATGACTGGGTATAGTTTGCAGGATTCACTGACCACTGGGTCTTTACATTGAAGACTCCGGAACTGTAATGTTTCAAAAAAATTGACGTGAACCCTCTGAAAAGGGAATGGACCTAGCTACAATCGTAGACCATGGAGCAAATTTTAGGTTGTTGCAGATGTTTTCTTACTGGTACATTATGTCTTATTTTGTTAAGTTGATTTTGACTATACATCTACATGTATTCAGTTAAAATAAAAATCGAAACGGACCTACAATTCAAACTAAATATATAATAAAAAATTGGTTTTTAATTCCACTACAAATCCCCTTCAATTTCAATTAAAAAGATCTTGCCACACCCAGATTCCTAAATCAGCGATGTAAACACGTGTGTATACAGTGTACGTAATGTGCCCTAGGCTACGTACACGAATGTACATACATACAGTTGTACATTGTATGTACAGTACATGTACTTCCTGAAATTAACATTATTGATGTCATCATTGGAACACAAGATGCCTCATCTCTATACACAATTTATATAAGTACTGGTATACACTGTACACTCTGTACAAACACATGTACATCCTGATTCAAACTAGCACTCTGTCTGCCAAGGTCGACGTCAGTCAGGCGAATGATAGCTGCTATTGACCCTCCCTCATTATTACACCAAAACATGTTGGGCTGCCAACTCCTCATTAGCATGTAAAGGGCTTTAGATTCGGTAGAATCTTGAAATTACATTGTGAAGCCTTCTGGCAAAAATGAGACAGAAGTGGACACAGGGCATAGTGGAGAAAACTGCAAAACAGTAAATGATGAGAGGTTTTTTTCAATTTTCATTATTTATTGATGTTTGTAATCTTTGGTATGCCTACTAACTATATTTTGTGAAGAAATATAATTATTTAAAGTAAGTGTAAAAAAGTGTTTTTAAAGAAAAACAATTGGCATTTTTCCATTTAACATGTACAAAACTTGAAACTTTAAGGACCATTTTCTCAACATTTTACTTTAGTGACATGTTGATAAATGCGAACTTTAAACAGTTATAACTTGTTAACGAAATGTATGTTTGAAGTGCAAGAACAAGCGTTGTAAAGATAATTTTATCCCCTTTTCTAATACATGTACCTGAAAACCCTCACTTCAACCTCTGCCCAGTTCCGTCTCATTTTGCAAGAACCCCTCAAAAATGTGCGCGTATTGTAAACTGTAGGATGCAATATTTGCAGACCTGCCAAAGGCATTGAAAGAATTTCTCAATGTACATATGTACAATGTATCTTGCCATGCTAATTATGTTTACATCTGGAAACCCTTTTTGTGTGCATCATTTCTTTTGTTTGGCACATGTAGAGGTTTACATACCCGGTACATGTAGTGTGTGCTTGTGATGTTAAAATGTGTTCATTTTGTTACCCTGTAGTCAACTTTGAGTGAAGGGCTTGATTTGTTTGATACGTAATTATATTTCTTTGTTCTGTTTTGCTTCCAATTATAACTCCAGCAAGAAATTGTGTACATTACAGATATTGTCTATACAACATACTGGTACATGATGTACTGTGTATACCATATCTTCTAAAATCTAGCAATTTTTGAACATGATTTACACCCTAACTCTCTAGGGTGTGTGCACAATTGTATCACATTTGGATGGTTTGGGATTGTAAGGGTTAAAGGTTCATTAGGATATACCATTGGTAATTGCTGGAATTATCACGAATGGGTGGAATTTAAAAGGATTGTATTAAAACCTGTTTTCGAAGTTTTACAATCATACAGTAGATGCTATGGAAAGCAAGAAAAGGCGTTCGTTTTCATCCGGCGTCAGTACTTTGAAAGATTTTGATGAATTAAGACAATGGTTATCCTCCCACTGAACAAATTCAAGAAATAATAAACAGATGATTCAGGAGGAATGAGGCTGAATCCAATGTATACTGTTTACTGGCAAAATTTTGAGGATTTGTCAGGACTGAGGGTGGTTCCTAGCCAAAAGGGCCTTGAGGGTTTGGGTTTAAAGGTAGGATACACCATTTGCACATATCAAAAAAAATTACTACCAAATTATTAAGAAATATCGTACTTACATGATAGTAAATAAGGATTCTACGCATCCAGCAAAATGATTGCGCTAGATATCCTCTAATTATTTCGAAAAATAGAATTGTATATTAGCCGGATGGCGATCGCGAAAAAAAAAATAATAACATAAGAATAACTGCCCGACACCGGTTGAGAACAAAGGCTGTTTTTCGTGATTTTCTCGGCAGGTCAGTTAAACGATATTTACTATAAATACATCCCCCCAAATCCACCCATCATGATAATTCAAGCAATTACCAATGGTGTCTCCTACCTTTAAGCGTAAATGTTGATCCCCGTCTAATTGTTTTGATGTGAAACCATTCAAGATTTTCAGGGAAAACAGCATTGTATTGCAAATATTCAGATTTTGTGTGTGTGCAAATGCCACACTCGTTTTGGACTTGAACCACATTCGTGCGTAATCTGAGGGCTTCCACACCAGTAGCTCAAATTTCTTCTTCAAATCGGTCAAATATATCAGCAATTCCAATTCAATTTGGTCAACAAGCGCAGGTGCACGCAAATCCCAATCAGCGACCAACTTTAGGCAAGTGCATGTTGAACATTAATTTTTTTTTAATCAAGTTGATAATGTACAATTACAAACGTACCGGAACATACTCATGGTTTGACGGTGGGTAGTCGATATCCCTCGGTATTGAAAGTTGACAAACTAGTTTGTCAACTTCCAATACCGAGAGGAGTATTTACTATCCACCTGAACTAAACAATGTTATAATGTGACCTGTCATTACAAAATGAGCGTAAAGTCGAACGGAGTGATTTCCCATTACAGCCAGTCAAAGTCAAAATTTGAAGGGTTGGTCGATTTTAAGATTATGGTTTTTTTTTACGACTAAATCCCCAACAATGAATTCCCAATTATTGAGAACGATCAGATAAAAACAAAATTAGTTTTTGAGACAATTTTGACTATGCCTTTTTATGCCTTTCATACAATTTCTCGCAAGAAATGCCCGTTTTCTCATAATCTCTGTATTAAGACTCCAGAAAAAAAAAAAAAAAAAAAAAAAATATTGAGTATCAAACCTCCAAGTGTTATATACCATTGGAAAGCTCTGTTTCCACAGAATTTAGAAATACCGATATCTCAAATTTTTATTTTGCCGACTTTACGCTCATTTTGTAAAGACAGGTCACATATTATGTGACGCGTTCTGGCAAAATGAGACGGAACTGGGCACCGGCCAAATAGGCCTTATTTTAACATGGAGGAATAATTCCTCCATGATTTTACTAAGTCAAATACCAGATTATTATAGAATGCACAGCCCTAATGTCTGTTTTATTTTTTATTTTTTTGCCTTTAGTTTGTGTGTTTTCTCCATTGAAGAAGATCCGACCTTGTCACTGTAAAGGCCAACAAAAAATTCCTTGAATAGTTGGAATGGTACAGCCTTGGTTCAAATATGTGTGTATGGAAGGTTTTGTCATGGTCATAATAAACAGACTTAATACAATTGGCCCCTTTAATAGATGTACCTGTACAAATGTACTGTGTACAACTACAAGATAGTCTGGTTTCCAGACAAACAGATTCTGACTATTTCTGATGAATCATTAGGGCTGTTTTCCAAACCCCAACTTCGTCTTCGTCTCAGGCTTCATTCATGCAGTTTTGCAATAGACGGGAGCCGAAGCCAGGGGTTTAGAAAACGGCCTACCGGTAGGTCTATAAAACTGCCAATGTCGGGCAACCAAAACTGGAGGAACTCTTCCAGTTTCCGAAAATGTTTTAAAAAAATTCAAATGTTATATTTCTTTTGTTATAATTTTCAAAAATTGATGGAGTTAATGGGGGATTACTTATTATAGCAAATAAAACCAGAGGAAAAATAAACCAAACTTGTATTGTACATCTATATAGTAAATAAATGTAGTTACATTTATGATGTTTGCAATTAACTTTAATTTAGGTACAGCACATGTATAGAACACAAACATAATTTTGTAAGGCAGTGGCCCTAATTTTACCCATATGGGACCAAATCCTTTGTTCAGTGTCACCTGTATGAACTGTTTGTGCCTTGGGGGCCTTCTACTATTATTGTCAGGGCCTGGGCACACAGTGAATAGCATTATTGTTACATGTACAATGTAGCACAATGAATCCAATATTTGGGATAATTTGTTACATCTGATGGTGCCATGTACTTTGTACATATTGTAGGGTGCTTTACAAGTAGATGCACTTTACAAGTAGATGTACGGTACATGTAATGTACCATACTTAATAATCTGATTTGTACTTTACTAGGCCTAACCGACCCGAAGCATTGAAAATCTAAACCGTAACCGATCTGAACTCCTGACCCGAACCGACAAAATTCCGGGAAAATCGGACCCGAAACCTCAAAAAATCTCAAACGTACGAACATCTAGCTCCGGGAAATCATCTTTTAACCAGTTCGTGCCGGAGGATTTTAAACGGAAGACACATAAACACGTCACGAGCAAAGCCGGAAATGTTTGTCAGCAGCGAGCAAGGCCGGAAATGCGTGAGTGTGCTTCCCGGTACCATCGGCCTGAACCTCCTCGGATCGAGTTTTGTTAAAAAGAATCCCGCGCCTCGGCTCGGTGATGTTAAAAATAATCCCGGCGCGAACTGGTTAATTTCACGAAAATTCGAAAATTGTGCCCGTTTTGTGCCTGAACTATTAAGGTTATTCCAATATCGCATGAATATCAACTGATCAAGCAACGTCTGCCTGTTTAATTTACCATTTCGTGGTATGTAAAGAATCACAGTATCTTTGTGTGCGCGTGTTTCCTGTCTACTGTTTTTTAATTTTTTTTAAATGTGCCGCTACCAACACATAAATTTAGCTGTAATCTGATCGAAGCTGTAAAAAAGTGAATACACCACATGAATTTCCCATTTTTTTTTGGGGGGGGGGGGGGGGGGGGGTCAACTGTTATTTTTTGTTTGAATTTTTTTTTTTTACAACGTAGTTTTTTTAATTGACCCGACCCAAATGGATCCGAATATTACAAATACAAAACCAAAACAAACCCAACCCGACTGAAATGATGGAAAAACCCGACCCGACCCAAAGTCAGTTTCAGATCAGATCAAAGTCTGTTTCGGGTTGTTATATCACATCTGTGGTTTAATTTTATGTACATGTATATTGAACAATAAAAACTTGGATGCTGAAACTATACCACACACATTGTACTGTACATGCACTATATAATGCATACATTGTAGCATAATCTCTTATTATATGGATTTGCATTTGAATTTATTATAATATAATTTGGAATTTGATATTTTTGTATTATTTTTGTGTTTCAAAAAACACTGCGTACATAAATTGTGTAGAAGTGAACATTTAAAAGTAGGATACACCATTGGTAATTGCTTGAATTACATGTATCAGGAAGAGGTGGATTTGAGGGGTTTTATTTTATAGTAAATATCTGTCCAAAGTTTTACAATCATGGATGCTGAGAAAAAAAGCAAGAAAAACGCTGTTAGTTTTTAATAGGCGTCGGGCAGTTTTTTTGTTTTTTTGGCGATCCTTGTCCGGATGATTTGTTTGGTATATAAAATTCAATTTTTTCGGGATAATTACTGGATATCTAGCGCAATCATTTTGCTGGATGCCTAGAATCATTATTTACTTATAAGTAAGATAATTCTTCATAATTCGGTAGTAAAAGACAATTTTCTGACCTTGTTACAGTACATAAGAAAAACCTGCACCAGTTTTCAACTTTACTCAATTTCCTTTTCCATTTTTCTTTTTAGGTCTCGAATGTGTCGTGGAAAGCCTTTTCGGCCTTGATTTCGTGAAGAAGATATCTCCCTTTAAAGGTAAATTTTATTCCATGTTGAGGTGCCACATCTACTAGAACATCCACCTGACTTTTGAATCAATTTCCAATGATGATTGGCCGACTATCGACCAATGGGTGCAACCCAGCTAGTCTGTAGTTCCCTGACCAACAATTTCACAGGATGCTTGAGACTATTAACGACTTACAGTCAAGTTTAAATGTACCGGTAGTATAAATCATTTGCTTTTGCTGTCATTTTCAAAAAGGGATGGGTTAGGGGATTCATATTTTGTAAAAATGAAAAGTGTTTCCCTTTAAAAAATGTATCCACACAGCCAATTGTTGACCAAAAAAAATGTTGGAAATTACTTTAAAATGTTGGAAATTACTTTTAAAATCTTTTTAAAGGGATCGTATACGTTTATGGCAATAAAAACTTACTTGGTAAGAACTACAGCAGCTTTGGATAGTATAATGCATTTTTTAGAAACTTTTCACTTCGAAGTACTGCGGTTATGGAAAAAGATATCACTTTTTATCCCCCAAAAAATTGAATCTGAGAAGCGTTACTACAGTAACGTTTCTCAGATTGGGTATTCCAATGCAGATTATTCTTCCTGAATGGACATAACCGCTCCAGATTTTCGGCAATATCTCAAAATCGCTACCACCTTTTGAAATGAAATTTTTACAGGTTAGTTTTATCTAGTTAACTATATAGGATTGAAACAAACAGTGGGTTCCAATTACCAAACGTATACGATCCCTTTAAGGAAAAAGAAAACATCCCCCCCCCCCCACCAAACCACAAATTGGTACAAAGAAATGTTGAAAATGACCGACTGTACCGGTATTTCCTTTAAAAAAAATACTCCAAACCAGAAATTGAAAAGAAAAATGTTGGAATAGACCAAAGTCTCGTGCACAAAGATCACGATTGAACATCCGGGCACAACCGAACTACCGGCTATAGGACTTTTACATGTGGTTGATTTTGTTTTCTACAATACTTTTTTTTTACGAAGATCTGAACCAGGAAATGAACCCTTAAATATGGATGGCTTGTACGTAAAGCGCTCGCCTCTCACCAATGTGGCCCGGATTCGATTCCCGACCGGAAAAATTGATATTGCGGCAGGGATTTGAATCCTGTTCACAAACTCATTGTGCTAGATGGTCTGTACCAATCGAGCTACCGAAGCATTCTAGTTGGTTGGGCAGTTGTAAATCAATGCTTTTTACAATGCTGTAGCGGTAGTATTTGAAAAATTGCGTTACGGCTGCTGTAACAATAGCCACTTCGTTTTACTTACAAAAAAAAAAAACCTCCCAAAACCCAAACCCCCAAAAAAACAAAATATTTTTGAATAGTAATTGCGAAAAGACGGATTTACATCTGGAGCAGCATGGTTTGATATCAATACCATACTTGGAATATTGTGGGAGAACAAAAATCAATATCACCAGCGCTACCATATATGTACACAAAGACACTTACACTGTACATGATCAACACAAACAAAAAATTGCCCCTCCCCCCAACAAAAGAAATTACCTACCTGTACCTACCTAACCTTATTTTCAAATACGATGTAATCAGAATCGGAACTGTTTGTTTGGCCTTTAAAACCTCTAAGTTGTTTTGAAATTGCTTACCCAAGCAATACTGAAGCAAACCATTTTGTACATTGTCCATACATACCGGTACACTCAATCTGAGAGAAACTTGACACATATCCGATATGCCACAATATCAAATTTCCTATTTTTAGGAGGGGACCAGTGTTTACAGAGTTGCCCAAGCGCAGTTCTCAAGAGAAAGCCAAGTGTAGTTCTGTAATGAAACGGAATTTCCTGGCCAAATGTAGGATTTCCCCCAGTTTAGGGAGGAAATTATGTCGGCGTGTGTTTTTTGCCTCTAGTACCGTATATCTATGTTAGTAGACCTTGTCATATCTAGCCATGCTACTGTAGCTGTGCATTTTTTCTTTCTCTTTTACCGGTAGTTAATATACCATCAATCAAAGAGAATATAAAGTCAGATAGGGAATGGGGCATATCATGGGTCAAGAAATGGCCACACATCCTTGCACTCTACCAAGAGAAGTTTGGTTTTAGATTCATTGCGATAATTGCTGCATGTACAGTGTACATGATGTACCGGTGTATGTATCTCTGAAGAGAAGTGCTACATAAATAATGTTGTACATGTACACCAGGTACATACAGGTACACCGATTACCAGCAAAAATAAAACCTCTTTTCCACGATCTGCTTCTAACCCTAACGCTCCTCAATCCTCCAAAATCCTCATTGCAGTTTTGGAGGATTTTTGAGGATTGAGGCTGTATGGGGTTTTAAAAAAATGAAGATTTTGGAGGATTGAGGCACAATGTTGTTTCAAGTGTGGAGGATTTTTGAGAATTGAGGCTGAATGGGGTTTTCAAAAAATGAGGATTTTGGAGGAATGAGGCTGAATGGGATTTTCAAAAAATCATAATAAGGATTTTGGAGGATTGACTTTTTTCATTCCCCAGAATCCTCATTGCAGTTTTGGAAGATTAAAAAAAATGAGGATTTTGGAGAATTGAGGCACAGGATGTTGTTTCAAGCGTGGAGGATTTTTGAGGATTGAGGCTAAATGGGGTTTTCAAAAAATGAGGTTTTAAAAAAATTAGGATTTTGGAATTTTGGAGGATTGAGGATGATTGCTAGCAAAAAGGGCCTAGGGGGTTAGGGATAATTAAACTTGTTGTTTAGTGCAGAAGGGACCAAACGCAAAGAACGATCATGGTAATGTACCCCATTGGATACATCACTTGTTCAGGGTGATGTACCCTGGGTACATCACATTTGGAGCAACAAATGAACTGTTTGAATAAACCGTGTGACCAGTTATCCGACCACTACGCGAACCACAAATACGCACGCATTGTAGGGAACAGTTTGGAAGACTTCCATTGGCGCTATTACATGATTACTGTTTGTTTAGTCTGCCTTTTCAGTTTTTACGTTCCAACACCGTTAGTTAATTATCTCAAATGACAACAAGTCGCCTCCATAAAAGAGGTTTCTTTGTCGTTCTAAGGAAAAGATCTGAATTTTGTGCGAGGCATGAACACAGAGTAAGGGTTTCCCCTTAACTTTTTTGTTTACTAGCGGGCCGAACCAGTAATATTGACTAGCCTTTTTACTAGCCCGCTAGCATCACCGGTCCGCATGTTTTTTTTTACCTTTTAGGCTACTTATTTTGGAGGGGGGGAGTCGGGTTGGTGTAGCGGCTCTTTCCTCGCCTTCCACCACTATGACCCGGGTTCGAATCCGGCCTGGGCCAATATGTGGATTGGGTTTTCAGTCCCTGCCTGACTCCGTGGGTTTTTCCCCAGGATATTCTTCTGGGGTTTTCCTCCCACCTCTAAAACTGTAACTTCTTCACATTAATTGTTAAATGAAATAAAAAATTGTTGAATGAAATTTGTTCCCGCCGTGAATATGGCCATTGATGCTGGTACGGCGTTAAACCCTAAAACTCACTCACTCACTATTTTGGAGGTAAGCTGCCGCGGCCCTGAACTGCACTCAAAGGCAATGTGATACAATAGTGTTGCATATATGGTGCGGTCTCGTTATTGACTGTGTGTGCTTCCCCTGTTCCTACCCGTACCCACATAAAAAATAAACCATCCCATAAAAAAAGAAACAGTCCAATCATGTCCTTCCTTCTAACAATCTCTCTTTTTTTATTGGGTGTAAATTGTATGCCACAAAGAGACATTTCCCAGCCTATTGAAATTTCAAAGTGATGGTCTACTTGGTAATACATTTTGTAGGTCAGCTGTCAATCATTTTCTGGATTTCATGCCCTACTTGGAATATATTCAGAAAATACTCCTGAATATTTCTCCCGTGGTTTTATTTTATTCCTCTTGCACTAAAAAGCGTTTATTATGTAAAATTACACAACGGAACCACTTATAAATTGAAAAATGTAACAAGCTCTTACAATTTCCACATCTATTTTAGGGACAAATTAAATATTATGTGTTTTATTAAATAAAACCCAGCAGATTATTTATTAAATTTGAATAACAACTCCTTAGGATACATAGAAAGTCATTTTAAGACTGAAGTACCGGTACATGCTTCTGGGAGTAAGTTGCTGAGCTAAAACCTCAGCTCGTGCATTTTAACCATGCGTGCGTTCATCATGTCTTCTTGGTTTACTTTTTATTATTATTTTTTGGATGTGTAGATGAAGAGGAGGAAGAACAAATCTGTGAGGATTGGAAGGGGGAAGAGAAGTGTTTGCTGTGCCAGGCCAGACAGCAGGCAGTGGAGGTAAGAGTTAGCCTAGACATCGACACTAACGTTAGCGGGCCCAAAAAGCAGGAAGCCAGCACGCCAAGCTGGCTAGGCTCCATTCTTGCAATGGCCATGGACACGTGATTGTGACCGCACGCACGCCTAGCTTTCTCTGCCCCGATTGCAACGATAGCGCCCCCCCCCCCCTCTTATCGATCAAATAGGACCGGCCATGCGACATCACATCGGAAAAACCCAGGTCGTTTTTCAAACCCAAACTTCGTTACTGTTTTGGCTTTGTTCATGCAGTTTTGCAATGGTGATGGAGCCAGTAACAGGTCTTACATGTACATAAGCCGGGATTTGAAAACCATTCCTAGCTGAACATGGTGTGGTGCTCAGCTCAGGAGTTGTGTGATCGCTTCTACTACAAACGTTAATGTTAGACATCGACAAATGACATCAAATAAAGGATTATTGTTACATTTATCAATAGAGCAGACACTATAACCCTAACACCCTAGGCCTTACTTTGGGCTAAAGAACTGAGTACTACAGGATACTACTTAGTATTTTGTAGCTCTGGGTCTCTCCGTGACTGATGATTGGGTGTGTACTGACAGAGTACAGATACTGCCAACTACAAAATACTAATAGTGGCAATATAGGTCAGTAATACTTACCTGGCAAAAAAATGTAGTAGTCCAGCCTTGACCCATTGCTGTGTCCCAAGTGACAATTTTTGCTGTAGAGTTTAGAACACCCTTCTCTAGCTTACATGGGCCATGCACACTCAGCAAGCAGAGGGACCCAAATACTAAAAATTACTACAGGCATTGCACACAAGTCAGTGAGAGTACTGCATACTACTTTTTACTACTAGTAGTAAAAAGTAGCATTAGGTAGTGTAGAACATTTTGTGGATTGTGATTGAAAAAAAACCTAACGAATGTCTGACCAAAACGCTAAGCTTGAGCATGTCGCTGTTCAAACCTACTACTATGCTAAACCTTCCTCCCCGTATTTGTTTGTTCAGGATACCATCGCGCAGCACCAGGCCTACATTGACAAGCTAGAGTGCGGCTTGACCAACGGTAGAGCCGGCCGACCTGAACATACGTCACATCAACAGAGGCTACTACGGGCCGAGCAGTGGCTAGCTAAATCAGGTACAGTGATGTAGGATGTAGGTTTGCTGCACTTTGAGTTGATCTGAAATTCGGTACCCTCTGGAGACCTGAACTACAATGGAGACAAAAGGTCTCCGGAGGGTAAATTTCTATAGATGAATAGGTCTCCACTGGGAATTTCACGAATTAGATTTTTGGAGTATACTCAAATTACTCAAAAACTAGGTTTAGGATTTGGGTTTAGGGTTTAAGTGTTTGGGTTAGGGTATAATATAGGGTATATTGGGTCGAAATTTCAACCCAGGAAATTAATTGTGGTTGAAATAGGAGCATTTTGAAAAAGGTGCCCGACTTTTTAAGCAGTTTGTACACGAGAACAAAGAGATGTCTCCACTAGGATACAAATTTGAGAGTTCGTGAACTTAGAGAACATTGTGCTTTTGTCTGCCATGGCAAAATGTGACCCACTCTGCCAAAATGAGTATTCCTAATTAAATTGGAAATGGTTCCCAGTCCCAGGTTAATTTCTTTTCAACATTGTTGCACTGATTGATCTTCAATTGAGATGACATGTATATAGAAACTACGTCAACATTTTTCCAGATTTTTAGGTTGAGTCAGGGTTGAATTCATAATTTTTTTAAATTTTTTTTTTGTCAGTGAACAACATCCAGCCTCACGAGGTGGAGTATGGCTCTGACGGGGAGCAGAACCAACCCCTGGACCTGAGCCGACAGGGTTACCTGGACAGAGAGGCTGCCATCCCCTCCAACAAGCAACACATGCTTAAGGTCCCGTCGATCACTGTCCACCGGTAAGCCCCTCTCAATGCTGGATAAAGTCCAAATTCCTCCAGTTTTTTGGGGTTGGTGTGCCAAGATTTTTCACTGAAAAAATTATGTTTGTGTTACAGGGTAGGCACTCACCGCATTAGGGGGACAGGCTCCTTTGTTTAGAAAATATAGACCGAGTAATGGGGACATTTTCGAGTCCCCATAGCGCGTTGGGTGTTCAGTAAAGGTAGAACAAGGGAAAATCGGGTTAGGGTGAAAGAAAATGTAGAAGAGGACAAATTAGGGTGATGCTGAAAAATTTAGAATTGTTGAGTGTTCTGAATTTGAGATTAGAGAGATTTCAGTTTACACACAAACCCTATGGGTTGTCCCCATAACGCTGTGTACCAAAAGAATCAATGTTGTTGTCATATACACATCTCTATTAATGTCAATTCTTTCATTTACTCTGTTATTCTGGTAACTAACGCATCACTTTAAAACTGAACTAAATACACGTATAGGGTAAATGTTTTTCCATTTGATGTTGCAGACCATCCAAGAACAAAATGGGTCGTCCCAGCAAAGGATACGGCTCGGCATCCTACACCCAAGATGACCTAAAGTTAGCACTTCAGGAGGTCCGCTCTGGTAAGGTAGGCACCCGGCGGGCGGCCATGTTATTTGGCATCCCCCGCTCGACAATCCGCAACCATCTCAACCGACATAGCTTCCTCGTTGTAGAGGAAGATAACAACATCTCAGATGCTCAAGACATGGCCGAGTTTGGCATCCGGGGTAAGGGGCCGCTGGATGAGGAGATCGGTCCGGATGGGAAGATGGTGTCCAATGGAAGGCTCCTCATCCACGATGAAGGTGACGATATTGTTGCCCGGCTCCGCAGCTTTTTGGTCAGTCGCACCATCCCTGTTAAGCACCTTGATGACGACCTGGAGAATGGCGTCAGTCAGGAGATACTTCAGGATCTTGTGGCCTCCTATGTCAGGTTCAGTCTGGTTGCTGGTCTGGATGGCGACCATTTACACCAGGAGAATGTCGCCAAGACTATACAGCACGAAGACGGCAAGTCCAAGCTACCGCAGCACCTTCTAGAGGCACTCATACATTGTCATCTCAGCGCTGAGCAGTCGTGTGCAAAGGTCAATGGCAGCTGCGACCCCAAAGCCTTGAAGACGTCCATCAAGCAGCCACGCCCCCAGGCTCTACCAGATCTCAAGATCCCCCTGTACAAGCCCATGAACTCATGCTCGGATAACCAGGACTCGGACAGTGATGACAACAAGAATGACAAGTTAGACGGTCCAGATGGAGTGGACCTGCAGAACTGGCAGCAAGGCTACAGCTTGTCCTCTAGCAAGCCGTCCTCTCCACAGTCCTCTCAAAGATCGGGCTGCTCCCAGGACGGGTCAGGCAAACGCCCTAAGCGGGGTCGCTACCGCTGTTACGATCGCGACTGCCTAATGCAAGCAGTTAACGCTGTCCAAAGAGGCGAGATGACGGTCACCCGTGCCGGTAACGTCTTTGGTGTTCCACATTCTACGCTGGAGTACAAGGTGAAAGAGCGACACCTTAAGCGTCTCGGCAAACGGATCGGCAGTCAGAAAATCAAGACAGAGTATGATCCAGGGGAAGCGTCCAGCACACCAGGTCTATCGACCAGTGTCTACCAACAGGAAGCGCAGCAGATGCCTGCAATCAACGCTGTACACCGGCCGTTTGAGAGCTTCGCTGAGAGGCTGCGAGCAATGAGTGAGAAGCAAGCCATGCATAATAATTACAGTTTCCTGAAGCAGAGTCTAGCTGGGCCTCAGCAGCAGCAGCTGTCACAACATCAGCAGCCAGCGGCTTACCTAGCCCAGACCTTACTCGCCCCGGGTCTCGGTCTCAGCCCGGAGCTTACCGATAAATGCTACGTGCTGGACGGTCAGCACGCTGCCGCACTGGCTTCTCACTCCCTGGGTCTGTCCAAGCAGTGGATCGGCTGGCCGGTGCATCCTGCCTTCAAAGCCGCCGCCTATCCGCACCTCAAGGATGGGCTGAACGGAACACCAGCCGTTCTGTACGCTGCGCCGGATCTGATGGGCATGCGGAATTCTTCGGTGAGCGACGCTATCAATCGTCTTGTGGAAGCCCAGATCTACGACTCCCTGTATGGTGGGGAGCCCCAACCGCAAACCTCGATAGGTTCAGGTAAGAGCGAGGGTAGGTCAAGTCAGCTACAAACCTCCATAAGAGAGGCCTTAGACGCGAGGCCCTCGACCTCTAGTGTCAAGCAAGAGCCTGCATCTCCCGACGGGGTCAGAGGTTACGGGTCAGGTGAAGGGTCAATGAAGAGAGCTCATGAGCCAGACAGTGAACCACCACACAGTGCCAGTAAAATATCAAGGACCGGCCAGGATTAATGACAACTACTTTGCGTACATGTGGTAAATTTTTATTAAAACAAGATTTTCACATCATTTAAGATTTTCGAAGAGTACATGTGTAAGTTTAGCTCACTTGCCCTAAGCCTCAATGGGGCTAGTAGGAACAATATTTGTATTAGGTTTGTAACAGTTTGTCTTTATCGACTGATGATTGAGAGTCCCTGTGGGGACCTCAGTCAGATCGTGCGAGTATAAAATCCTAAATGCTGCATCAGAATATTTACAGTTGGTTAATTGTGCATAAAATGCACCGGTACACAGCGTAAGTTACATGTATTGGATACACGTACTTGCCACAGTAAAATGATGGGCCCAATTTCATAAACAGCAGGAAAAAGTTGTGCTTATTGTAGTAAAAAAAATAATATTATCCTGTTGCTTTAGAAATATTTTATGACATGAGTGTGCTAACGGTTGCATGTGTACCACTATTAAATTGGGCCGTGGTTACACAGGTGTATATTAAGATGCGTATAATATGTACTTGTACATACACAAGCAAATTGTACTTTCATTTTGTTAGAATGTAAAAGAAATCTTGAAAGAATGTAGTATCCTGACACCACTTCAGCGGCTGTGTACAAAGTCAATGGAGAGTCCTTAAACAAATTCTAACAAAATTAGGAATGTTTCTCAGTCCCGAGTTCATGTCGTTGCAACATTTTTGTACTGATTGACCGTCATTGAGATGATGTATTAAGAAAAAAAGTGGCGTCAGGTTGCAACATTCTTTTAAAATATCTCTCGGTCTTTAGTCAGGGTGCTAACAGCAAATCTTTCATGTTTTAAGCAATTATGGTGTGCTAAGATCTTTTAAACTTACATTTAACTACTGTGTACGTTTAAGATACATGTAATAATATTTCTCTATTTTCTCCCCTTATTATAAACCCTAGCTACCTACCCCATTTTTCTTGCACATAACCGGAATCATGCAAAATCCTGCAATTCCAAAGTGTAAAACTCCATGTACACGTAACCTGAATCCTGCAAAATCTTGCAGTGGGTTTACTATTGAGCTATAAAGCAGCCAAACATGGAACAAACACCTGCTAAGTGCCCTATTACAACAAGGGTCTGCAAACATGACCCTTGGTATGCAATCGTTTTCTATCCTTGACACATACAAGTAAACTTGACACACCTTGACTGAAGCTCTATAGAGAAAGTGCATAGAGCATGAGCAGTGTCAAAGTACAAAGTAACTAAATCCTAATTTGGATAAAAACCCAAGTAACCTCAATCCTTCAAAATCATCCAGCAGTAGTTTAGGCCTAATGACCTGGATCCTGCATTATCCTCCAGTGGCAAAATCTCCAAACGCCTTCAATCCTGCAAAATCCTGCATTTTGCAATGAGGAATTTGGAGGATTTTTGATGGTTAGTGTTAAAGGTAGGATACACCATTTGTAGGTATCAAAAAAGGTTACTACCGAATTATTAAGAAATATCTTACTTATTTGAAAGTTAAATAATGATTCTAGGCATCTACATGTAGCAAAATTATTGCGCTAGATATCCTGTATAAATTGTTTCCAAACAAGAACAACTGCCCGACGCTGGTTGCAAAAAAACAAACGCTGTTTTTCTTTTTGTTTTTGTTTGGCATCCATGATTGTAAAACTTTGAACAGTTACCCGATATTTACTATAAAATACAACACTTCCCCCCAATTCACCCATTCCTGTTAATTCAAGCAATTACCCAATTACCAGTGGTGTATCCTACCTAATTAACTGAAAATTTCACATTTGTATTTCAACTTGACTTGACACATGAACATGTCAAATATACATGTACAGGGTGTTATTTAGCTTTTTTTATATTTTAATTCCACTTGCCTTATTTTTCCTCTAGGGAATTTCTTTCTTTCTGTTTGTTTTCCCTCTTACTTTTAAACTTACTTGTTGATCGGTTTTAGTTAGAAAAACATAGCTAGAGTTTATTGGTGGTGAGATTTAATTTTAGAAAGGAAGTACATGTATATGTACATGTATGGGTCAAATAACGGACAACTTATCAGACAACTGAAGCTCTTCCAACTCACAGATGAATAAATTGTGCTCGGTTTTCTGTTAAATTAGAAAATTGGCAGCCTGCAATGGTACAGTACAGTGCACGTACACGTACACTGTACATTGTACATTGTACATGTACATGTATGTACATGCAGTCGTGAACCACATAACGACCGAGGATAGCCCTATGTGTTTCCTTTATTCCTGTAAGTACCCAACCCGATTCACCTAATAACTCTACCCGAGGGACCGAGAACAAATGTTGACATGGAAACCGTTGTTCTGAGGATTCTTTGTCCCTGTAATATGTCTTGTACACATGGTAGCGCATCAAGCTTTGTAGCACACACAGCAGCTGGACATCTTTTATTAAACGGAGGAAGTATTGTGTATCTCTGAGGAGACACTATAGATGTATCTTGAGCCAGAGAAAATGCTGATAATCACGTTCATTGTACATGTACGGTAGAGTGATTTTTGCTTGTGAGCACCACCGCCATTCAATACATGTTCCAGAGTTGTGGTTGAGTACTTTTCAAGTACATGTACTAGGTTAACTACCAGGGGCTAATTTCATATAGCTGCTAAGCACACAAATTTGCTTAGCATGAAAATTTGTCCTTGGCAAAAACAACGTTACAGACCAAATTTTCATGTGATCTTTATTGTTTTCGATTGATAATCAGCTGGTTTTTGCTTAGCATGAAAAACCCGTAGGATTTTGGCTTGTAACCTGTTTTTAATGAGCAAGGCTTTTTTTGTGATGAGCAAGGCTTTTTTGTGATGAGCAAGGCTTTTTTGTGCTAAGCAAATGTTTGTACTTAGCAGCTCTATGAAATTGGCCCCAGATATTAAGATGGGTTTGGTCTAGATAAAGCTACAGACATTGAACAGAAAATTTTCTAAAGAAATTAAAAGCTTTAGACAATCAGATTCTTTAATGAATTAAGCTTTTTAAGATAAAAGCTTTCGATAAACTGAGTACTTTCCATTTACTTCTGTTCCAAAACTATTTTGATGCATCCACAGTCCCTAGTGAATTTTTTTCTTTCTTCTAACACTGACTTCATTTGTCTACTGTCAATGTTGGACTCACTTTTGTTCTCAACAAACAGCTTAATTTTTGGTAGTAAACAAAATACTCGGAAAGTACTCAACTACAACACCGACTTGTTTCACGATTGCTTAGTAAAAATCTCAACTTGCGCAGAAGACAGACGTGTATTTACCCTAAATAGTAAAACATTTTGTTCCGATTTTTTTCTATTTACATGTATGCAAGCTTCGATTTAATTTCAAACTAGAAAAACTTCTGGATTGATGACAGGCAGTTTGTATTTTGACTTACTCCTAAAAGCACTCGACCATCGTGAAATTAATACCCGAATGTCAAAGGAACTTATTAGAAAAAAAACCACTAAAATTAACGTTTTCGGAAACAGGAGGTATCTTGGTTTTTGGTCTGGGAACCAGACTATGTTTGGCACCTCAATACATGTCCACATAAACCATTCTACAGGTTGTGCTTGGAACCAGCCCGTTGTCTGAGAAGATGCTCTTCTCCGGTGACCAACTTTTGAAGCGTTTCATTAAGGGGAGAATTGACTTGTGTAGACTGGTATTAATGTTTACCTCGTAAAAAAATAAGTATTAGTAATTGGTTTTCAAAAAAGAAATTGTGTAAAATAGTATTAACTCTATGCTTGCTTGCCTTGAAAGGGGGCAATTATATTTATTATCTTTCAATTTTAGTTTTTTGTTTTAGCAATGAAAATAGTCTGTTGGTATGACTCACTAGTGCAATATACATGTAGTCACCTGTCAAAGAGTTTATAGCTTGAGTATATATTATATACAGTATATTTCTCTTCTGCAATTCTTCAAATTATTGTTATATTGAAAGTGTAGGGTACAGGCTGTATGTGCAGTACAATTGCACATTTTTTAATTGTTTGTTTTAATGACTATTAATTGCTGTCTACTGTATGCGGACAGTAGTGCGCAGTTTGAGATAGTGTCCAACGTGTAGTAAAATGTTCACCTGTAGATCTGTGTTGGGAAACGAAACACTGGTAGTTATTTCACAAGTTTGAATTGTGCACTTGTGTATATACATGTACATGCCACTGTAACAATGCTATCTTGCACACAAAAGAACGACTGGATTGTACATGTACATGTATTTGCAACAGTTGAATGTACATATTACGTGTACACAGAACGTATTCGTGGTGGGAAATACCGTACCCTGTGGAGATGTGAACACAATAGATGAATAGGTCTCCACTAGGAATTTCACAAATTAGATTTTTGGATTTTACTCAAATCACTCAAAAACTAGGGTTAGGATGTGGGTTAGTGATAGGGTATAATATAGGGTATATTGGGTCGAAATTTCAACCCAGAAAAATAATCGTGGTTAAAATAGGAGCATTTTGAAAAACGTGCCCCATTTTTTTACCATTTTGTACACGAGAACAAAGACATGTCTCCACAGTGATACAACAATGCGAATGTGTGTACACGTACATGTATACACTCAAATTGTAGAAAGGTCTGCCAATGCAAACTCGCAAATTTATTTGTTAGAGTACATTATATTCCTTCAAAATTCGTTCTGAAAAGAAAAATTCGAAATTTTGAGAAAAACATGGCCACCATACATGTAACTTTAATATTTGTGTATCCTGCATATTGATGAGTTCATTTTCTGCTTCATCTGTGATGAATGATGTATTGTTTTTACCACAAATTGTGAATTACCCTCATGGGAAATACCAAGATTGTTTCTTCCTTGTACATGTATAGCTGCACTGCGTGGTGACGTCGCCTCACTTGCACTAAGTATTTCGTGGATTTTTCCTGTGTCACATGTGTAGAATCTTATAGCCGTTTTCCCATTGGACTTTTTATTTCGCGACCTCGCGAACAAAACTTACCGCAACGTACCTTTGCGTAATTCTACCGTTCGTTGCCACTGGGACTTTGTTTTTACCGTGACAGAATGTCACACATTTGCTGGCACTGATAACTTCTCCCAACTACTTTCGGCCTAGTAATTTGACATCATTGTCGTGGTAAGTTAACAGGGACGTTAGTCTAACGCGCATTCCGATTGAATTTAATTGTCATTCTACCACACGGTACAAGTTCGTCAACCAAAAAAAGTCAAATGGTTTAATACAGAGCTTTAGCCTTAAATCATTCGATTTGATGAAAGTTCCACTATTAAACCAATTTTTAATAATAACAAAAAAAACAAAAAACATTCGCACCTTGGTATTGACGAAAGTAATCACCAGTGTATGTACATGTATGATATGAATTTGTAACTGTACTTGATGGTAAAAAAAAAAATGCACCAATTTGTAATGTAAAAGGTACATGTATATGTACTGTAAACCCCATTATTAATGTTACTAGACACTAATATATTTTGATGGCAGATCCGATTTAAAACTGCGAAAGAATGTAATCCCATACATGTAATATATTTGGCAGCTATTTATTAAATGTTTGCATCTTGCCTTTATTTGCAATCTCATTAAAAACAAATATGTCCATTCTAATCTGCTGATATAATTAATTTATTGGACATCTACACAGTGGAACTGATGTACACGCAATTACATTTTAACGTACATGTAGTTACAATTAATGTCTATATATATATGGATTACATATAAAAAATGCACCTATTTATTGATATTTATGTGTTTTGACTTTATTTGCTGATGGGCCTATATTTATTAGGATATTTTTTTTTTTCCTGAGACAGAAAAAAAAGTAAAGTGCTATTTTTAAGAATGTGCAATTTTCATATTAGTTTGCGTAAAATTGACCTATAGACGATGTGCCTTCTGTTTACGTCTATATTCAAATGCGCACACGTCATATTTTGCATAAAATTTGGTCAGATCGCCTTTGAATTATGTGACCTTTAATGTCACTTCTTAACCAAATTTATGTAAAACACGATGCGTGCGCATACCACCGGGCACATGGTCTATTTTAACATTGCTAAAACAGTTATTTTCCCATAAATGTTTGGTTACAATAATATGGCAAAGCTCATCATTATTTACAATGTATCTGCAATTCTTTAAATACACTGTTAAACCTATGGCCCCTGAAGTTACTACATGTAACAGTCAGTAATGACATTGATTCCTTGCTTAAATCTGGGCAGTAAAAAAATGTGCCCTTAACCAGTTCGCACCGGAATTATTTTTAACGAAACTCGATCCAAAGTGGGTTCAGGCCGATGGTACCAGGAAGCACACCCACGCATTTACGGCCTTGCTTGTGACGTGTTTATGCGTCATCCGTTTTGAATCTGGGGGAAAACTTTGCATTTATATACATGTACGTCCTCCGGCGCGAACTGGTTAATGACACAAGTAGATGTTTGTGCATTGTATACAATGTACATGTTCTGCCTCTCATAAGGTAGTGAAATTGATAGAAAAAACAAACCTCGATAAGCCAGTGCAGTGACATAACACACACGGAAGATAATGTATTAGCTACCGGTAGGTTTGTATTTGAAATGGTTTCTACATGTAGGTGCATATATTAGTGGTCACACTTGGCCGTGGGTTTGATTGCTATACACATTAACTGTACTAGTACTCAGAATTATATGTCAAAAAGTGTACGACAGAATCATGTGCCTATTTTAATTAAAACAGACAAGCATTGTACTTGTGTTCACCAGTATTACGACATGGTTATAAGTTTTATTTTTGTACAGTGTTTGGGTCATTTCACCAAGTTGGAACATAGCATCCTATATTTATGTCCAGGGGCGAATTTCATGTAAGCACACATTTGCTTAGCATCAAAATGTTTCTGCTTAGCATGAAAAGTAAATGACGTTTGGGCTGGTACCTTGTTTAATATTGAGGAAGACTTTTTGTGCTTGCATGTTTTATGAAATTTGCCCCAGCCTTGCGAGTTAATTTCAGTGCTTTTACAAGTTGACAGGGTATGAATAGTATTTTAATAGGGCATTATGGATAATAAAACAAATCAATATTATGCCAACCTTAAGTTTATATATGTGACCTGTCACCACAAAATGAGAGTAAAGTCGCACAATGTGATTTGGAGATATGACCATTCAAAGTCAAACGGGTTGGTCAATTTTGAGATTTTGCGTAATTTGGAAAGCCTAAGTCCTCCTCTACATATTCCTATTTTTTGGGTGCAATCAGATGATCGAAAACCTCTTAAATTACGCGATTTTGAGTAGTGTTTGCATAGTTAGTGTTTGGATTAAAGTCCATCAGTGGTCAAATTACCTTAATAATTAAATATGCAGATTAGGTATTCGTAACTGTCCTACGTTTTCGAAATTTTAATATTATGTTGATTATACAATAGTTTGTATGTCTGGGAAGTTTCAAGAAGAAATATTGATTAGAACATAGCCATTGCAATGCTCAACCGAACCTTACTTGTCCTGTTTGGCACTCTTTTGTGTGTTTTGTTTATAAGTAAGTTTTCTCACAAACACATTTTGTGAAACCCATGACTTTCTGGAGCGCTGTAAAATGTATTTATCGCAAAACCCCCAAGTGTTATACACCATTGGAAAGCTCTCTTTCTCAAGAATTGGAAAATACCAATATCTCAGTTTTCAATATTTCCGACTTTACTCTCATTTTGTGGTGACAGGTCACATATAACTTCTGAAAATATTTTTGTCAAGAGCCAGTAGCTCAATATTAAGATGATGTGGAGGGTTCAGGCGGTGCCATCCTCGGGACTGGCAAAAATACATTCCCAAACCATGCGACTGTCAGTTGGATGAGCCCAGGACTGCAGTGCGGAAGGTCCTGGGTTTAAGCCCCGAGGATGGTTTTTTCAAATTATTGTTGAAATATAGAATATCCCCAAAATGTAAATACAAATTAGGCATAGGATAGGTGACCCAGGCATGATTTTGTTTACAATTTGGGAATAGTCAACTTTACTTCAACCTGGGACGTTTATGTTGGTATCCTATTGCTCTAACAACTGGGTTTTTCTTGCTAGAATTCTTACTATAAACACAATGTTTTGTTTAACCTTATAATGAAAACACATACAATCGTTTCAGACTACAAACTTTAATAATCTACAATCTTGCCAAAAAAAAGAACAAAATTATTAAAATACAGGTATTTACAGCATTTCTACAGACATGTCAAATAACTACAATTGTTTGTTTTCGCTGTACAACGTAAAAATATTAAGGCAGTGGTTGCAAAGTTATCACATGTCCAGAGATCATGAATATATACAATGTACATGTACATGTACCTGTACCTAGTCTTGGTTCCAAGACGTCCTTAACAGCGCGCATAGGTTAATAGACTGTACAGCGATTTGCGTATGCAATGATCCTTGGAATTTTTGCTTGGGAAATTCCAAACAGAATTATGTAGCATTTGCATGCGTGCAGGACATGTTAATCAGTTCATATAAGCTTTAGAAAAGAGACTCAAAGTATTCTTCGTTAATTAAGGACCGTGGACGTGGTCATTATTCGACCTAAAACTTTGGCAGGCCGAGTGCCATCGATTCAACATGTATGGTACGTCGCCCGACTAACGGTTTTCTCAAGTACTCATTTGCCCAACCAATGCGCATGTCCAGATACATGTAGTGTACATATTAAGTCACGCCTTGTTTCAATACGAAAGATCAGAGGCGTGGTTAATAGCGAACGCGGCTGCTGTGCCGATGAAACACGATCGTTATACAGTGTATAAAAAAGAAATATGCAAACAAAATATAACGGAATGCTACACGTAGAATGTGTTACCAACATAGATAATAATAGGTATGGCTCTCAATCAAGTTGCTCCGATACTGTACATGTATGTGACCCTTCTCTCAAAAAGAAATTATAAAAACATTCAATATAAACATTTTCACCCAAATTGTGCATAAACACTGGATGTCATACCAAGACAATGAAGATCCACATGTTCTGTGAATTCTGTCTCATCTATACATGATCAAAAAACAAATGATGTTGAAACTACTTTCCGCAAACAGTCAATCCTGTTTATATACCTGGTAGGGCATTCACAGCTATGATGCATGATTTGGTGGTGGTAGTGGTTGTACAATTTGGACCAAGCGGTCAATTCTGAGTGATGACAAGATCCTCATCATTGTTGTCAATCTGCAAGTTCTGTATAAAAAAAACACAAAAACAACAAAAACCCTACTTTAACTGTACTATATGGGATCCATGCGCAAACAAAAGAGGGCACTTTTTTACCAACTTGAAAAAAACCTGTGGACGGCTCGCAACCTGTTCACCATCACATATGCAAGTTTCCATATTGCATCCATCACCCAAGTTTGACTGAAATTGGACTTCAAATATAAGACAAATTTTTCAAAACTTTAACCAAAATGGCACATGCATGTACATACGGACGGACGAATCATAGAAACACAGGGTTTTCCAAAAAAATAATGGTGCAAGTAGAACGCATAGTTTTTTATTGTAAAGTTATGAAAATTGGTTTAAAAAAGCTACACACTTGGAAAGACTACACATTTTGCTGTAGTATCAGATGATCATTATTTCATCTGATTTGGTTGTGTCAGTAGTGATTGTAGTCAGACGAGACAAAACACTTTTGCTCCCCGGTATTTTGGGTTTATACTGACCTTTTCGTTAGCCAGATGAAGGAGACAGACAAAGGCAATTGGTACGCTGAGGTTTTTGGCCATGGTCCGTGAGAGTTGACCTGGTAGTAACTGGTACATATCACCAAAGGACTGCATGCCGGCCACCGAGGTCTTCTCATTGCCATCGATCTCCGAGGGCGTGCTCTCCTGTCAAGTTGAGACAAATTTTGAGAAACCCAACAAATTCTGGTTAACGGGCATGGAAATATGAGGTTGTTGTTTTTGTCTCTGAATAGTGCAAGTGTGAGGTTGCGGTTGTTGTTTCTGAATAGTGGAAGTGTGAGGTTGCGGTTGTTGTTTCTGAATAGTGGAAGTGTGAGGTTGCGGTTGTTGTTTCTGAATAGTGGAAGTGTGAGGTTGCGGTTTTTGTCTCTGAATAGTATAAGTATGAGGTTGCGTTTTTTGTCTCTGAATAGTGTAAGTATGAGTTTGATGTTTTGGTCTCTGAATAGTGCAAGTATGAGGTAGCAGTTGTTGTCTCTGAATAGTGTAAGTATGAGGTTGCGGGTTTTGTCTCTAAATAGTGTAAGTATGAGGTTGCGGGTTTTTGTCTCTGAATAGTGTAAGTATGAGGTTGCGGTTTTTGTCTCTGAATAGTGTAAGTATGAGGTTGAGGTTTTCATTTCTAAATAGTGTAAGTATGAGGTTGCGGTTTTCGTCTCCGAGTAGTGGAGGTATGAGGTTGCGGTTTTTGTCTCTGAATAGTGTAAGTATGAAGTTGCGGTTTTCATCTCTAAATAGTGGAAGTATGAGGTTGCGGTTGGTGTTACCACTCCGTATAACCCGTTTTCCTGCGTGGATTCTATTCTCTGTAGACCTCTAGAGCCTTTTACCTGGTCTCCTTCCTTGAAGGCGGTCAGATGCAGCCACATCAGAGACTTGAGTTTCTTCACGTCCATCTTTTTTGCCGTCCTGGCGTACTGGATGTCTATCTTGGCCACCTGCAACATGCCCAAGAAGGTTAAACAATGAAGGCCTGAAAAAGTAACTTGGCATTGGGGTGACGCAACATTTCATCTTACTATTAATAGTTTGGCTAAGTTCTATCTCAGATTCGAACCAGCCAATCGAATGAATGGATGGTTGGTCGCCCTCTACAATACTAATAAATGTACGCATATATTATAGGCACAGTCGTTAATACAAACACTGTTAATACAAAATTTGGTTATAGCAAACCTTTAGATGATTCTTTGTGTTTTACAGGGAAATGAAGTCTGAAATTTCATTAGGTTCAAATTCGAAAAAACAACAACATAAGAACCACTGAAAACGAACAATCAGCATCTATGATTGTAAAACTTCAGACAGGCAGGGATGTAGTCGAGTCCATCACAAGTCCCTGCAAGTCCCTGCAAGTCCCTGCAAGTCCATCACAAGTCCTTCAGTTCCAATTCAAATCACAAGCTATTCAAATCAGCTTTGACAAAAGCATTCCTTTGTCATTGTTCATCCAATTACTTGTGACTGCCTTTATGAAGGGACTTGTGACTGGCTTCACGAAAGGACTTGTGAAAGGACTTGCAGGGACTCGACTACAACCCTGCAGACAGGTCAGTTAAACGATTTTTACTATAAAATACAACCCCCAAATCCACCCATTCATGATAAGTCAAACAATTACCAATGGTGCATCCTACCTTTAGTTTTACGAGTTCTAATCACAAAATCACAAAGATTGTTGCTAACATTATAAACTAACTTTTCAGAAATATTTATAAATTTGAAGCCGATGCATTTTCATAATTCAAGGTCAAAGGTTATTTGTTTACATACATGTATTTTCTCTATGCTTAATGCTACAATTTTGATTGGATTTTATGAAATGCTGTCAACTTGGCCTTCTAGGTGCTATACTTTTCGGGATATACATATTTAGAGTTTGGAAGTCGTGCTAAAATTTGCTGATTTGTATCTAAAAAAAAACCCAAAACCCAAATACAAAACAAATTGGTTCTGGAGGTTTCTATATCTATATGACCGGCTCTGCAAAAAAGGGTATTAAGTCGCGCTGTGCTTTATCATGTAATTGCCTACTCAAAGTTGAGAGGGTAAACATTTCATCAAAATGTGACTTACATTTTTTGTCATGAATGACATCTTTAATATCTACAGTTTCAGGTTTCATTCACAGAAATGTTTATTTTAATGAATAAAGTAGAAAAATATACAATTTTGTGTGCATCGTTCTGTTGTACTACAATAGAGTCGGCTTTTTCAAAGCCTGTTTTCTTAGTTGTGTTATTTGAACTCCAATGGAGTAATCAATATGCCAACATGTTGGGAGGGGCTATGGAGCTCTATTATATACCAAATGAAAGCTTACTCTGTGGGCCTTCCAACCATGTATATAACTCAATTTCACTGTTTTGTGACATAATACCCATTTTTGTGGAGTGGGTCAATCATAAGACCAAATATCATTTCAGTCTGCGTGGGTTGAGTACAAAGTCGTGTTGAATTGACACAAGATGCATGACCCTGATCTGGAACTGTCGATGATCTGTAACACGCACTATACTGTATAAACTGAGAGCTAATCAAAATCTAGTCACAGACCACGGCCTTCAAAGGTTCGGTGGTTCCCAATTGTTTTTTTTCCCGTACCAGTTTGTACCTTATGCGGTTGAGCAACCAGCCTGTCCCCTTGCAGCACGGTGACATCAAAGACGCTGTCATTGATGTAGCTACTGTGGGAACACGTCTGACTAAAGTCGCTGGGTCCAGAGCTCATATCCCCGCCGGCATCATCGTGATCATCATCGTCATTCACCTGTGGGGCAAACAATAGCTGGCATTTTAACCAAATCAGCAACTGAGAGCCATTGGGAGGCAAGGAGAGCCATTGGGAGGCAAGGTGGGCCATCCCACATGTTGGTCAAAAATGAGATACAATGGGCCTTTTTCGAAACCATTGCTTCGTCTTCGGTGGCTTCGCCTCCAAATTTTGAATCGCTGAGAAGCAAATAGAAATGGAAGCAAATGAAAATAGTCTAACTTTGGGGGTTCACATCGATCGAGTGAATGTTTTTTTTCTGAAGCACAACAGGCATCAGAATGTGGCTGGAGATCTAAAATCACCTCCTTAAACCTCTGCCCAGTTCCGTCTCATTTTGCTAGAACTCCTCATATATGGGACACAAACGCACTACATTTTCCATGTTTATCTGCAAGCAAACTTGATGTGTAGTAAAGAAGGAACACGGGTGGCGCTGTGCACAAAACCAGTATGTACCACACACACACATCAAAATCAGTTCGCAAGAATGTAACAAATCCACAGGGGATGCAAACGCATAGCTTTTGAATTTCTAATAGTTTGTGCAAAGAGTTTAGGAAAGCGGGGAGTTAGAACAGCGCAACACACTGGGTTTGATATGGGCCATGCAATATAGTGTCTTATCAAACTGGTTGTTGCCATGGAGCGACCAATCAGGAGCGGCCAATCAGGATCGAGCAGTCAAGTTTAGCTTGAAGATAATACACTATTATATATACATGTAGCTTTAGGGTCAATGCATACTTTTTTTCAATATTTAAGTCATGTACAGTTCATTAATCAAGTATCCTTCCTCTGTAGAAAATAATGCAGATTTTTCTATAAGGTTTCCAACTTTAAACCTCATTTACTCAAAATGTATTTTTGTGTGGGATAGCCCACTTTGTTTCTTAGGGGCTCAACTGTAATACACTGTATAGCATTGTACATGTACATTGTACATTATACAATTGTTGCCTGCTGTGACATGGTCCATGGCGTTTTGTACACCCGAGGGGGCAAATGGCACCCTCGGCTTTGCCTCGGGTGCCATTTGCCCCCTCGGGTGTACAAAACGCCATGGACCATGTCACAGCAGACAACAATTGTTTTGTTATACCACGGTAATAGATTACAGCAGGCAAGAATTGTTTGTTATTTAAACCATGGATTATGTTCCGTGTTTTTCTTCGTACTGGCGCTGTCTTGCTCGAAAATCAAATTTCTGATCTCTTCTTTTGAACGAGACAGAAATCGCTTCTTTGGAGGTGACTTAATGCTGTCGTCTGCCGACATTACGGAGAAAATAAGGCAAAATTGGAACAGAAAAAAAGCAGACGAACAGCATAAACGAAAGCCGGTGTAAACAACAATGGCGGTCGTCAGTCGTTGCCGAAAGTGCTAACTTCACTGTTCCCTGTTTACATCGCACAGGAACATACATCAATTTACGTAGTACCAGCTAATATAACACAGCGCCATGTCAAAGGTTGCTAGACTCTAATATCAGTCGCTTCCATGGTATTTATCACAGAAATGGCCGGCCAGGCTATGCGCTAGCGTGTAAAACAAAATTCCGCGGCCTGGAAAAAGAAGGTTCATGTACCCCGTGGGGTACATGAACTCATGTACCACGCGTACTCAGCGTACATCACTCATACCATGCTCATACATCGGCACACTCGGATACATGCGTTTTTGTGGCATGTCACGTGAACGCTTCTCGACCAATAAAAATTCACAATCTATTGCCGTGGTATAACAATGTACATTGTACATTGTACATGGTACATGGTACATGTACATTGTACACACAAGCTTTTAAACAGACCAGGGTAAAAAAAGGACCAGAAAAAAAGTATGACCAAAATGTACATATAACCAGGTAAAGAATGTATACCCCTGGCGCTACTTCAGCGATTGTGTACAAAGTCTACGTAGAGTGGAAAACATTTTTTCCTATTTATAAACATGTTTTCCCCTATTTCCTAACCTAAGTATTTCCTTAAAAAATTGGAAAAGTTTCTCAGGCCCAAATTCTTGTGTTTTCAACATTTTTCCACTGATTGACCTTTATTGAGGGATTGAGATGTCAGATGAAAGAAAACAAAAACCAGTGCCATGTTGCGACATTCTTCCCATAACCAGACGCTTCAGGGCAAACAAAACTTTTGCAATCCTTCGAGAGTAGTTTTTTTTCCTGATAAAGAGCTCGAGGTGTGACACTTACACATGTAAGGCTATTGTAAGGCACAAACGCCTTTATGCTTGAAATATAACCCAATTTTGAAGGGTTTTGTACACCTTGAAATGATATTATTATAAAATGGGAGTTTCTTTTCCTCATACAAATTTCCTGACAATAGCAACAAATTTCTTTTCAGGTTTAAAAAGTGTCCAAATAGTTTGGTTATTTTGTCACTCCCCTGTGACGTGTTCGGCTATTGTGTGTGGTGTGGGGGAAAAGCAGTCGGGCCACGGATGGCCGATTCAAATAATCACCAAAAATTCCCATTTACAAAAGAAAGGTTTTCTAATACTCTTTTGGCCTAATGCAAAAACTACTGAGCACTTCTCGGTCAAATAACCACTATTCAATAGAGAAACTCTCTAGGAATCCAACCGTATCCTTTATTTTGCCAATAACAATGATCACTAGATCAAGGAATTATTTGTTGACAAAAAGTGATCAACTGAACCGTGACGCTGCGACAGCGATGAAAAAGCCTGTCCAATTGAATGCCGAATTTGTTCCTCGAAAAAGGTCCCTGGAATAAAAACTACATGGTATCATTTTTTATCTAGAAAGATTCCACATCCATCCTAGTCCTTGCCAAAGACGGATGTGTACGTCGCATATTCCAGTGCGCTCGCTAACGACAGGATTATAGACCAGCTCCCTTGCTCACGTCTTTGCAAATTGCTTCTAGCGATTTAACTTTTTTTCCGATTTCTCTGCAGGCTTTCCCAGGGAGCCAATCAGCGATCGCAGAACTGCGATTATTATGAACACCGTACTACGCGCACGCACGAAATTCCTTTGTGAACCAGCGCTAATTAGATAGGCAACGCAAGACAGCGCGACTGCTGAATGGGTAGTTGACTGCGTGAAGATGCTATACCTATATTGGAATGGTCGAATTTGCATGAAAAGGTCACGCCCCATTTAAGCAATTTGCGTGATAAAGGATGATTTATGGGAATAAATATTGTCGTTAGCGGGCGCAATGTCGAATGCAGAGGTCTTGAAACCCGATATCTGCAGAAGTCTGGCTTCGTTTGGTATAAAATTCTGCGGGCTGGGGACATCTGCGGTCGGCGATTTTTGCTACATTTCGTGTCGGCTCACTCAAGGATTTAGTTCGTTGAACCTTATTTATTTTCGGAATAAGACGTGCCATTGCAGGCGTGCTATTGTGGGGAACAGCAAGTCAATTCCTTACGTGTCGTTCCATCATACGACCACAACTTAATCGGTACTTGTCAACAATCATCGCTCGCTAACAATCACTACTCGCTAGTATTTATTGCTACTCGGGCTGGCACGATTAATCAAATAGTTGAAAAACACGAGTAGTGCTACGAGTAGCAATAACTAATCACGAGTATGCAAGTACTTGAGTTACTCGCCCAGCACTAGCTGTAGGCCTCGTTTATTTTGGTCGAAAGCAACCACTGCATTAAATTAAAAAATTCACACTTACTCCAGTATCTGGGCAGAAGTTGGCGCAGTCATTTGGGTTATTGTAGTCATAGCCGCCGATGCCATCGTCCACACTGTCACTGTTACCAATCTGTCTCCGGACCTGCATCCGTAAAACAAAGGGTGAAATTAGTGGGGAAACAGTAAACAATCCACAAAATACTCGGCCAAGGGTTTGGGGGTTGTAGAGGACCCCAAATAAACACAGAGTTAATGGATACATGCTTTCATATACTTTCTTAAAAAAAAAAGGAAAATCCGGACTTTCAAGCAAACCAAGGTAAAAAAGTAGAAGAATTTTTGTTTTAACCAGTTCGCACCGGGATTATTTTAACATCACCGAGCCGACTCACAGGATTATTTTTAACGAAACTCGATCTGACGCGTGTTCAGGCCGATAGTACTGGGAAGCAGTTGCTCTATGTTGGCGGTCTTCCAAATTGTCAGTATCTTTGTTCGAGGCCGGGCGCTAGTCAGAAGTCATAAACACCAAAATTCCGCGTGGTCAGGGATCACGTCAATTTGTTTTATTGTTTTTTGTGTTTCTTTTGTTTGTCATAACGACCATGTTCGGAGCCCATCGGATAACTGTTTTAAAATATATTTTTTAGAGCTTACCACAAAGTTTGGCTTGAGGAAGAGCTTGAAGAGCGAGTCCGGGTTGTAGTGGAGATCCCCTGGCAGTGTGGTGACACTCTTGCTGTACTTGTCTAGGGTGGCCTTGGATAACGTGGTGGCTGCCTGTAGGGACAAACACAAAAGAGATGAGATGAGTCAGGGTTGCAGTGGAGATCCCCTGGCAGTGTGGTGACTCTCTTGCTGTACTTGTCTAGGGTGGCCTTGGATAACGTGGTGGCTGCCTGTAGGGACAAACACAAAAGAGATGAGATGAGTCAGGGTTGCAGTGGAGATCCCCTGGCAGTGTGGTGACACTCTTGCTGTACTTGTCTAGGGTGGCCTTGGATAACGTTGTGGCTGCCTGCAAGGACAAACACAAAAGAGATGAGATGAGTCAGGGTTGCAGTGGAGATCCCCTGGCAGTGTGGTGACACTCTTGCTGTACTTGTCTAGGGTGGCCTTAGATAACGTTGTGGCTGCCTGTAGGGACAAACACAAAAGAGATGAGATGAGTCAGGGTTGCAGTGGAGATCCCCTGGCAGTGTGGTGACACTCTTGCTGTACTTGTCTAGGGTGGCCTTATCTGTATTCTCATTTAAGGTCGTGCGTTACAATTCTAGCGCAAAATAAGGACAAATATAAGATTTTGTAGATGGTTGAAACAAGGCGTTCGGTCGTCTTCAGTTGATTTTCATGAATAGTGGCCCCGCAAGGTTGCTGTTCGCGCTGTATTTTCCCACTGCTAACTGCAGCGCGCGAAGTGAATTTCGGATGGATTACGGCGAACGCCTTGCACAAGGCTAGCGCAGATCCCATATACCACCAAATCCCATATCCCGCATCTATTTTCAAACTCGGGTCTCACCTTGGATTCCGAGAAGTACTTGTCAAAGTTGACCTCCTCATCGTAGGCTATCCTGAAGACTGGCTTCTTGGTCTTTGCTTTCCTATCCTCATCGCCGTTTGACAGCAAAGATGGGTCTGAAGACACAACAAATAGATTGTCAAACATCCTTAATATTCCATGGGAATTAAATAACCAGTTATACAATCCATAGTATGAATTGTTTGCCATCACAGATTGATTCCTCACTAAATGTAATATTTGATAATGGGGGAAAAAGTTGTATTCCCTATTTGATATTAAAAAGAGTGTGTGAGTGAGTAGGTAAAATTAATTTGTTGTTCCTCTTATAGGGTACGGGATGTTTAATTAAAGCTAGGATACACCATTAGTAATTGCTTGAATTATCATGAATGGGTGGACTTAGGGGCCGTCCAAAGTTTTCAACATTTTAATGGTCGTACAAAGCGTACGACAGGGGGGAGGGGGGTCGGAGGCCGCGTACGACTTTAAATTGTAAATAAAATGTTGATTTTGTACCGTACAATCAGCAAAGGAAAATTATATGATTGGTTTTGTTTCCTTCTTTTTTTATCTCGAAAGAATTTCCAACGTTAAAATCAGAAGCGATACAAAGTCCGCTGTTCAAAAATGATTGCTTCGGCAGGTTATACTTTGTTAACAGCTATTGTGCAACTCCGAGAAAAAAAATTTGATGCGTCCCTGGCTAGCTATACGTAGCTTGCGAGGATGAGATACTTTTGACGCCGCCCGCCCTGGGCTACACGCCGCGGCGACCGAGTTGGCAATGATTTCGTATAGCGCAACGTTAACCATGCGGTGTACACACATGTATTGATGCCCTATATACTAGCCCTGAATAAGCGCACGAATGTGCCAACCAAGCGTGAATGAATAACCTTTGACACGACTGTACTGCGACTCGTTCCCACAGCTGTGCATGGACATCGTGCACGCAATGCACCACCGCGCTCTACCGGTGTTTGGACTAAATGTTGAAAAGTACTACTTTGGGGGGAGGGAGGGGGTCCTGAAAAGTACGCTCTGTACGACCTTAAAAATGTTGACAACTTTGGACAGCCCCTTAGGGGGTTGTATTTTATAGTAAATATCGTTTAACTGATCTGTCTAAATTTTTACAATCATGAATTTAGAGAAAAGCGAGATAAACCTTTCTTCGTTTTAAACCGGCGTTTTGTTTACCTTTAGAATGCGGCTTGAGTTTCCAGTGTTGTGGGCCGGCCCATGTGGTCAGTTTATCCATGTTAAAGTAGGAGTACTCTGTGGGCTGAAGGGACAACTGAAGACATAACTGACCAGCTGTGGACAAGGTCCTACACCTGTTGAATGGATAGAGAGCAATATTTGTTTGGTCGTACCTTGGCATAGACAGGTATGAGTTTTTTCAATAAAATAAAATAATACGAAAAAATTTAAATGGATGAAATGTGTCAAAGGCAAATATCTATCTACAATAATAATGTCATCTCAGACTCAAAAAGTCTGAAAATTGTTAATGCCTGTATAGACTAGCGTGTGCCTTTACGGGCAATAAAGAGAACCGGGTACCCAACCCAACCCAACCCAACCCCACAATTTAGACCCACAATTGTTTTCATAAAAAGCCATCTAGTTACTGAAGCACGACACTCCAATTGGTCCAAACAGTTAACTTAGAACTTGAACAAACAGCATCTCAAGTTGGCATTGTGAAAGGATTATTGGGCCAGATGGCTGAGATAAACTGTGCATTGGGAAGAAAGTTTTATATATGTGACCCACTCCACAATAATGGGTATTATGTCAAAAAATAGTGAAATTGAGTTATATACATGGTTGGAAAGCCCACAGCGTAAGCTTCCAGTTGGTATATAATAGAGCTCCATAGCTACTTCCGTTCTGGAGTTATGACATGTTTGCTTTTGATTACTTCCTTGGAGCTCAAATTACACAACTGAGAAAACAGGCTTTGAAAAAGCCGGCTTTGTTGTAGAACAACAGAACGATGAACACAAAATGGGCGTGTTTTCCACTTTAATCATCAAAATCAACATTTCTTTGAATAAAACCTGAAAATATTGGTGTTAAAGATGTCATTAATGGCAAAATATGTAAATCACATTTTGATGAAATGTTTATCCTCTCAACGTTGAGTAGTCCATTACATGATAGTGCACAGCGCGACTTAATACCCTTTATTGCAGAGCCGGTCACATATTGCCTTTCACTGTTCGCCTACTGGATGATTATCCCCTAACAAAAGCCTGAGCACAAGGAGTAAGCCTGGTTGAGTTGATCCTGCCCGATCGGTTCAGTCTAAAGTCCCAATCCGTTTGACTTACCAGGCTAGAACCCGAAAGAACCCGAAAGAACCCGAAAGGTCCTAGAACCCGAAAGGTCCTAGAACCCGAAAGGTCCGGGAAGGAATTGCTCTTTGATTGCCCACCTTACTTCCTGATGAAAGACCGGCATTGCAGTCAAGACGTTTCCGAGACATTTTGAGACCTATCAAAATGACTCAATTAAGCTTTTTACCCGCTGGACCCGACAAGCTGTGCTTCCTGGCCGTCCGCCATGAAGACCGACACCTCTCCCATGGACCCCACCCCTTCCTCCCCTGCGTCGTTATAGTCGCCCTCGTCATCGCTGAAGCCTCCTGGGCCAAAGTGGTCCGTGCCGGCAGGGTCCTGCTGGTTGGCGCTGGGGTCTTCTAGAGGTTCGGGCACGGCGTTGAGATCAAAGGCGTGGTCGCTCCTGCCCATCTGCTCAATCATGCCAGCAAAGTCATCCTAAATGACATGAAGAACATGTGTACAAAGTCTTTACGAAGGGAACAAGCTCAAGTGCATCTCAGAAGCTGCGGGTCAATGACATTGAACAAATGTGTGTTCACACCTAGAATGTTTACAAGACATTTACTAATACTAATGTGAGCTAAGGATTAGGATTAGCCTGGTTTCTGCCCTCTATTGTTCTGCAATATGAAGGCCAGTATGGGCAGGGATGTAGTCATGTCCCTTCAAGTCCACCACAAGTTCTTCAGTTCCAATTAAAATCACAAGCAATTTAAATCAGCTTTGACAAAAGCATTCCTTTTTCATTGTTTAGCCAGCTACTTGTGACTGGACTTGTGAAAGGACTTGCAGGGACTTAAATACAACTCTGATACTGGGCTGGTATCTACACCCTTTTATGAAAAATTGTTTCAATTTTTTCTCAATTCTATAGTAAAACCAGCAGCTATAGCGACAAAAAAGGCAAAAATAGTAAGAATTTCAGGTTTGCAGCTATGGCTTCGATTGTACACAAGGCCATAGTGTTCTAGCATACACTTAGTTATGGGGACAGGTTCTTTTGTTTGGAAAAGAGGACAAAGTAGCCGGGACATTTTCCTGTTCCCATAGCATGTTGGGTCTCCAGTAAAGGGGTCTAGAGTTAGAATTGGGTTAGGGTATAATGAAATAAAATAAAGAAGATGACAAATTAGGATGATGTTGAACATTTTTGAAATTTAGAATGTCCCAAGTTTGAGTTTAGAGAGATTTCCCTTAGCACACAGAACCCCATGGAGTATCCCCATAACGTAATGTATGAAAAGAATATGTGTCTTTGTGTTAATAGAGTCAGTTACCTTCAGCAATGCATTTCAGTGGTCTCCCCCTGACTCTACCAGCGTTACCATTCAGGGCTCCTTGCTTGTACAAGCCCATACTTGTGAATACCGTCCTAACCCGCATTGCAACCACATTACCCGGTCAAACTAGTTCTAAATTCCCACCTCCCAGTCACAAAATATACCGTCAATAGTCTAATCCTTTTGGAGGCAACTCTTTGATAGCCGGTCGGTAATTACCTTGCCATCCTTGTTCCAGTTGGTGAACTCAAAGTCAGCAAACTGTGGACAAATCTGCAGGCCCTCAAAGTTGACACCGACATAAACGTCTAAGATAACAGGGAGGAAAAAGGCAGGAAAATTCACCAATACCATTTTCCTTTTTTTGCACTCTGTCATCCACAAGATCACCAAAGTAATTTTGAAAGGATTGCATTTTGTGGAAATACATTCGAGACCTCCGACAAAGTTTGCAACTTGTGGGTTTTAACTTGACTGTGCATTCGAACCTATGTGCAACATAGATTGAAGCTTTGTATGTACTTGACACTTATTTCCAGCCAAAAGCCTATTCCAATCTGGGCCTACTTTACATCTACCATACAATCTGTGTGCTGACGACTGGTAGAACAGATTACCCCGAACCCCCAAAGGGGTATTCTGTGAGTTGCCTTCCACACACTAAATTAGATCATTTGTGACCTGTTCCAACGAAACCCGGACAAAGTCGCACAATGTGTTTTGTCACAATGTACTCCTGAAGTCATTTCTGGATGGATTTTACCATTTTGAGGTTTTAGGTTTTCCTATTAAAGTCACTCACTATTAATCTACAATCTCCTCAAATTTGAACAAAATCCGTCTACCAGAAGTGGTTTTTTTTGTCAATTTTGTGAAACATTTGTGTATAGAAATAATACGCTTTTCTGAACTTCAAAGCTGTTTATCTCATAAGTAGGTTGTCAGGGTTTTATCACTAAATCAAGACCCCAGGGAAGATAGGGTGGGGGTACATATGTAAATGATACATCATTTTAAAGCTGAGAACCTAGAGAATTTGAAAAAAGCATAATCTGAAAAACTAAAAAGTCGACTTTGTCCGGGTTTCGTGGGAACAGGTCACATTTGTCAAAGTGTCAACCTTGCTCAGTGCAAGAGATCCATCAGGCCTACCTGCTGCACTTTGTTAGGGTGTGGAAGGGTTAGGGTTAAAATTGCACTTGCAATAAAATGTTTGCTATGCTGTTTTCATCAATGTCGTTGAAATCTATCTTTTAAATTTTTTTAACTGACCTATCTTTATCTTGCCCTATGTTGGCGGTCTCCCAAATTGTCAGTATTTAAAAAATATATATCAGATTTTGCGGGGAAAAGATCGTCAGAATTATTATCATTATTATGAATTCTTTCTGGTAATGAAACCTAGGATCCCTCAAAAGCGCTTTAGGCACTGTAGCTCGCAAGCCTGAGGAAAGCTGTAGAGAGAAGATAATGAACAAAAAAAAGTTACAATTTTAGAGGTGGTAGGACAACCCCAGAAGAATATTTTGGGGAAACCCACGGAATCAGGCAGGGACTGAAAACCCAATCCAAGGAGGGACTCAAGCCTTGGTCACAGCGTTGGAAGGCGAGGAAAGAACCGCCATACCAACCTAGACTCCCCAACCATCTTTATGACTGTACCTTTGATGTCGGACAAGTCCAACCTTGCTTGCCTGGCCAGATCCAGAGTCTCGTCCATCTGGGTACCAACAGAGCTCGCAAGCGAGGTGGAATCCAGCAGCAGCTCACACTCGTCATCCCTGCATGTCAGGTGGTTCAGAAGCAGGCCGAAGGTACCGCCTTCGTCAAAAGATGCCGAGGTCTTGTGGAACAAGGGGTCCGTCTATACCACAGGAAGAAATAGCTTTGCCCTTATCTTCCAAAATCACTTTGCTATAAGTGGCAGATTTCTAAAGAATTGAACTTGTATGGCCCAAATGCTTGGCTGAGGATGCATTTTGTCAAGGTCTAGCAAAAGCAAAGTTTGTCCCGAGCCAATTTGGCTTATCCCCAGGCCAGTGTTTAACTCTGGTACCAACTGAACAGGATGCTAGCCCATCGCATGTTCCTCCCCAGCTAATGCCAGTACCCATTTGTGACCTGCTCCCACGAAAACGGCGTGAAGTCGCGCTATGCTATATTGAGTTGTGATTGGAAATAGACGATTTGGCAGTGGCGAATCGTTTTTTAGGGTTTTGGCATGATACAATTCCCACATATGTTTTCTTTCAAACTACGAAGTATTTTTTGCAAAAGATTAGCAGACAAAATCTAAATTTGATTTTACTGAGCGTACCCAAGAAGTAAAATGTAGCGAAATTAATGAAAATATGAAAATATCATGATAAAATGATCATATTTTCACACCAAAAACTGCAGCGTTAATACCCTACCCAATAAATTATATATCATTTTAAAGCTAAGAATTTAAGGAATCTGGAAATACCAATATCTCAAAATATCAAAAGGTCAACTTTACTCTGATTTTGTGAGAGCTGCACCCGATTTCACTAAACTCTTCAAAACTTATGATGCATCGCGGCCCCGCAACGCGTCGTATCTCTACGACGCGTAGCGTTACTCTTCGTACGGGTCGCGAAATGCGACACTTTACTCTTCGTAACTCGAGTTGCGACGCGTCTGAAATCGGAGGCTGGTCACGTTTATGCTACTGCCCAAGGACACAATTGGCAGCAGCTTAACATTATTAACAGTGACAACAGGATTATGATGAAGGATCCAATTGCATCTAATAAAAAAGGTCTAGAACACAAACAAACACAAAGAAGACGGGAACAGAAGACAACATACAAGGACAGAGAGAGAATAAGTAATGACAATTTACCTCAAAGCCAAGATCTAGTTTGTTCAGGTTTATGTTTTTCAGGTTGCTCTCAACGGTGTTGGAGTGTCGCTGGTGAAAGAAAATACAAAAATACAGTAAAAACATGCATCTAAACATTATTTGTTTGTGTGAAGTGTATGGTTTGGGGAAACTTTTGGCGGGAAAATGAACGGCTTCCACTTTTAGCGGGGGAACTGTGATCCAATGGTTTCGGTGTTCGACTCGTGTGCGATGTTACACGGGTTTGAATCCTGATGGGAACATGGTGCTTGTGTTCTTGAGCAAGATACTTTACCACCTCTCTCCACCAAGGAGTATAAATGGGTACCTGTAAAGGTTAGAGACCAAATTTCGCTGATCTTGAGCTGCTGCAGAAATGTTCTCGTTCCTGATGAACGGAGATAATAACTGCAAGCAAACATTTGATCGATCTCTGGCTGTGCTCCGTGGTCAGATAAAGGGTCGTATCGCGGCTGTCTACATGCCATCGACTCGACCACGTTGTAGCCGGGTCCTTCGCAATTCAGCTTCTCAGCTGCCAGTAAGGATGATTAGTTTTCCATTATTATTATTTTTGAAGTCACACAAGAAATGTTAGGAGATGAGTACTCACTTTCTTGTGTTTCTTGGTGGCGTTTGTTCCTGCTTCCCCAGCCTCCATGGGACCTTCCTCGCCTTCTACAAGACAAACGAACACCCCAAACAATAAACATGGTGACGGCACTGTAGTCTATATTCTTGTCACTGTGCAACTTATTTCCACATAGTTTCTAGTTCTTCAATTCAATTTGATAGCAACATTTATTTGCGAATCTTAAGAACCACTGAACATAAGAACATAAGAACCACTGCCCGACGCTGGTTTAAAACAAACGCTGTTTGTCTTGGTTTTCTCAGCATCCATGATCGTAAAACTTCGGACAGGTCAATTACAGGTAGGATACACCATTGGTAATTGCTTGAATTATCATGAATGGGGGGAGATGGGGGGAGATGGGGGGAGATGGGGGGGGGGGGGGGGGGGGGGTTGTATTTTATAGTAAATATAGTTTAACTGACCTGTTTGAAGTTTTACAATCATAGATGCCAAAGAAAGCAAGAAAAACGGCATTCGTTTTCAACCGGCGTCTGGCAGTGGTTCTTATGTTGTTCTCGTTTTTTCTAATTTATTTTTATAAAACTCAATTTTTCGAAACAATAATAGGATATCTGGCGCAATAATTTTGCTGGAAGCCTACAATCATCATTTACTTTCAAATAAGTAAGAAATTTCTAAATAATTTGGTAGTACAATTTTTCGATATATGCAAATGGTGTATCTCACCTTTAAACAATATTTATTATAAAATACAACCCCCTAAAATCCACCCATTCATGATAATTTAAGCAATTGCAGATGGTGTATTCTACCTTTAAGCTGTGGGTCAAGCAAATTGAACGTTTTTGTGCGTTTTTTCCCTAGTAATATTGAGTACAGCTCTACTCAATGGACCGATCCGGCCTGTCAATCACTACGCGCGCATTGACCAATAAGATTCTGAGTTTTGTTTAGGTAACTTAGCAACGGTTATTACAGGCGTGGTCCGCCATTAGCTCGGTCAAACTATCACATGTGGTTAGAAACGTGTACACAAACAAATGGCTTCGGTACGAAAAAGCACCGTATTTGTCAATCAAAATACGGCTGTTTGGAGTTAAAAAAATTGTCAAAAATATGCATGAAATGGTCACGAAATATGTAAATAACACGCTGGTACTCGGATTACAACAAATCATTTTTCCCCGTTAAATACCAAAACAAATCTCGAAAATGAGAATTACCGTTGAACTCGTGTGACGTGAACAGCGGGAATGTCAAGAAGATAAACAAGGTCAGTGCAGTCTAAGGTAGGATAGGGGCCTATTTAGAGTTAATAGTAATGCTCTACATGTACAGCAGTCTATTAAATAGGCTATGGTTTAATCCTGCTGTGACAAAATTTATTCGATTTATTCGATTTATTCGATTTATTCCAGTACCGGTAGTGACTTACCAAGCAACACTTACATCTACACCGTCCATACAAATTGACATGCATGCATGCTTCATTTCCCCCAACTGCAACTTAACCATCCTCCATGTACTGTTCATACCGTTCCTTAAAATAATGGTCATCCTTTTAGTTCGCCCGCTAGCTTACTGATAGTAATTTTATCCCCGCCTAAAGTTTAAATCAATATTTTCGTTGTACGTGTTCTACGCCTAGCCTACACGTACGTACACGTTCACGTGTGTGCAACTTGACCGAGGTAATGGCGTCGCCATGCCGTTGCTAAGGTGGGCGGTGCTTATGGTCAAATCCGGATCGGTCCATTCTGACTCTGAATAAACGTTACCTTTACTCTGCCTGTCTCCGTGACCGAGCCCACCGAGCATCTTATACGTATCGGCATGGATAGAATCCACACGCCCTGCGTAGATCTTAGCACTCGCGTCCAGGGTACAGCTGGCAACCTGCACATATATGTAAGGATGAGCCAGAGTGGTAATGACTAAAGCCAATGAGTCAAGCACTCAACTTGAGTCACAATATTTGGCGACTCAACTATACTCCAGGGGCCAATTTCATAGAGCTGCTAAGGACAAAAGTTTGCTTAGCATGACAATTTGTCCTTGGCAAAAACAAGGTTACAGATCAAATTTTCACGTGATCTTTATTGTTTTCGATTGATAATCAGCTGGTTTTTGGCTTAGCATGAAAAACCCGTAGAATTTTCGCTGGTAACCTGTTTTTAACCAGTTCGCGCCGGGATTATTTTAACATCGCCGAGCCCACGGGCGGGATTATTTTTAACGAAACTCGATCCGAAGCGGGTTCAAGCTGATAGTGCCGGGTAGCACACCCACGCATTTCCGGCCTTGCTCACTGCTGACATACATTTCCGAACTTGAACTTGGCGTGTTTATGCGTCATCCGTTTTGAATTTGGGGAATTTTTTGCGTTTATATACGTCATCCGGCGCGAACTGGTTAATGAGCAAGACTTTTTGGTGCTAAGCAAATTTGTGTGCTTAGCAGCTCTATGAAATTGGCCCCAAAAATCACTCGACTCGACTCGACTCGACTCGACTCGACTCGACTCGACTCGACTCGACTCGACTCGACTCGACTCGACTCGACTCGACTCGACTCGACTCGACTCGACTCGACTCGACTCGACTCGACTCGACCACTTTGTGGAAAATATGGCTCCACAAAAAAAGGGTATTAAGTCGGGCTGTGCATTATCATGTAATGGCTTGCTCAATGTTGAGAGGGTCAACGATTCGCTAAATTGCGATTATCATTTTTTGACATGAATGACATCTTTACAGTTTCAGGTTTTATTTACAAAAACGTTGACTTTGATAAATAAAGGGAAAAAAACGACAATTTTGTGTGCATCGATATGTTGTTTTATTTACAACAGAGCTGGTTATTTCAAAGCGTGTTTTCTCAGTTGTGTAATTTGAAGTAATTAATATGCAAACATGTAATTTCTCCAGAATTATACATACCAAATGAAAGCTTGTGTTTAGGGTTTTCCAACCATGTACATATCTCAATTGCACTTGTTTGCAACACAATATCCTTTCTTGTGAAGTGGGTCACATATATTCGCAATAAGTTATGCCACAAAATGTATGTTCACGTCACTTTATCAACACATATGGTACAGCAGCCACTTATACAGACCACCACCTTGTGGTTCTATAGCGCACAATATACTATCACGGAACTGCAATTTCCAATTCCTTGTTTCATCATTGGCTTTGGGTAATTGCTTATAAAAAATGCCAACTGGACTGTTTCCTATAAATGTTTATATATTCGTGACTCGATTTGACTCGAGCTAAATATTTGACTCACTTGACTCGACTTGACTCAACTATACACTGTGACTCGACTCGACTTCTTGAGCGAATGACCCAACTTGACTCGAGTAGCTTCTTCAAAATGAGTCAGGAGTCACTCACTAATACAAACAGTTTAGTTATGTTGCTTCAACGTTCAGTACCTGGAAGTTTGTCATTTCTCCTGTCTTCTCCTTGAGTAGTTCAGCCATGTAGTCAATCAGGTGCAAGCCAAAAGCATTCTTGGCATTTATTTTCTAAAAAAAAAAAATATAAAAAAATACTAAAAAATTGTTCTTTTTAGTGAGTGAGTGAGTTTTGAGTTTAGCGCCATGCCGGCATCAGTGGCCATATTCACGGCGGGAATGTGTACAAATATAAGACAATAGGTAGTAATACAAAACAATCCAGTGAACTGTGGAGAATATAAAAATGTTGAGTAAGACATAACTCACATTTTCCGTGGAGAGCTTGATGCAGTTAGCATAGTGGTCGGTCACCTGGGCCGCGTTTAGCCCTTGATTGAGGGAAAGAGATCGCCGCCTGAAAGAAAAAATAAATAACACAAACCAACGTTGAACACTGTCAGTGTCGCATCTCAAAGAGTGGTTTATTAGGCTTTCCAATTATGAAATAACGGTGTGAGGACCAGTTTGGGCGATGGGTGCCATTAACCAGTTCGCGCCGGAGGACGTATAAATCAGGGTTGCAGTCGAGTCCCTGCAAGTCATTTCGTGAAGCCAGTCACAAGTCCTTTCATAAAGGCAGTGACAATTAACTAGATGAACAATGACAAAGGAATGCTTTTGTCAAAGCTGATTTGAATAGCTTGTGATTTGAATTGGAACTGAAGGACTTGTGATGGACTTGTGATGGACTTGCAGGGACTTGCAGGGACTTGTGATGGACTCGACTACATTCCTTGTATAAATACACGCACTGTTTTCCCCCATATTCAAAACAGATGACGCATAAACACATCACGAGCAAGGTCGTAAATGTCTGTCAGCAGCGAGCAAGGCCGGCAATGCGTGGGTGTACGTGCTTCCTGGTACCATCGGCCTGAACCTGCCTCGGATCGAGTTTTAACCCTAACTCCCTACCCATTTTTACTTACACATAACCTGAATCCTGCAAAATCCTCCAATTCCTAAATTGTTAAAACTCCAAGTAACCTGAATCCTGCAAAATCCTCCAATATTGGTCACTGGTGACCATACAGCCTGTATCCTGCAAAATCCTGCAGTCATGCCCTGGCTGCAGTCAGTAAAAACCCAAGTAACCTCAATCCTGCAAAATCCTGCGATGCATCAAACTCCAAGTGACCTCAATCCTGCAAAATCCTTGTGTGTCACATTCAGCCTGATAACCTGAATCCTCCATATTCCTGCAGGGGTAAAACCCCAAGTAACCTCAATCCTGCAAAATCCTGCAATGCATCAAACTCCAAGTGACCTCAATCCTGCAAAATCCTGCATTTTGCAATGAGGAATTTGGAGGATTTGGGAGGGTTAGGGTTCATAAAAAATAATCCGGCGCCTCGGCTCAGTGATGTCAAAATAATCCCGGTGCGAACTGGTTTTGCAAGTTTGCAAAGAGGATTTTGGAGGATTTTCGATGGTTAGGGTTAATCGTTACCTGTCGTTTGGCGTTCCGGGGCTCTGAAACTGTCTCTGCAGCTCCAGGACCTTCGACCGTCGCCTCTGCCGTCGCTCTGCCGCGTCATCGTTCTCGGGGACGCTGATGCGGGGATGATGATGATGCTGGAGGGAGGATTGGCTTGTTGTAAGGTGAGACGACCGGGGCTGTCGACGAGCAGAGGTGGACGGGGAAATGAAATCAGTTGGGGTAACGGCGGCGTTAGTGGTGGTGGTGGTGGTGGGGGCAGTAGTAGAGGATGGACGCCTGAAGACTGCCGCACCCCTCTGAGCAGGGGTGTGGTGGTGGATATCCAACGCTGCTGGCATTGTGTCAACAGTCACATACACAGCTGGCTTTCAAATCTGACACAGATAAACAAAAAGCAGGAGAAAATTAGGATCACAATTTTTCAATAGTCTGAGTGTCATACGTTGTTAACGGTGCCATCTCTGAACCAACGTCTGTTATATGTGGAAAATTAGCATATTTAGCGCTGGACGATATCACGATAATATCGTCACGATACGATACTGAAGACGATATCGACAGTATCGACTTTGGTTTTAAAAATATCGAAATATCGTGACCCAGACGATATTCGCAAGATATAGTCGATATTTAACAAAATGTATTAAAACTGCTTGCAAACAAACAAAAAACTTCACTGAAATCAGAACTTAATATGTGCCGCAAAAGTTATTGTAACTTACGCCTTCCCCTGAACGTACCCTTTGTCAACAAACCCAATTCCAGCCGATGCGCCGCTCACTATTTCCTCAGTGACAAGATCGTTATCCAATCCTAAAGTCCAGTTAAAACATTCTTCGTTGCTATTTGGTGTTGACTTTCTTTTCTAGCTTCCCGCACAGACGTTCTCTCAACACAAAGGGCTACTCAAAGAATGTTGCCCTGGCCCCGCTTATCTCCAACAAAGATACATTGTATTTACTTACACTAACCCTTGCCTGGCAGATACAGAATGTATTTAAAAGGCTTTGGCTGGTGTATTCCTCGAATTTATTTATCTCTTGGCCCAACCGATGGTCATTAAATTGGGTGTGAGTACTTTAAAAAAACTTTGCCTACTCATTTGCAAAATGTATTAAGATGTACAAATAAAAAGGGTTTAAAAAACCCTGAACCTGTTTATTTACGAAACCCTAGTCGTAAAAAAAATATATTTCTAAGGTTAATTATGAAATTGTCATTGTTTTATAGAAAAAAAGAAAAAGGGTACTTAAAGACTTATTTGTCTGATTTCCCAAAATATTTCCAACCAATTTCAGGGGTAAATAATAATACGATTTATTCTTGGTTTTTCCGGTATCTAACAAAATTGACATACACCTGACCATTGAATTACGAGGCTAGCGAAATAAATTCCAGGTTTATATAATAATATTTATTTCTAGTTTTATTGTTTAAAAAAGAACAAAAAAGAAAACGGGACCTCAACACTTAATATTTTGAGCTCCTCAACATTTTTCCAACAGATTTAAATGGGAAATTTAATACGATTTATTTTCCATTTTTCTTGTATTTGACAAAAAAGATCTATTTCGTGGCCCATAAATTACAAGGCTAGCTTTTAAAAACATTTACCAAACCTACACGAGCCAAGAATAAATAAGCAAGAATAAAATCGAGGTGGTACAAAATCCCGATGGCGGACCCCAGGATAAACTGAGCCATGAATATTTGAAATACTTTAAATTAAGACCCAGAAATCAAGGCATGATTTTGAAACGGGTATTATTTGTTGTCCTGCATTGTCCCTTAAAATGCACGAGCTGAGGTTTTATCCCAGCAAATTACTCCCGGAAGCATGTACTTCAATCTTAAAGTGAATTTCTAAACGTCCTAATAAGAAGTGGTTATTCAAATTTAATAAATAATTTGCTGGGTGTTATTTAATAAAACCATAATAGTTAATTTGTCCCTAAAAAGATGTGGAAATTGTAAGAGCTTGTTACATTTTTCAATTTATAAGTGGTTCTGTGGTGTAGTTTTACATAATATTTAATAAACACCTTTATAGTGCACGAGGAATAAAATAAAATCACGGGAGAATTATTCGGGAGTATTTTCCAAATATATTCCAAGTTGGAGCAAGCAACCCAGACAATGATTGACAGCTGACCTACAAAATGTATTACATGTACATTGTAGCAAGTAGACCAACATGTGGCCGACCATTTTAATAGCTGGGAAAGTGGCCCATGATGCTTTGAGTGCCGACAGTACCCGACCAGGCGGAATTCACAAAGTAAAAAAAAGGTATTACATTATTGTCAGATAAGCCTCCAACTGATCAGTCATGGACCAATAGGATTTGGCAGTTAGGTTTTGTTGAACCAGCGCCACAACCTTTCTTCCAAGGAGTGCCCAGTTCGTTGCCCTCTATGAAAATTGGCCAATCAGAATAATCTATCTTTGCGCAATAAAACCGCAAGTGCCCCCTCCGACTTGAACGGCGGCTGGATTTTAGTGGAAGACGACGAAGCATTTTCACCGTCGCGTCTATTTTCAGCAACCATTCTGTTTATATAGTTTTCTTTTATAGACGTTCAGGAACCACGATTCACACATGTCGTGTGACCGCGTTTAATTAACAGCTCGTTTGAGTTATTTTAACCATTATAATTTGAAAATTACGGCGATATATCGACATATCGGCGATATTTACCTGACGATATTATCGCCAGTCAAAATTTACAATATCGTCCAGGCCAAGTGTGACATCATCGAGCAGAAATGTGAACAAACACTAGAAAAGCAAAAGGTACGTACAATGTAATTTTGCATTCAAAGTAGACACTTATTAGCAGAATGTGATTTCAACAAACGATTTTCAAAATCACATCCAAATGCTCCAAATTCACATCCTCATTCAAATCCTTGGTTAATAAGTGGATGTGAATCCAGTGAATTTTAATCTTAACGATCTATTATTTGGACTGAGGATGTGAATTTAGAGCTTTGGATGTGATTTTGGAAATCTTTGGTTGAAATCTGGACCGAGTTACTGGTAGTGGTAGATGATGTCCAAATGTTAAAAAAGCGATAACTAGAGGCCAGTAACTCGGTCTAGTTGTAGTACTAGTATTTAGCTTAAAGGTAGTATACACCATTGGTCATTGCTTGAATTATCATGAATGAGTAGATTTGGGGGTTTGTATTTTATAGTAAATATCGTTTAACTGAGCTGTCCGAAGTTTTAGAATCATGGATGCCGAGAAAAGCACGAAAAACAGCGGGTTTTTTCAACCAGCGTCGAGCAGTTATTCTTATGTTATCTTTGTTTTTTCGCGATCGCCGTCCGGCGAGCGCGAATTTTTCATTATAAAATTCTATTTTTCGGAATAATTACAGGATATCTAGCGCAATCCTTTTGCTGGATGCTCAGAATCAACATTTACTTTCAGATGAGTAAGATATTTCTTAATAATTTGGTAGTAAATATTTTCGATATCTGCAAATGGTGTATACTACCTTTAAGTTAAATAAGGATACTTTCTTTTTATTTAGATTTCACACTTGGCATCATTGCATTGAAGCTTGTATTTGTAAGCATAGGATTACAACAATGCCTGGTGCATACATTAATTTCATAGCACAAGCCACTACACGCATACTACACTTTAAAAACCCAATTATGCTCAGTACTAACTAGTACTATTAAATATCAATCATATTCCTGCTGACAGTGACAACACATACTATATTGATACATGACATTAATTTGGTCAATGCCAATGGCACACAAGTACTGCTCTAGCCTTACCAATTAAAACGTCCATAAAAACGTAATAAATAGGTTTTATACAAATTTAGTAATTCAATGCAAAAAGAAACATATCCTTACCGGTACTACTCTCGCGTTATATACGTTCGTTATCGACAAAAAACGGGAAAATTCGTACACAAAATGGCACACACAAGTCAAATATGGCGCTTTCCGTTACAAACTATGTTTGCGCATGCGCGTGCACATTTTACTACGACTGATTTATGTTTCACTACAAAATCTTCAAAAGGGTACTTTTAGCAAATCTGGTGCAATGCATTTTAATGTGTGTAAAAGCTTTTTTGATTAATAACACCGATTGTTGTACATGTACACAATTCATGTTTGCGCGCGGAAGCTAAAACTGGTCGTTCTCAAATTATAATTATTTTATTTTACTTATTTCTTTAGTGAAAATAACAAAACAGCCGTTGAATACAAACACCAACAATTGGTGGCGCTATTTAAGGATAACGGTAGCGCTCAGCGCGCGGCAGTAAAGTTCAGCAGGATTAGGAGCAAAGATCGTAGAGCGCCAAAGATCATAGAGCGCCGTTGCGCGGCGCTCTAGGGTCTTTGATTAGGAGCACATGCTCATAATACTAGCTCGGCTGCATGCTCTATAACTAAAATTGCAATACTAACAGCAGGTTTGGACGCCAGGTTTGTGGGCGCTTTGCGGCAAACAAAAAAACCAGAATTAGCACTTATAACAAATATCCCTTTTCTACTTTTCATGTTACCTGAAAAGCAACTTGTGGGTGGACCTTATTTGCTGACGGACGAAAAGTTGACATACCAAAGTGCGTTCCATCTACCACTCACGCGAACGTTGACAACTCCCCCAACGTTAACGTTGTTCGCGTGTGAGTGTAACGCAATGTGCGCCAATTATGTTGGCGAACGTTAGGGAAAACTGCGAACGACATTCTGAGCTGTACGCTGTTGGCCACTGATGTAGTTAAAGATGGCGAAGAGGTTAATTAGCAGATGGCAGTGTTCTTTTCACGGTTTTGACTTTACGTTTCATAACGCGGGTGGATTGTTTTGAGCAATTACAGGAATTTGTTTAAGAAAAATAATGAGTTGGACAGAAAAGAAGCAAACCAAACGATGTCACTGTCACTGGGCGCCGCCATTTAGGCCTATAGTAAAAACGTAGTTTTTAGAATATAGTTCCCGGCCACTTTCTTCTTATTCCTCAATGCGCCAACTCCCCACGGGTACACTAGTTCGCGTTTAATAGAACGCAGCCCTAAATTTTGTTATTTAACTTCAAATCGTGTAACCGCAAAGCCTTACTAAGACACCAAAAGAGATTTCGAATTTCCAGTCGCTCGATTGGGTTTACGGTGCAAAAGTTCCCCTCGGTTTTTTTTCTTCATCTTTTTTATGATCTGCTCTAAATTCAATAAAAATGTGACTTAAATAAAATACGCTAATGTTTATGGAATTCCAAAGACGACAAAACAGCGTCGCGTCGTGCCGTCGCCGGCGGACGGTGACGTCGGGGCGACGGCACGATGCGATGCAATGTTGTCGTCCTATTTGGATTTCTATAAATGTTGTGCAAAGTTGTGCGCGGCAAAACCGGGGCGTCGGAAACATAATCGAGAACCGGGCGCGGCTGAAACCGCGGTGTTGCTTGATTGATCGATATTCGTTCAGGCACAAAACGCCCGGACACAATGTTCGTGAAATTTAGTATATTTGCCTGAGCTAGTCATTCTTTATTTCGGGTTTTGGGGGGTTCAGTCGGGTCGGTTTTCTCTGTCGGATCGATCGGGACGGGTTGTAAAGTTCAGATCGGTTTCGATTCGAATTCGGATTCGGATCGGATACTGGTCGGTGCCTAGTCAACCTTATTCCTCAAAGGTCAAACCAATCCTAAGCACATCATAAACTGGTCTATTAGCGGGCGCACTGTGTGAAAAGAATACGCGACGTTTAGGCCGAGTTCGGGCGGTCTGTTCTTGACACGCGTAACTTGTTCTTGCAAAACCCTGGTGGATAGGTGGTGTGTGTTCTTGTTCCGAGTGCAATGTTCACGGGTCGCGTTCCCGCCGTTCGAGCGCAAGAACAGAGTTCGCGTGTCAAGAACAGACCGCCCGAACTCGGCCATGTACACGATTGATCAAACGCATTCGTCTTTGCTTTAGCAAAGACTACGCGCGTACGTAGTCTTTGCTTTAGCAAAGACTACGCGCGTACGTATTGTTTTGTCCTTCTAAGCTTCAGATGCAGAGTTTGCGCGCATGCGTCCTCTTTTCTGTCGACTCTTCGTTTGAACTAGAACGTCCACAGGACAGCCGTATGTTTAGCCGGAAAATTCTCTTTTTGTTTTATGCATCCTTACAAACAAACAATTCCATGTCGTTTTTTAGCAGTCCAGAAAGTATTCTAGCATCAAATTTATCACTTACGGAGTCTGAATGATGTTTTAGGGCCTTCTGAAAATTCAGAATATATTTAACCAAAGGATGAACTAATGGCGTACTAGTCAGGGAGCTTATGACACAAAATTAAGTCCCGTAGGCACCGAATGATTAGAACATGCCACCTATCTAGATACATAAATCAGACCCTCAGGAATAAGAAAAACCATGTTGGCAAAATGTTAAGTGTGGCAGAGGGCGGCCATCTTGGATTTCAAAATGGCCGCCATTTTTAGCCTCTTTTTGGCCTAAATCAACGTTTATAAATGTCATATGAAATCAATCTTTGAGGCTGTAAACCCCCTATTGTTTATGTCAAAGGTTGGAACTTTACAATTTTTATTTGCAGGAAAGAAAACATGAATGGCTGCCATCTTGCTTTTCAAAATGGCTGCCCTTTGATGAATTTTTGATGAATATGTCTCAAGAATTTTATGTGGCCAAAAGTATCTATAATTAACAAATAATTGTAGCTGTAAGTTGTACACATGCAACATGTGTAATTGGACAGAAGTTATGTTCGCTGTCCCTCGTATCGACGAGACACTATATGTGTATATATGTGCTGGTGGGTGGGTGGGTGCAGAGTGGTTTTCCACTCTCGATTTAGCGTCTGGGTATTGGCAGGTTGACCTCGATGAGGATGCCAGCCAGAAGTCAACCTTTGTAGTGCGGAACGGTTTATACAGGTAGCGATGCATGCCCTTTGGTCTTTGCAACGCCCCTGCTACCTTTGAAAGGGTGATGGAGAAGGTGATGGCAGGTCGTCAGTGGGACATCCTGCTGATATACCTGGACGATGTCATTGTGTTTGGAAAGACTGTGAAAGAAGGAATTGAACGACTACAAGTCGTCTTCTCCAGGTTGAGGTGACTTCACCGTTGCATGCGCTGACTGAAAAGTCGCGTGAGTTCCAGTGGACAGATGCCTGCCAACATGCATTTGTTGGGTTAAAGCAGAGGCTGCAGACAGCACCGGTGTTGGCATACCCCGTTCCTGATAGCGACTACATCTTAGATACAGATGCTAGTGGAGATGGGATTGGGGCAGTTTTGTCTCAGATCCATGACGGGGAAGAGAAGGTCCTTTGCAAGCCGTAAACTCAACAAGGCAGAGAGGAACTACTGTGTTACTCGGAGAGAACTTCTGGCGGAAGTTGTCTACCTCAGGAAGTTTAGACAGTACCTGTATGGTCAGAAGGTGATACTCTAAACCGATCATGCTGCTTTTAGGATCCTGAGGGTCAGCTTGCCAGGTGGTTGGAAGTGATCAGCGAGTACGATTTGACGATTCAACACAGACCTGGGCGGAAGCATGGAAATGCTGATGGGTTGTCCCAGAAGGCCTGCAAACAGTGTGGTCGTGCTGACGCTGATGAAGCGCCAGAGACAGTTGGGGCTGCAAATAAGGCCAAGGTGACAACGACCAGTGAGGTTGACGATGGTCGCCATGAGGTTGACTCTGACGTGCTGATCCCAGAGGCAAGGGTGAGGGGCATTTTTGCTCAACCACACTTGCCTAAGGATGCAGTCAGAGAGGGTCAACTTGGTGACGGAAGTAATGGTTGGATGATTAGGTCAAAGGAGTCGGGCACAGTCGGACCAGTTTAGAGACTGTGTCAGCCTCTGGTCCTCTTGTGATCAGTTGGAGGTGCTTGGGAGTCCGACGATGGGAAGTCGGTGAAGTTGCGACTACTACTTCCTGGGAGATTTAGAGAGGTCGTACTTCAGGAGCTGCATGGTAGCCGGACGAATGACCATACAAAGCATAGAAATTCAGCTTCCACTGGCATTCCTAAAAAAATACCAACATTCATAACGAGTAACAGATCATAATACGATATACACTGCATCCAATGCCAGAGCTGCAATCGAGCCACTCACATGTCACTAACAAATCACTCACAAATTACTTCGTCAAAGTTCATCAACAGCTCGCGAGTCGACCAACAATAAATGATGTGTGACCGACTTGCAGCGACCCGCAACCAGAACACTGATATACAACACTACAAAGAGACGATAAACACGACATGTATAACAAATTAATGATGAACCAGTTATTAAACAATCCTAAGATATGCATCAGCAATTACCTCTTGACATACTAGTCAGGGAGCTTATGACACAAAATTAAGTCCCGTAGGCACCGAATGATTAGAACATGCCACCTATCTAGATACATAAATCAGACCCTCAGGAATAAGAAAAACCATGTTGGCAAAATGTTAAGTGTGGCAGAGGGCGGCCATCTTGGATTTCAAAATGGCCGCCATTTTTAGCCTCTTTTTGGCCTAAATCAACGTTTATAAATGTCATATGAAATCAATCTTTGAGGCTGTAAACCCCCTATTGTTTATGTCAAAGGTTGAAACTTTACAATTTTTATTTGCAGGAAAGAAAACATGAATGGCTGCCATCTTGCTTTTCAAAATGGCTGCCCTTTGATGAATTTTTGATGAATATGTCTCAAGAATTTTATGTGGCCAAAAGTATCTATAATTAACAAATAATTGTAGCTGTAAGTTGTACACATGCAACATGTGTAATTGGACAGAAGTTATGTTCGCTGTCCCTCGTATCGACGAGACACTATATGTGTATATATGTGCTGGTGGGTGGGTGGGTGCAGAGTGGTTTTCCACTCTCGATTTAGCGTCTGGGTATTGGCAGGTTGACCTCGATGAGGATGCCAGCCAGAAGTCAACCTTTGTAGTGCGGAACGGTTTATACAGGTAGCGATGCATGCCCTTTGGTCTTTGCAACGCCCCTGCTACCTTTGAAAGGGTGATGGAGAAGGTGATGGCAGGTCGTCAGTGGGACATCCTGCTGATATACCTGGACGATGTCATTGTGTTTGGAAAGACTGTGAAAGAAGGAATTGAACGACTACAAGTCGTCTTCTCCAGGTTGAGGTGACTTCACCGTTGCATGCGCTGACTGAAAAGTCGCGTGAGTTCCAGTGGACAGATGCCTGCCAACATGCATTTGTTGGGTTAAAGCAGAGGCTGCAGACAGCACCGGTGTTGGCATACCCCGTTCCTGATAGCGACTACATCTTAGATACAGATGCTAGTGGAGATGGGATTGGGGCAGTTTTGTCTCAGATCCATGACGGGGAAGAGAAGGTCCTTTGCAAGCCGTAAACTCAACAAGGCAGAGAGGAACTACTGTGTTACTCGGAGAGAACTTCTGGCGGAAGTTGTCTACCTCAGGAAGTTTAGACAGTACCTGTATGGTCAGAAGGTGATACTCTAAACCGATCATGCTGCTTTTAGGATCCTGAGGGTCAGCTTGCCAGGTGGTTGGAAGTGATCAGCGAGTACGATTTGACGATTCAACACAGACCTGGGCGGAAGCATGGAAATGCTGATGGGTTGTCCCAGAAGGCCTGCAAACAGTGTGGTCGTGCTGACGCTGATGAAGCGCCAGAGACAGTTGGGGCTGCAAATAAGGCCAAGGTGACAACGACCAGTGAGGTTGACGATGGTCGCCATGAGGTTGACTCTGACGTGCTGATCCCAGAGGCAAGGGTGAGGGGCATTTTTGCTCAACCACACTTGCCTAAGGATGCAGTCAGAGAGGGTCAACTTGGTGACGGAAGTAATGGTTGGATGATTAGGTCAAAGGAGTCGGGCACAGTCGGACCAGTTTAGAGACTGTGTCAGCCTCTGGTCCTCTTGTGATCAGTTGGAGGTGCTTGGGAGTCCGACGATGGGAAGTCGGTGAAGTTGCGACTACTACTTCCTGGGAGATTTAGAGAGGTCGTACTTCAGGAGCTGCATGGTAGCCGGACGAATGACCATACAAAGCATAGAAATTCAGCTTCCACTGGCATTCCTAAAAAAATACCAACATTCATAACGAGTAACAGATCATAATACGATATACACTGCATCCAATGCCAGAGCTGCAATCGAGCCACTCACATGTCACTAACAAATCACTCACAAATTACTTCGTCAAAGTTCATCAACAGCTCGCGAGTCGACCAACAATAAATGATGTGTGACCGACTTGCAGCGACCCGCAACCAGAACACTGATATACAACACTACAAAGAGACGATAAACACGACATGTATAACAAATTAATGATGAACCAGTTATTAAACAATCCTAAGATATGCATCAGCAATTACCTCTTGACATACTAGTCAGGGAGCTTATGACACAAAATTAAGTCCCGTAGGCACCGAATGATTAGAACATGCCACCTATCTAGATACATAAATCAGACCCTCAGGAATAAGAAAAACCATGTTGGCAAAATGTTAAGTGTGGCAGAGGGCGGCCATCTTGGATTTCAAAATGGCCGCCATTTTTAGCCTCTTTTTGGCCTAAATCAACGTTTATAAATGTCATATGAAATCAATCTTTGAGGCTGTAAACCCCCTATTGTTTATGTCAAAGGTTGAAACTTTACAATTTTTATTTGCAGGAAAGAAAACATGAATGGCTGCCATCTTGCTTTTCAAAATGGCTGCCCTTTGATGAATTTTTGATGAATATGTCTCAAGAATTTTATGTGGCCAAAAGTATCTATAATTAACAAATAATTGTAGCTGTAAGTTGTACACATGCAACATGTGTAATTGGACAGAAGTTATGTTCGCTGTCCCTCGTATCGACGAGACACTATATGTGTATATATGTGCTGGTGGGTGGGTGGGTGCAGAGTGGTTTTCCACTCTCGATTTAGCGTCTGGGTATTGGCAGGTTGACCTCGATGAGGATGCCAGCCAGAAGTCAACCTTTGTAGTGCGGAACGGTTTATACAGGTAGCGATGCATGCCCTTTGGTCTTTGCAACGCCCCTGCTACCTTTGAAAGGGTGATGGAGAAGGTGATGGCAGGTCGTCAGTGGGACATCCTGCTGATATACCTGGACGATGTCATTGTGTTTGGAAAGACTGTGAAAGAAGGAATTGAACGACTACAAGTCGTCTTCTCCAGGTTGAGGTGACTTCACCGTTGCATGCGCTGACTGAAAAGTCGCGTGAGTTCCAGTGGACAGATGCCTGCCAACATGCATTTGTTGGGTTAAAGCAGAGGCTGCAGACAGCACCGGTGTTGGCATACCCCGTTCCTGATAGCGACTACATCTTAGATACAGATGCTAGTGGAGATGGGATTGGGGCAGTTTTGTCTCAGATCCATGACGGGGAAGAGAAGGTCCTTTGCAAGCCGTAAACTCAACAAGGCAGAGAGGAACTACTGTGTTACTCGGAGAGAACTTCTGGCGGAAGTTGTCTACCTCAGGAAGTTTAGACAGTACCTGTATGGTCAGAAGGTGATACTCTAAACCGATCATGCTGCTTTTAGGATCCTGAGGGTCAGCTTGCCAGGTGGTTGGAAGTGATCAGCGAGTACGATTTGACGATTCAACACAGACCTGGGCGGAAGCATGGAAATGCTGATGGGTTGTCCCAGAAGGCCTGCAAACAGTGTGGTCGTGCTGACGCTGATGAAGCGCCAGAGACAGTTGGGGCTGCAAATAAGGCCAAGGTGACAACGACCAGTGAGGTTGACGATGGTCGCCATGAGGTTGACTCTGACGTGCTGATCCCAGAGGCAAGGGTGAGGGGCATTTTTGCTCAACCACACTTGCCTAAGGATGCAGTCAGAGAGGGTCAACTTGGTGACGGAAGTAATGGTTGGATGATTAGGTCAAAGGAGTCGGGCACAGTCGGACCAGTTTAGAGACTGTGTCAGCCTCTGGTCCTCTTGTGATCAGTTGGAGGTGCTTGGGAGTCCGACGATGGGAAGTCGGTGAAGTTGCGACTACTACTTCCTGGGAGATTTAGAGAGGTCGTACTTCAGGAGCTGCATGGTAGCCGGACGAATGACCATACAAAGCATAGAAATTCAGCTTCCACTGGCATTCCTAAAAAAATACCAACATTCATAACGAGTAACAGATCATAATACGATATACACTGCATCCAATGCCAGAGCTGCAATCGAGCCACTCACATGTCACTAACAAATCACTCACAAATTACTTCGTCAAAGTTCATCAACAGCTCGCGAGTCGACCAACAATAAATGATGTGTGACCGACTTGCAGCGACCCGCAACCAGAACACTGATATACAACACTACAAAGAGACGATAAACACGACATGTATAACAAATTAATGATGAACCAGTTATTAAACAATCCTAAGATATGCATCAGCAATTACCTCTTGACATACGTATTGAAAAGGTGGATGGCATTTTGAACAAATTAATTTCTAGTGCGACAGAGTGAAATGGGTGGAACACAAAGGAGGATGCCAGATATGTTGAATTTAAAATGATTATTCAATGGGTGTGAGGAGTCATGCATAATTTTGTTAACTTTCAACAAAACCCGATGCTCAAACAAGGAAACAATTGAGGGAAGATTCGAATTAATTATACGTTGGGCAATCTTCCTGGGTCTTTCTAACTTCTTGATGTTTTCTTTTGACAAGTTACCAAAGTTACAAACAAGACAACAAGTAAGAATACTCTGAATCAAGGACTGTTAAAAGATAATTAAAAACCTAATGTCAACGCACAATTCCTTCAATTTCCTCAGGAAATATAATCTTTGATTTGCTTTTCCTGCAACACTTTTACAGTTGGTCGTCCATGCTAGTTTACTATCAATCACAGTACCCAAATACTTGTACTCAGACAATTGCTGAATAGGTTGATCATAGGATGAACTAGGATGAACTAAAGGCTCATGAACTACTGCTGACCGACGGAAATCAAAATCAAAAATTCATCAGATGTTGCGAGCTGTGTGAGAAGAGGATATCTTCTGCGAAGAGGAGAGTTTCCCCGATCCAACAGTATTTGGTGGGCGAGCCCATGGAGAGAGTGGCTGTGGACTTGCTGGGGCCACTCCCTGGCCCCCGGAGTGACAGTGGCAACGTCTGGATCATGGTAGTTGGTTACTATACTGCTCCAAATGGATGGAGGCATACGCTCTGCCTGATGCTAAGGCAGAGACGGTAGTTTGTCAGTGAGTTTGTCTGTCGGTTTGGCATTCCCTTGGAATTGCATTCCGATCAGGAGACAAACTTTAAGTCGGCGGTGTTTGGCGGGATGTGTAAGGTCCTGGGAACCATTAACATGGTTGCTGTGATGATTGATCCGAGGAGGAGACAGCGTGACTGGGACGAGTGTTTACCGTACGCATGTTTTGCTTATCGGTGCACTCCCCAAGAGTCCACTGGCGAGTCTCCAACATGATGATGTGTGTAAGGGAGGCGAGGCTTCAAATTGATTTGCTGGTTGAGGGTCCTACAGTAGAGGACGCAACGGCGACAGATTTTGCCCAGAGGTTACGGCAGAATCTGCAAGAGGCACATGGCAGGGCCAGAGAGTGCCTGAAGCAGAGTGCCAAAAACCAGAAGCAAAATTACGATCACAGGGTACATGGCGAAGGCCTAAAGGAAGGCCAGTTTGCCTGGCTGTACAAGCACGAGGGCAAGGAAGAAGGGAAGAAGGCTAGAACTTCGATGGGTAGGACCATACTTGGTGGTCAACAGACTCTCTGATGTGACCTACCGGATTCAGCTGAAGCCTGGGAGTAGGGTGGTTGTAGTTCACGGCGACCGACTGAAGCCATACACCGGCGATAATTTTGAGACGTGGGGGTACCAGCCCAAGATAGTGGAGGAACCCTTGACCGAAGAACAAGATGAAGTTCCTAAGACCATGCCTAGTAACCTAATTGTAGAGTTAGGTGTAGGAGTAGAGGTTGAGCAAGGATAACGTCATGGCCACGAACAAGTTGGTTCTTACCCCCTCCCTTCACACCCTTATACAAATCGGTATGTAGGTAAATGCATACATTATCATATACTGTACCAAGATACGCTTAGGATACACTACTATTATGACATACTGGTGACCATTTTTGAATAAATAATGCTAAAAACCAAATATGACTTACTTTGATCACATCAGATGTATGTTAAACTGCTTCCTTATCATGGCAAATGTAGGGTTTGGCTCCAAAATCAGCTTTGCACGGCATTTAGAGCCAGAGTTATGGCATAATAAAGATGTATATAACGGCCATTTTGAAATCCAAGATGGCCGCCCTCTGCCAAAACTTCAAAATTGCCAACATGTATTTTTGTGCTCTCTAGTACCTAAATAACATGACTAGGTGGGTGGGATCTTCTAATCATTCATTTCCTACGGATCACCATAAGCTCCCTGACTATACGTGTGTATGGCGGTCAAATTTTCTTTGAACCCAGTGTGGAATCCGTCGTCAATTTAAGCTGGAAGTCAAGAACATACATTTCCAGTAGTACTTTCTAATAAAATTTGAAATTGTTCTCGGTCCCACATTCATGCCTTTTAAACGTTTTTGCATTGATTGACCTTCAATAATGGTATATTTTTATATTAAAAGGTGGCAGGCTGCAACTTTTTCACACGTCTGTTTTTTTCTACTGTCGTCCCATAGGTGTGTGCAAAATCATTGATGTTTGAGGATTTGGGAGGGTTAGGAAGATATGACCATTCCTCCATGTTAGGGGAAATTGCTAGTTGGTGAAATGAACCAACGTTTTTGCTTTTTGGTATAATATGCAATAGATGGAACAATTAACAGGATTACTTAATTTACCACTTATTTTGTCATTTTACAAAATGTGGCTCAATATGTTGACTGTTCATATTGAATTGTTCATAAGCATGTTAAATTTGAATAATATGTGGTACACTAACTTGTTTATGTAGCTTGGCACAGTTTAGCACACGTAGCTTGGCACTTTAAAATTTTCCAGATCAAAGACATTGTTGCTATATCTCGTGATTCGGGGCAAGCCTTACGCTAGAAACCCCGGCCCATCCCCGGAATGGTCTGGTGTCTTTGTGCCATTCTGAAAACAAAATACAAGTTGTAAGTGGTTAGCCTTGCATTTTTATCAAAAAAGCAAAAATGTGAGTTTTTGGGAAAATTTAATATCCTAAGAGGTTAGCCTTGCATTTGTATTAACAAAAAGCAAAAATATTAGTTTTTGGAAACAAATACAAATTGTAAGGGGTTAGCATTGTATTTTTATCAAAATTGTCTAAAATGTAAGTTTTTAGAAAAAATAAATTGTAAGGGGGTTAGCCTTGTATTTTTTTTAATGTGAGTTTTTGGGACAATTACAAGTTGTAAGGGATTAGCCTTGCATTTTTATCAAAAAGGCTAAAATGCTATTTTTGAATCCTAAGGGTTAATTTGAAAATGGCATTTTTGCTTTTTTGGTAAAAATAAAAGGCTAACCCCTTACAATTCTAAATGGACACATTTTTAATTGTAAGGGGTTAGCCTTGTATTTTTATCAAAAAACAAGCTTAAATGTGAGTTTTTGGAAGATTTTTTAATTCTAAGAGTTTAGCCTTGCATTTTTATCAAAAATGGCTAAAATTTGTGTTTTTGGAAGAATTAAAAATCATAAGGGGTTAGCCTTGCATTTTTAAAAACTCATATTTTAGCCTTTTTTATAAAAATACAAGGCTAACCCCTTACAATCTTTTCAAAAACTCACATTTGAGCCATTTTTAATAAAAATGCAAGGCTAACCCCTTTCAATTTTAAATGCTTAAAAATCTCACATTTTAGCTTTTTTTTTATAGAAATGTAAGGCTTTGCAAAAACTCACATTTTAGCCTTTTTTATAAAAAATACAAGGCTAACCCCTTTTTGATAAAAATGCATGCTGACCCCATAGGATTTTTAATTCTTAAAAAACCTCACATTTTAGACCTTTTTCATAAAAATGCAAGGCTAACCCCTTTGAATTTTAAATGTTTCCAAAAACTCACATTTTAGCCTTTTTAATAACAAATACAAGGCTAACATAATCCCTTAGGATTCTTAATTCTTCCAAAAACTCGCATTTAAGCACTTTTTTATAAAAATGAAAGGCTAACCCCTTAGGATTTTAAATTCTTAAAAAAACTAACATTTAAGCAATTTTTGATAAAAATTAAATGCTAACCCCTTAGGATTTTAAATTCTTCCAAAAACTCACATTTTAGCCTTTTTTATAAAAATACAAGGCTAACCCCTTACAATTTTAAATGCTAAAATAACTCACATTTTAGCCTTTTTTCATAAAAATGCAAGACTTACCATTAGGATTTTTAATTCTTCCCAAAACTCACATTTAAGCCATTTTTGATACAAAAATGTAAGGCTAACCCCTTACAATTTTAAATGCTTAAAAAACTCACATTTTAGCCCTTTTTCATAAAAATGTAAGGCTAACCCCTTGCAATTTTAATTGTTTTCAAAACCTTATATTTTTGCAATTTTTGATAAAAATGCAAGGCTAACCCCTTAGGATTTTAAATTCTTCAAAAAACTCACATCAAGAAATTTTTGATAAAAATGCGAGGCTAACCCCTTAGGATTTTTAATTCTTCAAAAAAACTCACCTTTAAGCCATTTTTGATTTAAAAAAATGTAAGGCTACAATTTTAAATGCTAAAATTCTTCAAAAAATCTTCAATGTTTTTGCAAACATATAAAATTGAAAGGGGTTAGCCTCATATTTTTATGAAAAAACACTAAAATGTGAGATTTTTAAACATTTAAAATTGTAATTGTAATTGGATTTTTTTTCAAAAAAGGCAAAAATGTAAGTTTTTGGAAGAATTAAAAATCCTAAGCGGTTAGCCTTGCATTTTTATCAAAAATGGCTACAATATAAGTTTTTGGAAACATTTAAAATTGAAAGGGGTTAGCCTTACATTTTAGCTTTTACAAAATGTTGGTTTTTTTAGCATTTAAAATTGTAAGCCTTGCATTTTTATCAAAAATGGCTTAAATGCAAGTTTTTGGAGGGATCTTAAATGTGGGTTTTTTGAAGAATTAAAAATCCTAAGCCTAAAAAAGGCTAAAATGTGAGTTTTTGGAAACATTTAAAATTGAAAGGGGTAAGCCTTGTATTTTTATAAAAAAGGCTACAATTTGAGTTTTGGGAAACATTTTAAATTGTAAGCCTAACTAACCCCTTAGGATTTTAAATTCTTAAAAAAACTCACATTTAAGCATTTTTTTATAAAAATGCAAGGCTAACCCCTTGGGATTTTTCATTCTTCCAAAAACTCACATTTTAGCTTTTTTATAAAAATACAAGGCTAACCCTCTACAATCTTTTCAAAACTCACATTTAAGCCATTTTTTCATAACAAATGTAAGGCTAACCCCTTACAATTTTAAATGTTTCCAAAACCTTATATTTTATCCAAAATGGCTAAAATGTGAGTTTTTTTGAAGAATTAAACAATTCTAAGGGGTTAGCCTTGCATTTTTATAAAATTGGCTAAAATATAAGTTTTTGGAAAACGTTTAAAATTGAAAGGGGTTAACCTTACATTTTTATGAAAAAAAGCTAAAAGTTGAGTTTTTGGATACATTTTAAATTGTAAGGAGTTAGCCTTGCACTTTTATCAAAAATGGCTCAATATAAGTTTTTGGAAATATTTAAAATTGAAAGGGGTTAGCCTTGCATTTTGTATCAAAAATGGCTAATATGTGAGTTTTTTGAAGGATTAAAAATCCTAAGGGATTATCCTTGAATTTTTATCAAAAATGGCTAAAATATAGGTTTTTGGAAACTTTTGAAATTGAAAGGGGTTAGCCTCGCATTTTTATAAAAAATGGCTTAAATGCAAGTTTTTTGAAGAATTAACAATTCTAAGGGGTAAACCTTGTATTTTTTTAATAAAAAAAGGCTAAAATGTGAGATTTTGAAGAATTAAAAATCCTAAGGGGTTAGCCTTGCATTTTTATCAAAAATTGCTAAATATAAGTTTTTGGAAATATTTAAAATTGAAAGGGGTTAGCCTTACATTTTTATGAAAAAAGGCTAAAATGTGAGTTTTTGAAAGAATTAAAAATCCTAAGGGGTTAGCCTTGCATTTTTATCAAAAATGGCTTAAATGTGAGTTTTTGGTTTTTATAATCAAGGCTAAAATGTGATTTTTTTGAAACATAATATTGAAAGGGGTTAGCCTTACATTTTTATGAAATAAGGCTAAAATGTGAGATTTTTAAGCATTTAAAATTGTAAGGGGTTAGCCTTGTATTTTTTATAAAAAATGCTAAAATGTTAGTTTTTGGAAACATTGTAAGGGGTTAGCCTTACATTTTTATGAAAAAAGGCTAAAATGTGAGTTTTTGAAAAAGATTGTAAGGGTTAGCCTTACATTTTTATGAAAAAGGGTTAAAATGTGATTTTTTTGAAGAATTATAAATCCTAAGGGGTTAGCCTTGTATTTTTTATAAAAAAGGCTAAAATGTGAGTTTTTGGAAACATTTTAAATTGTAAGGGGTTAGCCTTACATTTTTATGCAAAAAAGATAAAAAGTGAGATTTTTAAGCATTTAAAATTGTTAGGGGTTAGCCTTGCATTTTTATCAAAATGGCTAAAATGTGAGTTTTTTGAAGAATTAAAAATCCTAAGGGGTTAGCCTTATTTTTTTATGAAAAAAGGCTAAAATGTGAGATTTTTAAGAATTAAAAATCCTAAGGTTGCCTTACATTTTTATCAAAAATGGCTCAAAAGTGAGTTTTTGAAAATATTGTAAGGGGTTAGCCTTACATTTTTATGAAAAAAGGTTAAAATGTGAGTTGTTTGAAGAATTATAAATCCTAAGGGGTTAGCCTTGTTCTTTTTATAAAAAAGGCTAAAATGTGAGATTTTTAAGCATTTAAAATTGTAGGGGGTTAGCCTTGCATTGTTATCAAAATGGCTAAAATGTGAGTTTTTTGAAGAATTAAAAATCCTAAGGGGTTAGCCTTGCATTTTTATCGAAAATGGCTTAAATGTGAGTTTCTGGAAGAATTAAAAATTCTAAGGGGTTAGCCTTATTTTTGTTATGAAAAAAGGCTAAAATGTGAGATTTTTAAGCATTTAAAAATGTAAGGGGTTAGCTTTGCATTTTTATCAAAAATGACTCAAAAGTGAGTTTTTTTAAAAAATTGTAAGGGTTAGCCTTACATTTTTATGAAAAAGGGTTAAAATGTGATTTTTTTGGAAGAATTATAAATCCTAAGGGGTTAGCCTTGTATTTTTTATAAAAAAGGCTAAAATGTGAGTTTTTGGAAACATTTTAAATTGTAAGGGGTTAGCCTTACATTTTTATGAAAAAAGGTTAAAATGTGAGTTTTTTGAAGAATTATAAATCCTTAGGGGTTAGCCTTGTATTTTTCATAAAAAAGGTTAAAATGTGAGTTTTTGGAAACATTTTAAATTGTAAGGGGTTAGCCTTACATTTGTATGCAAAAATGGCTTAAATATGAGTTTTTGGAAGAATTAAAAATTCTACGGGGTTAGCCTTACATTTTTTGAAAAAAGACTAAAATGTGAGATTTTTAAGCATTTAAAAATGTAAGGGGTTAGCCTTACATTTTTATGAAAAAAGGCTAAAATGTGAGATTTGTAAGCATTTAAAAATGTAAGGGGTTAGCCTTGTATTTTTATCAAAAATGGCTCAAAAGTGAGTTTTTGAAAATATTGTAAGGGGTTAGCCTTGTATTTTTTATAAAAAAGGCTAAAATGTGAGTTTTGGGAAACACAATATTGAAAGGGGTTAGCCTTACATTTTTATGAAAAATGGCTAAAATGTGTGATTTTTAAGCATTTAAAATCCTAAAGGGTTAGCCTTGCATTTTTATCAAAAATGGCTAAAATGTGAGTTTTGGGAAACACAAAATTGAAAGGGGTTAGCCTTACATTTTTATGAAAAATGGCTAAAATGTGGGATTTTTAAGCATTTAAAATCCTAAGGGGTTAGCCTTGCATTTTTATCAAAAATGGCTTAAATGTGAGTTTTTGGAAACATTTTAAATTGTAAGGGGTTAGCCTTACATTTTTATGCAAAAAAGATAAAAAGTGAGATTTTTAAGCATTTAAAATTGTTAGGGGTTAGCCTTGCATTGTTATCAAAATGGCTAAAATGTGAGTTTTTTGAAGAATTAAAAATCCTAAGGGGTTAGCCTTATTTTTTTATAAAAAAGGCTAAAATGTGAGTTTTGAGAAACATAATATTGAAAGGGGTTAGCCTTACATTTTTATGAAAAATGGCTAAAATGTGGGATTTTTAAGCATTTAAAATCCTAAGGGGTTAGCCTTGCATTTTTATCAAAAATGGCTTAAATGTGAGTTTTCGGAAGAATTAAAAATTCTAAGGGGTTAGCCTTATTTTTTTATGAAAAAAGGCTAAAATGTGAGATTTTTAAGCATTTCAAATTGTAAGGGGTTAGCCTTGCATTTTTATCAAAAATTGCTAAAATGTGAGTTTTTTTAAGAATTAAAAATCCTAAGGTTGCCTTACATTTTTATCAAAAATGGCTCAAAAGTGAGTTTTTGAAAATATTGTAAGGGGTTAGCCTTACATTTTTATGAAAAAAGGTTAAAATGTGAGTTGTTTGAAGAATTATAAATCCTAAGGGGTTAGCCTTGTATTTTTTATAAAAAAGGCTAAAATGTGAGATTTTTAAGCATTTAAAATTGTAGGGGGTTAGCCTTGCATTGTTATCAAAATGGCTAAAATGTGAGTTTTTTGAAGAATTAAAAATCCTAAGGGGTTAGCCTTGCATTTTTATCGAAAATGGCTTAAATGTGAGTTTCTGGAAGAATTAAAAATTCTAAGGGGTTAGCCTTATTTTTGTTATGAAAAAAGGCTAAAATGTGAGATTTTTAAGCATTTAAAAATGTAAGGGGTTAGCCTTGTATTTTTATCAAAAATGTCTCAAATGTGAGTTTTTGGAAACTTTTTAAATTGTTTATGAAAAAGGGCTAAAATGTGAGATTTTTAAGCATTTAAAATTGTAGGGAGTTAGCCTTACATTTTCATGAAAAAAGGCTAAAATGTGAGATTTTGAAGCATTTAAAAATGTAAGGGGTTAGCTTTGCATTTTTATAAAAAATGACTCAAAAGTGAGTTTTTTTAAAAAATTGTAAGGGTTAGCCTTACATTTTTATGAAAAAGGGTTAAAATGTGATTTTTTTGGAAGAATTATAAATCCTAAGGGGTTAGCCTTGTATTTTTTATAAAAAAGGCTAAAATGTGAGTTTTGGGAAACACAAAATTGAAAGGGGTTAGCCTTACATTTTTATGAAAAAGGGTTAAAATGTGATTTTTTTGAAGAATTATAAATCCTAAGGGGTTAGCCTTGTATTTTTTATAAAAAAGGCTAAAATGTGAGATTTTTAAGCATTTAAAATTGTAGGGGGTTAGCCTTGCATCGTTATCAAAATGGCTAAAATGTGAGTTTTTCAAAGAATTAAAAATCCTAAGGGGTTAGCCTTGCGTTTTTATCGAAAATGGCTTAAATGTTAGTTTCTGGAAGAATAAAAAATTCTAAGGGGTTAGCCTTATTTTTTTATGAAAAAAGGCTAAAATGTGAGATTTTTAAGCATTTAAAATTGTAAGGGGTTAGCCTTGCATTTTTATCAAAAATGGCTAAAATGTGAGTTTTTAAAATTGATAAACATTTAAAATTGTAGGGAGTTAGCCTTGCATTTTTATCGAAAATGGCTTAAATGTGAGTTTCTTGAAGAATTAACAATTCTAAGGGGTTAGCCTTATTTTTTTATGAAAAAAAGGCTAAAATGTGAGATTTTTAAGCATTTAAAATTGTAAGGGGTTAGCCTTGTATTTTTATCAAAAATGGCTCAAAAGTGAGTTTTTTAAGCATTTAAAATCCTAAGGGGTTAGCCTTGCATTGTTATCAAAATGGCTAAAATGTGAGTTTTTTGAAGAATTAAAAATCCTAAGGGGTTAGCCTTATTTTTTTATAAAAAAGGCTAAAATGTGAGTTTTGAGAAACATAATATTGAAAGGGGTTAGCCTTACATTTTTATGAAAAATGGCTAAAATGTGGGATTTTTAAGCATTTAAAATCCTAAGGGGTTAGCCTTGCATTTTTATCAAAAATGGCTTAAATGTGAGTTTTCGGAAGAATTAAAAATTCTAAGGGGTTAGCCTTATTTTTTTATGAAAAAAGGCTAAAATGTGAGATTTTTAAGCATTTCAAATTGTAAGGGGTTAGCCTTGCATTTTTATCAAAAATTGCTAAAATGTGAGTTTTTTTAAGAATTAAAATTCTAAGGGGTTAGCCTTATATTACATTTTTATAAAAAAGGCTAAAATGTGAGATTTTTAAGCATTTAAAAATGTAAGGGGTTAGCCTTGCATTTTTATCAAAAATGGCTTAAATGTGAGTTTTTTGAAACATTTTAAATGGTGAGGGGTTAGCCTTACACTTTTTATGAAAAAAGGCTAAAATGTGAGATTTTTAAGCATTTAAAACCCTAAGGGGTTAGCCTTGCATTTTTATCGAAAATGGCTTAAATGTGAGTTTTTGGAAGAATAAAAAATTCTAAGGGGTACTAGCCTTATTTTTTTATGAAAAAAGGCTAAAATGTGGGATTTTTAAGCATTTAAAATTGTAAGGGGGTTAGCCTTGCATTTTTATCAAAAATGGCTCAAAAGTGAGTAAGGGGTTAGCCTTACATTTTTATGAAAAAAGGTTAAAATGTGAGTTTTTTGAAGATTTATAAATCCTAAGGGGTTAGCCTTACATTTTTTATGAAAAAAGGCTAAAATGTGATATTTTGGGAAACATTTAAAATTGAAAGGGGTTAGCCTTACATTTTTATGAAAAAAGGTTTTTTACATGTAGTTGTATGAAAAACGAGCCCGCCCACCACTGGCAACACATTTTCTTCTACCTTTGGCTAATATGTATTATTTTCAATATTTATTGTGGATTCTTTAATTTTTTTAATTTTTTTTTATTATTCAGGTTAACTCCAGGTTTTTATAATTTGGATAAGTACAACATGTACTTTGAAGAACAAATTATCATATTTGTGATCATGTTTTTCAATAAATACCCAATGAAGACTGACATAGTAATCTACATGTACATGAATTAAATTATTCTTTATTGAAAATTGAATCTGATATTTTCAACACCAAAATATGTACATTCTAACCATATAAATGCATATTAGTATAAAAATAGTAACAATTTGAAACATAACTTGTGGTGAAGTGCATTAACTAGTTAAATTCATCTGGTCTTAATTTAAAACAACAACTACTGTAATTTTGTTTTAAAGAATAACTTCAATATCGACCTCTTTATTTAAAGCTGTAATGTTAGACGTATTTCCCCAGAGATTGGAATTATTTACAACCAAAACCAAATATACAGTTTAATGACAATGTATAAATCGGTTACTTGAAATATACACGGTGTATCAATAAAAATGCTACAAAATATAACGGAATTACCACACGTAGAATGTATAACTAACATCGATAAAATAGATATGGTTCAAAGATACTGGTTTCCACTCTAAAATGAGACATCAAAATCTGACAATGTTTGACAGAGTTATGAATAATTGACCATGGGACCAGGTTTTTCGATTTTGTTTGGATACTTTTCAAGTGTAGACTTGTAATCAAGTTGCCACCGAAATGAACCGGTGCTGAGCCACCATGCCTGCTGCTGTCAGCTCTGGTTAATTTCGGTGGCGCCTGCACAGACAAAAGTGTCTAACGACTTGATTTCAAGTCTACACTTGCACAGTATCCCAACAAAATCGAAAACTTGGTCCTGTGTATTTGACCACTCTTGGGAAATTATTCTTAACTCAGATTTTGATGTCTCATTTTAAAGTGGAAACGAGTATCTTTGTAACCATATCTATATTATTGATGTTATAGTTATACATTTTACATGTAGTATTCCATTATATTTTGTTGCATTTCTTTTGACACACACTGTACAAGAAAAAAAGAAGTCTTTAAAGCTGCTATTTTGGACGGATTTTCGCCAGAGATTTGAATTATTTTACAACCAAAACCAACATTTTAATAGCAATGTAATATGAACTGGTTAATTGTAATATACAAGAACGAAAGAGTCTTTAAAGCTGCTTTTTTGGACGGATTGAGATTTGAATTATTTACAACCACAACCAAATATACAGTTAATATAATATTTTTAGGGGCAGTGACATGAAACATATGAAAGTGTGCTTTGGGACAGATTTTCAGAGTCGAATTATTTACAATCAGAGCAAAATATACAGTCCAAAGATAAATGTCTCAATGTTTGTGTGGGGGGGTGGTGAGGTGGTAAAAACCAAGCCACTCACACTGAAACAAGACAATGTGATTTCTTTCACACTCGTAATTTAACTCTTAAAGGGATCGTATACGTTTGGTAATTGGAACCCACCGTTTGTTTCATTTCTATATAGTTATAGATATATACCGGTACCATAACACTATAAACCTGTAAAAATTTCATTTCAAAGAGTGGTAGCGATTTGGAGATTATTGCCGAAAATCTGGAGCAGTTATGTCCACGCAGGAATAATAATCTGCATTGGAATACACACTCCCTGAAACGTCACTGCAGTAACGCTTCCCAGATTCAAATTTTTGGGGGATAAAAAGTGATATCTTTTTCCATAACCGCAGTACTTGGGAAGTGAAAAGTTTCTAAAAATGCATTATACTATCCAAAGCTGCTGTACTTCTTACCAAGTAAGTTTTTATTGTCATTAATTTTGGGAGTGATTACCAAACGTATACGATCCCTTTAACTCCCCTGCACATTATTCATCTTTCCCAGTCTTCTCTTCCATTGCCGACAAGGCTTTCACTGTCTTTTAGTCAAAAACCTAACATATGTCGGCATTTTGCACGTAAAAGTCTAGCGAGCGTTGACCCCCACTGAAAACTGCAATGTAGTGGTTAAATTTACTTTAATAATACTGTCACTTGCCTTTTATCTTGACAGAATTCTCAGATCAAAATGATCACCCCAATTACAACACCATCAAATTGTCATAAAGGTGCCTTATCTTCCCGGGTAAAATTTAACTTCACAGGGTCCCTGAAAGCACGGAAAAAACACTGACTTTTAACCATGTTTGCGGTTCAAATCCTGATGGGAACATGGTGCTTCTGTTCTTGGGCATCGCACTTCACTACAACCGCCTCTCTCCACCCAGGAGTATAAATGGGTACCTGTGAAGGTAGAGACCAAATTGCGCTGATCTCGAGCTGCTGCAGAAATGGTCTCGTTCCTGATGAACACAGGTTTTTATAATTGTAAGTAATTTTTATTGTATGGCGGCTGTCTACATGCCATTGACTCGAACACATTGTAACTGCTTCCTAAGCATTTCAGCTTCTGAACTGCTACAAAAGATTAGTCCCTAATTATAATACATCAAACCTTTTTCTTCTTCAGTAGCATGTACATGTACTGTATACCATTAAACTTATATTAAACCATGACAACTGATACCAGAAGCAAGTGGAAGATGACAAAATAATAAAGAGGGGTAAAGAGAGCTGCATGATTGACACAGATCTTGATAACAAAACCGCAAAATAAGTGCAAAGTCCATGGATAAACTATGCCGATAAGACTGATACCGTAACAAAAAGGGCAACACAGGTTTTAACCATGACACAAACTCTTAGGTGCAACTTAACATGTAAGCGAACAAATAAAAACAAAAATACTCAGAACCAGAGTTGTAATAGCCTGAGTCAATGACTTGACTCGAGTCGCTTGTTGCCTCAAGTCTAGAGGGTAAATGATTTGATTCAAGTCAATGCAGGCAAATGACTCAACTCCAGTCCCTCATTAGAAGACTCGGGTCGAGTCTGTCATGAGAAAACTTGACTCGAGTCCCTTATTAGAAGACTCGATTCGATGACAGCCCAAATATGCACAAATGTCTTGAGTCAAGCCTTTTGCATGTGTTCCCCATTGTGTTCCTATGGGGAACACAATTCTGCCCACAGCTTCAATGTACAAAGGCTATACACAAAAAGACGCAGTCTGTGCATGTTTGTGCCGCTGACCAACCGACTCAAAGAGTGACTTCTGCATAGGACGGTAAAAGGTAGGATACACCATTTGCAAATATTTAAAAAAAAAATTATTAAGAAATATGAAATATTTGAAAGTAAATAATGATCGTAGGCATCCAGCAAAATTATTGTGCTAGATATTCTGTAATTGTTCTGAATTTTTTTTTTTTATAAAACAATTCCTGTTCGCCGGACGGTGATTGCATAGGAAACAACATAAGAACCACTGCCCGACGCCGGTTAAAAACGAACATTGTTTTTCTTAGCATCTTTGATTGTAAAACTTTGGACAGGTCAGTTAAAACGATATTTACTATAAAATACAACCCTTCAAATCCACCCAATTCTTGATAATTCAGGCAATTACCAATGGTGTATCCTACCTTTAAAAGACTTGACTTGACAAAAGTAGGTAAAGTAGGAACACTGAAAAGCCCGCAGTAGAGGTATGATTTCTAGCTAACTGCTAATGTTCCTATGTGTCTTGATGTCAGGTTGACGGTCCATGTAGACTAGTGTTTGTAGCGACTGCTAATCAGCTGCTAACGACTCCCTTCTTCAGCTTGCCTTTCTCCAAGATCTCTGCGTAGTACTTCATGACTCTCTAAAACAGCAAAACAGTGAACAAATTAGGAATTCACTGAAAATAAACGAGAGAAGGTTTACGGTAAACACCGTGTGGCAGGATGTGGTTTGGGATACTGTGTGGTCGCTTGACGTTCCGATCAAGATACTAGTGTATACTTTTGTACACTCGCGTTTGTTTATGGTGTAAATCGAGGAGTTTATTTTGTTCCTCTCGATAATTTCCTTTGTTTGTACTCGCATTTGAGGACATCCTCGATTCTAACCCTAACCCCAATTCACCTTTGTGTCGCCAGGCATGTGTCCTCCATTTTCACCATAAACAAACCCACACAGTCGTGAACCACATAACGACCGAGGATCGATATTGTGTTTTCCTTTGTTCCTTTACTATACCCTAACCCCATTACTTAGCGCTTGCCCCAACGATCGAGGACCGAATTCGGACAAGCAAACCGTCCTTCGAGGATCCTTTGTTCCCTTTGTTCTCTTTTGTGTTTCGATCCTCGATCGTAATACGATACAAGAACACACATACATACACTCTGTGTACACGTTCTTCTAAATTCTGTACCCTGTGGAGACTTGAACATATTGTGGACAATCGGAGTCCAAAGGTCTCCACAGGGTAATTTCTATAGATGAAAAGGTCTCCACAAGAAATTCCACGAAATTCCACGAAATGTCTGTCAGCAGCGAGCAAGGCCAGAAATGTCTGTCGGCAGCGAGCAAGGCCGGAAATGTCTGTCAGCAGAAAGCAAGGCCGGAAATGCCTGGGTGTGCTTCCCGGTACCATCGGCCTAAACCTGCCTCGAATCAAGTTTCGTTTAAAAAAATCCAGCGCTTCCCTTCGGCTTTGTGATGTTAAAATAATCCCAGCGCGAACTGGTTAATAGATACCTGGCAGTCTACAGTGTGTGTAAAATGTTGCCACAGTGGCCCTGGTTTTTTGGGTAATGATTCTTATGTGCTTTAAGCCCCTTCTTACCTTTCGATCAAACGAGTGTGCCATTTCCACAGCCGACATACCAAACTCGGTGCGTACTGTGGGATCCGCGCCTTTCTCTACCAAGAGCTGTACCAGCGTCACGTGGCCGTTCAAACTGGCTATCTGAATAGTAGCAAGTTTAGACGGAAACAAAATTGTAAGTCACCTGTGAAGTTTTTTTAAATGTGTGAGTTAGTCTTGCATACGCACTGTGGACCTCCGAACAATATAGGTCCACACGATGCGGGAAGAGGTTACGGTTTGTGGATTTGCCCAGGTCCACGTTTTTCAGTTTCCGAAAAAGAGCGCTAGAGGAAAAACGGGTTTGGGTTATATATAGAAAAGATAGAAGGAACAGCTGAGACGCCCAGAATCAAAATTTGAGGGTAAATTTGTTTTGGGGAAGCGAGAAAAATTTAATCAACGTTTTTTAACTACACGAAGACAAAGGAATGTCCACAGTACGTATGTAAGCTGCGTGTACACACACGTGTACCTCTCCGAGGGAATTTATATTTTATTGTAAATATTGTGACGCTGACCTTTTTACTACTTTTGTGTTTATAGATGCTGGATCAAAAACCAAAAAAACAAAATGCTGTACTTGTAGTCTTGTTCCTTGACTTCCTTCAGACGAAACAGTGCAATTTATTGACGTCAGGGAATTATCAGGTTTTAGGAAACTAGATGAGTTGGCTTGCACCCATTCGAAATTGTATCTGTATTGCACATAAAATGTGGACCAATTTAATTGAGGCATTTTTGGGGTAAATAGTCAGATATAAAGATGCTAAATCTACGAAGGCCGTTATCATCAAGTCAGTGAATATTTATGAGGTGTGGTAAAACAAATACAGCACGGTTTAATTCTGGAAAATAGTGGGAATTACTGGTCCCTCGGTGTAGGTTGGCGTAGTCGAGCTGACCTACATCTTGGGACCAGTAGTTTCCACTACACACCCCCAAACCATGCTGTATTTGTATACTACATACCCTCAAACCATGCATAGTGTTTTATTGGTCATGACACAGTGTTGAATGTTGATTCTAAGTAATAAAACCTATCCCAAGTGGCATTAATGTGTTAGTAATGAACTGTATGTGTCATATTTATAGACCCCAACCTGATTCTGATAAAGTCATAAAAGACATTCTGGTGTATTTTACAGCTCTTTCATGACCTTTCCCTGACCTCAAAGTGGTGAGCATGGTTCAAAGGTTGCACATAATGTGCAGTGTTCCCAGACCTGTGTGTATGCAGAGGTGCTGCTGAGAATCAGTATGTACGGAAATGCATAAAACAAACAAAAAATGATGTCGCAATTAAAGGTAGGATATGTACCAGGACAAACAATTTCCTCTCCGACCCCCCAATTCAGGCCACCGGTTGACCCCGTGGGCTCGTCTTGGGGGATTAAAGCTTTTGACTATATAAAGTTATATATTTTATCATCATATAAAGCACAATTTTGATTATCCAGGTCCTTATGGGTGAACTTAAGATCATGCCATGAGGGGGTTAAAGGTCATACCATGAGAAGAATCAAAGGCCATACCATGAGAAGAATCAAAGGCCATACCATGAGAAGAATCAAAGGCCATACCATGAGAAAAATCAAAGGCCATACCATGAGAAAAATCAAAGGCCATACCATGAGAAAAATCAAAGGCCATACCATGAGAAAAATCAAAGGCCATACCATGAGAAGATTCAAAGGCCATACCATGAGAAGATTCAAAGGCCATACCATGAGAAGAATCAAAGGTCATACCATGAGAAGAATCAAAGGTCATACCATGAGAAGAATCAAAGGTCATATAATGAGAAGAATCAAAGGTTATACCATGAGAAGAATCGAAGGTTATACCATGAGAAGAATCAAAGGCCAAATCATGAGAAGAATCAAAGGCCAAATCATGAGAAGAATCAAAGGTCATACCATGGGGTTTATACATGTAGGTCATATCATGGTAGGTCAAAAGTTATTCTACGAGGGGTCAAAAGTCATACTACGAGGGGATCAAAAGTCGTACTACGAGGGGGTCAAAGGTCATACCATGAGGGGTGTCTTTCCATCCTTATCCTTGATGTTGACCTCTGCCCCTGCGTTGATCAGAACCCTGGCCACATTGGGGTCGCCAGCCATGGCGGCGCAGCGAAGCAGCGGTGTCCAGCCAGAACCCCAACCTTTTTGGTTGACCTGGGGGGAGAAATAAAATACTGTAAAAAAACCGGCCACAAATGAGCAAATGTGACCCGCTCTGCAAAAATGAGTTTGATGTCGCAAAATACATTTTTACGTTTATTGTCTAGGAGGTGATTTTTCTTTCAACAAATAATACTTTTGTTTTAAGGCATTTTGGTTTCTCCGACACTTATATTTTCAGATCTAATCGCTTGAAAAGATTGACTTGATCCCTAAATTAAATTTAATACAGGTTTTGTCATTCTCTTACCATAGCATCTGATGAAGCACTACAATTGTAAATCTTCATTTCTTTTTAAAGACATTTTGAATATAACTGAGAAAAAGCTAATTTCTCCAAATTGTAAAAGACCAATGCATTACACTACAGAGTTGTGCCATATATCAAATGAAAGCTTATTTTCTGCTTTTTCTGACCAACTGTAAAATTGAAAAAACATTTTCAACACATCAGACTCATTTTTGCAGAGTGGTTCACAAATGGTGCGAAGCACGGACTGTTTAGACCAAATTGATAGGAAGTAATGGATAGGTGCATAAATGGAACAGTAGACCTATGTAGATGGTGTTACATATCCTGCCATGACTGTCGGTGTAGGGCAACCTGCATTGCATGGTTTTGCATGCAAGTAATAAGCACACACAACCAGAATTGAAATTACTATACAAACCCACACTCAAGCGTAGGTGAACCATAGCAACGGCATTCAAGTGTCCTCCAATATCAACACTCTGTCGTTTTAACCAAGTATACTAGGGCTGTGCATAGGAACTGGGTATCTGCATTACGAATACATCCCTTTAGAAGCCAACCAACCAACCAACCAACCAACCAACCCTATACTCTGGTCGGGTTCGCATTCATAATTTTGGGGTTTTCTAAAGGGGGCAATTCATTGCATGCCCCAGAGGATTAAGAATGTTATCAGCACTAATAATATGATAAGGTGTGAAAGCGATCCTGCCTGAATGATTCCACTTGAAATGTTACAACTGAATACCATCATATAAGTTGATATTAATACCGTAAGGACTTCCTACAATGTTGGAAATTATGAGTGAATTTTCCTAATGGAGCGTTTTCCTAATGCGAGTACCCGACCGTTGATGTCAGGAACCGGTTCCAGATTATTGAACAGAGTAACTGTAACCAACTTTACAAAGTACTTTCTCTGACAATGATGCCAACAGATTTTGAATAGCATTGGTGGGAATTTTCAAAATAAAAACCAGTTTACATGAAAAAACAAAACTATTTCATATTTGAGATAATCATGGATGCTGAGGAAAGCATGAAAAACGGTGTTCGTTTTCAACTGGCGTCGGGCAGTGGTTCTTATGTTTTTTTGGTTTTTTTCGCAATCGTCGTCGGGCGATTGGGATTTTTTTTTTAACAATTACATGAATATTACAAGATATCTAATGCAATCATTTTGCTGGATTCCTACAATCATTATTTACTTTCAAATAAGTAAGATATTTCTTAATAAATCAGTAGTAAAAAATATCTGCAAATGGTGTATCCTACCATATATAGGGCGTCCAAGAAAAACCCTAATCCTCAAATAAAGGGTCAATTTGACCAAACTTGCCATAAAGTAGAAGCAAAATGCTTTCAAACGATGACTCGATGGCATCCCCCAGTCATTCCCCACCGAGCCCCATTGTTTCAGAAATGGTGCGTAAAAAAACCATATGTGATAGTTCTGGGTACGACATTAGGATCACATCCAAACCCAGCTTAACTTGAGCTCCATCTCTGGCTCCAGCCCATTGCTAAACTGCATGAATAAAGCCATAGGCGAAGACGAAGATGGGGTTTGGAAAACGGCCCTAACGCCCACACCCTCGGAACTGTCGCAAATGGTGAAGTTTCACACACCATTTTCAAAACAATAAGGCTCAGGGACGCATGACTGGAGGAATACCACCAAGGTATCGTTTGAAAGCATTTTGCTCCTACTTTATGGCAAACAAATGATTACAGTCATACAGCACACAGTTTGGTCAAAATTTACCATTTGTGACCTGGCACCACGGAATGAGCGGAAAGTCACACACGGCCAAAACGAGTTATTGGCCAAAATATCAATTTTTCAAGTGGGAGGTATCGGTATCGAGCTGTTAACGTTTTTACATACAAAAAACTTCTTTATCATATCCCAAAATTGTATAGCTCCATTATAACTCTAAAGTTTGTTTTGTTATGGCTGACTTGCACTGAGTGATAGTATAAAATGTAGTAGGCACGGTTCACAGACTTTGAACTACGTTTTCTCAAAACGAGAGAGCATGACTTCAGCAATTTCAAAAAAGTTTAGCGGCGGCTAGGAATAAGCTACAGCAACACACAATACATCATTTGAAAGCTTAGGACTTCTTCTTTCTAGAAATATAATAATGTCAATTTTTTATTTAGCAACTTTCCACCCATTTCGTGGTGCAATGTCACATTTATTTGAGAATTAGCATTTTTTTCGAGGACGCCCTGTATACACAGATTCTTTAGTGTTTTTTTCTCGACTGCATACCGATGCATTGTTGGCAATCATAGTCTGGATCAGCGCCACGTTGCCGCCGTCCACAGCCCAGTGCATGGCGGTCGAGCCCCCTTTGTCGCGGGTCTCGTACGAGGCCTTGTAGGAGCGCAGCAACTGGACGGCGGGTAGGTGTCCAGCGAAGCACGCCAGCATGAGACTGTCCTTCCCGCTGCCGTTCACGGCGTTGACATCGGCTCCGTATCTCAGGAGCGTTTCCATCATTCTGCAAGTGGCCCGCGATAAAGTAAAGAAAATACCGTCAAAACACCTATTTATATGTGTGAAGGGCCATTAGTACTCTACAAAACGAGCAGTAACACAAAACCATGAAGTCGAAGTACGGTCAGGGGCAAATTTACAATTAACAAAAATTATTTACCACTGTTATAAAGATCACCAAACTGATAAGAACTGGAGGTCATTTTGTTTTCCCACAATACTACCTGTACTTTTTAGAATGCCATAGCCCAATGGTTACAGTATTCGACTCATGTATGATGGTGCATGGGTTTGAACCCTGTTAGGAACATGGTGTTTGTGCTCTTGGGCAAGACACTTGACTACAATTGCCTCTCTCCACCCAGAAGTATCTAAAGCCCTGTTCGCACTGGACTTAATTTGGGCAAACTAACCGAGCCAATGGGTAACTAACCCATTTCAAGTCCAGTGAGAACAGCCTGGGTAACTTTCCTCACAGGTAACTTACCCACGCCGCGTGGGTAGTTTAACCGAGCCAAAGGTGCCCAGGAAGATTGACCAGGTCAGTTTAACCGAGCCAAAAAATCCAGTGCGGACGCGACGTCTCGGTTAAATCTTCCATCACCCGATGATGGAAGATTTAATGTTGAGAGCTATGGTCGGGAACAGACGATCTGGTCGTCAAGTCGCGGTCATAGGTCACGCAGGGCGCCCTCTTTATTGTTTTGGAGCCAGCTCGGTTAGTTTACCCATGGTCTCGGCAATTCTACCCGCGTCAATTAAATCCAAGTGCGGACGGTGGGAAGATTAACCCATCGGAATGTTACCCGGCGTCATGGTACAGTTACCCAAAATGTTTATCCAGTGCGAACACGGCTAAAGGGTACCTGTGAGGGTCAAACCCCCAACCTGTAGCTTTACCTACAGATTACAAATTCAATGCTCCAGACCACGAGACCACGGCACGCCTGCATAGTATCCTACTCACTCGATGTTTCCCTTCTGCGAGGCCTGCATGAGAGGAGACAGCCCATACGTGTCCGGTACGTCCACCCACACATCGCCCGACTCAAGAATCTCTGCCACTCGGTCAACGTCTTGCGTCAACGACACGGCTTTGTGCAGCTGGTCCCCATTCAGCGGTTCCTCTGCAGGGAACGACAAACATGATTCGGAAAATAAGAAAACAAAATCGACTGTTGGAATTGAATAAATGCCGACTGATGATGACGTAAATGTACCGGTATTCCGGTAACTGTAACTTAACCAGTTTGTGTCGAAGGCATGTATATCAGTGTTGTAGTCAAGTCCCTGCAAGTCATTTCACAAGTCCTGTCGCAAAAACGCCAGTCGCAAGTAACTTGTTGAACAATGACAAAGGAATGCCTTTGTTAACAGTTCATCTGAACAGCTAGTGACTTGACTTAAGACTGATGAAGGACTTGTAATGGACTTGCAGGAACTTGCAGGGACTCGCAGGGACTCGAATACAACTCTGGTTTATATACATGCAAAGTTTTTCCTGGAATTCAAAACGGATGATGGCTAATAAACACGTCACAAATTTCACATTTTCCGGTCAACTTTCAATGCTGTGCTCTCGGTATTTTGGGGTATAATTAAAAGTGATTTAAATAGAATTCACCCCAGTTTACATATTCTTACAGCTCCAAATTTAACATTTTCCATTCTATTTTTAGATAAAAGTAAAGTTACGAAACTATTTTAATAAACGCGATTTTGCCTGTGTTGGGTACTCAGACAATGGCGTCTTACAGCGCCCTCATGCGACCAGAAATACGGCGCATTGCAATGTACTGTATCTACATGTAACTCGTATAGATGTAACAGAATAGGACCACAAAAAAAATATATCACATTTTGAAGACGAACACTTATCAAGGGTGCATTTCATGACAAGATTACATCGCGTTCTTACTGGTTGTCGAGACAGTCACAACACGGCTGAATTCACTGTTTCCATGGCTATTGAACACTCGCAGTCGATACTTGTACAGCGTGTTGGACTCCAGGCCTGGGAAGACGTTGCTAGATGCATAGCCACTGAAAAACCAAAAATGAACTCACAATAAATGGTTTATAAAATGTTATAAGCATGAGCAATAACTTGCAATCTGACTGCCGGAATACAGCCACGCATTACTATTCATTTAGCATTAACATACAATTAACCCTAACGCAGCGTTGTATTAGAGTCCCTGCAAGTCCTTGCACAAGTCCTTGCACAAGACCTTTCACAAGTCCAGTCATAAAGCCAGTCATAAGTAACTGGTTGAACAATGACGAAGGAATGCTTTTGTCAAAGCTGATTTGAATAGCTTGTGATTTGAATTGGAACTGGAGGACTTGTGATCGACTGGCAGGGACTTACATGGACTTACAGGGACTTACAGGGACTAACAGGGACTTACATGGACTTACAGGGACTTGTGATGGACTTGACTACATCCCTGCCCTTACGTCACCGAATACTACAAAATACTAGTAGTAAAATATAGTATGCAGTACTCTCCTCTACATTAGTTTTCGGTACCATAATTCACCCCAAATACTGTACATAGTAATATGTAGTACTGAGGACTGCTGGGTGTAGTACAAAGTACATGTACTTGTAGGTTATACATCTGAACCAACACACTAAAAAAGCAAAAAAATAAGACCCAATGCTAAAATTTACTACAAATACAACAGCCAATACGGTTTCTCATTTGTATCCAGAGAGCAGAGACTGGATACAAATGTACATGTAGCTACATGTAAATGTAGCTCTATTTTACACTGAGAGAGGGAGAGTTTTAATTAAATCCTTGAAAAAAAAAGTCCAACCCCCACCAGCGTACATATTATTTAGAGAAATCTATTTCAGCTGTCCATGTTTCCTTAACATCACTTTCAATCTGGCTGAAGTTGACAACCTGATAAAAATAGGTATCAACATTAGAAAAAGAAAAAAAAAGTATCTAAATTGTATACTAGTACGTGTACTGATTCTCTTGGGGAGAATTTGTTCATCCACAAATGATTGAACGATTGAACAAATCTGAGTGGACAGCTGGCTGTGACAAACAAAAGCTTGGTCTCATATCTGCTGGGTATATTACTGGGCAGGGCTAAGTATAAAATACTAGTACATGTACATGTACTAGTAGTAGTCAAATAATGCAGTACTCTCACCTACATTACAGTACATCTAAACCAAACACACTAAAAAATCAAAAAAACAATTAAGACCCAATGCAAACAAATACTACAAATACAACTATTACGATTTCTCACTTGAGAAAAGGTGTGAAAAGAATTTCCCATTTTAATTAGGTTAACCTTCAAATGCTCTTTACTGTACACCACACATGTACTGTACCTGTCTTGATTTGAGCCATGGACCGCACGTCATCGCATGCCTAAAAGCTTCCCAAGAAGTGCGAATAATCGCACACCTGAATCGACAAACGATTGAATAAATCCGACTGGACAGCTGGCTGTGACAAACAAAAGCTTAAACCGGATTTCAGGAATTTACAATGGCATCAAGTATAAAGTGTTGGCATTACTAAACTGTATGAAGGAATCGATACACAAATAGCAGTTAAAATTGTGCTGCTTCGATGAAAACACTGTACTTTTTTTCATCTAATCTGGGGGCAATTTTGTTGCGCTGCTAGGCACACAATTTCACAGAGACCGTAAGCAGTATTAAGCACAGCCAAAGGCATATCATTTGCAGACATCAAACAATGTTACTACCAAATTATTAAGAAATATCTTGCTTATTTGAAAGAAAATAATTATTCTAGGCAGCTAGCAAAATGGTTGCGCTAGGTATCCTGTCATTGTTCTAGAAATTTGAATTAAATATTGTTTTTTTTTTGTAATTGCCATCCGGGCCAGCTTCGCAGTCAAATTTGTGAAAATAACAGAACAACTGCCTGTTTAAAGGTAGGATACACCATTTGCAGATATCGAAAATATTTACTATTGAATTATTAAGAAATATCTTACTCATTTGAAAGTAAATAACGATTCTAGGCATCCAGCAAAACGATTGCGCTAGATATCCTGTAATTATTCCAAAACATAGGACGGCGATCGCAAGAAAACAAAGATAACATAAGAATAACTGCTCGACGCCGGTTGAAAACAAACGCTGTTTTTCGTGCTTTTCTCTTCATCCATGATTGTAAAACTTCGGACAGATCAGTCAAACGATATTTACTATAAAATACAACCCCCCAAAATCTACCCATTCCTGATAATTTAAGCAATTACCAATGGTGTATCCTACCTTTAATCCTAACCCTCCCAAATCCTCCCAAATCAATATAATTTTGCACACATCCTACGGAGTTAGGGTTAATCATAGATAGCGAAGAAAAAAACAAGCCGTTTGTTTTCAAACATCGGGCAATCTGGTTTAAAAAGTATAAAATTCACATTTTCTGAACAATGACAGGATATCTAGCACAATCATTTTGCCAGATGCCTGGAATCATTATTTACTTTCAAATAAGTAAGATATTTCCTAATCATTCGGTAGTACAAATCTTCAATATCTGCAAATGGTTTATCCTACCTTTCAAACAAAATTTTCACAAGGACAATGATTAGACTGGAAAAAAACCCATGTGTAATTGTTGCCAGGAAGCATTTTGAACGCTTCAAGTTTCAGCAACCATCAGGGCCTGTGGAGTACCCACACCCTTTTGGCAAGCTCTGCCCTTACAATGTTGGGACACACTTCAGCATTCTGTCAATGTTTGTTTTTAAATCCTGGTGGGCCAATCTCAAGTGTTTGCAAATAAACCCCGTGTGGTTTGACCTACATAAATGCTGCCGATTCCTCTAATTTAACCTGTCAGATGTTGTCAGACAGATCAATAGATGACATGTGTACAGGTTTCCAGGTGAAATCAGATTGAAAGAACATAGCCAATATATATTTTTCTTTTACTGTTGATATAGCTTATATATTATATGTAATTAATAAATACCTAGGAGAGTTGCTGGCTTCTGATTGGTCGAGACTCGATCACGCGGAGTGGATTATCAGATAGTAATATCATGGGTTTCAAGAAGAAGCGAAAAAATGTTCCCTGAACCAGCATTGATCAAGCATCATGTAAGCCCATGATTGGCCGAATGCAACAGTTCTACGGTAACTTGTAACAAGGACGCGTCAAATCTTGATACTGCGCGCTATAAAATGTACGCATAGAACGTTTGTATCTACATGTATACGCGGGGCATTTTTCAAAATGCGCGTGCCGTCTGCTAACGCTAGCGTGTTGCTATGCACGGTGGGCATCAGTGGTCAGCTAGTCTGGTCTCAAAGTATGGGTTATAATAACAACACATATTGAAGAGACTGGGTACAATGCAGCTAAAACATGGCCCCTAAACACAAAACGGTAGAAATATCGCCGAAAGGAAAGTCACGAAATTTGGAGCATTTTCACCATTTTTCTTCGGCTCGATCCATTACCAGCGGTCATCCCCCAACCCGGTCATTATCACGCAGTAATAACCGGGTCCTCGAACTGTTATTATCTAAATAAAATTAACCCTGTAAGATGTTTGCGGTAGCACCATTGTGAGTTTGTGCGGTTTTGGAAAGAAAAACACAGAAACTTGCCAACAAGATTTACCGCTTCCACAAACAACTTAACCAGTTTGCGCCAGAAGACGTCTATACACGCACATTTTTTCAGAGATCCAAAACGAATGACGCATAAACATGCCACGAGCAAGGCCGGAAATGTTTGTCAGCAGTGAGCAAAGCCGGAAATGCATGTGTATGCTTCCCGATACCATCGGCCTAAACCCGCCTCGGATCGAGTTTTGTTAAAAATACTCCTGTGCCTCGGCTTGGTTAATGTTACAATAATCCCGGCATAAACTGGAAATATCTTATTGCCTTTTCACCATGCAAACCATCAAATCTCATACATTAACCCTTCACATCCAAAGAGCATTTGGATGTGAATTTGAAAAATAAAATTGAAACCACATCCTGCTATAATGACTGTCTGCTTTGAATGCAAAATTACATCATGCCCTTTCTTAGTGTTATTTTCCTGAGATTAGTAGCCTGGGTTACCATTGTTACAGGTGGGTACCGGTACATGGACATTGAAAATGCTTGATCAATCAAGCATTCATTTTGTGTACACTTCTTTTGAAACAGCTCCATTTCATTGTAAACACCGATGACTAGGAATAATATGAGTCAATATTCTTGTGTACACACAAAAAAGGGAGAATAAAAAGTGATTTAACTCTTGTGAGAAAAAAACAGTGTTTTGTTTGACACCGTCAATGCCATAAAATGATTGTTTCTCATACCCTGGAGGCTATGATGAAAGGCGGAAATAAAACAGATTTTTTTTTAAAGTACTTACTAAAAAACTGATATTAGAGCTGTCCCTAATATACATGTACCGAATATTTGCACACATCAAACATTTTTACTACCAAATTATTAAATTAAAGGTAGGATACACCATTGGTAATTGCTTGAATTATCATGAATGGGGAGAATTGGGGGTTGTATTTTATAGTAAATATCGTTTAACTGACCTGTCGAAAGTTTTACAACCATGGATGCCGAGAAAAGCACGAAAACAGCGTTTGTTTTTAACCTGCGTCGAGCAGTTATTCTTATGTTATTTGTGTTTTTACGCGATTGCCGTCCGGCGATTTTTTTTCTTTATACAATTCTATTTTTCCGAATAATTACAGGATATCTAGCGCAATCATTTTGCTGGATGCCTAGAATCATTATTTACTTTTAGATGAGTAAGATATTTCTTAATAATTTGGTAGTAAATATTTTCGATATCTGCAAATGGTGTATCCTACCTTTAAGAAATATCTTACTTATTTGAAGGTAAAATAATGATTCTAGGCATTCAGAAAAACGGTTGCGCTAGGCATCTTGTCATTGTTCCTAAAATTTGAAATTTACGGTAATCGCAAATAATAATGAATTCATTAATTTATGAATGTCTAAGAATACGCGGTCATTATCGCTCAAAAAAAAAAAATCGCAAAAAATGGCTTTATTGTGAATTATATAGCATACACTCACGTGTAAACGTTTCCCCAGCCTTGAATCTTGTCCGCTTCTTGTACCGTAAACCGCAGCCTACCGTCGCCCTTGTCTACCCTGTCTGTGCTTCCAGCTTCATTCCATAGAAGCTCAATGGTATGATGCGTTACCTTGCCGACGACCGGTGGGTCGGGTTTCTTGGGTGCTGTATAAAAGTACATACATGCACAGATATTAGGGCTGTGCATCGGAACCGGGTACCCGAATACCGGACCGTTTATGTCAGGAACCGGTTCCAAATTAAGAAATCAAATACTTGTAACCAACTTTACAAAATACATCTAGTAACGTTGCAGACGATCAAAGTGAAAGGTTTCGACTGTCATTTGTTGGGTATTATGAAAAACCAGGCTAAATAGAGAAAAAATTTAGACATTTTACTTGGATGGCGCTCGCGAAAGTTGCAGTTTACACCTTAAAATTAAAAGGCTTTGTGCAGTTTGTACACACTGACGTCTATTGCTGCGTTCCAATCGTGTCGTGTTTATCGTGTTCACGAGTCGTATAATGGCGTTCTAATCGCCTGGTAACTCGTGTTCACCAGTGGTGAACTCGAGGTAGATTTGTTTTCTCCATGTTTACGCCTTCATAAATGAATGGATTTACTCCCGCATGCGTGTTGGTTCACGTACAAGTTCTCGCGCGATAAAGAATGTCCTTATCGCACAACCTCGACTGTGCGCGTGCGTCTTGGTGAGTAGCGTTTGGAACGCAACCTACTTGTGAACATGGAGAAATTGACGGTGAACACGATGAACACGACGCGATTGGAACACAGCACAAGTATCATAAAGTTTGTTTTAAAAAAATGCAAAGACAACAGACAATATTCATACGTATGGTTTGAAAGATACACCTTTCCACTTTAAAATGAGCAGCTAGCACTCTACAATCTTTGGTTCCAACACCACAGGTCACAGTATATTGCGCGACACTCGTTTGTTTTCGACACGACATCGCGGGATACACAGTGTGACCTGGACGTCAGAACCAAAGATAAACATGATCAGAGTGCCTCGCAAAGATGATCGTATAAGTTATATTGCAGCGCAGCAGTTATTGCCTTTGGTTGCATATTTAAGATCAACGTCAAACTTTTTTTTCAAATTTCTTGGTCAGCCCAGAAGTTTAGCCTATGCGATTTTTTGAGATATTTTGTTAAGTTTTGTTGTGGTTTTGTAAGAGATTCTGGTAATCATTTCTTATTCTCAGTCAGTGGGGCTACTAGTCTAGTACGACAAACCAAATCCAGAGCCTAACTAGACCTGTAGTATAAACCATGGACTGGAGGAATTATTGGGTGTTGGTAAAAGTCGGAGGTGGTCGGAGCTAGCCGGAGGTAGCCGGAGGTAGCTTAATACTGTTGTATACGCTTTGTATATAGTTTCCCATACAGATTACTGATTACACTGAATACAATTATACCTCTGGGTTTCCACAGACCATCAAAATTTCGATTTGTCTGTATTTCAAAATAATATTGATCACTCCAAGATCCTCTCCCTGGTTCGCGTCAGGTTTTCATTATAACGTTATAATGCGCGCGCCCTCGAGAGATTGGTTTTTACTATACTACGGTGAATATAATAGGACATCTCAAAGTTAAAGAATGTATGTACCTACGTGTGCGTATACATACCTCTTTAATATTTCTTCCTGCAAACAGTGTGACCCGGAGGTTGATATAAAAACAACTGTACGGCTTCAAAAACCATCTCAACCTTAGAAAAGATACTTTGTACATAATGGTAACATTGTGTTCTGGTAAAAATAATTGGGAAAAATTCTTTGTCAAAAAAACAAACACCCCTCGCAAACAGTGACCCGGAGGTTGTTTTAAAACAATCGTAAAGCTCCAAAAAACCATCTAAATCTGGAAACATATATTTTATGAATGATATGGAAACATTGTGTTTTAGTAATATCGATTTTGTTTTTGGAGCTGTACAATGAATTTTATATCAACCTCCGGGTCACTCAGTGAGTGGAATAAAGCAAACTGCGGGTCACCGTTTGCGGGGAATAAACTGGAGCGTTCCGTGCAGAAGGCAGTATTAGCGCGTGATTTTCTCTAACAAAAAAATTGAAAAATGTTCCTATATGTACAAAGTATCACTTTCCAGGTTTAGAGGGTTTTCGGAGCAGTAACAGTGTTTTTATATCAACCTCCGGGTCACTGTTTGCGGGAAGAAAAATGCAAATCAGAGCTTCAGTATTTTCCAGCCTCCAGTATTTGCGCGTGATTTGTTCTCGACACAGAACTTTAAACAATCAATTTGACCAAAATACAATGTTCCCATATGTAGTAAGTTTCTTCTTCCAGGTTTAGATAGTTTTTAAAGCTGTAATTTGTTTTTAATATCAACCTCCGGGTCACTGTTTGCTAGATAAATAATGCAAACTGGAGCGTAGATTGAACCTCCGGGTCACCGTTTGAGGGAAATAATGCAAACTGGACTGTTCCATGCAGCAGGCAGTATTAGCGCGTGATTTCATCACGAAACATCACTTTGAAAAATCGATATTACTAAAACACAATGTTTCCATATCATGTATAAAATATATGTTTCCAGATTTAGATGGTTTTTGGAGCTTTACGATTGTTTTAGAACAACCTCCGGGTCACTGTTTGCGAGGGGTGTTTGTTTTTTTGACAAAGAATTTTTCCCAATTATTTTTACCAGAACACAATGTTACCATTATGTACAAAGTATCTTTTCTAAGGTTGAGATGGTTTTTGAAGCCGTACAGTTGTTTTTATATCAACCTCCGGGTCACACTGTTTGCAGGAAGAAATATTAAAGAGGTATGTATACGCACACGTAGGTACATGCATTCTTTAACTTTGAGATGTCCTATTATATTCACCGTAGTATAGTAAAAACCAATCTCTCGAGGGCGCGCGCATTATAACGTTATAATGAAAACCTGACGCGAACCAGGGAGAGGATCTTGGAGTGATCAATATTATTTTAAAATACAGACAAATCGAAATTTTGATGGTCTGTGGAAACCCAGAGGTATAATTGTCTTCAGTGTAATCAGTAATCTGTATGGGAAACTATATACAAAGCGTATACAACAGTATTAAGCTACCTCCGGCTACCTCCGGCTAGCTCCGACCACCTCCGACTTTTACCAACACCCGGAATTATTCCTCCATGAGATCTAGAAGAAGATGAGAGGATATGACTGTGACTGTGAGTGTGTGACTGTGAGCCTACCTGACATTGCTGAAAATGGAGCAGCTTCAGGCAGACCAGATCATTCACCCTGCATAAAAAACAACAAACAGCCTGTACACGACAAAGTTGTACTTGTGTGAGTACTAGACGTTCTACGCCCACAACGGTGCAAATTGCACTGCAATGGAAGTTCACAACACAGTGACAGGGCTGCAACTTAACTGCAGACCCCCGGCGTTATTTTTACCGTGATTTCAAATCTGGAATTACAACTTTACAAGTCTCACAGCTAGCTCTCCGTACGTACATGTACTGTACACGCGCCGCGCCACTCGGGATCGTCCTCCGCCAACAGGGGGCGCTGTGTACATTATGTGAAGACTTTTTAGAGGTGTAATACCACTGACCTCTATACATGGACAGATCATCATTGTTTCATTTTGAAGTCGGCATGCGGAGAAGTGCAACATGGCGGACCCACGACGTCACTCTGTGAGCCAATGAAATGTCCAGGTGTTGGTACGATACGTATTACGTAATGTTTATAAATACAAAATGTACGTCGCCCGCCCACCCCGTATTGAAAAAAAGAAGAAAAAACAAGACTCTCCGTCCTGTATGCCCTACCGTCCCGTATGCCCTACCGTCCCGTATGCCCTACCGTCCCGTATGCCCTACCGTCCCGTATGCCCTACCGTCCCGTATGTCCTACCGTCCCGTATGCCCTACCGTCCCGTATGCCCTACCGTCCCGTCGTATGCCCTACCGTCCTGTATGCCCTACCGTCCCGTATGCCCTACCGTCCTGTATGCCCTACTGTCCCGCCGTATGCCCTACCGTCCTGTATGCCCTACCGTCCCGTATGCCCTACCGTCCCGTATGCCCTACCGTCCCGTATGCCCTACCGTCCCGCCGTATGCCCTACCGTCCCGGCGTATACCCTACCGTCCTGTATGCCCTACCGCCCCGTATGCCCTACCGTCATGTATGCCCTATGGTCCCGCCGTATGCCCTACCGTCCCGTATGCCCTACCGTCCCGTATGCCCTACCGTCCCGTATGTCCTATACCGTCCTGTATCGAAAGCTCGTTATCCTTCGATTCGGTACGGTATTCACGACACTCATTCATTAATGTAATCAATTACAAAAGACCGCGACCCTTCGAAATCCACTTCAACTGCGAACCAGCTAGGAAATTAAAACAACGGAGATTGGAAATAAAGCAAATAAAGCGATGACTCTATTAACATCCGAAGGTTTTTAAAAAATCAAACCGAGTAATTACAAGTCTTCAGAAAAACAGCAACTTCCAATAATTTAAAAAAGACCGCGACCCCTCGAAGTCCACTTCAACTGCGAACCAGTTAGGAAATTAAAACAACGGGGATTGGAAATAAAGCAAATAAAGCGATGACTCTATTAACATCCGATTTTTTTTTTATTTAACCAAACCGAGTAATTACAAGTCTTTAGAAGAACAACAACTTCAAAATAATTTAGTGGAATATAAACATACCATGACATGGTTTCCCGCTGGTTAGACATTTGTTAGTTCCTGAAAAATAATGTCCTCGAACCCCGATTACGTGCCAGGTGATTAGAAAGAAGGAAGAGTAGACCAAGGGGCGCTGCTTAAAACACACAACAAAAAAAAAGGGGGGGGGGGGGGGGGGTTAATGCAGTATCGCCTTTTTGGCGGGACAATTAAGTCCAATCTACACCCCACCCCCCTTACAGGGGGAATTTAAATATTCCCAATCGTTGTATGCTACACCTAAACTAGAGCGAGACAGATTTTGCTTTTCACGCCGTTATAATTGCGGCTAAACGTGCAGGTCCCAACGGGTATGTTGGAAATTAGGAAACAGTAAATATTATAGGGAAGAGACCCGCTTGTTTTGTTTTTTAACCAACTGACCGCACTTAGACCACACCCAGACCAAAGTCCCGGACTTCATTGCGTTGTTTTAGCATCCTGTACAGCCCCCAAAACAACAACACGTCATACGCTAACTAAACAACCGGGGTTTTCTCGGGAACGGTAAGACATTAGTTTGGTTTCCTTTCAACCAGAATATTTGAAATGAGATAAGTAAACAATCCAAACATGATTTCTTTAAGGGAATTCAGGCCGTAACACCGTACCCCTTTAAATTGGACGCTTATTGCCGAAATGTGCCGAGAAAAGTAAAAGGAAAGTATCACAGTGCCAAGTTCACTTCTCGACGGTTCGAAATACATGTATGTGTATAAATTATGTAATGGTTAAAGTGAGACAGCCTAATCAATGAAAAGGTCTCCCGGAGGCTGTCTGTCGGCATGGCTTTGCACTTTATGCAGTGTCCCGTGGTATATTTAAAGAAAATAACAAGGTTTTTATTTGAGCAAGTTACTTTCAATTGAAAACTGTCTGATTTATGTACAACTTTTCGACACATTTAAAAAGCATCATGGAATGACAAACGAGCAAGTTTATAAACACACACCTATAACCTATTTAGACTCAATAAGTTTCGCGGTTTGTTTGCCCAAATTAAGTCCAGTGCGAACAGGGCTTAAGTTACGAATCCACCCAGCTAGCGATTCCGCGCGAAGCGCGGCATCCTGCTAGTTATTATAAATCTGGACAAACCGTTCTATACGGCCCATTACTTACAGCAACTGACAGACACGTGCAATGGAAAAATGTATCTTTTAAAAACGATTTGTTCACTCCGGTACACGAGGCTTCTGCGAGATTGCTTGATATATTAAAAGTCAACCAAAACGGTTTCGCCAATTTTCAATACAGAGTCGAACTCAACAATGTAATTTCATTTTTGCATGTGTCTCCATGCACTCGTTATAACTTGCGGTAATAGGTTGTCCATAATTATGACTGACACGCGCATACGTCAGACCTACAAATATGCTGCCTTAATGATGTGTTTTGTGTTTGGGACTGTAAGTTAATTAGAACGTTAGCTGGGCCAAACTTTACCTGTTGCCTATAAGGCCAAAAAACCCAAAACAAACATGCTTAGCGTCATGCCTTTTTTTTAAAAGGAAGGAGGAGGCCCTTTTTTAAAATTTTTTTTCTTCTTCAAAATGGCCGCCCGACACATCCTAATTCGAGTCATGCAGTAAACATGTCACACCCTATCTTCCAATTTAAAATTAAAACATGGTTCACCCACGATTAGAAATAAAAATTTCATGTGGGTCGATCAAGTATGCACCGTACACGACTACACGTCACGCCCTGGCCTTCCTATTAGAACAAATATATTTCCAGAGCATGTACACAGTGATGCTAAAGTCAAAAATACGATCTTAAAATTGTATTATCTTAAAAAAAAATAAGAGAAAAAAAAAAAAAAATCCAAAATGGTCAAATTTATAATTTTTTTCAAAAAGAAAAAGAAAAGAAAAAAGGAGGCGGCCCCCAAAAAGGAAGCGGGCGGTGACGCTAAACATGTTGTTTTTTTATTTGGCCTAATTTAACTGTTGGTCGGACGATGTTATTGGTGGCTTGGAAACAATTAATTGAAGGAATTTGTTTTAGATTTTCGACAGTGAACTAGGTCCAATGTGTTTATGGCCAAATTGTAATTTAGTTTCATAATCAACATTGTAACCGTATTTGGCCAATGTAAAAGGCAGCGAGTTAATAGAACGAGCAGAGTTCGAAGTCGTTTGCAATTATCCTTCTAGTTCTAGAGCTGCGTGATACTCTAGAGCAGAACTGAGAGACATCGTTTGTCAGCACGAGGACACACGTATCTTCTATCCCTCCAATCCGCTAAGGATGTGTTCGAGCGTGCTACTCGTGTTAGACGAGTATACTCCTAGGCACACGAAGTACGACCCGCGGGTCAGCAATATGCTCTTCTTAGTCATACCGGGAGTATACTCATGCACCAATATTAATGCGCACGCAACATTTTCCTGCACTCGGCAGTAGCAAGAGTAACACGCTCGAACGCATCCTATGTGCCTTTCAGGAATTGAGACAGACCATGATGAGTATAAAGTGCATTCATATTAGCCGGCCGGTGAGTTTGGAGCCGTTTCAGTAGCCGTATGGTCACGCTCGTGCTGCATCTTCTGCACACCTCTGGTGTATAAACAGCAACTGACAAGCACACGCAGTGGAAATATATTTAAAGTTCACGATGCATCGTGGCTTTTTGTATCTTCTTCATGATCACCTCGCCATGCATTGACGGAACATGCCGAATTCGTTGGAGCAAAAGCCACGGGAGGATTTCAGGTGACGGGTGATGATCTGGACCCCGTCGTGTCACTGTTGTCCGCGATGACCACGACACCGACGACCTCGACGTCGACGTCACCACCACCGGTCTTCCTGGGGATACCCCTCCTCCTCCCTGTCATCCTGGCCGGAATCCTCGGCAACGTCCTCGTGTGCCTGGCCGTGACTCAGTTCCGGAGACTACGGACGGTGGCACATCTCTACGTGTTGTCTCTGGCCGTGGCGGACGTGCTGGTCTGCGCCACCGTCATGCCCCTGGCGCTCTACCAGGAGGTGACAGGGGGGAAGTGGTTCCTGCCCGGACCAGCCTGCAAGTTCTGGGGCGCCATGGACATCATGCTGTCCACTGCCTCCATCCTTCACCTGTGCGCGATTTCAATCGATCGCTTCAACGCCATTACGCAGCCAATAAAATACGTGGTCAAGCGGACGGCTAAGATGGCTTTCACACGCATCGCCATTGTGTGGATGCTGTCCGCTCTCGTGTCAATCCCAGCCTTCTTCCTCTTCCAGAAGGAACAAGACCTTTGCCTCGCGAATGACCCCACAAGCGCCTACGCATGGTGTTCCTCTTCGATATCCTTTTATATCCCTTGTGTTGTCATCCTGATTGTGTACTTCAGGATTTACGACGCTGCAAAGCGGCGAGCCAGACGGGTTATCAACCCAACCCCCTTGTGCACTATCTCCCAAAATATCGGAGCCCAGTCCTCTCAAGACGGGGGGCGGTCAAATCAACTCTCGAGCCCAGCCATAGCGGACAGGCAGGACAGCGCTCAGTCCGGTGAACCCGTGCCGCCCGGAATTCAAGTCCGCGACGGGGTCGAGCCAGTGGCAGTTCGCATGCTGTCGACCCGAGCCAAGGAGCAGTCGCAAATCTCCCAGGCCCACGAGCGCAAAGCTGCCCGGACCATCGGCATCGTGGTCGGCGCCTTCATCGTCTGCTGGCTGCCCTTCTTCGTCTTGCACAGCGTCTTTAATCCCCTGTGCTCCTTTGGATATGAGGGGCTGTCCTGCGAGGCTTTACCCACGCTGTACCGCATCTTTACCTGGGTGGGATGGTGTAACTCCTCACTGAATCCCGTCATCTACACGGTCTTCAACCGAGAGTTTCGTCAGGCTTTTAAGAAACTGCTGAGGTGTAGAAAGAACTAGTATTGCATTGACCCGGACCCATACTGTGAGTGTGACGCCTTTTCACTCATTTATTCTTTATTTTCCACATAACTGGTCCCAATATGATACAACGTAGGTGAAGAAAAGATAAATGTGGATGGGGGTCCCCAAAAAGCAAATGCTTGTCGAGTAGGGACCTCCATTCATTTATTGACAATTACATTACTTGACATTATACACATAAAGACACTACACAAAACAAAACAGACAGTGATTTTGTAACCCTGTGAGACATGTAAACAAAAAAACTAATTAAACTGTAAGTACCCAGTAAGTAATTTGGCCTTATATTTTTGTTTAAATAATGGAAGACTCCTTATTCTCATTAAAGAAGCATCTAGGGAATTCCACAGCTTGGGACCCGCATGCATGGGTTCGAGTAGTACGAGCAAGCGATTGATGAAATTTGTTACACTGTCTGGTGAAGTGCTGGTGGACTTCATCATTTTTTTGTAAACATAGAACAGATTGATTTTGGTAATTTATTATGACTTAGTTGGTGCATGAAGGTCCCATGCTGATGATAATAATAAATGTATTTCACTTTGAGAGTTTTATAAGTATAAAATAGAGGATTACTGCGGCTGCACCTCTGAAACGTCTCTGCATTTTCACCCATTATTGCTGTCTGGTGTTTTTCCTAATCGGTAGTTATGTTTTTTGCCCCAGGTATTTTTAATTTGTTGAATCTCCAGTTTATCTTGCACGAATGGTGGAAAGTATTAGTTTTGTTGTTTTTGTGTATGCCCTTTTGCGACATTGTTTTGCTTTGTTGTCCAACTTTGTATTTCTTTGGTAGGATTTGTTGGTTTGCATCAATAATTGTCCGTTCACTATGTCCTGTAAGTTTGAATCATGTTTTTTGTTATTGTGTATGTAGTTTTAAAATAATTTGTAATTGTTAAAATGAGGATTTTGAATGTTTTAAATTATTCCTTTTTATGCAATTATATTTCGTTATCTGTTAGTTTAAATTGTACAATAATCTAACCTGGATGGTTGCAAATAAATACCTTACCAATGCACTCCCTGGACTTAATAACTACATGTATTCAGAATAGTGGTGGGAAAACTGTTATCCATTACAGCGTGGCCTACCTTGAAAAAAACATACAAGCACACCTCCACTACCCAAAGCCAAAACTACCTATACCAATGGATAGAAAATCCTTCTAGACAAGCACACCTCCACCACCCAAATCCCAAAACTACCTATACCAATGGATGGAGAATAGACAAGCACACACCCACCACCCAAAGCCTAAACTACCTATACCAATGGATGGAGAATCCTTCCAGAAGAAAAATGATACCAAGAAATTCCGATTTGGTCCAGTTTTTTTAGCTCCAGACCCTATCTTGGTATCGTTTTCTTTGGGGGGGGGGGGGGGGGGGGGGGGGGGGGGGGGGGGGGGGAGGGGGGGGGGGGGCACCCTGTATGGATGAGTTTAACATTATTGCATTCATCTTAACCTGTACTTTGACCATATCTTAAATGATATAACCCCTCAATTATTTACATTTTCGTATGTACAGAGTAATGATTTAATTCAACCAAATAATATAGAAGCCACTTGTTGGTTCTTCCGTATTTGGATCACCCCTCTAACCCCCACCCCAAAACCCAAAGTTGAAAAATTAAATACCTTTCGACTCGATGATATTCCATGTATAACAAATCCTTATTGAACCATCCCCATATTGCATTTGTAGGGGAAATCTGCTGAAAAAGCAAAGATGGTGGCCATCACAATACCCAACATAATTTACATCAATCAACATTGACTTTTGTGGAAATAATATATTATCCGTGGCACAATAGCAGCGTACGAGACAGTTTCAATAATAGAGCATGGAAATCCGGGAAATAAATTGGCGCATTTTCCACTAAAAAGATTTCGTAAATTAAAAACCCCAGTTTAAATTGAATAAATTATGTTGTGTACACGTCCTACGTTGCTTTGAGTGCGCAAAGATAAAGATTTATTAAATTATCTTTTGTTGGGATAATAGATAAACGATTCGCCGTTTGCATGGCAGACAAGATAGAAGACATTCTAATAAAATTGACAGATCGCTATAGTTACCGTTAATGAATAACTGCAGGTATCAAAATGTTTATCTTGGAATAAGTACCCTTTGGGAGACCATTTTGCGTAATTTTAACAACATTAGGGAGACCATGGTCATTAGGGAGACATTTCGAGGTCTCCCTAACGTTCCAACTACAGGAAGGAGATACATTTTTTAACATTTAACAGTCCAGATCGATAGAGTAGGGTCCAAAATGCATAAATATGAAATTTCGTGGAAAAAGCTCTAATAAAAACGGGTTAGGTTACAATAAAGAATGGACAATTTTGTGCACGTCATTATGGAGAGGTCTCCCAAATGTACCATTTTTGGTTATTATTACTACCAAATTTATTATTAAGAAATATTGTACGGTAATTGTTCCGACAAATTTAATATAAAAAAATCGCGATTGCCCGACGGTAATCGAAAAATAAACCACACAAAAACCCAAGAACAACAAAAACTTCGGACAGGTCAGTGAAACGATATTTACTATAAAATACAGCCCCCCCCCCCCCCCCCAAAAAAAGAAAGAATTCCACCCATTCCTGATAACCCAAGCATTTACCAATGGTGTATACTATTTGACCTTTAACCTAGGATGTGAATTTGGACTGAGGTTGTGAATTTAGAGCATTTGGATGTGAATTTGATTTGTTTTTGGTCAAAACCACATCCTGCTATAAAGACCGTGTCTGCTTTGAATGCAAAATCACATTATGCTCACTCATGATAATTCAAGCAATTGCCAATGTTGTGTCCTAGCTTTAAGAAAAACTGTGTATTCTTTTGTATATTTTTTTTCAAAAATTGAACGACAGATTTTGGTCTAAATAGCATAAATATCGAAAATCTTAGAGAAAAGGGTTAGGTTTGTGTTATACATCTCTATGGGAATGTCTTCCCAAGTGCCTATTTAGATGTAATTATTATTATTATTAATTGTTAATTATTATTATAATTTTTTTAAAGCCCATTATAAAGCCCATTAGAGCCTATGTGACCTTCTCTTAAATAACCACCTGTCGCAGTTCTATAAAATAGGTACTCAAAAATGTCAATTATAATCTAAAACGTGAAATAACCTCTTCAGTTGAAACAATACGCGCTGTCAATGGTTTCCCGAGGCCAAACCAGGAAATTTGCTGAAAAAGGCCAACCAGGTAAAATGTACCCCCTACTATACATAACACGCAAGGTCTCTAGTCGGTCAATTATCGAAGAGAAAGTTCGACGTTCGACTAATGGTTCACTACCGTGGTTGGAGGGGTAGGGTTCTCATTCACAAGGCCGACCGCATGTGTTTTGCGAGAGACCGACAGGAGATTAATTGCCACGTCTATCGCGCAGGCCAATTAATGCCGGGTAATATTTCAGACAGAGGCCTCCACGCATTTGACGATAACATCCATTTGATTCGGCATTCGGTTTGCAGTATATGAAAGCTACGGAAGCCCAAGTACGGAAGCCCAAATAGGGCCAGGTACCTAATTGCAATAAATGAGAAATGCACCCCTGTGAAACAAATGGACTTCCCCCTAGAAAGAGAAAGACACACGTTCTGAAAGAGAGATGAGGTGCTATGAAAGAGAAACGCACCTGAATTTTTAGGGGGTGGGCACCTTCGAGTGAACCAATTTTGTTAAGACTGAATGACAACGGATCTATTGCTTATGGGGTGGGGTGGGGAGGGGGAGGGGGAGGGGGAGGGGAGGGGGAGGGGGAGTGGGGGGGGGGGGGGGGGGGGGGGGGGCTACCACCGACCGGGGAGGGGGGGGGGGGGAGGGGGGGGGGGGGGCGCACGTGCAAATACATTTATTTTAGTTATCAATATTATTTATCATTTGTCATATGCCATACAGGTACCCGGCCTTCTGACTATCACACGAAAACAAACTGTATAGGTCTATAGTTTGGAAATAGCATGTAAAATGCAACAACTAGTGGCATTTTATCCGCAATAAGGCTTTTGCTGTTTTTTATGAAGCCGTTGAAACAACGTTTTTATTTCTTAATAAATTACCTCGTATTTACAACATGTTAGAAACATATATACAAAATAAATCGGAAGACGGTGGAATCAGTTCATATTGTCAATGACCGTATCATCCTTTATAAATATAATCAATTCAGGTATAATACAATTATAAATCGGTCTTATTGTTTAAAGGGTATAATATTGGGTTGATCCCTTCATATACGGAATTTTAGAAATATTGTTACTTAGTGTTGTTCTGCGAGATAAAAAAAAACATGGTTGAAATGTTTTTCGCATAATCTGTCGGGACAATACTAAAGTAAACTGATTATGAATGTGATTATGATTGTAATGTGATTAAGATTTAATATACTAGGCTTACATCTAATTTCTGATTTAACCTGCTTTGACTTGCTATTGATAACCTCTGCTTAATGCCAATAAACGATGTGCCCTCTGACGTCACGTGTTTACATCTGTATTCAAATGTGCCCGGCAATATGCGCACGCGTCGTGTTTTACATAAATTTAAGAGGCGACATCAGAGGTCACATAATTCAAAGGTGGTCTGACCTGTGGCGTCACTCCTCAACCAAATATTATGCAAAACACGATGTGTGCGCATATTACCAGGTACATTTGAATATAGATGTAAACAGAGGGCACATGGTCTATAACATTCAAATTAGGAGAATGTTCAGCATTTTGAAAAGCATGGCATGCTTTTTCAGCCGCTATTTAGTCAGCCATGGATATTTTACCCCAAAATGCAATTTCAACTCCAAGGCCCGAATTAATTTGTACATGCAAACCTACATTATACACAAAGCAAAAAGGGAAATATGACAACGGGCTATCACAATCTGTACATAAATTATAGTCAAGAGCCTTATGTCCAAGACCACTATCACAGTTTCCGAGCACGAGACCGAGGCCGAGACCAAAAATGTATGGTGTTTAAGTCATTACTAAATCTAAATACCGGAACCAGTCTATGGCCGACATTATATAGTGTAACAGGTCGACTTCATAAAAACAAACATCGATGGAGATGGAACAGTTTTGAGTTAGAACTAGACCTCTCTGTCTCTCTAAGCAGTGTCGAGGTCTCGGTCTCGAGACCGAGACCACGTCTCGAGACTTCCTTTACTGTAAAGTGATATATTTAAGTACATTAATGTTTTACTGGCTGTTGCGTGCTACATGTATTTACATTTTGAGAAACGGTTAAAAACTTTGTGTGAAAAAAAAATAAAAAAATCAACCAATATATTTGTTTTTTATTTATAATATTTAAAAAAGAAATGACTTGTTGGCCGAACAAGCTTGATGTCTTGATAACCCGTAAGAACAACGGTGTATTTTATAGTAAATATCGTTTCACTGACCTGTCCGAAGTTTTACAATCGTTTTCAACCGACGTCGGGCAGTTTTTTGTTTTTGTTTATTTTTCGATTACCGTCGGGCAATCGCGAATTGTTTTTTTTCTTCTCAATTTGTCGGACCAATCAAGATATGATGGGTGACGACGCCTCGATGTTCAAGTTATCTCGCATCATCTGTATGAAATCTACCGGCTGAACGATGAGCGCAACGTCTGTGCCAGCCCGCCGGAGTACGCTGTTGATGTCATCGGTGCTGGCGAACAGATCCACGGACTGGGTGTTAATCTCGGTGATGGCCCAGTTACACATAAAACCGAACATCCCAGTAGTCTGGGGCTTAAGATCGCCTCGACTGGAGGCCAGGCCGTGTGGGTCCACGCTGACAATCTGCGAAAATGATTGATCCCCGTTTTTAATCGAAAATTGAAAAAAACAACGAGTTGATAAAACAAATTGGCAAAAAAATGCCGATGACTTCACTTTGCAGTGATTTGCACCCATGCACGACTAGAAGCGCATGAGTTGAACACACATTGGAAACTTCTCCATTTTGTTCGCAGAAAATTGGGTGTTCAAGTCTCACCTAAGACAGTGATTTTTTTCCTCGAAAGAATCCCTCGGGACAACACTGAGTAGACGTATACAGTGTAAATACTCGTCTGTAAAGAGCCAAAATCTAATAGGCCGTATTATTGAACGTAGGGGGCGCTGTGCTCAATTATATTTGGGGGTATAATTAAAAGTGATTAGGAGATAATTGACGTCAGTTTAAATATTCTTACAGCTCTAAAATATATTTTTTTCTAATATTCAATTTTAGATAAAAGTAAAGTTAGTAAAACTACTTCACAATAAACGCGATTTTGCCCGTGTTGGGTACCCAGAAAATGGCGTCTTACAGCGCCCTCATGCGGCCAAAAATACGGCGCATTGAATTTACATCTCACGACGCAAATGTCATTTTATGAAACACTGTGAAAATATCACGTTGGTGTAAAGGTTCTTTCCTGATCCTCGCCTTCCACCACTGTGCCAAAATATGGATTGGGTTTTCAGTCTGATTTCCGATTCCGTATAATCTTCTCAAAATTTTCTCTAAAACTGTACCTTCTTCTCACTGTCTTCTCCCTTCAGGTTTTAGAGGTATTTTTGTTAATAATTAATAAAGTAAATAAATAATAATAATAACCACCTCGTTTCCTTCTAGTTTGATCCCTAGGTCATCGTCTTTTGATGACCGTGTGATGGTACAGACGAAACCGTGGGGGATTCGCTTCAGCACGAGTGTCACCTGTAACGTAAAATGAAGCGGATGAATACCATGTCCGAATCTCTTGTCAAAACTAAAATAGGCAGTTCTTATAATTAGAGCGTACGTATGTACGTGTACATGTACATGTACATGTACATGTACATGTACATGTACATGTACATGTACATGTACATGTACATGTACATGTACATGTACATGTACATGTACATATACATGTATATATACATGTACATGTACATGTACATGTACATGTACATGTACATGTACATGTACATGTACATGTACATGTACACGTACACATACATGTACACGTACATCATGTATATGTAGATGTACACGTACATGTGCTTGTACATGTACATGTACATGTAGATGTAGATGTACATGTACATGTACATGTACATGTGCATCCGTAAAGTAGTATACGGCATATTCGTCTCAATCATGCCTACATGCCGTATAGAAAGAACCCTGGTGTGAGGCTAACGTGCTGGGATGAATGGGCGATATGTGCTGTCAAGAGGTTAAAACACACGGGGCTAATTTCATGGAGCTTCTTAGCAAAAACAATAATATGCTTTTCATGCATGCTTGCTAAGCAAAAATCAATTCCAGTCACAAACAATACATCACCTGAAACTTTGGTTTGTAACCCTGTTTTTGCCAATTGAGGGAAGATTATTCACGCTAGCAATTTGGTTTTGTGCTCATAGCATTTTTATACAATTGGCCCCTGACAAACAAAAATTCAAAACCCCTAAAATGTATTGGTACCTGGTCTTCGTCCGTACTTCGGATGGTTTCTCTTGCGTACATAGCCGAGGGCAGCACCTGCTTGTTAATTTTGATCAACTGGTCACCGGGTCTAATGAAGCCTCTTAGCTGCATCCCGCCTTCCTCCAAGCCGATGACCCTATATAAAATACAAAGACATTCATACAAATGCACAACTTGATTGAATTTTATTCGTGTTTTTTTTGTTTAATGGAAGGTATATTAACCTAGGACTGTTACCTAGAAACGTCAGTCACACAAGACCATGCCACTCGAGGTGAAAAGTGTAAAAAAGAACCAGCCTCTCACATTAAAACAAGACAAGATAATCTAATCTCTTCGCAGTATATACCAAACAATTTGGATGGGTATTAAACTGGTCCAATGCAAGACAATAATTATTGCCTCTTTGCCTCTATCTATAGCCCAAGCTGCAAGCGCTCGAATCCCCAACCTGCACAATTACCCACAGACCACGAAGTCGATGCTCCAGACCACTAGATCATGGCACTTTTACAAAACACAACTTAACCACACCTTGCCCAGCTCTCAGACGATAGCGGTACCGCTCGAAAGCACAATTGTGAGGAAACGAGTGACTTCTTATAACCGCAAAACCCTTGAGACACACTCACCAGATGCCGTCGTTTTTCTCCATGAGGATGATCCTCACTCGCTCTCCGACTAGCCAGACCTTAGAGATGGTCTTCTCGATGCCATTGAGCTGTCGCTGCTCCTCTTTGAGTTTTCTGAAAGAAGGAGACGATTATTAGACACTGCAAGACTACAAAGGGGAACGCTGAACAAGATAACTCGGCATCTCAAGTTACATTTTGTTCAGGGTGAAATATAAGAGGTGCTGCAAGTTGAAATAAATGTCTTGAAGAGAAGGTGCATTCGAGTTGCCTATGGTGACAATTGGGGGTTGTGGTACAGGCGTGATGTCTGTCCCTATATCTTTACTCTCATAATGTAAAATAGTGAAAAGTGTACTCTCCTAAAGAATGAAATTTGTTCATATTGAAAACTACTTTAAAAAAAAGCACTCTTAAAGAGTAAAATGTTCACTCGTTCAAGGAGCCATAATAATGAAGGACAGCTCTTTTTGTTGTTGAAGTTGCAACATATTTAGAGATCCCAAGCAACAGGTGATTCTGAATGACGTACTTTATTTTTGCCCAGAGTAGATCTCCAGTGTGGAGGGGTACCGGAGGTGGGGCAGGCTTGGCGGTGGCATTGTTGTCCTCGATGCTAGACTGACTGTCTCGCTTTATGTTGAGATCAAAGTCCTTCGGTGGAGGGACCGCACGGTCCCGCGATAGTGGGTTGAGATCGTTTATCGCATCGTTTTGCTTGGGCTTCTGGTCCCCGCCACCACATATCGTGCTCTCATAGATGTTTTCGTTGTCTTTGTTGTCGGCTTGGAGGCTGGCGACGACGTGGTGCATGCTGTACACGTCTTGATTATGCATCAGAATGCCTTTTTTGCCCGCTATGGTAGCATGGTGCTCTTCCTCGGAGTGCACAAAATGAATGTTCACGTACACGACTTTCGAGTCCGCCATGTTTTCCCCTGAAAGGTTTTAAAAGGTTTGAAACATACGGGCATAAACTGAAAATGAAGAAAATCTCAAAATATATTTCTTGGTTATCTATTTTAACACCAACCACTTGTGTTTCACATCCATTATGTACATTCAGGTTATACCTTAGATAAAATAACGTACATATGGATATGGGAGATGGGATATTATAGTCGTATAAATTAGGCATCATGATTGTACACTGCAGTATTTTAAAAAAATATGGCAATCAAAACGGGACTGATTTTACCTTTATCATTGTGAGCGACGACATGGTTTCGTACGCAGCATTGGTGAACCTGTCTAATCTTGGCTTCGTCATTATCGTTAGCATCCTCCTGGATCACACTTAGAGGCGGTTGAGGTTTTGAGGTCGCACTCAGCTGTGTTGCAAAAGTACTATCCAGACTTGGAGTGCTCTGGGCCTGGGGAACACTAGCACTCCTTCCTCGGTTGACTGGCGGCTTCGTGTGTGACGGATCGGTGGGCAGTCTCGGTCTTGTCGCGGGGGCGAAATCGCCATCTGAGCCTGCTGCTGTTGTTGCCGGAGCGCGCCCGAGCAACATCTGGAAGGCTTCGTACCACTCGTCGCGCTGTTGTCTATTCTCAGCCCGGAGATGTATAATATTCTTGCCGCATTTGACGCTGATGTAGTTGTCGTGTTTCTGTCTATCGACTTCCACCTTCTCGATTTCCTGGCCCAGGATGGTTTTCTCCCGTGTGCTCTTGGTGCTGTCTTTGTAACGAGAAAGCACCACGCCCTGATTTTGTTCCAACACCCACCATTTTTTGGTATTGGATAACTGCCATTGGAGAAAAAACAATATCGAGTCTGCATAAGGATTGACCCCATTCCCAGCAGAAAAATGATAGCGGCATGCACTAAAACATACAACCTATAATACAAATAAAAATCGTCTTTCTGTACAATTCACTTACAAGTTTCTTCTCTTCAAGATTTCCTTCCTTGATGATTGTGCTTGACCGGAGACTACCAGCAAAAGCCATTTTTGTCGAAATGCACGTTAACAACCTGTACTGTCAGTATCAGTGATGAGCCTGGGAAACAAAATCAGACGTAATTCAGGTGTCAAAGTGCTGTACCGATAACGAATCCTAACTCGGCCGATTTTTAATTCTCAGTTTAATATCGACCTACAATCAAACGCATTACGGCATAGTAAGCTCAACAGTCGATATACAGGTCGGTCCACCATAACAAAACGAACTAACAAACGTCCACTACCCTAAGGCCATAACTACCTATACCAATGAATGGAGAATCCTGATAATTCTAGAAAAAAAATTCTCGATTTGTTATTTTTGTGAAGCACAGGCAGAGGTCGGTTCTTTCACACTGAGAAATAACTAAAACGCGCCTGCGAATTTAACATTACATGGTTAAGTTATTTCTATAGGTGCGAAAAGTTATTTCTTCGCTTCACAAAATAGGGTGCAGAGCTACAACTACAAGCCCAAATCGAGATATCGTGGTATCATTTTTCTTCTAGAAAGATTCTCCGTCCGATGTTATAAGTAGTTTTGGCCACAGGGTCCAATGGGAAGCATGCTTGTCCGTTGAGGTATGCTTGTCCGATTTTTAAGCCACCATGTATTATAATCATTTATAGGTACTAACTTTCTGGCTGGGTTTTAACTTGTAATGTGCCGCTGACGGAATTTGTACCCTGTGCACACCGAGCAGATAAATCCATAAATGAAAGGTACCAGCGGTGACATGCCCAACAGGAAATAACTTGTGCAATATTTCACAACTTCTCCAAAAAATTCCCCCTCAACCCGTTTTGACAGTGTTTATTCAGCGTGACGCAACAATCGACATTTTAGAGCACAGGCCGTTCAGTAACAAATTGTTTTCCTTCGAACCTTGACTTACAAAAAAGTGTATTCAACAATTTGGGTTTTTTGTGTGTTCTGCCGGTGACCCTTACTGGAAAACCCCGTGCGCGGCCCCATGATTTTCCAGTCACGTGCTGAGGACAATGTATGGAGTTATAATGGGACGTTTTTTTTTGTAGGGACGCAGTGAGCCCCAAAACACCCACGCACTAAAATTATTTATGTATAATATTTTAGACTGATTGTTTTGTGCTCATGTGTATTTGTAAATATGTTTATAGTTACCATAACAACCAGATACACTTTACAATGTTTGTTTAGACAATATTATTTAGTCTCTTTAGCTAGATGAAGCTAAACGTATATGCGACTTTGACAATACAGTGTGACATAAAGGTAGGATACACCATTATTTTGTAGATATCGAACATTTTTACTACCAAATTATTAGGACAAATCTTACTTATTTTCAAGTAAATAATGATTGTAGACATCTAGCAAAAAGATTGAGTTAGATATCCTGTTATTGCTCTAAAAAATTCAATTTTATAATTATTTAACAAAAAAATACAACATAAGAACCATTGCCTGGCGGTGGTTAAAAACGAACGCCGTTTTCGTGTTTTTCTTAGCATCCATGATTGGAACTTCGGACAGGTGAGTTAAACGACATTTACTATAACATACAACCCCCCAAATCTACCTATTCATGATAATTCAAGCAATTACCATTGCAATGGTGTAACCTACCTTTAAAAATGCCACGTCGTCAATGATCAGTTTATCAAAAAATGTTCAAATCTTATCATTTATTATTTAATCCCTTGTAACCCGTCATCGACTGATTGGAAAAAAAGAAGAAGATATAAAAGCTTATTCCTCAAAATGAGGCGGGGCCACCACTCCTCGGACGCAGTGATTGGACAGATATCGCTGTACTGAATTGACAATTTAAAGGGAATATACAACATTTGCAAACATAACAAAAAATTACGACCAAATTATTATAAAATAACTTATTGGGATGTTGGTGAATGACAGTCTAAAGCATCCTGTGAAATTATGTCACCTGTTGTGTCGTCATTTTCAAGAGAAGTGGGAATTGTATATAAATGTTCAATGCTGGTCGGCCGGGTCAGGGAACCAGACTACAAGAATATATTTGTTTTTCGTGGTTTTTCCAGCATCTACGTACATAAATCTCAGTGTGATAATATTTGCTATACAATACCCCCCCCCCCCCCAACCCATTAATTCATTTATGTAAATAACAGCAAAAACCTGGATTTTCAAAGGTGTGTCCATATAAATATATACAACTCATTGTAGTCAGGTTCATAATGTACATATTGAAAGTTTCGTTCACTTTTTTGTAGATTTGCTAAACTATACATTTTTAGAAATGTTAGAATATACTCAACAGAAAAACCAATGTTTTACCTTTGTTTTTAGGTTCTTTTGAAAAAAATAGCTCTTTAATGTGACGTGACACATGATAGGGATTGGGTGTCACATTAAAGGTCCATTTTTTTCTTCAATGCCCTATATCTCTGGAAGTATAACCCCGATTGGGTTCAAACTTGGTATGCAGGTATGGCGGGATGTGTTATAGATATAAATTGAAGTGACATCATGATGACGTCATCGTGTGATTTTTTATGATTTTGTTTCATTTTTGGACCTTTAAGCCATATCTCATCAACAGAACATAAATTTAAAATTCTTTTTGTAATATGTTTATGGGTCATAGACATATGCACACAATTGTGGAAAATGTGTGACATCATCATTACGTCATCAAAATGCTATTAAAAAAATCCAAGAAGGCCGCCATAAAGAACCTAAGAGCAAATGTAAACATTGGTTTTCATGTTAAGTATATCCTAACGTTTCCAAAAATGTATAGTTTAGCAAATCTACACAAAAATTGAACGAAAATACCTGACTATTGCGAGGAAATAGAAAACTGCAACCCCTCTTTCCTTGAAAATGACAGCATGCTGAGCAAAATGATCTCACAGGATACTTAATGGGTCCTGTTGTTTACATTGTAATCAGGATATATTTTGACAGTTAAATTGTGTATTGCTTGGGAAAACAAGAAACGGATACCCGTGGCAAAACGATTATCCAACACTTCCAGCTATTGTTTTCTTTCAATGGAGACATTTCTGACGGAAGCATTTCACAGGATATAATTATTTGGGCCACTTATATCTTAAAGGTGTAATATTTATACACCATTTGCTTTATTTTTGAGTAATTTTCGATAATGGATGGGTTAGGGGGTTCATAGTTTCAGTAATTATTGTGACGCTGACCTATTTTTAAAGTATTGTGTGTTTACAGATACATGTACTGAAAAAACCCCAATAAATTGAATGCTGTTTTTGTAGTCTGGTTTCTTGACTTCCTTCTGAGGAAACAGGGCAATTTGTAGATGTCAGGGAATTATCAGGTTAGGACACCAGACTAGTTGGCTTGCACCCATTCACAGATGTGTAACTGTATTGAAAATAAAATGTGAACTAACCAAAATGTAATAAATTGGAGACAATGTCTGAAAATACTCAGGTTTTTCCGACGATTGCCAGCCGGAAATTGATTCAAAATCCTACTTTTCTTGAATACTACAGCACATCAGATGCTGGGATTTTACAGGATGCTTGAGGCTGTTATTCATTTGCAGTCAAGTGAGGTATTTCATAAAAATTCAGTCGTTTTTGGTTTTGCAAATGGCGCTTGCAAATGGTGTATACTATACAATTGTTGACTGTTGTGGTGTGTGACGTTTTGAACGACACATTCTTACGAACAGAAAACCTATAACGAGGAAACCTATAGTAACGAAAACTGCACAATAATCCACTCATATAGTGAAACGGCATCAGTGGCCTTTCGCTTCTGCAGCTAAAATACAGGAGCGAGGTCGCCAAAGTTGTACAGAAAGAATTACCACATCGAGCTTTTAGGTATGAGCTTTTCAAAGGTCTCTGAAAAAACTTGCCGCAGGGTGAGAAATACACAGGATCGGCATATACAGGGTGTCCAAGAACAAAACCTAATCCTCAAATAAAGGGTCAATTTGACTAAACTGTGTGCTGAATGACTACAATCATTTTGTTTGCCATAAAATAGGAGCAAAATGCTTTCAAATGATAACTTGATGGCATTCCTCCAGTCATGCGTCTCCGAGCCCAATTGTTAAAAAAAATGGTGCGTGGAAACCATGCATTTGCGACAGTTCCGGGTATTGACATTGAGGCCGTTTTCCAAACCCCAACTTCGTTTTCCTTCATGCAGGCTATTTATGTATTTATGCAGTTTAACAACGGAGCACGGTGAGACATGAATAGATACATTCCACCAAGGTACCATTTGAAAGCATTTTGCTTCTATTTTATGGCAAACAAAATGATTACAGCAACACAGCACACAGCACACAGTTACAGGCCTAAACTATATCATGTTTGAACTGAATAAACAGTACTTACCGCTAGCAGTGGTGTTCGATGCGACACTGACGACCGTGGACGTGAACTGTTTCCCAATGAGGAAGTACATCACTTTTAATAACTGTACATGGCCACTCGCACGAAAAAAGCATCCGGGTTAAAAAGTAAACTTTGGTTTAAACAACAAACTACAAGAGGATTGTTATCTTTTTTTTTTATATTTTGTATTATTGAGTAATTATTTTTATCAAAATGACATAATTCTTGTCAAACCACGTAAACAAGTGCGAGGAGTAAATATGTTGACGCTGTAATGTACCAAAGCCATTAGATGTCGATTATTTGTTTCTCGTCCAACGACCTCCATTTTTTAAAATTCATATTAATTGAAGGCATATGGAGCCATTTGCATTTACCTGAAAAACTGAGAAATATTATTACCGAGCGATAACAGCGAGGAAATTAGGCCCCCATTCTGCCTAGAGTAAGGACACATTAAGGGTGGAAAAAACCAACACATAATCATTATGAAGCAAGAAATGAGAAAGGAGAGAACCCCCTGTGTTGGTCATTGTGCTTGCGGAATGTTGTGGTTTCCCAGGAATTCTTTTGAGGTTATTAAATATTAGGGATGTGTTAGGTAACAATAGTCTAGACAATGTATGGGTACTAAGTGGGGGAGTCCCTCGGGCTCATATCGTGCTGTGAAAACATATTTTATTTTGATGAGTTTCAGACCCAAAGCCACGTTTTAGCTACTCTACAAAAAGGTAAAAAAAAACCCGTTTTTGAATTTAACATTTTTTTTCTTCGGAATTGTGGGTGGGTGGGTCAAGGCAAATATTTAAACATCGAAATTCACTTTTCATAAAAAAACCCCAGAACAAAGAAAAAGAAGAAGCTATATTTGTTTTACTTGCTTGAAGTACGCGCCAGCATTCTGATGCGTGTTTTGTGACTATTCCCATATTACAGACATAATGCAAAGCAGGCAGAATGACCTGTAGGTCTACAGTACCCATTTGTACAACAGATCTTCGCAGTTTTTTTTGACAGAGCAAAAGCTGATGATGATCAATAGCTTGGGAGCTAAGTTAAAAAAGAAGCCTATATTTGAGTTTGTTTTATCCCAGATGGACCCGGTCTAAGCATCTAAGGTGGCTGCAAGGTACTGTAATTCACCAATCTCTTCAAGGTACCCCCGCCTTGCTACTCACATAGCCCAACAAGTCTATTTTGTAGGAACAAAGTATAGGCTGAGTAAAAAAAAGAAAAAAGTTGCACACCATTATGTTTCTATTGAAAAACAATTGTTCCAGGATGTTGTTGTTTCCCATCAGACCAATCCACATGTTGACCTTCTCTCGACTCAGTATCAGAACAGGATTTGAAATGGTAATGATTGGAGGAAACAGTAAACAGGTGCTAACACAATTACAATGATCTAATCAGAATAGTAAATCTCCCAAATGAAAACTAAAAAGAATTCCGGAAATTTCAATGACACAATGTCAAAAAGGGGTCCCAGTCTGCCTTGTTTCTCGCTTCATGTGTCAGTGTCGCAAGTTTATTTTCCCCAGGTTTTTGTGAGCTCTTTCCCTGTTTTTCGACGAACGGTAACAATGTTATAATCCAAGCAGATCAAAAAAATTGCTGTTTTATCAACGAGAAACAAATAGTGAACTTGTGTTGACTCGCTCTTCAAACTTCCACTGTACGTATACGTATATGCGCGTGCCACTACAGTGTGCGCTGTTGTTGCACAGGGAAATCCCAAAAGGTGTCATGTTCTATAATTAAACACAATGGGCCGTCATAAAGAAACACCACAGCACGTACTGTGACGTCAAGAGAAGTAAACTTTTCGAGGTCAACTTGTTGTCATTGAAATGTTAAAGGTAGGTATACACCATTGGTCATTGCTTGAATTATCATGAATGAGTAGATTTGGGGGGTTGTATTTTATAGTAAATATCGAGTTTTACAATCATGGATGGCGAGAAAAGCACGAAAAACAGCGGGTTTTTTCAACTGGCGTCGAGCAGTTATTCTTATGTTATCTTTGTTTTTTCGCGATCGCCGTCCGGCGATCGCAAATTTTTCATTATAAAATTATATTTTTCGGAATAATTACAGGATATCTAACGCAATCCTTTTGCTGGATGCCTATAGAATCAACATTTACTTTCAAATGAGTAAGATATTTCTTAATAATTCGGTAGTAAATATTTTCAATATCTGCAAATGGTGTATCCTACCTTTAAACATGTACATTGAACTGTTGTACTTCAAGAGCGGCGCCGATGATTTATGAATATTATTCAGATTTGTTTTGGGGGGTTTCTAGTGTTGTGCAACTGACTAGCGATCGAGGGTATTAAACTTTTAAACGTCGTGGTTGAGTCAACTTTCAAAACGTCGCAAGGAACGAGCAAATATCAGCTTCGTACAGTAAATGGTCAAGTTGACCTTTCCTATACCTGCTACTACACAAAACCAGTTTCAAATGCAGAATACTACGTAACTATAGAAGAAATTCTACTAAAATTTACCAACACGGAGATAAATGTCCGTTCTTACATGTCAATGTATTGATTTTGGCAGAAGTCAGAGTATAGGCCTATTCGGACTATTTTAGTTCGGTCTTGAGAGTTAATATTTTTCACGGTTTTAGCAAGGGCGCTGCCATTTTGACTTCAGATATGCAAACCGCTTTGTGAAATATTATTCTCGAGGTACAACTTCTTAACGGTAGCAATCACAGAATTTAGTTAGAAACTACGTGGGTTCACAGCTTACTAAGCAGTTTTTTATAAAGCAAACGACGGTCCAGCACGGCAAATGTCGGCAATTTGATGTGATTTAAGGGTTTTAAGGTGTTTTAAGGGTTTTCGTTTTTTCATCATTGTCACCATTAAAACTAAACACAATATTAAAGACATATAAACGTGTGTTACTGAAGGCCTTTTTCTACAAAATTAGTGGTTGATTGTTGGCAGTTAAGTGTATCACCAGAGGTTATTGGGAGAAATACCCGCCATTGACAATGAGAAATAATAAGTGAACGTTTTTTTGACCCACTTTTCAAACATCGACTGTACGTATGCGCATGCGCCACCACCGTACGGTGTTGCACCGGGATGTCTCCCAATATTCTAAGCACAGAGAAAGGAACTTGTACAATGTATTGTACCGTTTGTACTGTGAGACCGGGGCCAATGGTTTATGGATATTATTCAGATTATTTGTTCGGGGTTTCCCTAGTGTTGTGCAACTGGCGAGGCCAAAGTTACAAAAGAGGTGCTTGGTAGAGGGTAAACAAAGGGGGGGGGGGGGGGGGGGGGGGGTAGGGGGGAATGGAGGGGGTGGGTGGGTAGGGGAAAAGGAGGTGGGGGTGAGTGAAAAGGGAGTTTGCCGCCAATGGTTTATGAATATTATTCAGATATTTATTCGGAGTTTCCCTAGTGTACAACTGGCGAGGGCAAAGCAACAACAGAGGTGCTTGAAGGGGGGGGGGGGGGGGGGGGGGGGGGGGTGGAAGGGGAGAGGGGAGGGTGGAAGGGAGGAGGGGGGAGGAGGATGGTAAAGGGGAGTTGGCCAGGAACATTTTAGATGAAACTTTAATCCGTGGTGAGGTTTTGGGCTGCTATCCAAATTAAATGGCGATTTGAACTTTGAGTAGGCATAATACACTCTTCCAAAGAAGAATCACCGTAATATTTTCGGTATTTCGAAATTCCTAGCATTATTATTATTATTATTAACTAGGCGGTCACCCGGGGTTTGTCGGTTCTCGGGTTTGTAGCTACTTCCCTGGATGGATGGGGATTGTGGATACATGTTGACTCTATCATGGAGGTGCGAAATAAAAATGTTGAAAGAAACACATTCACAAATATGGTTAATGATACCTTTAAAATGGGAGATGTTTGTGGGAGATGTATGACATATTTGATGATGCAATAATTACATTTGCAAGACTTCAGGATAGATTACATTGGTTGTAACCAAAGTATTGTTCATGAAGCCTTGTGAGTTGGTTGGTTCTACTTTCACATATATGTCATGAAATGCCCGAGCTCGTGAGAATGCTACATATAGCTGTCCGTGTGAAAACACTGGTGCTGGTAAATATATCAAGATTTAAACATTGTGGCTATTTTATGTATTTTTTTAAGGACATCCATTGCAAGCATGTAAACATTGAAATCAGTATTGCGCAATACAGACATGAAACAGCCATATGATACAAATAAAAAAGACCAACAGCTCTAACTACCCCCCAGGGGATATCTGGGTGGCGATTGATAACAGCTGTGTTTGTTCTCTACCAAGGCCGCTCAAAGAGATGTCAGAGACTTTTTTTGACAGCGGCTAAACACAAAGGGATCAGATTTCGATTTGTCTGCACAACTCTATGGCTTTTGGCCCAAACCATTATTTTGAAGGGATGTTTCACCCCCTGAATGACCTCCTGGGTTAGAATTTTTTTCCCAGTCCATTAGCCCGATAGGACAAACTTTGAAAATTCGACCCTTAGACGACCTTTGACCCCGGAAGACCCGAAAAACGCTAACCCGTTTTATTTTTGCCACGCTCACCTCGCATCGAGCATTGCGATCAGCGAGTTTAAGCACGATCCGACCAACTTCAAAAAGGTGACCCCTAGATGACCTTTGACCTCGTACGCTCTAGCGAATGCAAACTGGTTCTTGCGGGGACCGAGCCGGACCCACCCACCGAGTTTGAACGCCGCACGACCCCGGGAAGGGGACGAAAAAGCGCGCACAGACAGACACACAGACAGACAGAGAGTAGCGTATTATTATATAGATAGAACAACTCGGTGGAATATTTCAATATATTAAATATGTGTAATATGTTTGTGGTTTACTATGTTCATCTTTTCATCAATGTAACTAGGGGGGGGGGGGGGGTATCTTATTTGCCAAAAAGTCGCGTAAACCACAACAAATCCCCAAACCGCAGAACTGACACTCAGCGGGTTATTGTCGATACATCATGCTCAACAAGTACGTGTTGACACATGAACACAAGTTGTAAACGTCCAACGATGCGTGCTGTTTGTGTTTGCTATGTACCTGTGCTGTTTTGTAAAGGTAAACAAATCCCGACCTTTGTTGTTCAATATTGGAAATTCCCATGTAGTAGAATAGACCCTCTGGAACACAAGTGGTGCCAAATTGTGGTATCAGTTTGGTTTTACATTATTGGGCAAAAACCTGTGTTTGTATGGGATTTTTACTCAAGGCCATTTACTATATACAAGCACTGGTATGCCATGAGACCGAAAACCTTTGTGTCCAAAATCAAAGGTTTAGCTGTTTTTATATTTGAAATACTCAATTGCCAGGCTCAGTTTAGTTAGTCACATTTTGATATAACCAAAAAATAGAAAATTAATAGGTAGGCAAAGGGGGCGCCTTCTGTACCCCTCCCTGTAAAATAAGAGCAGGCTAGTGTTTAGATATTATAACACACAGGCATTCTGTCTCCATTTTTCCTTTTTAAGACATGTCAATAAGGAAATTTAGTATGAACAATATTTGTTTGTAAACAAGTACCTATACAGGATTGTCTTAAAGCAGCCTCGAAGCAATGCAACATCAACGTGGGTAGCTGGGAAGAACATGCCCAGGATTGGACGGCATGGCGAAGATCTTCCCATGAAGGTGCATCAAGCTTCGAAGCCCGTCGCATCAGGGAGGCTGAGCTGAAACGACAGTAACGGAAATCTCGTCAGCAAGTTGCTCCCCAGCTACGTGCCGCCCCCCCCCCCCCCCCCCGCCGACGATCTAGTGTGTCCAGTGTGCGATCGCAACTTCCTGACTAGAATTGGACTTATTAGCAATCAACTTACACACAACACCAACTAGTATGGAGATGTTGGCTGTCATCTTCGAGTTTTGAAGGACGATATACAAAATATGAATAATATGTGTCAAATCTGATTTCAAAATACATTCGTCTATAGATCTAGTACAGAATCATATACTGCACTTTCCTATGGGAAAATATTAATTCGTGCTGTAACTCAAGACTGTGATACCACAATTTGAGCCTACATACATGTACTACCTAGAGGTGGTTCCAGAAGTCTATTCTATCATCTTGCATCAGTTGCACCAACTCCTTTATTAGAGGGTTTGAGGACTTTGCTCCTTGACTCTTTATATTAGGCATTGCATTGATAATTTAATTGAGCGCTATGGAACACTGACCGACTGTGTATCTGAATATGAATAGTTGAGTTGGCAAGGCATCCATCAAGAATTATCACGCCACATTACGTAGTTTTACTATCGCACTAATACACATTTGACTCACAAAACCTCACTATGGACAATCAAATTGATGGCGGGTATAATTTATAGAAAAATACACATACTTAAACAATTCATTAAAATCAATTGAAATTAACGCAAACAATATTATGGGCGTTTACCAAACGGGGCTTGAGGCTTGAGGCTTGGGGCTAGGCTCGGGCTTGGCTTGGGCTTGGCTAGGCTCGGGCTTCATCACAAAGCAAAATGGCGGCCAAAACGATTCGTACGGTCAGGCTTCGGGAGGCTTCGGGAGGCTTCGGCTGGCGTGTGACTTCGGTTATCGATACTCGGCTCGGCGCGCATCGCGAACTGTAAATTGTTTTTTTTATCGCTGGTGATATGAAATTTCGTCTGACAAAGTTTATTCTTCGAAGGTTTTCAAAATATACAATGAATTTTAGTAGGTATTTTTAGGAAATAATAATAATAATAATGAGATTTGTAAAGCGCACATATCCACCCTGCAGGGTGCTCAAGGCGCTGTAGACAACAACAAGTAAATTAATCCTTGAAAATGTGCGACATCAAGTAAGTCTTAATAAGCGATTTGAACCTAGTTGTACAATGGCATGATCTGAGTTGAAGTGGCAATGAATTCCAAAGTCGAGGAGCTGCAACAGAAAAAGATATGGCGCCCCATGTTCGTTTAGCAATTGGTTCCTTGAGAAGTTGCTGGTTACTTGATCTAAGAGTTCTTGCTGGAGAATATTCATGTAGTAGTTCCTTAATGTAGTAGGGAGCCTTGTTGTTGAGAGCTTTGTGGACCAGAAGCATGAGTTTGAAATACGGTAGGGGGGGGGGGGGGGGGGGGGGGGGGGGGGTTGAAGTAGATGCTGAGTTGAGTGCTTCTAGATTTTGTCCAATGTATTTTTTAGTGTCTTGTAGGCCTTTTCATATTCGTAGTGTCTTCGAGGTGGGGTGGTTGAGTATCAGTACTTAGTACGAAATACTTCCAGGGTCACGTCTGAAGCACCAATTAATAAACAAACCCCTGTGATAAGAATTCTCAGTTAACACAGTACTGCATTTCACTGGTGCATGATTTTGTGCATTAATTAATACAACAATAATTAATTCCAGCAGTCAGTATCAATAACATTTTCAATGTCAATTTCAATATTTGTTTTCTTCTCTTTTTAATTAATGCTGTTTTATTCAATAATACAATTTCAATTACATGTACATATTAATGTGTGAAGACAAAGGTTATTTGAGCATGACATGGTAATGAAATAATGTTTCTTTTTAAAGGAATACTTCATTATGAGGTAACTTATTAGCATATCTTCCCAATTAGTTTTGTTTATCCTGAAGTTTAGGAAAGGCGTTCAAATAAAGTGCATTTTTACTGTACATACATGTACTGTTACAAATAAGAACATACGTTGTTCATTTTTAGAATTTTCAAAGTCATCATGGTTTATTCATTGGTCCAAAGTGTGACGCAAGATATTCATTATTTAATGCAAGTAGTGCATTCACATTTCACAATAAACAATATTTTCATCTTTAAAATGACAAGGGTCAGGAAATTTAGCAATGTGAAGAACACCAGTCCAAACCAGTAAATTAAATATATATTGTTTTACTTTCGAGCGGTGTTCTATACATGTAAAGAATAATAAGATAAAAACATAAACACAAATGTATGCCAATTGTGCAAACATGAGTCCAAAATTACCACATAGAAATAAAAGAGAGGAGCATGTTGTCAACTGTTTAAATATACATTTTACCATTCAAGTAGTATTTGCAATGACTGTCGTTTCCAGTCCGTTTGCTTTACTCCTTAAACAAGAGGACATTAGGGGTGATGCTTTTTCAGAGGTGGAGAAAAAGAATGACCCTTTATATACACTGTAATGTATAATTGTTGAGAGTGTAGAATTCAAGTTAACAGAAATCTTGGGGTGATCATGTGCCCCCCCCCCCCCCCCCCAATCTCCAGTACAGTCTTTGAAGTTGTGCTGCAATGTCAGCCCTTATATTGGATAAACTGTAAACATTTATGTTGAATGCCCTAAGATATTCCTTGTAGTATGTATTTGTGTATTAAAATATTCCTGTTAACTTGCATTTTTAAGCTCAATCTATTAAAATAGGCTATGAAAAATAAAGCAATGGGACAACTTTGCAAGTAATATTGTGGTGCTTTTTTAAACCCCAAGAAATATGATCTATCTTTGAATTGAGATTTCCAAAGATTTGAGAGATTCAGAGTTGCTGGAGACTGATGGCATAACCATTGCTTGTGTCATTTCTCCCTTGAACAAACAGTGGTACCATTGTAGCATGTCTCTCCATTATAGTATGTAGCCTCATACAGCTGCCAGCCAGAAGGACTTCAGTGGTGCCTAGTTTAGGACTCTTGATTTCTGAAAAGAATATACAAGTGAAATGTTTAAATGATCAAAAAGTAATATAAAAGAAATGAATACAATGGCTGCTTGTTAGCAGTCTAGTTTTCAATCTTTCTGCAACAAAACGTAATCATCAGTGCTCTATTTTCAAAGATTTTCCATTCACAATGCTCTCATACAAGGGAAATTTTGTTTCGTCACTATAGTCAAATGATGCTAATAAATCAGTATATATACATGTACATATTTAAATATCATTGTTTTGGGGGGTTTCTTTGGGGGGGGGGGGGGGGGGGGGGGGGAGTGGGGCTTGGGGGGGGGGGGGTGTACAAAAATATGTAATATTATTTTTAATATGTTAATTAAAAAATGCCACAATGACTGAAATTTTTACCCTGCTGAGGTATCTGCCAGATTGTACAGGTGGGTTTATATTTGTGAATTTGTTTCTTCTCACGGAAAGCAGTGTACAGAGCTGACATACAGTGAGCACATCGCTAAAGTAAAGGGCAGAGCCCGTCATCTAATTTGCTTTATTCTGATGCAAAATTACATAATTGTTACAGGTCATACCTGTGGTCATGTCATGGTGCATAGCCCTGTCTGTCACCAACATTCTGAAGTGCTGGCCGTATTCACTCCAAAGTCCAATTTCCACGTTTCTTAAAGAGAGAAAGTTAACTTAAGCTAAGTTTAGTTAACACAAACTAATCAAAAATTGACACAACAGTTTATTTAAAGACCATGGTCCTAGTCTGGATGGCAATCTTGTACATGTACTGTAGTTTCACTCCCATTTTTAACAAGTTCTATTCTAAAATTGCTTTTGCGTTTGAAAGCCAATTAAAAAGTGACTTTTCCAGCTTCAAGCAGTCATTGTTCTTCAGATTTGAACCCATTATTTTTTTATTAGTGGTTTTGAAGAAAATGTGACTCAGTGTCTTACCCTTTTTGCACAGTCATGTTTATTGCAATCTTGTGTTTTTGTGTCATGCCGGTTGTCGGTTTTTCCCCAAACCATAGGCCCAACCCTCTTTCCACGAAGTTTTGCTTGCTGGTACATGTAAATACTTGCATGATTCCAAATCATAATTTTTCCTACTTGTATCATCGTCAAATTCATCCTCATAAAATTGCCTTTTTTGTTTGTACTAAATTGTAGTCTTATTCCTACGTTTAACCGTACACTCACGCAGTGGACTTCCCTGTTCCCAGCATAGCGTACGACAGCGGAATCAAACACACCGACAAAAACGCCGAGTTGTGGCCCAAAATACTGGCAAAATTAACATGGCAAGTCACTTACATTGTACACTGGAATTTCGCTTTGCCTGGCTCAGCTCCTGTGGCTAAAGGGTTGTTCAATCGACGTCAAAATCCTTCAATGTCAGCACAAAAGAGAAAATAAATGCCGCACACAGTGTTTTTCAAGATGGCGATTCGCTGAAAGTTTTTACACCGTGACGTCATCAAGCCCGGCGTTAGCCAGCTTTCGCGAGGCTTGGTGGGGCTTCGGAATACAGCCTGAAATCTAGCCCCGGGCTTACTTCGCGTAGCCTAGCCCGTCGTTTGATATGAGGCTTCAAAATGGCGCCGCAAAAATCTAGCCTAAGCCTAGCCTCTAGCCTCCGTTTCGTAAAGTAAGGCCCTATGTTTTTGCTATAGGCCTACTGAAACAGCTCCTTGCAAAATTGGGTTGTTGCGGTCCACGATGAGTTTAATAAATATTTGCCTTCAGACATAAAATAAAGGTTGTGATTTTGGTCGGTTTTAGCTTGATCCCGACGGCAGCCATTTTGCCAGTGTCTTGGAATGAAAATGAACAGCGCATGCGCATAACGTATGTCCACCCCCGACAGGCATAATGTCAAAGATATACATAGCCCCCGCACGGTCCATTCAGAGACAATCTTCCAATCCCACATTTTTCAAAGTCACAGACCTCATAATTATTAGTCGGAAGTCGCGATTTTTTTCCCCGTACCACTAACGCGTCAGATCGGCTAATTTTATTCCGCAGAACGACCTGGTCAGAGACTTTTATACCTTTTTCTATAAGACCCTATCTAGATGAGATTATTAACTAATAATTTTGGTTATTAATAGAAAAAGGTATAAAAGTCGTGTATATGAAAAACTAGGGACTGTATACAATTAACTATAGGGACTGTATCCATTTATTTTGGTGAATTAATTATGGCTGTCAGCGTCGTTGGTCTTCATACGTTCCGCGCGTATCAAAATCGATTCAAATTAAAGCGCGCGCTTTGGTCTCCATTCAAGTCGCCCCATTCCAATGAAACGGCAAATCTGACGCGTTAGTGGTACGAAAAAAGAAATCACAAACGGGTCAGCAAACCAAATTTAACTGTCAAGGTACCCAAACAGCGCCCCCAATGTAATCAGTGTAGCAATGAAAACAGTCTATTTTTGTTTATAATAGCGCGCGGCTTGTAAACTGTTCGGCGTGTCAGTTAAACGGCGCCCCCAATTCGAGCATAACTTTAGCTTTGCGTTAATGTGGAAGCTGATTTTTGTTAATACTAGTCAGTCCTAAAAAAGACCGGGTCGGCCTATGTGTATAAAATCACTTTTTTTTTCTTGTTACTTTTCAGAAAATTCGTGTGCTTTGTAGGCATAAGTTCGCACTGAGAAAAAACAACTCACGCAGGAGCATAGATCTAGCTTAGAGCAAAAGGCACGGCCGACCAGGCGGTCTGGCTTTGGCCTACATTCTAAGGTAATTTCAGAATTTGCTCCACTTGAAAGTACGGACACAATCGTCTTCCTAACATGTCGTGAACTTGAAATAGTAACAAGCGCCCTCTCAAGTAGGGATATAATGACAGAAAGTCTGTTGCGAGAGGGCGCTACATAACCAGCATGGTTCTTCCACCAATAGGCCGTTTCTTCGAACGCACGAGAGCGCTGTTTATTTGAAATATACTTTAAGTAGATGTACACATCCCCACAACTCAAATGTTTAGTTTTTAGATCAAAGTACAGTTCCTAAGCTTCTTCAATAAACGCAATTTTGCTAGTTGGTTGCCTGAAAACGGTGTTGTTACAGCGCCCCCATGCTAACCGATCAACTGCAGGTGTAGATCACCTGTCAGCTGGCATGGAATAATTCAGCCTCGTTCTCAGAATCCCATATGTCTCGATCTCAACCATAGACCTGGGAGGGCACGCGGCTTCTTACTTATAGCGACCTCAACTGATGGACATCCAGGTTGCACAGTCCTCCACTAGTCCACTAGTGATCTGATCTCAGAGGTCCCCTTTAATTTGACCGTGTCCTTAAGGCCCAGTCACACCGGATCGTACGATTTCTGGATCGTGCGATTGGTGCGATTCGGCAGAGATACGACCAATCGCTAAAGTTGGCGACGATCTCCGCATAGCGGTCGTATGCTGTGATTGCTCTTAGGACTGGTACGTACGATTGGTAGCACGCTTGGTCGTGCGATCACAAGCGATTGGAGAAGTTTGATCGCAAAGTCAGTCGTAGGTAATCGTGCGACTAGTCCCAGATACCCACGATTGATCGTACGAGCAATCGTGTATACCTGCGACCACTCGCACGATCAGTCGTGTATACATACAACCAGTTGCACGACTAATCGTGCGACTGTGGGACCCGCGATCATCCACGACTGGTGGTGCGAGCATGCACGACTGGTGATACGACCATGTAAGACCTGTCTTCAACCTCTTACGATTTGGAATCGCAGGTGAGAAGTTTTGAACATGACCATCGACCTTGCTGCGACTGATTTTGCTGTGGCGATGACCCACGACCTCTGCGACCAGTCGCACGCTCTTTGTACGATTTGCCCAGGATTGCAACATTTTTCGGTCGCGGCTAGGTCGTAACCTGGTCGCAAGCCCGGTGTGACTGGGCCTTTACTCAGTGTGTTGATCAGAGTTGTTGGTGGACGTCCTCTTCTACCGCGGCCGTGTTTTGGCTCCAATGTAGAGCACCACTACCAGCTGACTAGCTGATATCGCCTTGTAGCTGATCCAGCCATCCAACGAGCCTCATTCGTCGGTTATTTTGACGAGCCCGTTTTGATGAGCCCGTATCCTATATAATAATACGCTACTCTCTGTCTGTCTGTCTGTGTGTCTGTGCGCGCTTTTTCGTCCCCTTCCCGGGGTCGTGCGGCGTTCAAACTCGGTGGGTGGGTCCGGCTCGGTCCCCGCAAGAACCAGTTTGCATTCGCTAGAGCGTACGAGGTCAAAGGTCATCTAGGGGTCACCTTTTTGAAGTTGGTCGGATCGTGCTTAAACTCGGTGATCGCAATGCTCGATGCGAGGTGAGCGTGGCAAAAATAAAACGGGTTAGCGTTTTTCGGGTCTTCCGGGGTCAAAGGTCGTCTAAGGGTCGAATTTTCAAAGTTTGTCCTATCGGGCTAATGGACTGGGAAAAAAATTCTAACCCAGGAGGTCATTCAGGGGGTGAAACATCACTTCAAAATAATGGTTTGGGCCAAAAGCCATAGAGTTGTGCAGACAAATCGAAATCTGATCCCTTTGTGTTTAGCCGCTGTCAAAAAAAGTCTCTGACATCTCTTTGAGCGGCCTTGGTAGAGAACAAACACAGCTGTTATCAATCGCCACCCAGATATCCCCTGGGGGGTAGTTAGAGCTGTTGGTCGTTGTTATTTGTATCATATGGCTGTTTCATGTCTGTATTGCGCAATACTGATTTCAATGTTTACATGCTTGCAATGGATGTCCTTAACAAAATACATAAAATAGCCAGAATGTTTAAATCTTGATATATTTACCAGCACCAGTGTTTTCACACGGACAGCTATATGTAGCATTCTCACGAGCTCGGGCATTTCATGACATATATGTGAAAGTAGAACCAACCAACTCACAAGGCTTCATGAACAATACTTTGGTTACAACCAATGTAATCTATCCTGAAGTCTTGCAAATGTAATTATTGCATCATCAAATATGTCATACATCTCCCACAAATATCTCCCATTTTAAAGGTATCATTAACCATATTTGTGAATGTGTTTCTTTCAACATTTTTATTTGGCACCTCCATGATAGAGTCAACATGTATCCACAATCCCCATCCATCCAGGGAAGTAGCTACAAACCCGAGAACCGACAAACCCCGGGTGACCGCCTAGTATCACATTATTGGTAATGTGCTCTTTCCAACTCCCGTGCAGACTTGTATAGACATGATGCGAGTCTCCAGCTCTCGCAACCGCATACATGAGTACTGTCTTAACTGTAGCTACAAAGAAGCGAATGCTGATGCTTGGGGAGATATTTGATGTCCAGATTCGTCTCATGTTGTTGAGAGCTTTTCATTCCGGAGCTTTCTTTAAAATATCCTGTGCTGCATTGTATACCCATGCTCCCAGGTAGCGAAAGTCAGTGACTTCTTCTAGAGCTCCCCATTGCTGGACTTAAGACTTGGATGATCAGCAGCATTCAGGGTCAATATTTTGGTCTTCTTGGAATTAAGAGCCGAGACCGACCTTTCAATCTCAACTCTAGAAAGTAGATCTTGCGCCTGCTGTATGTCATCCGAAAGCAGGTAGATGTTATCCGCAAAATCTAAGTCAGTGAGGGTGACTGCTCGAACTACCCTTGAACGTCTGGGTGTGATGGTAAACCAAAGCCCTGCTCGTCAAGCACAATTGTTGATATGCCAAATTCAGTCGTTTCCCCATCAGGACCCCAGAGGTGTGAAACTCTAGCTCTCGTGTTAGTATACACGGAGCCTATGGCCCTTAGAAGTACTGAGAGGACCACTATAATGCCTTCAGGATTTCCTTCATTTTGACTTGGTGGGTCAAGTCGAAAGCTTCCTTGAAATCTATGAAGGTCAAAAAAGGCAGGCAGATTGTTCTTCGCCTCTTCGATTATCCTCAAGGCTAATAATTATGCTCGACTGTGAACCTCCATTTCCCCAAAGCCGTTTTAATTCATACGGAGTCTTGAGTCTATGGCACTTCTTAAACTGTTCAGAATCATGCGATTGTTGAGATTGGCAATGACGCAGTGAGGCTAATTCGAAGGTAAACGTCCGCATTTGAGAGGTCGGCCTGTTTTTGGAACCGGGGTGATATTCACCATTGGTTGCGATTCTGGCTTTTCATTCCCCACGAGCGCTAAATTGCAGAATTAGAAAATAATGTCATCCGTAGATCTACTTGTTTAGAGAAGCGGCTTAGCCTTGATAAGTTAAGCTTGTGTGAATTGACTGTCATCGAAATCCAAGTCTGTGAGGATGATAGAAATATCCTGGTCCGTTATATACAATAGGGGTCTTACCTAGGAGATTGTTGAAATGTGTGAACCATGTGGTAGCCCTTTCTTCCTGGGTTGCATCTTTTATTTGAGGCTTGGAGGTTGGAAGAGTTAGGCCCACGAATGTCGTTAACGACATTCAAGCTTTTCGATGTCGATTACTGCCGTGTGCACCTTCCCACTGCTTGAATCTTCACCCCCGGCTCATCTTCCAGAAGACAACCGTATACACTGTAGAAGAAAGCTCTAGCTATGCGGCTTCCCATACTTTATTTATGGCTAACGAGTTGCAGCAATTAAGCAATGCATTTCGATGGTGAACTTGATGGTGATATTATTTGAACGTGCATTTCGTGATGTGTTTTTCAGTGTCAGAGATTATAACTAATATTTCGCACCGAGTATGAACTGACGTATGCGTGAATGTCAGACTATGAAATCCGGACTCATTGATAGGATTGCGCTTGCCTAAGTAAAGATAATTAGAAGAGTAACCAATCACGTGAGAGGGTTTAACCAAATAATAGAGAGGAAAATGAGTTCGATTTTCACAGGAGTCTGATATTGATATCACACCAACCTTTAATATACAGAGTTTGGGAATTATGCATGGTAATCCAATAGGTAAATCCAATTGAGAAGCTAGTAACATCATACTGCTCGAACGGCATTGAAAACGAGGTTGAGACCGCATGCTTCACTTTCAAATCTTCAGCTTGTTCCACTCTTTGAAAATGACGTCGCAGGGTTGATAAGTTGCATCACGCCAACTATGGAAACGTTGGCCAACGTTTATAGCTCATTTTGCGTGCCAAAGGCCGGTGAAGCATGCATTTTTAGACTCTGTGAAATACGGACTCATTGGTAGGATTGCGCATGCGTAATTAAGTGACGATCATGATAATTAAGAGAGTGACAGGTCACGTAAGATGGTTTAACCAATGATAATAGAGAAAATGGGTCAAATTGTCACAGGAGTCTGGTTTTCCTACCACACCGGGAGGCAATGTGGAGGTTCTCATTAAAAGTACGACAGATAGGTGATGGGATTGTGCCTTTGATGATATAAGCATAGAATTTGCCACACAGTCAGAGTATGTCATGAGCAGAGTAGGGCCATCGCAGATTTGGCGTTTAAAAAAAAGTAGATTAACAAGCAATTGTTTTAAATGGCTGCCACTGCTTATTATTTTATCTACATGTAGCCTATATTTTGTGAAAGCACAAATTTCGATTGCCCTATATCCAAATATCTTTCTCATGACATACCCTGACTGTGTGCCAAATTTCATGCTTGTCATCAAATGCTCGATTCCCAAAGATATTTCTCCTAACTAACTATCGTTTGCAGACTTCTCTGTTTTTCTTTCTCCAAATTCTCATCTTCGGAATGAGCATGGCGGGGGGGGGGGGGGGGGGGGGGGGGGGGGGGGGGGGGGGGGGGGGGGGGGGGGGGGGGGGGGGGGTGGGGGGGGGGGTATCCCTTCGATTGCGAAGGGTAGAGGAGTAAATACCATCCTTAGGTCACGCCACTACTTCGCGGCAGAAAGTCTTCGGGAACTCCCAGTCTGACTGAAGGACTCACGTAAAAGTAAAATCGTACTTATAGACGAGGAGGCATCTCAAAGTGTCTGGAAGTTGCTTGGCGATCCGAACCAATCGAACCCATGTGTGTGTTGTATATTAATAAATAAAACAAACCTGGGCCGTCTGTCTGAGCTTCGGGCCTGCAGCCGCCAGCGCGCGGTGGCATTACTACACTCGAACGTCATCATAAACATGGGTCAATATTGGCCTGTCGTCTTCCCAGCGTTATTAACCTACATCGTTGGAGATCCGCAAGGAGGAGAGGTCTCGGGACTACAGCCGTGAATCGGTGGGAAGCGAAGGCACCAGAGAGCCAGGGAGACGACGAAGCCCATACGACTCGATAACGGGCTGTGGCGAGGCTATAGGCCAGCGAAAAGGTGCAACGAGATACCCTGGCTCTCAATATAAGAAGAAATATTTCAATCGTGGCTCTCCCTTTTTTTATTGCTCCACTTGTCTTTTTTTTCTTTCTTGAGGTACTTCTTTCTTCTTCGGCGAGATTGAAAACTGAGGTCTATTGATTGCTAACTTCTTAACTACTTGGTCACCAGGAATATCTTATTACAGACTTAAAGGAGTAGCTGTGGGTATAAAGTTAAACATCCGTAAATTGCTTAAAGTGCCCAATTGGGCTTCAAAAACGCTTTAAAAAAAAATGATATTCTTTGGGGAAACAGCATTTAACCGATGTCACACTAATGAACCGATACTGTATCACTTAGGGAATAACAGTGCGAGGAACCGGTTATTACTGCGTGATAATGACCGGGTTGGGGATGACCGCTGGTAATGGATCGAGCCTAAGACGAGGTCCATTACCAACGGTCATCTCCCAACCGGGTCATTATCTGCGTGATAATGACCGGGTTGGGGGATGACCGCTGGTAATGGATCGAGCCTAAGACGAGGTCCATTACCAGCGGTCATCTCCCAACCGGGTCATTATCTGCGTGATAATGACCGGGTTGGGGGATGACCGCTGGTAATGGATCGAGCCTAAGACGAGGTCTATTACCAACGGTCATCTCCCAACCGGGTCATTATCTGCGTGATAATGACCGGGTTGGGGGATGACCGCTGGTAATGGATCGAGCCGAAGACGAGGTCCATTACCAACGGTCATCTCCCAACCGGGTCATTATCTGCGTGATAATGACCGGGTTGGGGGATGACCGCTGGTAAATGGTGAAAATGCTCCACATTTCGTGACTTTCCTTTTGGCGATATTTCCAGTGTATTGTTTTCATGTTCAGGGGCCATATTTTAGCTTATGCATGGTACCCTGTTTGTTTAATATGTGTTGTTATTATTACCCATACTTTGAGACCAGACTAACTGACTACTGATGCCCACCGTGCATAGCAACGCGCTGGCGTTAACAGGTGACACACGCATTAGATACAGACGTTCTACGCGTACATTTATAGCGCACAGTATCAAGATTTGACGCGTCCTTGTTACAATACAAGTTACCGTAGGACTGTTGCATTCGGCCAATCATTGGCTTATGGCCCTTATGACCCTGTCACACCCTGTAAAATTCAGCTAAAAAGCCCCCAAAATCGCGGAAAATTGTCGCAAGTAAATGTCGGTGTTTCGCCATTCTGTGTGTTTTCCCCTATCCATGTTCATGGGCCACTGTCAAATAACATGTTTCCGCCCCTGTCGCTCTACACAATACATGCAATAAAGCGCATTTACTATGAACCAGACTAAATGGACATCACTGCATTGGCAACCTCGTTCCCAGAGCTGTACGCTATTTTAACCTGAACTTTTCAGGCTCGGTCAAGAGGTTTGCATTTATTGCTTTTTTTTTCAATGGTTTTAAATTACAATTTATTTAAAAATGGTTTGAAGTATAATTATTTTCTCATCACAGATTTTCTGATCTCCGAAACCCACCTTTTTGGGGGGGAAAACAATTTATCTTCTTTCACAAAAGTAAATAACTCTAGAAATTATGACGTCACAACAAAAACAGCGCCGAGAAAGCAGACGATATTTTTACATCAACTTTTCAGGCTTTGCCAAGATGATTATATTTATTAATTCATCTTGTATGGATTTAAATTACAACTCATTTAAAAAAGGGTTTAAACATAATTATTATCTTTACCCCAAATTTTCCTGAGCTTCATAACCCACCCACTTTCGGGGCAACAATTTGGCTTCTTTGATTATCAATTGTTGGTCATCAATAAGTTAAAGATGAACCCGGATAAGACAGAATTCTTCATTGCAGCCTCTCCCACTCACCTCAAAAACCTGGACCACCTCACCTTTAATCTCAATGGCACTCAAATTCATCCCTCTCCATCTGTCCGAAACTTGGGTGTAGTCTTCGATCGCAGCATGTCCATGTCTGCTCACATTACTCAACTCTGTCGTTCTCTTAACTGGCACATACGCAACCTAAGCCGGATCAGAAGGTTCCTCGATTTCAGCGCTTGCCATAATGCTGTCCGAGCCTTAATTCTGTCCAAGATGGACTATGGCTGCTGCCTCCTGAACGGTGTATCCCAGAAAGATGTTGCTCGCCTTCAACGGCTCCAAAACCGATGTGCCAGACTTATCTTTAAGCTGCCCAAATACACTCACACATCTCCACTTCTCAAGCAATTACACTGGCTTCCAGTCGCCCAACGCATTCAATTCCGCACAATGGTCCACACGTATAAATCCCTCAATCACTGTGCCCCGGATTATCTCTCCTCTCTTCTTTCACTCCAGACTTCTTCTTACTCTCTTCGCTCTTCTACTGGTAAATCCCTCTCCGTTCACAGAACCCATAAACTTGCTGGTGACAGGGCTTTTTCAATTGCTGCTCCCCGTCTATGGAATTCCTTACCTACCCTAATTAGAACCTCTAACAGTGTCCCAGCCTTCAAACGTGCTCTTAAAACCCACCTGTTTGCCTCTTCCTAGCTGGTCGTCTTTTTCTTTTGTCTTTTTCTTCCCCCTTTGTTTTCTCAGCGCCTTGTATCCTTTGGCAATTTGGCGCTTTATAAATACTGATATTATTATTATTATTATTATTAAAATGAATATTTATCGAACATGTGACGTCACTCCAAATACGGAATGACGCGCAACCAGTCGCGCAACGCCGAGATAGAAATAATGTTGTCCATGTGCGGAGGCCACTTTTGTTGCCAACTGGGTTTAAACACTTCCAGCCATGTCTTTATCGTCCGTTTAATACCGGCCATGTGACGGGCTCTCGACCAATAGGAATGCCTAAACTGTCCCAGGTATTTATGAATACAAAATAATGCCCTCCACGTGATCGAGTCTCGACCAATCAGAAGCCATCAACTCTCCTAGGTATTTGTTAATAACCGATAATGTAACAAGAAATGTACTGTGCTATCGGTCAATTGTTGTTACATATATCGGTCCTAACAGATAATGTAACATAAACTGAGTGAGAGTGTAATACAAGTCACTACATCTATTGTTGTAACATTTTCAGCCAAATTGTGTGACATCATCAGTTGGTTACTACATGATCAGTTGCAACAGCGTCCACACAACCACCCTTTAACAAATAGCCGCTTCGTGTTATTCTGAAGGAATGTCAGGGAAGAGACGGAGGGTCAACATTCTTACCAAAAAAATCGAGCGGTTTTGGTGCTTATGTCTCAGCATGTCTCAGCAGTGAGACATTGTCTCAGCAGTGTATCGCATTCCATATGGACATGCGAGAACGACACGTACGACGTAATTACGGCTGGAAATACGTAAAATATGTGTGTGCCACAAGCAGGGGCGTCAATCCCATTTCAAATGTGGGGGGGACATTACTGAAGTCAAGAATTATTAGAGGGGTTTATACATTATACAAACGTCAACGCGAGTGAGTTAGTCTTGCATACGCATTGTGGACCTCCGAACAATATAGGTCCACACGATGCGGGAAGAGGTTACGGTGTGTGGACTTGCACACGTCCACAATCCGTTTTTCAGTTTCCGAAAAAGAGCGCTAGAGGAAAAACGGGTTAGGGTTATATATAGAAAAGATAGAAGGGACAGCTGAGAGGCCCATAATCCAAATTTGAGGGTAAATTTGTTTTGGGGAAGCGAGAAAAATGAGTATTTAGTCAAAGTTTGTTAACTACACGAAGACAAAGGAATGTCCACAGTGCGTATGTAAGGTAAAGCTGTGTGCACAAGAGATGTTGGCACGGCCAACATATCATGCGGCCGGCATAATTATGACAAGCGAGCGTCTTCCTGTTTTGGATTGTTTACTTATCCTATTTCAAATGTCTATAGTTGAAAGGAAACCAACCTCATGTTTTACCGTTCTCGAGAAAACCCTGTGGTTTACATCGGGGCGCAGTGGTCCCCTGACTCTAACACATACCTATTTACTCGATAACAAATTGTCAAGTCGAAAATTTAAACATGGATAATTTGTTTAGGAATTAAAGTGCATTTAATACTAGCTTGGTAATTTTAATTCTTACTTTTCTGGTGAAAATAATTCGTAAAAAATGTTATCCCTGGAAACTATTAGAAAACTATTTCCACAAACGAAATGGTGCAAAGGATTTTGAATGTAGTTTAGAAACACAAGAAAACCTGGAATAATTCCCATCTGCATTTTAAAATTAATGAGATAAGGTTTTATCCGTTTACTTTTTCAAATAAGTTACGGAGAAGTATCTTGAAAAGTATTTATCAAGTATCTTGAAAGTATTAAGCCCAGATTCAATCGGAGGTGCCGGTATTTGTTTTATTCCACCGTCAAATTAATTCAAATAATACATCCCAAGTCTTTGAACTTTGATTGACGGCCAACTGATAACAGTAGAAATTTCCACGAAGTTATTTGTTATTGTTTCCGAGTGTGATGGAAGTGAAGAATAAAATGTCAGTTATGGTAAAATTAATGAACAACCACAATTAAAATGCAAGTGAAATGTTCGGGCAAATATCTTTTGCGCCGCGCATTTGGTCGTCTGCTACGCGTACTTAAACCTTTGCTTCGCGTCTTCGGCTTCGGTTCGCCTGCGACTTCGGAATCACTGAGAAGTAAATACAGTAGCGCGTTAACGTCAGGTTCTGTTGGCTCCGCAGCCGTTGTTGGACATGTCATCTTCTGTAATCATGGTTTATTAAAGTCATACCTAAGTGATCGTAGTCAGTCTGTAAATATCACATTTCCTGTCCGTAAACACTGGTTTTCCGCATGGGTCGATACTAGGTCCACTTGTATTCATTGTTTATACTAGTGATCTTCCATTTTTTATATCCCCAAACTGCAACTTATTTATGTAAGCTGATGACTCCACATTAACATGTGGCTCCTCAAACATTAATATAATAGAAAGTAGCTTAAACACAGCTGTTATAGTTTTCACAACTGGTACGTAAGAAACAATCTATAGCATTAAACGCCACCAAAACTAAATGTATGCTTATTGGTACAAGGCAGAAAATATCCAATGTTGACTTAAAGGTAGTATTGTCATCTATTTCAAGTTCACGCAAAGGGTAATTACCAGCAGTACGCTTGCCGATTGTTAAAACGTTTTTATTTAATGTGTCAGCAATGTCGGCGGAATCGTCAATATTTCACAGTTTTGGGGGAAGAAATCGAATTTGTTACAGTTCAGTTGTCTGCTCATTAGGGAGTACCTCCTGCAGAGTTTTCCACATCATAGGTGAATTGCTTTTGATTTCTTCTAAGGCGGATGTGCGAGTGTTCACTCTTTTTACTGCGGATTGCATTAGTTAACATTGTGCCGCAGGTCTTTGTATTAATCCCAATGGATTTGTGAGCCTGTGCGCTTTGCAATTTTGTTTACACGATCGCGCTGCTGCATAAGTTTAGGAATTTCGCTATCGAGCTACTGTACTCATGCAGGCACAACGTAACGTAACTTCGTACTCCAAAGCAGCTCATCACCCAATGTTAATGATATCATCACAATAAAGTTCTCAATATTGACTGTTGTCTACTTTAATGCAAACCTTGTTTGAGCTTAAAAACTACTAAGAAGTTAAGTTCCAACAAATATAAGCTCCGGTGATCTCATATTCCCTAATTTTAACGTATTTCATATTTACACCCATTCGTGTTTGAGAGGGTATACAGGAAATTGCAATCAACTTCATGACTGTTTGTAATATTTCTTATGTGGTGGGTTTTATTCCTGCGTTTGGTAAAGTACATGTACACTTTGACGCTCGTTTTATGATTTCAATTATTATTATTATAATCATTTATTATTCTGACATTTTGATCGGACATTGCGCCGTGTAATCAGTGATTGGTTCATAATAAACGGTTGATCCACATAGAAATGCAAGTTGCACTCAACATTATAATTATCGGTGTTTATTGACTTTTAGTGTTAATGGCCTTTGACCATTTCTTAATTAGGGATGGCACCACTTGAAACTTTTTTAAGTGGCGGATTTTGCTCCAGCAAGGTGTCAGCTACACATTAAACGTGTAATTAGCACTAATTACAGACCTTCTTAATTAGACTTTGCATTATATATCATGTTCTTAAGCTTGTGATCAGTGATCGGTCTACGATAATCTGTTGATATACACATAAATGCAAGTTGCACTCAACGTTATAATTATTAGTGTTTAATGACTAATATGATGACCTTTGGCCCTTTCTTAATTAGGGATGGCACCACTTGAAACTTTCTTAAGTGGCGAATTTTACTCCAGCAAGGTGTCAGCTACACATTGACACTTGTTTTATCCTTGCACTCAAAATTATGATCAAACGTGTAATTAGCACTAATTAAAGACCTTCTTAAATGTACTTAGCACCAATTATATTTTTCTTAAGTATACAAATCCTATTCAGTACACGACAAACTTTCGACTTATGAAGAAATTATGTTTGCACTCAAGATTATGATTAAATCGAATTTTTTGGGGTCTGTCAGGGGCTCCCCCCTCTCAACGCACCACTCGCCAAACTTAAGAAAACCCATTTTGCAGTTGTCCCAGTCACCCCTACATATCCCACGCTTCAAACCTTTTGCACTCAAAATTATGATTAAACCTGGCTGGGCTCCCGGACTATATTATGAGATACACGAGTTCGAAAACATGGGGGGGACATTTGATATTGTGTCCCCCACCCTTCAAAATATGGGGGGGGGGGGGGGGGGGGGACGTGTCCCCCTGTCCCCCCCAGGATTGACGCCCATGGCCACAAGATGTCTGCCGCATCAGATTGTTATTCCGGGAATAGTAAGACATTAGGTTAGTTTCCTTTCAACCTTTGAAATAGGATAAGTAAAAATCTAAGACAAACAATGTATAGAAATTGTAAGACGATGTACCAACATTTACATCAGCATATTGAAACGAGTGAGAACAGACGAGAATAGCGGTCAATATTAAACTTAGGCAGACCACTTAGTATAAATGAAATCGAGTCAGATTTTAAACGCCACATAATGATAGTCATGTACCTCCTCGCAAAATGATATGCATGTTAAGGTGCAAATCGATGTATTTTTATTTATACAATGAAGCTGTAGTAAACCCTTTGCAGCTACCAACCAAAATAATAAGAAAAGAAAACCTTACTTGTTGTAATGATATTATTGAGACTAAACTCCCTGTTAATTTATTTCTTCTGGCATGCTGACATTTTTTAGAAGAAAATAATTTCAAAAGATGCGTCTCAGAGACCCATTTTTGTAATTTATCTTACGGTTGTTAGTAATCCGCGAATGGTGCGCGCAGGCGTTGGAACGACGCACACGCGCGGGTAGCCCTTATTATTGGCCAGTCTAGTACGTGACACGCGCGTAGCTGCTGCATACAACTAAATGAGAACGCGGCCCGAATGCTGAATTTGGCGCAATTCAAATTGTGTCTCAGCAAATTTGGAATTGAAATAAAAATCTTAAAATAATTTGTTTTCTCGGAATATATAACATTCACAGAGATAAAACTTCATCTGGTTATTGTTACCACTTTTTATATTTCGAGCACTTTTGTTGTATACAAACGATGAAAATGCACAAAAAGTGCACGATAGGTTTAAGAGGATGAGCCTGTGTCACAGCCGACATGGAGGGCGCCATGTCAGGCATTCAGTTAGTTATATTAAATTACTAGAGCGCTGGCTCGATGTACACATTGATGCGAGCTGGGCGCATCCATGTTTGTGCGCAAACCTATGGAAACCTCAACATTTTGTACGGCTTTTGTACGACTATTTGCATATCTGCGTTTGTATTCTAAACAGTGTGTTACCGAAGCCGAGACGCTCAAAACCGAAACGCAAGATCAGCAAATAAGCGCAAACATCTCAAATGCGTGTGCGTATCCGCGCGCTGCAGTATTTTGCCGTGTTGTTTGCGTCTGTTCTACTCGCACACGCGTTGCATTTGGAGTACACTTTCAAAATTAAATCTATCTATTTATATTATGTTCTTCAACCCGCACATGAATTCAAAATGTCTGCGCGCAGAATGGATTCAAAGTATTTTCGCGCGTAAGAATGAAGAGTTAGCGCTCTAGTAATTTAATATAGCTCTATAGTATCTACCATACTGTAAGTTATAAGTCGTGTACACGTCGTCTTCTCATGGCTGGCCCGTCTTAATTCCATCGATGGTTGACCGAAATACCGGGGTGATTGGTCTACTTTTCCCCCAATCGCGTTTACCGCACTGTTTCCTGGCTGACACATGTACCCGTATCAAACTCTGGAAATTGAAAGGATGCATTATTAATGGCAACACACGGGGAGCCTTTAATCAGAGAACACCATCACCGTCCATGCAGTATTCTCTTGTCGATAATGTACATGTACATTGATTCCCCAGTTTTATTATTAGGTCAATGTTTGTCTTGCGCACATGGGACCCTTTATAAAACAGCGCGCAGGCACGGTTGACGGTGGAAAGTGGGTCTCCCTGTAAATGTGGGTTATACATGTAGAAAGATTAACGAAAGGCTCAGATGGACACAAGATGAAATGGCACGCGGTGATTAAACGGACCCGCCTTGCTCTCGGTATAATTGGGCTACGACAACCTAAGTTTGTCATCGAGCTCTCGCTCCTCCAATTTCCAGCGATAAATTGTTCATGGTTGGCCTGATTTCGAACTGAAGAAAGCAGTGTTCGCGAGGATCATGCTCAGATGCGTGTGTGTGGAGATAATACATTTTCTCTCCCAATATAATTGACCTACTTATAAGAGGATAGAGAATTGTAGAGGTCAAGTTATTAAACCTGACTAAATCCATGGGCAACCAGGGGACAATTTCACGGAGCTGCTAAGCACAAATATTTGCTTAGCATGAAAATGTGTCCTTGGTGAAAACAAGATTACAGACCAAATTTTCACGTGATCTTTATTGTTTTTGATTGATAATCAGCTGGTTTTTTGCTTAGCATGAAAAACACGTAGAATTTTGGCTGATAACCTGTTTTTAATGAGCAAGACTTTTTTGTGCTAAGCAAATTGTTGTGCTTAGCAGCTCCGTGAAATTGGCCCCAGGCCGTCTAAAGGTTATTACGGACGCTACGTATAAGTCACGCGTCACGGTGTAATCTCTGAACACCAGACCCCTGTGAAAATCGGCCTTTTTGTCCTAATATTAGTTCAACCCCTCTCACCTGACAAGTCATTCTCCTACTTATTATGATCATCACTTAAATAAGCATGCGCAATACTACCAATGAATCCGTATTTCATAGGGTCTGAAATTCATGCTACAACGGCTCAAAAGACAATTTATTTTCTTGCGTCAAATCGAAGTAAACCTGACACCATTTTTTCCAGACGAGCCACTTTGGCTAAAATTGTAAATTGTTCGAGTATGGATCAGTGTTGTCACTCAGTGGTATACACAGGGGGTCTTATTTAATTGAGAATACAAAAAGTGGTCTAGAGCTAGACACGACATGTGTATACTTTTATCGTTGTAGTCATTGTTCTGAAAATGGCGCATCACAGAACACACGCGTATATTGCGAACGCGCGCCCTCCCCCGCGCACGCCATGCCTGCGATGAGCGTTTTGCGTACTTGCACATTCCATACGCGGATCAATTTTCAGAACAGTTTTGAAAACGCATCTCACGTCTAGGTTTTATTCAGATGTCTATAAATAGACCTTTATCAGGGTACGTCATCTTGAAAATGAAATTACACAAACACACACACAATGGCAGCCCCACTGGTATGTAGGTGAACGAGTGGCTCTGGAAAACTTACAGCAGATTAACAATCTTAAAAATACATGGATGGCTTAAATTCTCCCGAAACGTCAATCCGTATTCTAGGTAGTCATGTCTTATTGCATTTTGAATAAGGATCGTACAGAATAAAGCCTAAAACAAGTGGCCAAAATAAAGTTTCAGTGACGGTATTGAACGAGTAAATTAACGTTAACGTTTACGCGGCATTCTATTTTTCCCTTTTCATCCGCGTCTTTTGTTTGCGTCTGCACTGGTTATTCAATCAGTGATCGATAAGCGATTGGAGTATGCGCAAACGTAACACCTCCGAACACTATAACCATTAAAACAAAATTGATTAAATTGAAATTAACACGGTAAACTGTTGTATCCAGTTCAATCACCCTTGCTAAAGTAATATTACTGTAATCACGGACTCTGGCCAAACAACCAAATCAAATTGAAATGCATCGCGTACGTACCAACAAGTTATACTGTTAACAAATTAACTACATTTACGGCGTTGATATCAAATCAATACTTGTATGACGTTTATCATTCCGCCTACAAAATATAGTCCTAAATTATGTATGATCGCAGCCCTGTATCTCCGTATGATCGTGTACGATATTTTAAAGTTTCAGGTTTTTGAAATAAAGTTTATAACATTTACAAGCTTTCGTGGATTTGTGAAGACACAATTCTTCATCGGATTACCGAGGTCATGTAGGGGTCATTAGAGGTCACTGTATGCTCCAGATGTGTCTTTGTCTACAGAATTTGTTTACAACTTGGATGGAGTGATCCTTTGGTTCATCGCAACCCGGAAATTTGCGGTCAAATGTCATCTAGGGGTCGTTTGAAGTCGTCGTTTAAAAAAAACACACCAACATTTGACATTTTTTTAAGAACACAAAATAAGGATTGATCCGGGAAAAGGCGACACTCGATCCACGTATCACTTGTAATTTAAAGTTGTTGGCGTCTTGGATTTTGTTTACCGCCTTTTAGTGCAATTCGTAGAATGCTGTGCGGGAGCAGATACCTCAAAAGGCAAATCTGTCAAACCGTCAGTGCTTTTAGCGCATTCAATTCAGAGAAAGAGAAAATATAACAAGACGCCGGTTGGGAAATCTTTTCAGAATGTAAATTCCGAACATCTTTCAGCTAAGCTCAGGCATTTTCTGGGTCTCTTGGGTTCGGCCCATCAAAATAAGTATGGCGTGCTGGCATACACGTATCTGTCAGAACATGTATTTGTTTAGAAGAACCTTGGCACACGAGCAGCTAAAGCTAAAATACACACCCGAATTGCCCGCTTGGTCCGATCCGGGAAAGGGGGGGGGGGGGGGGGGGGGGAGGGGGGGGGGGGGGGGGGGGGGGGGGGGGGGGGGAAGGGGGGGGGGGGAGGGGTAGTGAGCGCACAAACAAAGATCTGTTTGCCTATAGCGCTGGCGAGTCAAGGCGATCCTTCCTCAGAGAGGAGAGTCGCAAATAACCCTGCCTATACATGCACGGCTATACACCTTGCGCAAGATGAAGCGATTTCTCTTAGCGACACTTCATTCCTGCCCTCAGTAGTATGCGACTCGCTCATCCGCCATCGCAGCCCCCTCCCTCTCGATCCTCGATCCCACCGCGAACAACAAACAAAACACCAAAGATTCTGGCTTCGGGGAGTCGAGGGACCACTTTACAGACAGCCTCATGCAATTTCATGAGTTTCACGGGCCGAGCACTTTCTACGTCCCTATCCCACTTAGGTGTATCAAGTAGTTAGGTCGATAGCGAGGCCCTTGGGGAAAACAACTGGAGCACTCCAGCCGTCGAAAGGAAAAGTAAACGGGACAACAGATGAACGTCAATTTAGAACTTGTATTATTTATAGAAAGAGAGGCGTTTTCTTCGCGCCAACAAAACCGGGAATAGTATCCCACCTGTTTTTACCAACTCCTCTCAAATAATTCTCCCTATTTTTGGATACCGTGGTAGTTAGTTTATAAAGGGAACACGCAGGTGCACGGCATAGCTTACAGGAAGTAAACATCGAACACCTCTTGCTAGTTCTGTATTCTGGTTGGCTGAAACACAGTCACGTGGGGTTAACTAATATAGGCTAGTGCATGAGATTTGCGCCACCGTGAATTTGCGGGAAATAGTTCCCGAATTGGATATTAGACTTAACATTTTTGACTGGTTACAGCGCCCTCGAGATGTTTGCCAGGCTCATCTTAATATGAAAAATGGCGGCGTCTGGATCGGATCACGATTATTTCATATTTTTGACCGAGATGTGTTATAAAACACATGTGGACTGGCATGATTCGGTCACTAGAGCACGTCTACCCGCACCCCCCCCCCCCCCCCCCTCGGGCCTGTGAGTGACCAGAAGGTACCCCTTCTGTGCTCTAGTGACCTCATTGGCAGTCCAAATGCGTATATTATTAGGGACTTTTCGATTTGCACGTTTACTAGTAGACTAGACGTATGCGGTCATTTGTGAAGCAGTGCGCATGCGCATCGACGAACTCGTCGTTCGTAGCAGAATTCTCGAACGCGTTCAACCTTGTTTTGCCGTCGTTGGAAAACTGTGACGACGTAGTGTGCATAGCGCGCGCCAAACATAAGGCATGACGTCACTGAGTGAGCGTAGTCGTAGTCTTAGAAATCGAAAAGGTAAGGTACAACATTTAGCGTGCCGCATACGTCGCAGTCTACTTGTGACCGCATACGTCGCAGTCTACTAGTAAACGTGCAAATCGAAAAGTCCCTTTTATTATCTTTGGTTATCAGTTCACTGAGAGCCTACTTCAAAGCAGATTGGTTTACAGCCATTACATACCCCCTCTCCTGAATATATGCTACAAGTGAAGCACATTTTTCAGTTTTCGTTTTCTACAATTGGTGATATTTAGCTCGAATGGCACAGTCAGCTCGCCTACAGTTATTTTGTATTTACCCTGTCCAAAATGTATAACTATATCTGGTCTCTGGGTAGTTGTAAGGATATCGCGAGGTACTGTCGTGGTGTTTGAGCCACATAGTTAATAATACTATCATGACCGTATAGTTGAATTGTGCTAGTAATAAAAGCATGACATTTGGCACACACAGTCAGGGTATGTCATGAGAAAGATATTTGGCTATAGGGCCATCACAGATTTGTCCTATAGGACAAAGAAATATAGGTAGAATAACATGCAATGGCAGCCATTTGAAAATGTCTTGTTATTCTACCTATATTTTGTTCAAAGAACAAATCCGCGATGGCCCTATAGCGAAATATCTTTAATCGTGAAATGCTTGGATTGTGCGCCAAATTCCATGCTTTAATCATTTGATTGAATTTTTTTATTAACCAATAATAGGGAACGGAAAACGAGTCCGATTTCTACAAGGTCTGTGTTTTCCTATGACACATGTACACCTTTCTTAAGCACAATACATTTTTTTCACGGGAGCAGGTCAAGCAAGTTCAAAGTTCTAAACAACCCTCTATTGACTGTTGCACTGCCCCATCTTCATGATAACAAAAACATGTTCTTTCTTTTTCTCTAAGTGAGAAAGCAGCGCCATGGAGATCGAAAAGACACGTTCTCTTTTCAGTGACTCCGTTTCCGTAATTTCTTCGTCTTTCTGGCGCCGCATGTCTCGATTTATAACTGTCGCATAAAAGCTTTTTGGGGGGCAGGTTGCTAACAATAGTTTTTTTTTCAGAGGCGGATCGAGTCTCCCTGCCGCTGATGACGCATTTTGCATGATTAAAAAAACCACGGGGATCGGAGGTCGCGGGATCAAGGCAGCTCACACCTCCAGGGCACGCATGCGCATAAATAGGCCGGTTGGTAAGAAGCGAAATCGGCCCATTAGAAATGTATAGAGGTCCAACAAGTTGAAATTTTCTCTCAATTTCTCCAGGATTTATCCACTTTGTTTTTAGGCCAAAGACACAGTACTCTTTGCAGGGATGTAGTCGAGTCCATCACAAGTCCCTGTAAGTCCTTGCAAGTCTCTGTAAGTCCCTGCAAGTCCGTCACAAGTCCTTCAGTTCCAATTCAAATCACAAGCTATTCAAATCAGCTTTGACAAAAGCATTCCGTTGTCATTGTTCATCCAGTTGCTTTATGAAGGGACTTGTGACTGGCTTCACGAAAGGACTTGTGAACGGACTGGCTTCACGAAAGGACTTGTGAACGAACTTGCAGGGACTCTGACTCTTTGAGACTGGTCTGAAAAGTTATATTTTGTCAGTACTAAATGCTTCAATAATTTTCCCCATTTGGTTGATTTTAATGGTCAAAATGTTTGTAGCATGAAATGAAATAATAAATACAAGTAAACATTAGTATGGTTGAATGCATGTTGGTCGATTTGTAATGCAATCATAACACAGATCCTTCGAATTATAGTAATTTATTTTATTTGCTTTGCTGTTTAATGGCATAACTGATCAGTATAACAATGTGGCATTCCACATTGCGTACGAAAACAATTCAATAACAATTTAATAAGAAGCCAGTGACACCATAAGTTGTAACTTTTTCCCCGAAGTTTATAAGACCGTTTCACAAGTTCCTCTTGTTTCTGTTTTGCGCCAGTAATCCATCCGTGACATACACATATACATGAAACGGTGAAGATGAGGCTCATAAATAAGAAAACACTGCACTGCAGTTTTAGTGTCCAGATTTGAAGTAATACATTCAAGACTGTGTGTTCCCAAAAGTGCGAGTTTCTGTCCAGGGCCCAATTTCATAGAGCTGCTTAAGCATACAAATTGCTTAAGCACAAAACAATCCTGCTTAGTAAAACCAGCTTACCAGTCACAACTCCATGTGATGTATATATTACAAGTCAAAGGTAAAATGCTCTGAGAGCATAATAAAAGGGCCAACGGGTTTCCAGTTAAAGTAAAATGCTGTGCGAGCATTCCAGCTAAAGTAAAATGCTGTCTCAGCACTGCACTCGCGTCAAAAAGGAAGTGGACAAGAGAATGCCAACGAGTTTTACCTCTTACCCCCCAACAAGCGCAGACCGAGCGAAAGGTCAGCAGGTGTGGGCCACTAGTTCGGTGTGGGCGGGTCGAAACCGTTGCCCTCCCACCTCGCCCCCTCCTCCCATAGCAGCATGGACTCACAATCGGGTAGTCTAAAGCACCGACTCAATGAGCCAATGAGAGAGAGACACACGCATTGGAGGGGAAAGCGCTGCACTCTCTGCGAGAGAGAGAAGGCCGCAACGCAAGAGAGTGGGAAGGCGATCACCGGCTATGTAACGCGGTCGGTGGTCACGTAGCTGAATAACTGGCACGAAATGGACGGCGCGTAAACAATAACTCGTGCTCGCGCGATAGGGCGGATGAGCACGAGCTTATAAATAAGCTTATAATGGGCTTATTAACGGATAATCTCGACACGCACTGTGGGCCCACGGTGAAGTTCACTTCTTACCCGCTCTGTGCGCGCTGTGTATCAAGTAGTAAGTATGCTGCTGTTGGCGCTCACATGTTTCCGTGCGAAAGTTGTTGAGTATTGAAGCAAGGTGACATCGGTTTTTTTGGAATCCGGCACACGTGTCGGATGAATTAGAGAAAGCGTGCGTTCGCTGTGTATTTGCGAGCGTTTGTGAGACAAATGCGCGCAAGGCACAGCTACGTACGGTGGTCTAAAGGGGGAGAAAGAAGGCGGTGCTAAGTAGAATTGTCATTGTCAACTGACGTGATGACCTGTTGCAGTGTATGAAGTACAACCCTATGCAGGCACAGGCGCTCATGCATTAGGTGTAGCTGACAGATGCTGAAAGTACGCCGGCGCAGATGTGCATGCAAAGCGGAGCGAAGGCTGTCAAGTGTCTTGGGCTAGCTGGAGGGTGTAGGTTAGAATTATGGGCGTAGCTAGTATGCGCCAGAGTAGAAGAGCGTGCATAGCGGCACCTAGGACCTCTCAGACAGTGTCGTCAGTGCAGGAGAGCGCGCAGCGTATATCGAACATTGGTGATAGTACTCTTTATAGCAACGCAAAACCAAAATTGAACTCCATCCAAGCCGTAATGGCTATCTTACGATGACCCACCAGCATTAGTGTATGCAAATAAATGCAGTGATTACGGTACGGTGCTAACCAGTTAACATCTACTGCTCGGTGGGAGGGCAACGGTTTCGACCCGCCCACACCGAACTAGTGGCCCACACCTGCTGACCTTTCGCTCGGTCTGCGCTTGTTGGGGGGTAAGAGGTAAAACTCGTTGGCATTCTCTTGTCCACTTCCTTTTTGACGCGAGTGCAGTGCTGAGACAGCATTTTACTTTAGCTGGAATGCTCGCACAGCATTTTACTTTAACTGGAAACCCGTTGGCCCTTTTATTATGCTCTCAGAGCATTTTACCTTTGACTTGTCCACTTTCTTTTATTTAGTAGCTTGTGTTTGAACAGTAAGAAGTTTTTCGCGCGCCGACAGAATGCAGTCACCGTCCGCCGCCATGGCAACAAGCTCACGCAAGCGCGCTTCGAGCGCGTCACGGTTGTCGGCGCGACTGTCGTAAGCGGCAAACTCGGCGTCGACAGCGGCCGACTGCAACTGCCGCAGACGCTCGCGCTGCTCTTTGCGCTTCGGTTGCGCCCGCTTTTGCGGTGGCGGCGCTGCGCTGCTTGGCTGCGCGGATGTGCTGGTGGCGGCGCGCTTGGGCAGATTTTTCACTGCAACGCTCGCGCGCTTCTTTTTGGCTTTCGCCGTACGAGCGCCAGCGACGTGACCGAGCATCGTCATGTCGGCGCCGGGCGACTGTACGATTTGCATGGCAGGCGTTGGGAGCGACGTCTGCTCGACCGTCACGGGCGGCGCCAGCAGCGCTTTTGCGCCCGTTTGCGCCCACCACTGCGCATCCTCTTTGAAGAGGAGCTCGATGATGGTGGCCGGCGACGGCGGCAGCAGCTCTTTGACGCCCGTGTGCGCCCACCACTGCGCATCCTCTTTGAACAGGCGGGCGATACGCCGCTTGTGCGTGCGCAGTCGGCGCAATTTCTCGTATGCCGCGTGGAGGCGCGCGCAATGTACTCGGAGGGTAGACTTGACCCAAGTCGGACTTACCATGGAGTTAAGACTACCAATTTGCTTTCGTCAATCCGGCCGAATAGTTATGTGCTTTGTTGGCCTTAGAAAAAAGGCGCCGTCATCTGGTTGTCGTTCCGCTATCGGCATCAACGCGATGTCATCATGTCAGTGCAGTAAATCCGACTTGACGGATCGGCCAATCAAACCCCCCGCGGTGATATGTAGTTATTCATAAATTATTTGCATACGCATCACATGGTTATGCGCGATGTATGCCAAATAAGTCCGCCAATCGGTACGGACTCGCTAGACCGCTAACGGACTATGGAGGAATGGTAGGCAGTACTGTCACTAGATGCCTTTTTCAAATTAAATAACTGCGTCCATACTTCGTTTATTTAGTTAGAGTATGGTATAGTGAAAACTTAACGGCCGGACAATGTACACGATAGCAAGACTATTAAACCGTTTGTACATTTACACATAATGTACACAATGCACATGTGTATGTACATTGTACATCACAATGTCCACGTATGTCCGTCACACAACTGGGTCAAAGTTCATATTATTACAGATATATGCTAATTTATACAATTCTGCAATTTGATTGGCCTCTACCGTTTTCGGTAGATGAGCCCATAGGTTGTGTACAAACGTGTGGCACATCCGTCAAGTCGGGATTTCTGAACCACACATGAGCATGGGTGGCGCATAAGGGCGCGCTACTGATAAGCGTGGACGTGACGCGAGGCGTACAGTGTGGATGACCATGAGCAATGTTACCACATAATCCCGACTTGGATCAAGTCTACTCGGAGGGCAGCTGGCTGCACTTGCCGGCACACTTCTGTTTGTGAGGCAGTGAGGTGCCCTTGTACTGCGGTGGGCTGTTGTTGCAGAGTGTCAGCTCACTCTCTCGCTTGGTGATGGTGAGCGGCGCCGGCGCATGGAACTTGGGGCGTCGCTTTCGACGCGGAATGCGCGCCATGCGGTCGCGACGCGCGTCCAGCCATATGTGCATAAACTGCGTGTAGAGCAGCTGCACGTGCTGGGCCGGACGCGTGTCGTCGCGTGGCTGCGCGGAGTGACTGCGCCGACGCAGATTGATCTTATGCGCCCTATCGCGCGAGCACGAGTGCGCCCGCGCGCGATGCGCCGCCTGCGGCCCGGTGTTGTCGCCGCAGGGCAACTTGGGCATGTGCGCTTGTATCTCGTGCGCGTCGCTAGTGTACTGCGACTGGCTGCTGTCGACGAGTGGCAGCTCACTCTCCCGCGCCCCGTAGGGTTTGCGACGCAGTCGGCGACGCGGCGACGCCTTGGGCGGCCGTCGCTTGTCGGCCGCACTGCGCGCCATTATTTTTTTTAGTTTTGTGTTTTGTTTTTGTTTTGAAGGTTTTTTTACGTTTTTTTCTCTTACCTCTTACAAGCAATCGTCTATCGCTTGTTGTGCCCGGAAATCGATGCGTAGATTCCGAGCGAAGGAAACCTGCAAAAAAACACAATGTAAGTTTGCCGATGTGCGAACAAACAGCAAACGGTTGTTGAGTATAGATGCAAGTTGACACCTCGGTACACGTTGTTCCCACACAGAACAGAACCACCCGTTACAGTTAGTCGAGCCACTAACCTACCCGACTCTAAATAAACCAATCAGCCTACTTTGCCGTCAGACCTACGGTGTTGCGTCTTGCCACAGACCTACGGGCTACTAGTATGTATATACTATATAGTACTGTACACCATTACATTGTTCTCCGTATACCCATTAGCTCCTACCCTGTGAGGAGATAGCACTAGTCAATAGCAGCTGCTACTTCGTTGTTTCTGTCTTAATTGTCTAAATTGGTCACTTTTGAAGCCAAAATACGTTTTAGCTTCGTTATTTCGGGTGTTTTGTTATTTTTTTTAACCTCCCCCCCCCCTCCTGCGAGTCGGCGTCGTCGTTGTCATCGGCGAACGTCTGCGATTGTGATGATATTGCCCAGCGTCAAGTTGCCGTTGTGCTTCACTACAAAGGGCACACTGTGACTGCTGCAAAAAAGCGAAATAGTTTGACAATTTTCAGCAGGAAATGAAACAAAATTGCGACAGAAGCAAGAAAGTTAGACAGAAACACAGAATTGACCGAAATTGCCGATAATTTGAAGCGATTCAGACAGCGAAAATTATTACCAGAGCTGAAATTTGTGGTTGTGTGCGCAAGCGTTTTGGCGGCATTTGCGCAGCGCACACTTGCAAACAACGCCGCACAATTGCGCAGTACATGCGCACTGACACTAGCAAATGCTAAAACGCCCGAAACTCACAAAAACGCAAGAAATATCACACATTCTTGCCGCGGCGCTGCCACTCCCAGCCGGGCGAACCCGTTGGGTGTGACGCTCCCGCGTCACCCTCACATGTCAGATGGTCAGATTCGTATGACAACCCCCTCTGTCGTCGAACTGAGGAAATTCATTCACATGTCAGTTGCAACCCAGTCTCCTTCTTAAATTGTGTACATATCACAATTGACCAATTGTGTGTATATCACAATTTAAGAAACTGTACATGCGCAGTAATGCTGGCAAAACGGAGGTTGGCCCTCAAAGAGTGAATAAACAAGTGTATGATGTTCTTATTAGTTGCAGTAGTTGTTTAAGTTTGGGATTGGAAAAGGAAAAAGTCGGGTTAGGGTACAAGAAAAAAACAATTCATATTACCGCATTAACAGCAATTCTTATTATTGTTATTATTTGACGCAAGTTTAATTGCATTGTATCTCAAGTTTTGTTTTTCTTTCTGTACCCTAACCCGACTTTTCCCTTATTCTACCCCAAAACAAAGTAATGAACTTAAACCAACTAATTCAAGTAATAAGGACATCATACACTTGTACACTTGTTTATTCACTCTTTCAAGACCAACCTCCGTTTTGCCGGTATTACTGCGCATGTACAGTTTCTTAAATTGTGATATACACACAATTGGTCAATTGTGATATGTACACAATTTAAGAAGAGACTGGGTTGGTCAGATGGTCAGATTCGTATGACAACCCCCTCTGTCGTCGAACTGAGGAAATTAATTTTCACATTTTTTTTTGTCATTGTCAGATGGTCAGATTTGTATGACAACCCCCTCTGAGAAGTCGAAAATCAAAATTCTGTCCCAATAGAACTCATGCCCTTGATCTCCTGATCATTTTCGTTATTGGGTTCTTTTCGATTCCGTGGAGCGATCGCGAGTTATTCCAGTCGGACTGAAGAAGAAGAAAGAAAGAATAAAATTAACGCAAAATCGGTGCACTGGCAAAGTAAGGGTGCCGCGGCGCTGCCACTCCCAGCCGGGCGAACCCGTTGGGCGTGACGCTCCCGCGTCACCCTAGATTTGTGATTGGTATTTAGCTGTTGTTAGCTTAGCATATGCGCCCGGATCACATGGCTCCTAACTTGATTTACCAAGCCAGAGTTTTTGTGCTTAACCAGTTCGCGCCGGATGACGTATATAAACGCAAACATTTCCCCAAATTCAAAACGGATGACGCATAAATACGCCAAGTTCAAGTTCGGAAATGTATGTCAGCAGCGAGCAAGGCCGAAAATGCGTGGGTGTGCTTCGCGGCACTATCAGCCTGAACCCGCTTTGGATCGAGTTTCGTTAAAAATAATCCCGCCCTTCGGCTCGGCAATGTTAAAATAATCCCGGCGCGAACTGGGGCAAAATTTTGTTTAAGCAGTTCTATGAAATTGGCCCCTATTGTTTTCGATCCAATCCTACATTTCACTACAGATTATTTCATCTTTCTTTTCTTATTTCAACAGATTCTGCAATGTGTCAACATTACAGCGAGCAAGATGAGGATGGCAAAGCGTTCAACTCACGGCGAAGGTGGTGATGTAGGAGAAGCGGTAATCTCCCGGAAGAGAAGACGCACGGGACATGATTACACTTCCATCCAGTAGAGTGCATCTTATGCAAGGAGGAGAAACGAATCAGGCAGCCACATGGGCCTTGGACAAAAGAGCAACTCAAAAACTGAATTATGAACATGGTTCAATCATTAGGGACTCTTGTCATTGCCTGGAGTCGGAACATGAACACAACCCCAGACATCAAATACCTGCCCAACGATGATGAGGAGGAAAGTGACATTGGCGATGCATAGACACGGTGATTTGTGGAACTCATGGGTTTGCTTGCGTTTGTTTATGGTGTAAATGGAGGACACATGCCTGGCGACACGAAGGTGAATTGGGGTTACGGTTAGAATCGAGGACGTCCTCGATTGAGATTCGTGTACAAAACTAATGAGAGCCGTGTACAAACAAAGGAAATTATCGAGAGGAACAAAAGAAACTCCTCGATTTACACCATAAACAAACACCATAAACATGTACGTGTTGCTGTTCATCTTTGTTGTGTTTAGTTTGATAAATTTAGCTCTTTATTTGCTTTTTACTACTATTCTCTGAGATCACTCTCTATACTTTTTTTTTCTTTTAGGGAGAGAGGCGGATCAAGTGGACTTCAGTGTATTCTTATTGTCTAATATACTTGGCTAATTATGTTTAGCGATTGTATAGATAACCATGTTTTTCATGGACATATGTGGTGTTTTTGTGAGACGCATTAGACTACGCACTCGGATCAGATCTTGACTCAACATCTGGGTCATTCGAATTTGACCTGAAACTCTTTTGTTTCAAAAGTGAGTCCAATTGATTATTTTTTTGTGGGTAAACATTTTAGCAACCAAAAGTTCGTGTGAAAATTACTGAGAGATTTGTCATTTTGACCCAAAGAAGTGTAAGGTCATTTCTGACCTGGAACCGGGTCGAATCTGACCTGTTATCTGATCATTTTGTTCCATCTATGTTGCAAACAAAATAAAAAAATTCGGGTGTAAAAAAGTACAATCACATTAATCAATTCCTGAAAAAATTAAGACAAACACTATTACTGCGATCGCGAAAAACACACAGATAACATAAGAATAACTGCTCGACGCCGGTTGAAAACAAACGCTGTTTTTCGTGCTTTTCTCGGCATCCATGATTGTAAAACTTCGGACAGGTCAGTTAAACGATATTTACTATAAAATACAACACCCCAAATCCACCCATTCATTAAAATTCAAGCAATTACCAATAGTGTATCCTACCTTTAACTCGCTGGAAATAAGGGATTTAATAATAATATCAAAATGCCAACAAAATATCCACATCTTTTTTCTTTCTTTTTTCAATCACGCCGCAAGCTCTTCCCTGTGGCAAATCCCCTAAGGATAAAATATTATTCGGTTTTATCCCAGGATCCAGTTTTTGTTTATTGTGTCCGGACGGGGCATACATCGAGTTCATTGACACAACTGTGAAAACAAAATTGCCCCATATCTCTGACTAGTTTCAATTTATATGCGCATTCATTACCACCTCGCCTTCTGTGCAAGAAAGAGGAAAACACTTATAGTTCGTGGAAGCGGCATATTACGTAGCGCATCTCTGGTGGGTTGAAGTCATCAATCACGAATACACCTGCAGCTCGTACTGTGAATCCGGTTCATCCGAGATGACACACGGGTCAAACTCATAATTAAGGGGAGACAAATTAGCGTAAGTTTTTAGGTAATAAGGAGACAGTGGCACTTAGGGAGACATTTCAGTGTCTCCCTAAGTGTCTAGCTACCCTAAAAAACAATATTTGGGAGTTATTTTTGTCCAAGAACGACAGATTTTGGTCTAAATAGCATAAATCTCGAAGATCTTAGAGAAAAGGGTTAGGGTAACAAGTTGGGACTGTTTTAAGTTTGTGTACATCTCTATGTGATTGTCTCCCCAAGTTTGGAGGTATCATAATTACTTACATTATACATATCCATGAGCAAAGCAGACTTCAACCCCCCCCCCCCCGCTGTGATATTGTTTTTATAAAATTCAATTTTGTCGAGATTTGATGGACCATCATTCATACGAGTTGTATTCAAGTCCCTGCAAGCCCCTTCAAAGTTCTAGTTATGCCCCCTTTCCCACATACACGATGTTTGATGTACCGTAGCAATTCGCACTCAAAAGTTCAAGGTCAATCGAATTCTACGTCTTGTCAAGACGCTATCAAGACGCCGTCAAGATGTGGTACGGCAGTAGTGCGATAGTGCCACGACAGTGTTACGAATTATTACGATAGAGTTACGACGTCGTCAAGATTCGTCACGGTGTACTATACGAAATGCCAAGGTTTACTGCGACGTCACTAAGGCGTCAGTACGATTTCGCAAGACGCCAGTACGACGTCAGTACGATTTAACAAGACGCATGTACGATTTAATTAATCACATGACGAAAAAGGCGCAATGGGTGAATATTTGGGTACTGTCGTTGTCATAATTCTTCGATGGATCCATGGAAGAAGGTTTACGAGCCCCACAGGTGGGAGCCACTGACCTCTACATTGTCCATATTCTGCTGTGCTAACGCTTGAAGTCGGCGCGAACTGGAAGTGCAACATTTCTGTGAGCCAATGAAATGTCCAGGTGTAGAGGTCAGTGGATTTACTCTATACATTTTTTATTTATAAACATTACGTCATACGTACCGTACCCACTGAACCTTACACCTGGACATTTTATTGGCTCACAGAGTGATGTCGTGGGTCCGCCATGTTGCACTTCCAGTTCGCGCCGACTTGAAGCGTGAATGAGCAATGATCCGTCCATGTGTAGAGATCAGTGGTGGGAGCCCCCTTTGGCGCGTTTTTTCTCAAGTTCGGCATGGCAGCGTGTTTGTTATAAGCTTTCCTACGATGGAAACAAACAAACAATACGACCAACAAGAGTCACGTGATACAAAATACGTCCTTGGTGGCGTCTTTGTGGCGTCTTGTTCAAGTCGTGCTAGGTCGCAGCACCATCGTAGTGGCATCGTATCAGCAACATAGCGATGTCTCGGCTGGAGTGTGGCATCTACGAATGAGTACGAATGAGTACGAAGGAACATTTAAGACGCCGTCACGACAACGTCACGACAACGTTACGACTCTCATACGATGCTGCTGCGGTGGACCATGATTTGTTCGAACTCTACAGTAGAGCATGGAGAGTAGAGCAAGATTTAACAAAATCTTCTTCAGAGGAAAATATCCGTGTACATGAACACAAACACCCATTCGGGGTACACAGGCATGACGTTATTGTATAGGGTTGTAGAGTTTAATGACCCGAGTTAATGACTTCGACTCGATTCGGAATCGAGTAACAATTTTTGGCGACTCCACTTGACTCGAGTCCCGATGGGTAAATGACTCGATACGAGTCACTGCAGGCAAATTACTCAACTCGACTCGAGTCCCTCATTAGAATGACTCGACTCAACTCGAGTGACGGCTGATAAGACTCGAGTCCCCAAAATATAAACAAAACTTTGCGAACAATATTTGCAATGATTAAAAACACGCCAGTGTCAGTTTATGTCACGTCACGTTTATGCAGGGGGATGTAGTCGAGTCCATCACAAGTCCCTGCAAGTCCCTGCAAGTCCATCACAAGTCCTTCAGTTCCAATTAAAAACACAAGCTATTCAAATCAGCTTTGACAAAGGCATTCCTTTGTCATTGTTCATCCAGTTACTTGTGACTGGCTTTATGAAGGGACTTGTAACTGGCTTCACGAAAGGACTTGTGAAAGGACTTGCAGGGACTCGACTACACCCTGCGTTTATAATAATAATAATAATAATAAGATTTGTAATGCGCACATATCCACCCTGCTGGGTGTTCAAGGCGCAGAGACCCTAAAAAACAAACAAAGTAATATTTAACTTGAAAGAAACAATAACAAATGAGAGGAACAAATAAATTAGTTCTTGAAAACCTGAGACATGAGATAAGTTTTGAGAAGTGATTTGAATTTTGTTGTACACAGACAAGATCTAAGATTAAGCGGTAAAGAGTTCCAGATGTGTGGTGCAGCTGCAGAAAAACGTATGTCGCCCCACGAGTGTCGTGACTTGGATTCCTTGAGGAGAAGCATGTTGCTGGATCGTAGGTTCCTTGATGGAGTGTAAACTTGAAGAAGTTCTGAGATGTAATGGGGAGCCTTGCCATTGAGTGCTTTGTGGACAATTAGCATAAGCTTGAAAATTATTCGTTGAGAGACAGGGAGCCAATGAAGTTGTTCCAAGATGGGGGTGATGGAACAGGATTTTTTAGAGAGTGTAACGATGCGGGCTGCGGTGTTTTGGAGGCGTTGGAGACGAGCAATCTGGTTATGCGGAAGACCATAGAAAAGGGCATTGCCGTTGTCAAGGCGAGAAGTGACAAATGCATGAATTACTTTTTCTGTAGCGCTCTTGTCCAAAAACTTGCGTATTTTACCGATGTTCCTGATGTGAAATGTTGAGAGACGAATGACGTTGTTGATGTGTGGTTAAAGTGTCATTGACGAATCAAAAATAACACCCAAGTTCCGAGCCTGCAACGAGGGAGCTATCTGAGCATCACCGATGGAAATGTATGGCACTAAAACTTTTGATAATTGTTGACGTGATCCAAATAAAAGGAACTCTGTCTTGTCGTCATTTAACTTCAGGAAGTTCTGTTGCGTCCAGTGGCAAATCTCTTGGATACATTTCTCAAGTCTTTCAATGGAGGCATTGGCATGTTCTCGAGAAGATTTAAACGTGATGTATAGCTGAGTGTCGTCCGCATAGACATGGTAATTCAGGTTAAATTTTAAAATGATGTCACGAATTGGCAAAGTGCACAGCGTAAACCACTGTGGGCCCAGTACTGACCCCTGTGGCACAGAGTAGTTCAAGACAACCGGGTCTGATATTGCAGTGCCGATACACACGTGCTGAGTTCGATTGGAGAGATAAGAATTGCACCATGCTAGGGCTGTGTCCTGTATGCCGAGGTAATTCTGAAGCCGGGAGAGGAGGATGTTGTGGTCAACAGTGTCAAAAGCGGCACTCAAGTCTAATAGGACTAGTGCTGTAAGGTTTCCATTGTCCATGGCTGAAAGAATATCGTTGTTCACACGGACTAGTGCAACTTCCGTCCCATGGAAAGGCTTGTATGCCGACTGGAACGTGTCGGACAGGTTGAAAGCATCAATATGATCGCGAATGCGTGATGAAACTACTCGTTCAATGACTTTTCCGAGATACTTTAAGTTCGCAACTGGTCTGTAGTTTTTGAATACCTCCTTGTCCAGGTTGGGTTTCTTGATGAGCGGCCTGATGCAGGAAATCTTGAGGCTACATGGGCGGATACAGGGGGGGGGGTCCAAGGGGTCCGGACCCCCCTTTTTTTCTTGAGTGAAAAAAAAAAAAAAAAACGAAAAAAACCTAACAAGCAACGTACATACATGTACACCCATACATACGTGTATTATTCTCAAACCACACACACAAAATAACAACCATATAGACTATGATTTGACTTTTTTGGCTTAGTTTTTCGAGCCGCTAGTTTGTTTATTCCTTCTTATTGCATTTTAGGCAATTAGCCTACATATTTTAATTTTTTTAACGCTTTCATAAGCTTGAACGGGGCAGGCTTGCCCCAAATGCCATGCTTGGCTCACCACTGGGCCCATTTACTTGGCAGACTTGCCAATAAAAACACTGGAATTTAACCGTTTGAAGTGACGGTTGAGTAGCCCCAGCAGAACGAGTGCAATAGGCGCTAACCACAGTGTTTATATATTTGTCACGTGACCTAAATTTAAGCTAAATTTATGTAAATTACTAAACACTAAATTGGAACAAACACGCCGCTTTTTCCACCGTTTGTAGAGACGGTCGGAATAAACCCCGCTAGCACAAGCGGGCGTTTGGCGTGTAGTTTTTTTAAAGATTAAACACAACTTGTAACATTTTATTTTAACATACAACTTTAAATTAAACTTACTTAATAACTATTAGGGCTTGTAATTTGTTTATTATTTTAAATGGAGTCACTGCCGGTCGCTCCCAGCCAAATCCTGCCTATGTTAAGTATGCCTAAGGTTTATGACCAATTAACCGTTACCTCATTTTACACGTAGTGTGAGTCAGTGTGCGCTGTTTTTAAATCCAAACTTCCAATACCGGTATCCATAATATACTCCTCTGGTCAAAATTTATTTCAAGTTATCATTCCAGCTAAAAATGGTAAATATTAGATTTTTAAAAAAAATGGTATAAAAATCAGGCTTCATATTGCCACAACATTAACAAAAAATAGGTAGAAATTGGCCTCAGATTGCGCCAGAGAGCACCTAATAAACCAAACAATTTCAGGGCCCTTAAGCGGGCCCTGAACCCCGGCCGCAGGGACTTCGCGCTACGCGCTCGTGATGTGCGCTTCGCGTACATGCTTCCCAGTTACATGTACTCAAATTGTTACACACCCACATTTTTTTTTTACACACCCAATTCACAAAATCCTGCCTAAGACCTTGGATGGACCCCCCCTTTAAAAAAATCCTGGATCCGCCCATGGGCTATCGGGGAAGTGACCGGAGCTGAGAGATTTGTTTACAAGTGCAGTGATGTACGGAACAAATGTATCAATGTTCTGCTTTATCATGGATGTTGATACTGGGTCCAGTTCACAGGATTCTGTAGGAGATTTCATGATAATTCTTTGAATCTCAGCAGCAGTGGTAGGCTCAAACACATAGAGTCTACAGTCTTGGTGAAGATGTGGCGATGTCTGGCGCATGTCACAAGGGGCCGATGAGAATGATGAGCGGATGTCTGAAATCTTGGTGACAAAGAACTTGGAGAATTCATTTGCCAGATCCTGATCATTGTAGTTGGATGGAAGGACAGGGGTTCTGGGTTTCAGCAACAGTTTATCAATTATCTTGAAGAGCTTCTTTTGATCTCCTGAGGATTCATGAACTTGGGATGAGAAGTGGGTAAGCGATTAATTATGTACATAAGTATGGTATACATATACAGCCATATACAGTCTGTTTTCCTTTATCCATGATACAACAAACAAACACCATGTCATGAACTTAATCTCACGTGTTTATTTATTGTGTAGTAGGCCTATTCAATATTTGTAAATCGAACTGCCTCGAGCTAAACACATGACTCAACTCGACTGCACACTGTAACTCGACTTGACTCGACTACACACTGCAACTCGACTACACACTGCAACTCGACTTGACTCGACTACACACTGTAACTCAACTCGACTCGAATCGAGCTCATTGGCCTAATGACCCGACTCGACTCGAGTCACTCGACTCGGATCGAGTCACAAAATCCAGTAACTCGTTTTGACTCAGGGTTGGGAAGAGAAACACAAAGGAGGGATAACAAGCGGGAAGTGGAAAACCAACTATTATTATATTTATTTAAATAGGTAGTGTATTGACTTGAGACTGAAGGACTTGTGATGGATTTGCACTTTGCAGAGTCTAGCAGGGACTCTGAAACATAACACACTGTTATTGTAGGTGGTGGAACGGATGAAATGGCAACACAAAATCGTCAGAAAATCGAATAAAGGTTTGGAAAAAAATACATTGAAAAATGTTTTGTTTTCTTCAGGAAACCATGCAGCCACAAATTCTTACACAGTCATCAGATCGTCTAGAATGAAACACAAACACTGTGAAAGTTCATTGAGGCCAAGTGAAAAATCAAGTTCCTTGGAGTGGTTACATTATCGATCCGTGCAGGCATCGTGGCACGGGTGTGCAGCTTTCATTTTGGCGAAACCTGTCAAATATTTGATCAAGAATATTCAGGGATACAATTACGATGCATGAACTAAATCCCCAAACGAACTGGAAAGTCGCATGCATGCAGCGCCTTGGTAACGATCCCCAACGACATTTTCGTCGGTATTGGGAAGTCTACCCGACTATAGGCTGACGCCAAAGCTATAACGCTACATTGTCAAACTCAATGATAATGCGTCCCAACTTCCTTCATCCCCCAGCCGTCACAATGTTCTGAATCGAGATGCAATCAGCCCCATGTAAACACTATGTGTCTCTGGGAAGGTCAAAAAACGCGCCGAGATTTCCCCCGGGGGTTTAAAATAGACCGGTTTCTCGTCACCAAGCCCATCGTCAGTCACACGCCCGGTCAGACAACCCAGGCATGCACGAGATCTAGCCCCCCGTACTGCGCGTCCTGGCTGTGTAGCTAGAGAGCCAGCCGCCAAGAGTTGAAATTTCAAACCGCGACGTGGCAAGTCAAGTGGTTCATGGGATTAGGGTCATTAACGCGCTTCGTGGCGCATGCAGAAGGCTGCGACTGAGTTTCTACCCTCCCACTTTCCCCTCCGGTCCTCCTGGCAAAAGGATCGTCCTCCTCTTCCGATTCAAGGCTCCTTCGCTCGTCAATGTCTTATTGAGTTATGCAAGGTACGAGGCCGTGCTCCTCAAGGAGTACACGAGAAGCAGATACCGGACCCGGGTACATTAGCGGTAGCGATGGCGATTGTTTGGTTTACACATACCCACCACACGCCCAGACACACATTGCCGATAGCGATTAAAAGATGGATTCTTGCCTTGTTTTTGCCGCGAGCCGCAAAACAACCGCCGTTGACCCTTTTTTTTTTAAACCGGTGTTGGTTAGGTGGACGACATCTCTTGTGGATCTGATGGGGGTCTGCTTCGGAAGATACCCAGGCCAACGTAGGCAGTATAAACTATAAACCACTGTGTTGAATAAACTCCATGGTGTATCGGTGTAATATTACCGTGATTAGTAATTTGAAGACAATAATTCCGTACACGAATGTAATAAAAGAAAGAAGCCGAATATGGTCGCAAGAGTTTGTATTGTTCTAACGCCTTACCGTTCAATTCATCTTTACATAGGTTAATAATTCTAGGTTAACAAGGCTGCATTTTGTCAGGAAGGGGTGCTAAAACCAAATGTCGGAAGTTGTTACTTATGTTCTGAAACAGTGTTGTACATTTTAGCAGCCCAATGCGCCTAAACTATAACATTAATACGGGCTCACAAAGGAAACAACAAAAGCAGCAGAAACAATTCATCGGGACAATAATGGAGGTGGCCGACCCGGGAGATAGGCATTGCCAGCAGGCTAAATCCTCCTACATTAATTTTGGAATACGCCAGTTCGGTATTACAACTGCGCATGTCTACAATGACATATGTCATGGGTCATTCGGGGTAACTTACGCGCGCGTATGGAAGCGCGCCAGGAGGTTGCACGACGCGCAACTAGGGGCCAATTCCACAGAGCTGCTAAGCACGAAAATTTGCTTAGCATAAAAATATGTACTTGGTAAAAACAAGGTTACAGACAAAATGTTCACATTATCTTTATTGTTTTTGATTGATAATCAGCTGTTATTTTGCTTAGCATGAAAAACACGTTGAATTTTGGGTGATAACTTGTTTTTAATGAGCAAGACTTTTTTTGTGCTAAGCACATTTTTGTGCTTAGCAGCTCCGTGAAATTGGCCCCAGATGTGCGTTCCCGTAACATAGCGTGACATGACGTCGGCGATTATATCCCGAATAACCTTTGACCTGTTGCTGTTGTGTTCACTCATACTTTGTTGTAGCTGCAGGACACGAACGACTCTTGACTCTTGGCATTCACTATTACTAAATTTGTTCAAGTCATTTTTTGTAATGCTACAAAATGTCTTTAAAAAGTAAACGATCAGAAATGGTGCAACCAGGATATCGTCATAAATAACGCACGTGGTGTTTTAATAGGAATGTAACTATTGCGCTTCCTTCTGGCATAATGCCTAATTCAGTTGGCGCTGTGTTATTGATTGATTGGCAGTTCAACACGGGACAGCTCGCCTGCATTGATCTGTACTGCCGCTTGTTGCCGTACAGCTAAGCCGAGGAAGTAACCCACACTGCATGCACCTGTAAATCCTATAGCCTACACCATTTGCAAACACTACTGAATTATTATGAAATACCTTACTTGACTGTATAAGTAAACAGTCTCAAATTTCCTTGGAAAATCACGGCACCTGATTTGCTGTTGTTGTTGTTGTTGTTGTTAGTGTTTTTTGGTTTTTTTAAGAAAAGTGGAATTAGTTCAATTTCCAACGACTGCTGGCCGGCAATCCGTGGAAAAACCTGATTTTTTTCTTCTTCAAACACGGCCCCCAATTTATTAAATTTAGTTAGTCCACATTTTATTTTCAACACATCCGTGAACGGGTGCTAGCCAATTAGTCTGGTTTCCCACTCGGATAATTCCCTGACGTCTATAAATTGCTCTGTTTCGTCTAAAGAAAGTCAAGATACCAGACTAACAAAAAAAAACCGGGAATATTTTCTTGGGTTTTCCAGCATCTATGAACACTAAACTTTACACGTCACAATAAAATACGAATCCCCTAACGCCTCCATTTTCGAAAATTACAGAAAAGCAAACGATGTATAATATATGCTACCTTTAAAGGTAGGGTACACCATTTGCGGATATCGATTTTTGTTTTACTACCGAATTATTAAGAAATATCTTACTTATTTGAAAGTAAATAATGATTGTAAGCATCCAGCAAAATGATTGCGTTAGATATTCTGTAATTGTTCCAAAAAATCTTATTTTATACACAAAACATTTACGATCGCCGGACGGCGATCGCGACAAAAAAACAACATAAAAGAACAACTGCCTGCCGCTGGTTGAAAACGAGGGCCGTTTTTCTTGCTTTTCTCAGCATCCATGATTATAAAACTTCGGACAATTCAGTTAAACGATAAGTGGAAACAGCTTCAACTGCTTGCGTAACAGTAATACACATGCAGTACAGTAATATACAAGGTATACCAATCGAGCCGTAGAGAAAATAGGCGCAGGCAGGAGCGAAAATGGCCCAGGAAGGAGCGAAAATGGCGCAGACTGGAGCAAGCCCCAAATCCCACGCGGTAATCTCTCTGACAGGCTCTTTGACGTTTGTTTGTTTGCTCATCTGCTTGGCTGTAACCCACCCTCGAAATCCCCTCGGTGCGTCCTCATCATAGCTCATACGGTCAAACCATCTCAATCTATAACCGTCACCAGAATCACTGAAACCACACAGGTGTCATTCCTGTTTTGCCTTTAAATTGAAAGGCGATGGAGTTTAGCGACCTTCTATACTCGAGTAAACAGGTTTATGGTTTCAGCATATTATGCTAATGACATGTGCAGTACCTTTTTTGGTATTTTCCAATTTTACTTTTTTATAATTTACAGTAATTGACACTTTAGTAATAAGATTTGTCCGGGTTCGCCAATATGGCGGCGCCAATATGTCGTGGGTAGTGTAATACAGGTACATTATCCATAATTCACAAGCTATATAGGTCATTGGATAAATAACTGTATTATTCATTACTCTTAGACTATTGTTGACTCATACCAGCTCTTCAGTTTTTTCTTCTCCTTCCTATATTTAGATCCAGCTTTTGAATAAAATAAACTCTTTTGGCGCGCTGCATGGACGAGCGTTAATCAAATCTGAATGGGGGACGAGTGTATCGTGTTTCGCGGTCGGGACCCGAGATAAGAGGTTTAGAGCAATATTTGAATCGGCATAAAGAAGCTCGTGTAGTCTTCTCTTGCTTGCGACGAGGCGAATAGTTCAAAGAACTCGTAGAGAATGATACCACACGGAGGGTTAACAACCTCGACACAAAATAACTGCACTGGGGCCAATTTGCTTACCACAAACAAGTCTTGCTCAGTAGAAACAGGTTACCAGCCAAAAATCCATGTGCTTTCCAGGCTAAGCCAAAAAACAGCTGATTAAGGCCCGGTCACACTTACACGACGCACGGCTCGCGCATTGAAAAATTAGCAATTTTGGCCAGTGCGTTGTCGTTCGTTAGCATTCGTTACTCGTTCGTCGAGCGCGCTGGACCAACGCTATGCATTCTTTGTAATTCGCTGTGTGCGTCGGGATTTTTGTGCATGCACAAAAATGTGCGCGGAGCTGGACGCATGAATGTACACGCCAGAAGAACGCCAGACACACGCGGAGCACACACACTGTGCATTCGTTCGATTTTGTAACATGTTTGCTCTGTATACGTTCTGTATGAAACTTGTATACGCGCAGGGCGCTAGCAACACGTTGTGCATTCGTTGTCAACTCGCTAGCATCTCCCAAATCCTGACAACAGTTGGGCGCACAACGATGCACTAATCTGATTTTTTGATCAGATCAGATCAGAATATTAAATTAGGATCAGTGCGTCGTTGTGCGCCCAACTTTTGTCAGGATTTGGGAGAAGCTAGCGGTGTAGCTAGCGCGCTGTGCGTATATGGGGAGCATACATAGCGTATACAGAGCGCACATGTTAAAACATCGAACGAATGCACAGCGTATGCTCCGCGTGTGTCTGGCGTTAGTCCAGCGCGCTCTGCGCGTGTCTGGCGTCCTTCCAGCGTGTACATTCATGCGTCCAGCTCCGCGCACATTTTTGTGCATGCACAAAAATCCCGACGCACAGAGCAAATGACAACTAATGCATAGCGTTGGTCCAGCGCGCCCGATGAACGAGTAACGAATGCTGACGCACACCCAGCGAACGACAACGCACTGGCCAAAATTGCTAATTTTTCAGTGCGCGGGTCGTGCGTCGTGTATGTGTGACCGGGCCTTTACCAGTCGCAATTTTGTTTTGTAAACCTGTTTTGTCCAAGGAAGAATTTTCATGCTAAGTACATTTTTGTGCTTACACGTTTGAGGAAATTGGGCCCATACCAGGTCACATTATTACATTGGAATACGTCATCAATTAGTAATACGGCATCGAATTAACTTTGTTGGGATAGCGGATCGATCCTCGGTGAGACATTGAGTAACTAAGCACATATTACTGTTGAAAAAAAAAACCACTGCTATTTGAAAATGCGGATCCGCTGAATGTCATCCTGATGGAGTGGCGAAAAGTGTTCTAAGTTTTGCGTTTCGTTGACGCGATTTCGTTGACGCGCGTCGTTTTCTTTTACAAAACTGCTTGACTCCAGTTGCAAAGGGATGACTGCCTGTGAGTGTAAGAATATAGCGACGGGGAGACAGGGCGGACGGGCCACAACAAAGACTGGGCCCGGTCAGATGCTCTTTGCTTGCGTACACCGAGGAGTAAGGTTTCCGACCAAACATCTCCTTACAAGGAATTACTGCTGTCATCTGGCAGTGGACACTTTTTAGTCGACGCGGTAAACAGCAGAATTCGCCGTCCCGTGGGATTTCAACCTCGCCAGAAAAAAAATACACAGTACACAGGTCAAGTTGAGAGGACTAGAACCACGTTTGGGAATTCGCTGTCCACGTCTTCCGCAACTTGACGGCATGGGTTGCTTTAGTGGCGAGTGAGCAACATTCGGTATTGCGGTCCCGAGGGTACCTATAATGGAAGATTGAGGCCGTGTCCGAATCTCCTCTATGGCCATAGCCTAGTTGTTCGCCCATTACAACTATACACGTGAGCAGGCTGACAATAATACGAAGTCTTATGCTCTGGAAGCCTTAGTTAAAAAGGAGGAGTCTGGCTCCCTGACCAGACGACCCTGAGGTCTCATACTGATTGCACACTATAGTACATACACTCCCATAGACCCTATAATGATAGGCCTAAATACCCCAAACACTTCTGAATTTCAGGCAAAACACTTTCGCTCCAAGCTGTTGAGACACACATCGCAGCTTCTACGAACACAAAACTTTAAACAGGTCAGCGTCACAATATTTACTATCCATTTTTTGAAAATTACACCAAAAGCAAAGTAATGGTGCATGTATACTACCTTTAAAGAACTAGAAGTCGAGGAGCCTGGCGAAAAGGGAAGGGTTAGCACTAGCAGTGTTTGTGGACTTGCTGGAGTCGGAGTCGCAGTGTAATTGCCACCACGAAGTCGATCGACCGAAAATACACACACACAGCTGTCTGCCTTGTCACTTGCGATTGGCATAAAGTCTAACCCCACAAAACGTAAATTGATTCAGTCATTTCGAATTACGATCGTGACTCCTTGCCATAACATTGTCGGCAGGACGTCTGCAAGAATAAAGTGTTTCGTTTCGCCAAACTCAGCAAGGGAGATACAGGTATAACATCAATGAAAGAACACCACTAGTGAGTTTCCATTTCTTGAACCATCTACAATGTAGTCTTAAAGGGTACTTGAAATTCAAAACTTTAATATGGCGAAATATACGTTTTAATAATGCTGAATACCTAACAACTGCAAAAACTTCATATTTATTTATGTTAGTTCATTAATCGTGACCCTAAAATAAAAAGCAATATGCGCCGTGACCCGCCCATAAAAGATGACGTCACGGTAAGAATAGAGCGTGTCTGTACCAGGCTAAGCCTAGCCTTAAATACAAGTATCCGCAACGTGGGATCATCGTTTGCCACAACACTAAACGTGAAGATAGCCGTATACATACGTGTACATAGCCGTACATGTTTGGTGTTATGACAAACGATGATCCCACGTTGCGGATACAGTGCAGCCTTGTATTCAAGGCTAGGCTTAGCCTGGTATATCCACGCTATATTCTTACCGTGACGTCATCTTTTGTGGGCGGGGCACGGCGCATATCGCTTTTCATTTTAGGGTCACGATTAATGAGCAAACCTAAACAAATAAGAAGTTTTTGCAGTTGTTAAGTATTCAGCGTTATTAAAGCGTATATTTCGCCATATTAAAGTTTTTAATTTCAGTTACCCTTTAACCAGTTCGCGCCGAAGGACGTATACACACGCAAAGTTGTCCCCAGATTTAAAACCGATGACGCATAAACACGTCACGAGCAAGGCCGGAAATGTCTGTCAGCAGCGAGCAAGGTCGGCAATGCGTGGATGTGCTTCCCGGTACCATCGGCTTGAACCCGCCTCGCATCGAGTTTCGTTAAAAATTAATCCCGCGCCTTGGCTCGGTGTTGTGAAAATAATCCCAGCGCGAACTGGTTAAAGGAAATATACAACATTTGCAAACATCCAAAAACAACACGACCAAATTTTCCCTAAATACTTTACTGGGCTGTTACGAATTAACATCGTCTAAAGCATCCTGTAAAACCCAGACACTAAGAACACGATTGGTTTCTTTACTTTTGTTTAGCACCTACGAACCCACGACGTGAAACAAGTATGCCTCATAAATCCGAAATTTCGAACTTAGGCGTTGGACTTACGATACGATACGGCCCCAACATACTAACCCCTCAAAATCCATCCATTTCTGAAAATTACCCCAAAAGCAAATGTAAAAAAGAAAAGACAAAAAAGAAAAGACCACAAAAAAAGAAGCTTGTTCACATTGTTTGGAGCTTTAAAGATTTCGATGAACACTTAGAAATTATTAAAACCCCATACGCTTAGTGCACATGTTTTATTCCTGCATTATTTTGTGGTCGAAGTGTCACTTTTTCCAAACCAGTTAAATATGGAGTTAAATATAAAAAACCACCACCCCCCGGCATATGTTTTTTACATTGTCGAGCACATTTCTCTCACAATTTAGTCCCCCTCTTCCCATTTTTTTGAACGCCTAAACCTGAATCCTAATAGACTCGTACGCAGATGGAATTTCATCTTTCGGCGAGTTGTCAAAGGGAATTACCGCTCCGCTCCGCTTCCTTCCAATTACAGCGAATGTGGCAGGCAACATCATGACGCGTTTTATTCGCAACACGAACCCCGGCCCTGTTAATTATATCCCGGGGATAAGAATAAGCTAGTCGTGACTTACTCTTGGCAAATTCAGACTTTGTTCTACCCCCCCCCCCCACCCCCCCCCCTCCTTTCCTCCTCCCTCTCCCCCTTACCTCGGGACACGTAGACCCAAAACAACACTTTGGTTAAATAAGAACAATTATATCCAGTCTAAAATTATATTATTTCTCGACTTCTCTCTAATTTTGTCTAATGTATACCTGTGAAATACGGTACCCTCTGGAGACATGAACACAATGTGTACAATGGAGACAAAACGTCTCCGGAGGGTAAATTTCTATAGATGAATAGGTCTCCACTGGGAATTTCACGAATTAGATTTTTGGATTTTACTTAAATTACTCAAAAACTAGGATTAGGATGTGGGTTAGGGTTAGTGTTTGGGTTAGGGTATAATATAGGGTATATTGGGTCGAAATTTCAACCCAGGAAAAAAATTATGGTTAAAATGGGAGCATTTTGAAAAACGTGCTCGACTTTCTAACCATTTTGTACACGAGAACAAAGCCATGTCTCCACAGTGATACAAAAATGCGAATGTATGATGTATTTACTACTGCACACCAAGCTTCCGAAATTTGTATCCCCGTAGAGACATCTCTTTGTTCTCGCGTACACAACTATCTTAACATCGACGGCTATTTTCAAAGTGGTATTATTTAACCTTGATTTAAGTGCCTGGGCTATAACCCTTACCCATTCTTCCCTATAGAGCTCAAAGATCAATTGGCGACCGATTTCGACAGTAAAGATATAGCTAGTTTTTGAGTAAAACTAGAAAATTATAATTCGTGAAACCCTGTGCAGACCTATTCATCTACAGATATTCTCCAGTGGAGACCTTTTCACTCCCATTGTCCCCATTGTGCACAGATCTTCATACGGTACCGAATTTCTGAACACACATTAATACATGCACGTTTGTTTATAGTGTGAATCGAGTATTTATTTTGTTCCTCTCGATGATTTCCTTTATTTGCACTTTGTACTTTTTCCGACGGCTCTCAATGGTTTTGTACACGAATCTCAATCGAGGACGTCCTCGATTACACACCTAACCCTAATTCACCGACGTGGCGTCGTGGTGTCCTCCATTTACAACATAAACAAAACCACACAAATATACACACTTGGCGTCATTGGTTGTGGGGTACCTGAATTGTTCTACTTTACTTCCCTTCTGGTGTGATCTCCTTCAGTTTGTCCCCTTAGAAATCTCGAAATACATAGCGTTAGCCTGTGGGGCACTTCCATTTCTAAACACAGGACTTGCGGGATACCATTGTCCCATTGTTGCCCATTGTTCCCAGTACCTTGTAAGTCTCAATTCGTAAACGCACGTCTACACACATACCCACCCCACCCCCCACCCCCCGGCCTTTTTGTATCCTCAGCCAAGAAATACCCTAGAGCAAAACAATCCATTACAAACACACACATAATTCAGATTACAAAAAGAAAGAAAACAAAAGTCTATTTTGACCCTATTGTTGATACTGTTGTATCTGCGTCTATGATTCAAAATTAAAGAAAGGATCTCGTAAATTGTTGGGTTGTTTCCCCCCCAAAGAGCTTCGATCGTATATACAGTAACCTTCTGAGTCAGTTATTTCTTCAAAATTACGTTACCTCAAAATCAAAGCTTGGTATTTCCCATGTGAATTATAGTTCAACCTTGATGAATTATTTAAGGCAGTGGTAGAGTCTACACCGCGATCACGATTTAATCACTACAATTATCCACTGTCGATATAAAGTCGTGACATCCGCCACCTTATTAAGCCTATACGTTACACTATTAGTGGTTTTCTAGCTGCGCCTTTACGAGCGTGGTTTTACTAATCAAAGTTTTATCCTGCAACATTCAACAATTTGATATACTGACGTATCTTTGGACACAAATAGACCCGAGACCTAATGACGTATATATAACTTTGTTTTACGTGATATTCTTAGGGAGTAAAGTTGGGACGCTATACGAAGAGAGCGTGACGTCATTAGGTCTTGGGTCAATAACAGAATGTTGCATAACGAATCCCGCGCGATCCACACAACTTATAGAGGGGGCTGCACACTTAATACTTGAATGAATAAGATATGCCAAAGTGTATATGCTGGAAACGCTGATGCAGCTTCCCAGATTCATGTGAAGGAAACGCACGGCATTCTGGGCAGGGTACCATGGCCTTTAGAATTGCGCGCAGGGCAGCTGAGCCGCAGAATCAGTGACCTCCTGGGCCCAATTTCATAGAGCTGTTAAGCACAAAAATTTGCTTAGCATGAACATTCTTCCTTGTCAAAAACAGGGTTACAAACCAAATTTTTAGGTAACATATATTGTTTCTGATATTCACTTGGTTTTTGCTTAGCATGAAATGCACATGGCGTTTTGGCTGGCAACCCGTTATTTTTCAGCAAGACTTGTTGGTGCTAAGCTTAACAGCTCTATCAAATTGGCCTAGTTCACAGTTCACACAAAATCTCTCCAATCAGAGCTCAAAGCGCATCAGCGTTTCCCAGCGCCCAAAAGTCCGAAGATGCATCTCAGAGATACTTGTTTTTTGGGGGGAATGTGTATCAGTAGTTGGTTCAAAATTGAAATATACAGCATTCCCGGAACGGATATACAGCATTCACATAACTAAAACTAAATAGTTGTCAAGCACCATTCAGTATAGTTATAAATTATATAAACTCCGTGCATGCGTCAACAAAAGATGGCGTGTTATCCGACCTATAGAAACGATGTCCCATGCATGGGAGGGTTAAGACCGGTTTATACTTCACGCGAATGTCACTGCGAAGCGAAGTCGTTAAGGTAACAGAGAACGTCACAATGATTATTATTGACGTCATGAAATTCGCTTTGCAACTTGCTTTCGCGTGAAGTAGTAACCGGCCTTAGGCCGCCCCGAATCCCTTGTCTATACGGTCTTCGTTCATTCTAACTTTACGCGTGACGTGGGCAGGCGGGCAATAGACAAAAATATGCATGGAAGCCTATTTCGGACACGGCCTCACAATTTCACTGGTTTTACACCCGCCGTTCCTTGTTCATGTGACACACAAGTACCAGCTAGGGGGGTTGGATAGTCTGTTCGCGGACTCTTTTAATAACGTTTTGCTTGTGAAAGATAGAGGCGGGAATCAGTCACTTCACCAAAATCAATTGCAAGATGGCGTCGATAGTGACTCCCCAACCCTTACTTTCTTGCCGCCAAGAGTGTATCTTGTGTTGTTTGTTCACAGAGCAGTAGCCCGTGCTATAACTTTAAAGTTTGCCTGTTGAGAAAATAAATTATAGCTCAATGCTAACACTAACAGTAACAACCTAATGCAATTATAAGGAAAATACCTGTACACTTCCACTTGACGTGTTGATTTGATCTACATAGTTGATGATCTCTATGCATGCAAACTGTTGACATATTGTTATCTTCTTTCAGAAAGAACAGTCCCAAGTTCCCCTCACGAGTGTTTCTTTGCATATAAGGTTTTGACTTCAGTCGAATCGTTACAGCCTTCTGTACATAGCCTTTTTCCTAAAGTATATGGAACATTATATTTACTCTGACCTAAAGGGTTATTCCTATTTCTCAAAAAAACAACAAGACACGAAGACAGAAATACAAAAGCCCAGAGCTATTTTAGCACTCCTTTTAAACCTGACAAATATATGCCTCACACGAACACCGGTGGAACCGGGAACTCCAAAGCGAACACCCTTTGTTGAGGGGCTTGTATATAGAGGGTAGACAACAGCTAATGCGTTTTAATTTCTGTCCCGTGTAGACTTGGATTCGTGGCATTCAGACATGCGGGGGAAAAAAACACCAGCACGACCGAGTCTCATTCTGGAGTGGATCTGATGAATCCCCGTAGGAGAATCGTGACTTGCCACGTGAGGTGATCGAAGACCGCACGTCCTGCCCCGGGGTTGAGGAGTATATGCATGTGAAAATGAAATAAAACGGAAGAAAAACAAAGTGTGGGGCTATCTGCGGCACAAGTCATTTCTGATTAAAGTGCCCCCTTTTTTCCCCCTTTTAAAGAGTAAATGTCGATTTTCATCAGTTTGATAAACATCGTTCGAGACGAAAAGTTGGGGCGTATTCTAAGGTTTTAATTAACACCGTGCGTCAGAAACTAAGCGCAAATGTTTTTGTAGGTAAATCGAGAACGTGACATAATCGTCGATGAAACTGATGCGAGGGTGCACGGTATGGATAGAGCCAATTGCCAAAAAAGACGTTTGATCCGGATACTTTGGCGAGTAATGTGTCAGACCTCTGCCGTGTTCTCTGCTCGCCAGCCGGGGCTTATAGTTGTCGGTCGCTGTACAGCGCCGCAAGAAACCGAACCACTACTAGATGGAGCAGACCGCGCATCCCTTCCCGCTTCCGCGCGTCATTTCCCGTGCCCCTGGGAGATTCGGCATGCTAGCGGAATAATAATTCTCGCTCTGCTTATTATTATTATTTATTTTTTACTGTTTAATGTCGCGACTGACGGGAGAAGATAATCGAAGCCGGGGATCGCTGTATCTCAAGTTTGGGCCCCACAGCCAAACTTCTGTGTGGATAGGTTCTTGGAGATCAGTAATGTGCAATCTGACAACAGTTGATGTGACATGAGATTCCTCGTTATACAGTAATATGGGATTTGGGTTTCAGGATTTTTCCCCACATCGGTATGATGAAGATGCAGGGTATCCATTTATTTGTTGCGCCCTCTATAGACGTTTGCGGCAAATCTTTACGGGAAAGATGGCTTTAGACTTGCTTTATTTTAAATACTAAACATGCTTAATAGAGTATAGACAATAGTGTTTAGCTATTGAACATTGCTGTTTAGGAATTAGACACATAAGCCCGAATTGATAAACGGTGGTGATCACCCGATTATTTTAGTCACGTACAACTATTGTACGCGTGTGGATAAACTCCTGTGATGATCGCAATTCAGTAAGAAAATAATCGGCTGTTTAACCATCCGTGTACAAGTTCCTGCTTAGCCGATGTTTAGTGGTCTAGCTGTACATCATTCTCTTCACGGCGGATTACGTAAAATGTTGAACAAAAGGGCATATCTATCTTTCGGAAACCCGCAGCTCGCTGTGCTCTGCTGATCGTGCGAGGACCGGCATGTCGAAAAAATGCGATCCTAATTACACATGGCCATACGTCCGTCCACACAAGTAAGCCAACAGAGAATTTGTAACTTTTACACGAGATAAAACAAGCCCCTTGGGACGATTACAATTTCTGTTGTTACATTAGACAGGTGTCAATAACCATGTACGTTTGATAAACCATGGTGGAATAAGAGCAGACTCTTTATGAATTCGGGCCTAGATTCGTACGCTAGATCATCACCTGTTTATACCATATGAAGCGCGATATGTGGCAGAGAAAACCCCCCCTCTTTTGTGTTGACCATTGTGTTCCCGGAATTTCAGCAATTCTTTTTAGGTTTCAAGGGGGATGGGTTAGGTAACAATAGTGTTGAGTGTGTATAAGGTATAGGGATAAGAGGGGGGTACCCCTCTGCCACATATCGTGCAGGGTATAGTTTATACACGGTCTAGCCTAGTTAATCGTGATCAATGGAAAATCACCGTTTATAAATTTTGGGCCGTAATGTGTGACCCAGCACGAGTAAATGAGACACTTCGAGGCAAAAATGAAAATTGAGATTTTGATTTCATCATTTAAAGCTTGTTTAGCTTTAAATGATGAAATCAAAATCTCAATTTTCATTTTTGCCTCAAAGTGTCTCATTTACTCGTGCTGGGTCACATTATGTTTAGCATCTAAACAATGTTTACAAAAGCAGGATTGTGTTTCTTTGCTGAATACATTTTTTTTAGTGCGTTCCTCGGAGTGCTGGAGTACCAACGATGTAATTGACCTAAAAACAGTGAACACAAATAGCCGTTGAATCCTTGGTTATCAATTGCGAGTGTGGTCCCCGTCTGCAAGCGCATCTTCCCTCCGGGCTGGCAGCTGTGTATCTTGTCTCGTTTAATGTCCCCGTTGGAGTGCGAGAGTTCAACGGTCCACAAACCTACTACACTCTCCGAAGTGGACTGAGGGTATACGGAGCTAGCGCGAGGTTTAGCGGGAGCAAGGGGTGGATAAAAGGAGGGGAGGTTCGCCGCGAGGGACAGCGGTTTCGAGACGGCCACACACTGACGGGCAGATGTGGGCCACGGTGTATTGATCTCGAAATTAATAATTTATGTGCAATATCAGGTCCCCTGCTGACATTTTCCCATATGAAAGAGGTGAAGATAAGGATATCAAAAGTCGAACGCAGTAAATACAGAAGAAGAAATAAAGTAGGTGGTTGTTAATAAGAACATTACTGATTACAACTGACTGATTGTGTATACCCAATAACTTGCAAGGGCAAAACGTGCAACGTCATGAACAACGTCATCACGTGTTACCCTAGTGACGTCACATTACAGATAAACCTAAATGATACACAATAATACATTACAATAAACATACAATCTGGTAAGGCAAAGTCAACGCTAGTAATTGTCGTGATGACCCATTATAACCCAGAAAATAAAAAAATAGCGTGAGCTACATGTATTTCAAACTTCTCAAACTTCCTTGCCCCTAAAAGTTCAAGCGGTCGTTAAAATCAAATCGGCTCTCAGCAAATCCTTGAATTAACCAGAAAATCCGATTCTAGATTAGTCGGCTAGTATTAAATACACTTTAATGTCAACTGATTTCATCATATAAACAAAAAGGCAAGAGCTATAATTCAAAATGATATAACGCTGTAATAACAATAATTCGAGACGCTGCGGATGACGAACGACAGATAATTGTCAAAAAGTACAAAACAATTGTATAAAGTTCAACCGTAAAGCGCCCGGAGTAAGATCTGTGATTGCTGCTTTCCGATGATATTGCCTGCCGGTCGGCGTTTTAATACCCTCGGTAAAATTATCCAGTTCAAGGGGTGTGCTTTACACCATGTTAAACAAGCTGCCCGCCTTTTTAATTTGCAGCATATAAACGAGCCCGTTTTTATGAAGATGGAACGCGCCTATGACGTGATCTGTTTTCATCCGCGGAAGCATGTCGCATGTGTGTCTTCCGCCGATGAATCAACGGAAATCGCGGCGCATTAAGAACCTTGAAAAACAAAACAAACCGTGGCCTCGATAGAAACGAGTATGTCAAGTCATCAAGATCGATCGGTTACTAGCTTGTGTCAAACTGGTTTACAAGTAATCGGGAATTGCCTTCAGAAGTAATCAAAAGGTACAATAAGTGCACGTGTGAACGGCACGGGCAACATGGTCTGCACGCGAGAAGATGAAGGATACTCAATCTCAGCTGTGCAAGACGATTGGCTGAATAGTCGTTGTTGCAACCTGTTGCACTTTTATGCACCCCCCCCCCCCCAAGGCTATCAAATAAGTTCACTTGTGTTAATTCCAACCTTGTGGAATTTCCTTCGGGCCAACATTGCTTTCCCACTCGGTCCAATACGTCATCTTTCAAGACAAATTATGAACAAAATTTTAATATCTTCTGAAATAATGGTGTTGTTCATTCTTTCCACATCTTATAATAGCCCTAATTTTGACTGGCTGTAACTGATAGTAACCAACCGATAATGTATCACAAAACGATACTGTCACACAAATTGACCGATACTGTATCACTAACCGATAATTTAACAACAAATAACTGATAGTGTAGTATAACGTTTACTACACTATCGGTACATTTTTGTTACATTATCGATTAAGACCGATAATGTAATAACGATTGACAGATAGTGTAGTACATTTGACTACACTATCAGTCAATTTTTGAAACATTATCGGTTAGTGATACATTATCCGTTGGTTACTGCATTATCAGTTGTAACACCTCTCATATACGTTCACTTCCAATATGAGATTTGTGTTAACTTGTGGAATTATTTATATTCCCCCAAATAGAGTACAAATGTGTGACGTCAGTTGTCATTATATAATGGCTCCACACATTGACTGGTCGACTGAAAAGCCCATTGCTAAAGTACAGGGAAATGGTTGAGTATTAACCTTTCTGTGGAGCCAATTGCTGATGAGATTTAAAGGTTTGCATGGTGAACAGGCAATAATATGTTGTTTGCGTTAACACCATTTGGCTATACTCTTTGAGTTCGTGTAAAAGAACCGAAGTCCGAATGCTCTGTCCCTCGTAAGAACCAATTGCCTTGGTAACAGACAAAATATGACGTATGAATGGTCTTGTTAATTCTTTCCATGATCATGTACCCTTCATCTCGAGTGGCCCTGTGCCTTGTGTTTGGCTAACTCTAACAATTAAAATAACGTCTATATAACGGCTATTCTCTTTAAGTTCGTGTACTTCTGAAAGAACCAAAGCTTTGCAAAGGGAACTCAACGTTTTGGACTGTATGCTCTGTTCGTCGTAAGAACCATTTTTTGCCTTGGCAACAGACAAAATATGACGTATTGAATGGTCTTGTTAAATGTTCTCACATCCTGTAACCTTCATCTTGAGTTGCCAAAAAAAAAAAAAGAGTTTCCGTATGGATTTCTTCAATCTGTGAGACTATCTTGTTCCTTGACCTGACCGACGTAATTGCTCGTGTTCTTAATAATGATTATAATCGTCGGGTAATGATGGAAAGCTTATAATAATTTAGAATCAAGTCATTAGGTTAAAAACCCACAATTTCAAAGGTGGTAGTCGAGTATTTTCCAATGTATGGCTTCTACCAGATGTTAAGATGGTTTGGTATGAATAACAGTTGCACAATACAGACACTGGACAGTAAATACTTTGCATTTAAAAAAAAAGATTTTGGATAATCACAATCTTGTACGAATTAAGCTTTTATTAGTTTTAAGGCAAAAGCATTCGGACTTTCCGAGTACTTCTGTCCTAAAACTTTGATTAAAAAGTATTTTTATGCATCAAATAACAGTCGAGAATTTTTGTTCAAACACTGACTTCATTTGTTGTCTACTGTCAATGTTTATCTTGCTTTGTTTACAACAAACAGCTCAATATTTGGTACTAAACAAAGTTCACGGAAAGTACTGGACTACCACACTGATAATTACACAATTTATTGAAATAGTGTCAACATAATTATGTTTAGAGAACGTTAGTTCCAGCAGACCCCGTGCGACTCTCGTGCGACATTAACCAGACTGCGCTAGTACGGCGAACGAACGGCGCTCTCATTGGTTGTACGGCGGTTGTACCGTATGCGCACAGGTCGCACGCGAGTCAAACACAAATCGACCGGCGCTGGCGCGGGACTCGTACAGGTTGTACGGCAGTCGCACGGCAGTCGTACGAAACTTGAACCATTTACAGATTTTTGGGGAGGAAAAGTCACACGAGAGTTGAACGGCAGTCGCACGGCTGTACGGATTTGTTTTAGTCACACTGCAGTTGTACCAACAATCGTTCAAGTGAGAAGGGTCCTTATTTACTAGCGTGTACGAAACATCACTTTGGTGTATAGTGCTTAGTGGCACAACGAATCAGTTTTTTTTTTATAGAATAGCAGTAGCCTACAGTGAATGATTAAACAGTTAACGTTGCTGTAAACTTAATGGTTTTAGGCGTAGACATGCCACTTGAGTTTAATTATACTATGTGCACTTACAGAAGACGGAAACGTGCTTTTGTACGTAGTTTCTCGTACATGTATTTCGCAGTTTTGTTGGGTAAGTTTACTATCCCCACATATATACGTTATCTTACCAAATTATGTATAATAGGTGAAGGAATTTGTCTGTTCGGATAAGGAGTAACTGATTTACATAAACAAAAAATCGGAGTCACTTAACTGACTATAAAAAATTAAATTGAAGTGTTGAACATTTTGTGGGAAGGTCTACAACATACAGAGTTGTAATGACTCGACTCGAGTCCGAATCGAGGCACAATTTTTGGAGACACTAGCGTCCCCATGGGTTAATGACTCGACTCGACTCGAGTCACTGCAGGCAAATGTATACTCAACTCGACTCCAGTCCCTCATCTCGACTCCAGTAGGTTTCGATATTATAAGATATATGACTCGAGTCCCACAAATAGGAGCAAACACATTTGCATTGGCTTATGCCGGTGCCGGTTTCTGTTTCTGTTTATGTCCCGTTTATGTTCGCGAATAATTATGTACATACGTACATACAACGATACATGGTATAATTATATACCTAATACAGCGGCCGTCTGTTTTCCTTCCTCCATGATACAACAGACATACACCGTGTTCAAATGTTTGTGACTCGAATAAGCCATTTGCGCGTGACCCCGAGTTAAATTTGAATAACATCTGGTACACTGACTTGCTCACACAGCTTGGCACAGTTTAACTTTAAATTCTCCAGACCAAAGACGCTGTTGCTATATCACGTGATTCGGGGCAAGCCTTACGTGTCATACGCTAGCAACCCCCAGCTCTGGAATGGTCTGGTGTCTTTTTGCCATTCTCACCCATTGTAAACAATGTATTGGTGCTGAGCGTCTCTTACGTAACTATGCAAAAGCTTGCCCCGAATCACGTGATATAGCAACAGTGTCTTTGGTCTGGAGAATTTAAAGTTAAACTGTGCCAAGCTGTGTGAACAAGTCAGTGTACCAGATACAGTGTACTCGACTACACACTGTGACTCGACTCGACTACACACTGTGACTCGACTCGACTACGCACTGTGACTCGACTCGACTACGCACTGTGACTCGACTCGACTACGCACTGTGACTCGACTCGACTACACACTGTGACTCGACTCGACTACGCACTGTGACTCGACTCGACTACACACTGTGACTCGACTCGACTACACACTGTGACTCGACTCGACTACACACTGTGACTCGACTCGACTACACACTGTGACTCGACTCGACTACACACTGTGACTCGACTCGACTACACACTGTGACTCGACTCGACTACACACTGTGACTCGACTCGACTACACACTGTGACTCGACTCGACTACACACTGTGACTCGACTCGACTACACACTGTGACTCGCTCGACTCGACTACACACTGTGACTCGCTCGACTCGACTACACACTGTGACTCGCTCGACTCGACTACACACTGTGACTCGACTCGACTACACACTGTGACTCGACTCGACTACACACTGTGACTCGACTCGACTACACACTGTGACTCGACTCGACTACACACTGTGACTCGACTCGACTACACACTGTGACTCGACTCGACTACACACTGTGACTCGACTCGACTACACACTGTGACTCGACTCGACTCGACACTGTGACTCGACTCGACTCGACTCGACTCGACTCGACTCGACCTTCTAGACCCAATGACTCGACTCGACTCGACCGACTTCTTTAAAATTACTTGACTCGACTCGAGTCACGAAAATCAGTGACTCGTTACAACTCTGCATACAAAATTGCATGGGCACAGCTGCCAAAACACCGCCCTTCCATTGGTGAATATAATGAGGTGGCTATTGTGGCACTAAAAAAACCTGCGATAACCTAAACCAAACTGCCAACCACCTTCAACGTACAGTCTAAATCACTGTAAAAAAAAACAGCAAGAAAATCTGGGAGATCAATCTTCCTCTTCGACTTACATTATAAATCCCATGGATCAATGGAAGGATTTGGTAGACCGCAAACAGCCGTCGCGTAATACTTATATACAGGGAATGGCCGAAGTTGACAGCAATGACAGGCGTCTTGTCGTCTGATCTTTAGGGATTATGCGCCGCACAACTTAATATCCTGTTTCTCGAATGGAACATTGCTAACAGAAAAAAAGTATATGGGCAGGTAAGCTGCCGAAGGCTTACTTATTGCTAAAAAAGAACAATGACACATTTAAACAGAGAGCAAACTATAGCATCTTCGTTTGTTGTTTTAGCCTAGATCTCTAAAGCTAACACTCGCGCAGCAAAAAAAGTAACGGGGTGTGTTTTCTTTGCAATTACATTTTATGTGCTTGGCTGTTTATGTTTGGGCAGATGTTTTTCCAACAATGCATCCCGCTGCAGTAATCTGCTGGAGATGCAAGGATTGAACAAGGCTTTCTTCCGAGCGATAGGGGGAAGCGTCTATTTTTGTGTTGGTTCCGCAGGGAAAACGACGACGCGCTATCGGTGACAGGCGCGCGGAATGTGATTGAACAATTTCGTCTCACCACACGGCGCCATGTTGGACGACGTCGCCCGGAGACGAGAGTCTTCGCAGCGAGCTCCAATCAAACAGTTCCGAAGGAGCACACACATAGTGTACGCTCAACCTCAATATCAACATTGGCCCTTGGGTAATATATTCGCTGTTTTGTTTTGCAAAATTTGAACCGAGCATTTCCCACTCTTTGAAAACAAAGTTAGGATCATACAGGAAGCTTGAAGTGACGTCTTGGGTTACGTGTTGGGAGTTACCAGCCTGATGGGGCCAACTTTCTAAAACACTAAGCACAAAAATGTGCTTAGCACAAACAAGTCTTGCTCAGTAAAACCAGGTTACCAGTCAAAACTCTATGTGCTTTCCATGCGAAAGAAAAAAACGGCTGAATACCTGTCACAGTTTGTAACCGTTTTTGCCAAGAAAGAATGTTCATACTATGCTTACATCTTTTATGTTATTAGCCCTTGGCTTTTGCGTTCAAAAATGTCAAAACTTGTATACACAAAATTGCACACAGACTTACAAAGCCTTTGGGATTTTAACCAAAACCGGCGAACAATGTAACTAATAAAATCCACATGAAAAATAGTGAATACTACACATCCGCCATGAAAGAAAATAATGCAATTCATCTATGCTGCTGAAAACTCTGAAGAAGGTACTCACTAAGAAACAGAAAATTGTACAAAATTGTATTACTTCCCCAAATGGGGAAAATATTGACGATCACACCGACATTGCTGGTACACACAATACTAATTCGTAAAATAGTCGATATAGGTGTCCGCATAGTGCCATTGTTCTCCGTGTGTGCGATTTCCAAAATTCGGGGTAAAATACTTACACACATCAAATTAAAGCTTATTGCACCATTTTTGTTTTGATTTTTTTGGAAGAAATTTCCATCCAAAGATGATGATCCCTGAAAGTAGTCTTGTGGCCCACAGCAATCTTAAATTAGGATGCCACGTTCCAATGCAAAACGAAGCACGTTTAGGACCCAATTTCATCCGAATTTCATATCAATACAAGCTGGCAGTCCTCTGCACGGCTTTCACCCGTCTTCTTGTTCAAACCCTCAAGTTCATAGCTAACCAAACGCTCTAATATGAAATACATTTAGAAAATACAATACGATTTTCCACCGATTGACAGGTCTGTATTCCGATAGAAGAATATACACTGTGAAGCCCTCAAGAGGCGTCATAAGGGTCAGGATTGTTTGTGAGAGGGTCCACAGCCGACCGATCCGTGGATCTCTACCTTCCATTAACCTTCAAGTTGAAATTTGGCGCGGCATGTCAACCAGCGGGCCCGGGTGGGCTTATTTGAAAATGGTTTCTACCTCACAGGTACCCAGCGATTTCACCTCGAGCCAGGCACACGGAATGCATTTCAGGACTTACAATAACCTATAACGCGTGAGGCACCCGCGAAATAAATAGCCATACAAATTATTTCAAGCCGTTCCCGAACTCGATTCTTACCTCACATAGTGTCTTGGGAGGCTTTATTTCGAGAAAATTAGCCCAACCATTATTACAGTCATAAAGGCCGAATTACCTGTGGCCCGTTATTATAGAGAATTAATAATTGAAACTGGCATACTCTTCCCTCGACTAAATTTTTCGTTCCGAGAGCTGAATCATCTGAAATATATTAATTGGGGGCTAACTGTAGTAATCATCGGATTTAAACGAAGTGGTTTTCAATTTATTTTCCAGCCCCAATCAATACGAGACCGAGATCCCTCGGAGGAATCGCTTCCAAGTCATCAAAATTACTGGCGACTGTTCATTAAAATGCCGTCCTTTGTCTGCAGTATACTCTTGTGGGATTTAACCTCCGATCGCTGTCCAGGGTGCACGCCGCGCGCTACCTTACGCCAAACCTCACCGCCAGATCAGGAAACATTGGAGAAATGTGCGTATTACCTCTGCTGCTCCCACTGTTGAAGGAAGACATATAGCCCCTGGTTGACTTTTCAGTAGCGGGTGTAGAAGATGAAAAAGAAGAAATAGAAAATCAATCTGGGAAAAGTCGGGAACGCTAAGACTTGATGATCAACGGGGTCCAAACGACTCAATGTTTGCGACGGGACCACGGGGATTTAGCGGGATTCAGCCGGGAGTGCTGACGCGAGCGCGCGCGCGGGAAAGAAAGAGCCACCACGAGGGACAGGTAACCAACGGCAACAAAGTGGCGACTGATCAGCAAACGTGGAAATGGATTGGGGGGGGGGGGGGGGGGGGGGGGGGGGGGACTACGGACACAGCAAGCAGCTACCATCCGTGCCGTACTTGCTGACGTAGGTCGGATGCCATTAGGTGACATTATTCCGTCATCATGCCCACCCCTGAAGGCCGGGCTCGGGTGACCGGAATGAATCTCGGCCAGACAAAATGTCCAATTTGCCATTCTCTAGTCCGGTTACCTTGGCAACACGTTCGAGGACGTGGAATCCGCATAATTGTAGAATGAAGAAAGCAGGGGGAAGCTGTTGGATTGTCAATGCTTGTCGATGTCGATGTCCGAAGGAGACAAGCAAACTCTAATTGGGGGAACAACACAATCAGCAATAACCAGTGATCACATCTGGAACAAGGCTGTAATTACGTTTTCCCAACACATTCGTGTTTCGGCTTGATTGCCAAAAAAGAAGAAGAGAAGTTGTTCCAAGAGGCAGGAGGGCAGAAATGTCAGGGGACTCGTTTGTTAGAAAAATAACATGGAACCTGCGTAGGCGGAGTCACAGCCCTCAATCTACTGTTGATAGATATTTGAGTGAGGTCCCCTGTCCTCGTCTCACTGAAACCTTCTGGCATGCCTAAGTCCACTCAAATAGCAGAAAGAGCTACTAGATCGTTCTGTTGACAATGACGCAGTTTATACTTGATTGGATAAAGGGTGGCTGTGTCCGAAACGGGCTAGCTACGGCATTTCCCCACGTAGTTGTAATAGGGGCACACCTACTCAATAGCCCCAGACAAGAGTTACGGATACGGACTGAGTTTCTGTTTCAACACTGGTCTTCAAATACTTCAACCAAAATCAAATCAAATGGGAATACAAATGGAAGACACTAAATGGAAGGCTAATGGAAGACACTAAAACTGATATCACTCGTTCGTTTCCTTAGGAAATTTGGTTAAGATTGGAGTTTCAAGCATAGTTGTACAGATCCAATACTCAATAATTATTTCGTTAGCCTTATTTGCATCCTCAGTATAAAATTAAAAGCTAAAAATATCATATGATGAACGTTACGCATGTAACCGTTACGTCTACATAACAAAAAAGATTTATGCTTCCACAAAATGCTGTTTTGTATTAACGCCACCACTTGTTCGGAGATAAAGACATTGTTCGTCCTTCACTCACAATTAAAAATGGTACTTAATTCCACTGTTTCACTAGTGATCTCTTACGTAATTATGGTAATAATATTTATAATAATATTAATAATAATAATATAGGTGTTCCCGCTCAATTTCGCCAAATGAGAAGCGATTTTGCCTCTCCAGTTTTACCGTGTTTCAAATTCTGAATTCGGGCATTCAAATAGGTTTTGAGAGATTCAAATTTCTTTAGCAATGTGTTTAATTTAGCATATCGTCATTCTGTATCGTGACGCACAATCGTCATTCAATTTAGCACAGCTGCAGTTCGACGGAAGATTGTTTTCAATTTCGTAATAAGGCAATCAATTTCGCTAAATGAGAATTCCAATAAGTACGATAAAATATAGGAAACAAACAGATAAAACAAAATACATGGTGGTAGAAAACTGTTTCGTATCTTGACTCAGCAAAATCCTTTGTTTTTCTTTTAATTGATGTTTCTCGTATTTTATATGGAGCCTATTGGTCTTTTTTTTATATTTGTATTGCATTTTTTGTTTTTTTGTGCGGGGGAGAGGGTGGGGGGGGGGGGGGGGGGGGGTAAACGTTTGTTATTGTTCGAGTGTTTCTTAGTTTTTTTAATTCTAGTTTCTTATTGTTTATTGATGTTGATTTGTGTGCCAATATTGAACCGTATTTACGCCTTTAACATTCTAAGGGAAACAAAAGGTAAGATACACCATTTGTAATTGCTTGAATTAATATGAATGGGTGGATTTGGGGGGTTGTATTTTATAGTAAATATCGTTTAACTGACCTGTCTGAGGTCTTACAATCATGGATGCTGAAATAAACTCGAAAAATGAAATTCGTTTTCAACCGGGCGTCTGACAGTGTTTCTTATGTTGTTCCTGTTTTGTTTTGCGATCGCCGTCTGGCAATTTTTAGGAACAAATACTGGATATCTTGCGTAATCATTTTTCTGGATGCCTAGAATTATTATTTACTTTCAAATAAGTAAGATATTGCTTAATAATTCGGTAGTAAATTGTTCAATATTTGCAAATGGTGTATCCCACTTTTAACATAGCGTTTTTTAAATAAAATGACGGAAATGCCTGCCAAATAATGAGATTGAATGACCGAACACACGCCTCGGAAAATGCTGTTTTTTGAATGGTTATTTTATTACATCGAATAACAAAACAGTGCTTTTGCCTTGTCATAACATTAAATTGAATGACTATTACAGCAGCATTCGATTTCGCGCGAAATGGAATGGCGTTGTGGTTAAATTGGCTGCAAATGTTGATTTTTGGAGGAAAACCGAGGACCCGAAGAAAAATCTCGTGGTTTATATCACGAGAATCAATGACTAACTCTACTCATTGTCTGAGCCTGGAATCGAACCCGGGCCACATTGGTGAGAGACGAGTGCTTTTACACACTTGCCGCCTGTAACACCAATGCATTCTGCCTCCAAAAGGTGAGCATGGCATACGACGAAAGAACACGGGAAAGGCACGAAGTATCATTTGTAGTTCCCTATGATTACCTACGGTGCACCCTAAACTACAAAGAAATCAGGCTGAAACTAGACCCAGTGCGATTCCCGAGGACTCCCCCGCGTCACGTCTTATCGCGCCTTACTCCTCGCTCTAAACCACGGCGACAGCACGGTATTCTCAAATATCACCCTCCTCTGATTAGATGAGTACTTCTTGGTGTCCTCCCAAAGATAACATACCATGTACCTTAAGTGGATTGGGACACCCAAGATGCCGTTTGGCGCGTTATAAATAGAAACCGGCCCGTTTTCTGCACTCTTTTTTCCCTCTTTTGCAACGTCTCACGCCTTGTTTTCTGTACGTCGAATGCATTGTATCTGCCATGCACGCCGGTATCGATACTGCCTTGTCCCCTCGGGCGTCGGGTATTCGGTATCGCCGGACAGCGTCAACGGGGAATACGATGAGGTTCCTTGTGAGCAAAGCTCTTATTCTTCCATGTTTTTACACGGTCCATCTTGCGTTAATTACAAACGATACTTTCGAGGACTCCAGATGCTAGGGTATTCGCCAGTGCAATCGGTGACCCTATACCAAAAAATAGAAGTCGTTGTACTATTAGATGGAGTATATTATGGTGGCCCTGGAGGGACATCGCAAATCGTGAATATCGACGTCAATGTTTACAATTTTCGAAGTCCCTGCATGGCCACTATAGATACAAGAGCATGTACAATTATGTAAGGAAACCCCTACGCTTTTTTTCACCTTACTTTCGAGGTCATTCTGGTCTAAAAACCTACTTTAGGCGGCACAGTTCAGTCCAATCCCCAATAAGAGCAGGCAATTAGTACAGCGTCAAGGAACTGAACCACAGGCTCCTTAATGACCAAATTAAATTTTGATTCCTCACAGCTCCCTGTACAAAACACACCCATGTAACGCTGGTGATGCACCCCCCCCCTCTCCCAACCCATCTCCATTTCTTTCTGAAATAATTATGAGCTTTCATGTCAACTTCACGGTGCTTATGAACGGTTGGCTTGGCAAGTCAATTAGGCCGCCATTTTGTTTGGTGGAAGGTTTTAAAGTTCCATCAGTGGGTCCACCCAAGCGTAACTTCGGCTTTGCTCATACTGACTGTCCGTGTCTGCTCATCTTCAGACTGGCAAGGCAGCTCCGTTTTTTTCGGAGCGAAACAGTTTGGGGGATACCAACCCAAACGGTGTTGATGTTTCAAGATGAGGGAGCCGCATCTTTTCCTATCTAGGGGCACTTCCCATCTCTTGGTAGGATTCTAAAATTAGGGATAAAAACAAATCCACGGAGTATTTAACGCAGCAACTCCAGTTAAAGCATCTGAGTGATAACGTTTAGAGAAATCACTACGGGTTTCCCCGGGCCAAGCGGTAGCCACACACGGACACACAGTCGTGAACCACATAACGACCGAGGATCGATATTGTGTTTTCCTTTATTCCTTTACTATACCCTAACCCCATTACCTAGCGCTTGCCCCAACGATCGAGGACCAAATTCGGACAAGCAAACCATCCTTCGAGGATCCTTTGTTCCCTTTGTTCTCTTTTGTGTTTCGATCCTCGATCGTAATACGATACAAGAATACACAGTGACCCATGTGGTGCGAAATACGTTACCCTCTGGAGACTTGAACATAATGGGGACAATGGGAGTGAAAAGGTCTCAAAATTATTTCTATAGATGAATAGGTCTCCGTTAGGAATTTCACGAATTCGATTTTTGGATTGTACTTAAATTACTCAAAAACCAGGGTTAGAATGTAGGTTAGGGTTAGTGTTTGGGTTAGGGTATAATATAGGGTATATTGGATCGAAATTTCAACCCAGGAAAATAATTGTGGTTAAAGTGGAAGCATTTTGAAAAACGTGCTCGACTTTCTAACCATTTTGTACACGAGAACAAAGCCATGTCTCCACAGTGATACAAAAACGCGAATGTGTGTACTCTGGAAAAAAACAGAAATATAGGAAGCGTTTTTGCCGACTTCCATTCGGTTGTATTACAACAAATAGCATTATTTGTCCTATTTTCTTGCCGCGTCCGCCACGGCCTCCCATATTTGTAAAATACCAAAATGTATTTATCTTGATTTTTGCAAAACTTCATAGGCTATTAATAGTAAATCTTCACTCGAATCCATAATATTATAATAATTATTTATTTATTTATATAACGCAAATTCTATAAAAAAATATATTCAAATGCGTTTTAAAAATAAAATCCCTAAAAAGTTATACAAATTAGTATAATTATTTAGTATAAAAAAACACTAAAATACATGTTTTATAGCTAAATTTACTGTTTTGTCAAAAGCGGCGATCAAACATTCTAAATGTGAAGTTCATTACCATACACGTGTATGATAAGGCCGCGATTGAAATCGTGGTCTTAATCGCGCGTGGTCTTAATCGTGGTGATCCTAACAGATCTTATCAGATCTCGAGGTCAGTTGTGGCAATCGTGTTGATCGTAGAACATTTTTAGACGGTTCAAACATCTACGATCAACACGATTAATTTTCAATCGTGATCATCGCATCAGATCGTAATGGATCGTAACAAAGCGCGACAGATCGCATCGAATCGTGCTTCCAAATCGTGCTGATCGGGATCAACCTTGGACAAGACAAACACCACCTCTGTTGAGATGCGCTGCGATCTGATTGTGGGTTGTAGTCTTCATCCTGTAGAAGTTCAAGAAACAATGAAGTCCATGGTCAGTCGGGCTGTATATATACCCGTCGGGGTCCAATCGTGGCTCAAATCGTGATCACTCTCGATCCCGATCGTGAAAGACATCGCGACCACAATCGTATCCGATCGCATCAGAGCGCATCGGTTCGTGATGATCGTATCGGAACGTATCGGAACGTATCTGCACGTACCAGATCGTCCCAAATCGGGGACCCCGATCGTGATGATCGTGTCAGATCGGGACCCAATCGTGTACTCAATCGGGACAATCATATCGGAACGTATCTGATCGTATCTGAACGGGAGACCAGATCGTGACAGATTGTGTCACCTGCAATTGACCAATCGTGACTATATCGCATCCAAGCGCACTAAATCGTACCAGAACGTATCGGCTCGCATCAACTCGTATACAAACGTGAAATTTCAGAAAAGGAAACAACAATTCCACGATCAGCTACGAATGGTCAATCGTGGCGTTCGTAACGGATCGCACGACAGTGGGAACCTAGCATAACCGCGGCTGACGCCACCACTGAACGCGTGCTCCTGTCGGCCATAATAATGCTAGGTTTCCACTATCACGATTCGCGCCACGATTGAAATCGTGGTCTTAATCGTGGTCTTAATCGTGGTGATCCTAACAGATCTTATCAGATCTAGAGGTCAGTTGTGGCAATCGTGTTGATCGTATAAAATTTTGGGACGGTTCACAAAATTTCTACGATCAACACGATTAATTTTCAATCGTGATCATCGCATCAGATCGTAATGGATCGTAACAAAGCGCGACAGATCGCATCTAATCGTGCTTCCAAATCGTGGTGATCGGGATCAACCTTGGACAAGACAAACACCACCTCTGTTGAGATGTACTGCGATCTGATTGTGGGTTGTAGTCTTTACTCTGTACAAGTTCAAGAAACAATGAAGTCCATGGTCAGTCGGGCTGTATTATATACCCGTCGGGGTCTAATCTTGGCTCAAATCGTGATCACTTTCGATCCCGAAAGACATCGCGACCACAATCGTATCCGCAACAGAGCGCATCGGTTCGTGATGATCGTATCGGAAGGAATCGGAACGTATCTGCACGTACCAGATCGTCCCGAACCGGGGACCCCGGTCGTGCTGATCGTGTCAGATCGGGACCCAATCGTGGACTCAATCGAGACAGCCCTATCGGAACGTATCTCGGAACGTATCTGATCGTATCTGAACTGGGGAGACCGGATCGTGACAGATCGTGTCACCCGACCTATTGTGACTCGGTATTATTGCAGCCAAGTGCACCAAATCGTACCAGAACGTATCGATTCGCATCAACTCGTATCCAAACGTGAAATTAACACAAATTCCACGATCAGCTACGAATGGCCAATTGTGGCGTTCGTAACGGATCGCACGACAGTGGGAACCTAGCATCATAACCAATGTTTTGGACTAAAGCCGTCTTCCCATTGAACTTTTTCTTTCGCGGCCTCGCGGTAACTCACCGCGACATTCCTTCGTGTAATTTTTTCGTGCATTATTACTTGGACTATTAACTGGCAGAATGTCACATATTGTGGGCGCTGTGCACAGTCACCATTTAACCTCGAGACAAACTTGCAGTTTACGCGTGGTCGCGGTTCTTCTACAGCGCGAGGCTGTTCCCATTGGACTTTTTAGCGTCCCTCGTAAAACTGCGACCACTTTCGGTCTGGTAGTTTTACATCACCGTCGCGGTGAGTTGACAGAGATTCCAGCCGTAGGCCCCCTATACGACGCTTTTTGCGGACGTGTAAGAAACAACGTTTGTACAATGGTGCTACGTGTAATTTACGTGACACAAACAACGTGTCTTGTACATTGAATGAAAACGACAGGTAAAACGTATGCGTATAATTTATACTCCGTCGTGCACGATGTTTTTTGTTCAACAACCGGTTTTTTTTCTGTCTCGGGAACGGTAAGACATTAGGTTGATTTCCTTTCAACCAGATGTTTGAAACAGGATAAGTAAAAATTCTAAAACATGAACATCTCGGGGCGTAATGCCCCTGTGAGACACGGTACCGTTAAGATTAGTGTAAAATCCGTTAAAGTGGCCACCAAGCGCCTTTAATGCGCCTCGTGGACAGAAACAGCTGCCGAGTTTATGTCCGAAGCGTTCACCATCATTTCAGCTGAAAAAAAACCTTCACGTGTGGACGTCAGGTTCCTGCGACACTTTTTGATTTCTTTCAAGAAGACGGGGACGAAATCAAATTTGAATAGATTCTGGTCAACGAAGTGGACGTTTAGCTTCAGGCACTCGTGGGCAGTTCAAATCAAATGCTTTCAAGCTTCGTATATGCGGCCTTTCCTTGCCCTTCTTCTTACAGAACGCATTCAACGCAGGTCGACCAGCAATTTACATTAGTTAACAAAAATCCATTCATTATAAATGCGATTTGTGGGTGGTAAATGGCTTCTTGCTTGATATGCATCGATATTAATTGCATTCCGCGGAATAACATCTCTCCACAAAAGACTTGAATGGCTGGCCGACTCCAACGCCCTTCTCTCGTCCGCAAATTATCGTCTCTGGCACTACGGGAGACGGTAATTTTTTTGTAATTTTAATGCATTACATCCGGCAGACTATATAATATAGAGGTCAGCTGCACTTTTATTTCTTTATATTTTTTTGTCGTTTCCTGTAACCGATTCGCAGATGTCGTCATTCTGTTTTGGAATTACGATTACGGCTCACGGGGCGCCGGTACGGTAAGCGTTGTATGAGAGCAGTGTGCGATACACACACGGCCATTATTAGACGGCCCCGCTGGGTCACAGCTGCGGAAACGGCTGGAAATACTCACATCATTTCACAACCCGCAGGAACCCTACATGTCACGAAATGACATGAACTAAAACCTGTGCTTATGGATCATAACATTCAAAGTATAGTTGTCAAGTGCTATTTCGTCAAGGTGACAAATCCTGCGCCTACACGCTTTAATAACAAAATCTTCAGTACAGGTGGGTTAATAAAGGGTACAAAAGTGTGACCTTTTTGGTGTCCCAGTTAACCAGTTCGCGCCGGATGACGTATATAAACGCAAAATCTTTCCCAAATTCAAAACGGATGACGCAAAAACACGCCAAGTTCAAGTTCGGAAATGTATGTCAGCAGCGAGCAAGGCCGGAAATGCGTGGGTGTGCTTCCGGCACTATCAGCCTTAACCCGCTTCGGATCGAGTTTCGTTAAAAATAATCCCGCCCGTGGGCTCGGCGATGTTAAAATAATCCCGGCGCGAACTGGTTCCCGACCTAGTAATTTCCCAAGCAAGTGTCACTAAAATTGACTTAATATTTTTTTTCAATTTGTTTATGCAAGTACTTTGCTTTAGGGCCTATTTATAAAATAAGGATCCATATGTTCGTGTCCTGGTTACGTCTGACATCATTCTTGTTATCTCCAATAGCGAGAAAATGAGATCGCCCCATGAGAATATTTCCTGGACTTTACAACCTCTCCTCAAGGACCTGTCTCAAAAACCCTCAACTCTGGAGAAGCCTGTTCGCAAGTCAGTGGCTGTGTACATTTTTCAATGGGCCAACTTAATTATCTTCAATGTTATATAACGTAAAACCTTCCTGGACGATCGTCGCATATTTTATGAGGGTCCCCCGGGAAATTCCAAGTCGAACCGACTTTGCAAAGTGCCAAGGTGCGTTGTCTGAACAACAATCGAATGAGGAAAATCACTGAAACTCGAAGAATAATGTTTGCCTCCAACAACAATATTTGCTTCGGCAGTGAGGCCGAAGCAAATAACTAATGCGAACGCACGGAAAATCTAATAATCTGTACAAATTATTATCGAGAAAGTAAAAGAAAAGGTCCCATTTTTGTCCCTTGTGTAATGCCATTTGCTTTAATTGCATAATCACCGCAGACTAATAACAATATATTCCTGTGGGTATTCTCCTTACAAAATACCCAACAGTAAAATATAAAAAACACTGAAATCTCGTAGAGTTAGACTCTTGTTCATGTTATGTATGGGGCATATACATGTGTAACGTACATAGATTCTTTAACTAGTTATAGCACAACGAAAGTAAGAAAAATTGAATGTCAAAACTAATTTTCAAAAGTGTCTATCTGAGTTTAATGAAACGCCGTAATAAGCAGCGTCGGAATTTTCAGATGAAAATATAAACCGACTGCAACTAATTCATTTCCCTTAACACTTAACCCCAAACTCCGATTTACGTGGCTTTTAAGCTTCACCATCAATCACTGGAATGGGATGTTCTTACTTCAGTGCCGTGACGAACAATTTTGAGGTGGACGCAGAAGAACCAAGCTTATAATGACCATGTCATCAATCATAGAGCTGGGACCAACCACTTCACAATGCCGCTTTCCAGGTAGATCGAGTACACGAGGTATTTGGTCGGAAAGAAGATTGCAATAAATATACTTTTTGGTTTGGGTTTTATAAAAACGACTTTACCCATTCTTATAGCGTTAGTCTGGTTCTCAGAACAAAAACATTTGACTATTAAGATTTGATGAATTATTAGGTCCGGTCATAGAGTTATATTATAGAACTTAGAGAGCGCACTTATACCCCAGTCACAATTAAAGCGGAGCCCGGGCGGCGTGTGCGATTTCTAGGCATCGGCCGGCGTGTAGAGGTCGGCGAAAGATCGTGCGATATGGCGGTCACAGTCACAATTAAAAGTGCCCCGTACGCTGCCATGACGGGGCCCGGGGGGTCGCCGACCGGCGATCGGCCGACTTTCTTGGAAATGGGGTCGAATTATTGGCCCGTTTATCGGCCGGTGTCCGGCAGGCACTCGTCCGGTGCCCTGCTTATGTCCTTGCGATACCCCTGCGGTATCCGGCAGGGTGCCAACCAATTCGTACAGGTCGTACGGCGGCCGGACGGGCATCTGTAGTGTGCCTGTCGAGTGGCCAGCGATCAACGGCCGGCGGCAGAAGCTCTCCTCTGACCTTCTTAATGGCCCTGTCACACTAGAACGTTTTAGGCCAACGCGTGAGTAGCGCGTTAAAAATAGTTGATATGCTGGCAAACGCTGAACTTCCACAGAAAAAGTCAAGTTGAACCGTGATTTCAGCGTGTCCATAACGCGTTAATAACGGGTTCATAGCGTTCGCCAGCGCGTGAATAACGCGTTAGTAACGCGCTCGACGACTGATGAACGACTGCCTAGCGCGTGAGTAGCGCGGTCCAACGCGCGCCAGCGTACGGCAACGAACACATGATTAGTTGTACAAAAAGATGACGCGCTACTACAGTAATGGCCCTGTCACACCAGAACGTTTTAGGCCAACGTGTTGAAATGTCGGCAACACGGGGTTAAACGCTGACCAAAGCTAGGCAAGCGTTCGCAACGCGCTGAGCGCGTTACCCACACGCTGGAACACGCTGTAACACGCTGAGACAAAAATACGTTTTTCAACATACCTAAACAAATTGAGCGTTTGCCAGCGTGTGACTGCACACGCTAGCGGCGCTCAAGAAGGCCGTTACTTACGCGTCGAACGCGCTAGACGATCGTTACCAACCCACTACTCTCACGCTGGCGACCCGCTGTCGTATTTTTTTATATAAATCAGTGATGCGTTCATTACACGCTGAGCGCGTTCCTCACACGCTACTTACGCGCCGGCATACGCTATGAACCCGTTATCAACCTGTATGAACACGCTGAAATCACGGTTCCACTTGACTTTTTCTGTGAAAGTTCAGCAATTGCCAGCGTATCAACTATTTTTAACGCGCTACTCATGCATTGGCCTAAAACGTCCTGGTGTGGCAGGGCCATAACCAGCGTGTCGCAAGCGTACGCCGGCGTACGCCAGCGTGTGAGTAGCGGGTTGATAACGATCGCCTAGCGTGTTCGACGCGTGAGTAACGAATCTAAAACGCGCCGCTAGCGTGTGCAGTCACACGCTGGAAATTGTAGCTATTTTGAAAAAAAAATTCCTCAGCGTATGACAGCGTGTCCCAGCGTGTGAGTAACGCGCTCATCGTGTTGCTAACGCTGGCCTAGCGTTGGTCAGCGTTTGCCAGCGTGTTGCCAAAATTACAACACGCTACTCACGCGTTGGCCTAAAATGTTCTGGTGTGACAGGGCCATTAAATAAGAAAATGCCGTTGATACCTCCACAACGCTTGCGGGCACCTGCACAGCGCGTGTAGGTCGCCCGGGTGAGGGAGAGGTTGGCGTTTGCACGCTATACCGCTACAACCTGGTTCTTGTTGCATTGGTGGCTGAAGAAGAGATGTAGTATTTGCACTATGAAACTTGTGTGATAAACTGTGTGTAGATGTAGATAAGCCGCTTTTTTTACCCTGCGAGCCCCGGCCGATGCATGACCGATTTCAGGCTTGGCGCCGGCAGAGCGCCGTCTGGCCCCCGGCCGATTTCCGGACAGGCACCGCCAAGTCGGCCGGACGCCTGGCGGGACCCGGCCGGCGTGTGGGCGGCGCCTGGCCGATATATTGATTGTCTGGGTTGTCCAAAATTTGGCTCGGCGCCCGCCCGACGTGTGCGATGCCCTGCCGGACATCGGCTAGGCATCGACCGATTTATTGGCGATCAGTTTGCGATGCGAAACGCCGCACCAGGTTTTAAGTCCGAGTTAAAAGTAACTCGATGCCCGCCCGATGCCAAAAAATGACCCGGCAGCCGCAAGGAGTCCCGTGGGGCCCCGGCCGAAAATACCTAGAAATCCGCCGCAAACTAATCGCAAACCCATCGCAAGCCAATTGTGACTGGGGTATTACGTGACCCCGTCCCGACAAGGATACATGGACGCCATTTTGTAAGTGACCAAAAAGTACGTAGTTGACAGCCTACGCATCTTCATCTGAATTATAGCGGCCGCGCAGTTGAAGACATGGTACATCCGGGTATCTTACTATTGTGTTGCCCACTTACAAAATGGCGGACGGGTTACTAGGGCGGCACGGCCGTGTAGTGCGCAGAGTATAAGGAGCGCGCTCTCATGGGCCCAGTAGCCTCCCCTGTCACGTGACGAAAAACGGGGAGAATGCTGCCCGTTTGCGAAAATGTCCAAAGTTTTCCAAACACGTTCTATTGACATTCGGGCAGTATCGTCAAAGTTTGCAATGGTCGGGTGTTTCAGGAATTTAAATTGTTTCAAGGTTTCAGTGTTTATATATAAATAATGCAATTTTTCAATTTTACAAGGGCTTTTTCAAGGGGAGATTTTCTTAAGAAATTCATGTACCAAAGATCATGAATTTCAAAAACCTTGAACTTACACGCTAATTTTCCTATTCGAGGGGTCCGGAAGCGCACCACCAACTTTTAGGCTGCATTGGGAACTTAGGCAATGCTTCCCAGCAAATACCTCACATGTGCCGTTGTATTGTCTGTCTACTTCTTGAAAGTATTTGTTTTGTATTGCCCCCTTTAACTTTATTTGAAGAAAAAAAAAGACCGAGCTGTCAAGATCACCTTTATTATGAAATCACAGAGGATACTGGGGCATATAGCTGTGATAGGCCTACACCGCTTAACCGCCCCAAGTTCACAAATGTGTCACGAACACAAACACGAGGTTCCTCGAGATGATGTGTTCAGTCACATCCAATCGACTTCTTCTCACACCGAGATGTTTACTTCAAAAATAGATATCAGAGCAATTACTACACAGCATATACTGACGGTGTCCCAAAGGCCGGAAAACAGGATATGGAACGGGAAGATATAGTAGACAAGGGGGCCGGTGCTTTTCCTAAGAGCCGGGCACGGGTTTTTGATAGGAAGCGAATGTGTTATATGAAGCAACCGCTTGGGAGAATCCGCGGCTGGCATCGTTGAGGTAAAAGATCTCAACAACCTGCCGACGATCTGTCGATCGCTTCACAGTCTTGCGCAACTGATAGCGAATGCCGGAGATCCTGTTATGATTACCGCAGAGGGAGTCAATGGCGAGAAAACCAGGAGATGTTATTCACCGCTTGTCTTGCTCTAGCTTCACCCCCCCCCCCCCCCCCCCCCCCCTCCGAAAAACCCTCAGAATCCAGAGAGACTACCTCCCCTAGACAACTGTCAATAATCCACATATTTTTTGTATGGAATCCCCAAGCCCATGTTTGCCAGCTAACATTTCACAAAGGTTATACAATCCGCGGCCAGAGGCTACGATCAGCACTGGGAGATCCGTCCCGACGTTATGTATTTATAGCCGATCTGCCCCGGCCCCTCGAACCTGGCACTGATGAAAGTTGTGACAGAGGGGTTTCTTAATCGAAAAGGAGAAGAAGAAAAAATATCCCTCAACCTGAAAGGGGCACACCACGTGACCTTATTTTTCAAAGATTATAACTGCAAGGCGTTAGGCACTGGTGAATGGAACCGGCTGCGGGGATCTATGGCGTTTGTTTAGATTGCAGCCTGGATAGACATGGGTACGTGACACTAATCAATTATGCTCGCCAGAATGCTGCTACCTTTCCTCGGGTATAGATTTTCTTCCTGATTAGAAAAATTTGGCCGGACTGGCAAAGCCTTCATGCCCCGTCGGCTCGGCTTTTCTAAAAAAACTGCTCTACTAAGATCAATCTGTATCTATTTGGGAGGCATCCACCGGCGATCATCACTTGGGCGCATTGCGCATTGCGCCTTGCGTAAGGGCCGGGATTGATTGAGCGATATAGCATGCCACGGATCGGAGCATGTTTGCACCTTATCGCTCCAACATAGCTTGCGCGCCAAGTGGTGAAGTTCACAGGTGAAGTCCCGACCGAAGAAACTCGAAACTCCTCGATTAGTAAATTACCCAAGGTTTTCATCACGGTGCGTGGTCCCCCTTGCACTCCGCCAGCCGATCGTTTTCTTTTTTCTTGAAATCTTAGAACGGGTATGAAGTTCGTACAAAATACTCAGCACGGATTTGTACAATTAGTAACTGTGAGACGCACTCGGCGTCACTTTTTTTTTGAGACTCTTGTTCTTGAATCTCAAGTGTGCTTTCCCTGGGGGGCGTTCCGTAGGTCAATCAACTCGATTATTAATTCAGCGCAAGAAGCGTTTGTTGTTTTAAGTCTCGTATCGACCCATACCCCCCCCCCCCCCCCCCGAGTTTTAGCTGTTCGGCCGGCAGACCGAGAAGGGGAAGATTCACAAAGTAAACATGACCGAATGTTGGATAACGTGATTATGGCTTATAATAGAAAGATTGGTTTCTTCATGTGACTGTCCGCACGGGAAGTTATATGCTGGAACCAGCGGATCGATTTTTATCCCTGCAACCTAAAGATCACAATTCCAAAAATCTTCGACCAGATGAAGTTTTGTTTTTTTCGAAAATCAAAGTTTCACTAAAAGTAAAAACCGTTTTCTTCACATTTTATATATTTTATATTAGTATATTGGATTTTTATATTGTATAAGGCGTAGAAGTGCTATAGCCCAGGCTGGGCTCGGAACCCAACCTGCAGAATTACCCGTGGACTACGAATTCAATCCACGGCATTTTTACGTATAGTACCTTTGAAAACAGTCAAGCCTACGAGCGAATATTAAGTGTCGCGAGGGTATAAATACTTGAACCCCCACCCCCCCCCCTATCAACTATTATGCACACGCAGTCCTCCTCCCCCACACTTACCGGAATGCCTTTTTTTGTTTGCGAAGCCAACGTCCGTCGGCAAGAAGCAGAAAAAGAAGAAGAAGAAGAAGAAGAAGAAGAAGAAGGAACGGCGCCTTCCTTTTCAGTTGTTCGATCGAACATCGCTGACAACTCGCTACTCGTACTTTGGCACCAGCTGGAAACCACCCGCTCATCCATTTCGCGCGGACACGGTTAGCTACTGACGAATTGTGTTCCGAGTCTCTTGGTGACGACTAATGGTACTGCCAGTGCGTGTATTAAAGGTAGGATACACCATTGGTAATTGCTTGAATTATCATGAACGGGTAGATTTAGGTGGTTGTATTTCATAGTAAATATCGTTTAACCGACTTTTCCGAAGTTTTACAATCATGGATGCCGAGAAAAGCACGAAAAACAGCGTTTGTTTTCAACCGGGGTCGAGCAGTTATTCTTATGTTATCTTTGTTTTTTCGCGATCGCCGTTCGGCGATCGCGAATTTTTCTTCATAAAATTATATTTTTTGAAATAATTACAGGATATCTAGCGCAATTTTTTTACTGAATGCCTAGAATCATTATTTATTTTCAATTGAGTAAGATATTTCTTAATAATTCGGTAGTAAATATTTTCGATATCTGCAAATGGTGTATCCTACCTTTAACGAACGGGATAATTGTATTAGCGACATTCGGACGTGCCCAGCCTGCTGCAATCGAAACATATGGGACTAATAGTAATAGCAGTATTTATAAAATAAATAGATGTCCATCATTTGTATATGAGATTTGCAGTGAACATTCCTGTTAGTGTTACCGTGTGTCAGTATTTGTCACTGTATTTACTGAATTCATACGCGTATTTAAAGGGATCGTATACGTTTAGTAATTGGAACCCACTGTTTGTTTCAATCCTATATAGTTATAGATATATACCATAAAACTAACCTGTAACAATTTCATTTCGAAAGGTGGTAGCAATTTTGAGATATTGCCGAAATTCTGGAGCGGTTTTATCAACGCAGGAAGAATAATCTGCGTTGGAATACACACTCTAAAATCTCTTCATAGCTCCATGCTCTAACAAACGTCACTGCAGTAACGCTTCTCAGATTCAATTTTTTGGGGATAAAAAGTGATATCTTTTTACATAACCGCAGTACTTCGAAGTGAACATTTTCTAAAAATGCCTTATACTATCCAACGCTGCCCTACTTCTTACCAAGTAAGTTTTTATTGCCATTAATTTGTGATGTAATTACCAAACATGTACGATCCTTTTAACGCACCAATGTTCTGTTTTATGTATCTCGATATCCAGGTATTTTTTTTGCTATGAGGTTTCATTAATATCCACGTAAGTCGGTGATTGAGGACGCAAGAGCTCATAAGAGAATCCTCCTTGCCCTGAATAAAATTGCCATCTGACCCGCGCGAGGCTGTCTGTATACGCACGAACCATTCGGTCCGTATTTGCTTGGCGGGGCTAAGTTACGTCCGAGAGAGCACTTTGTGGTCCGCCCGTATACGTACGGGGCGGCTTGATTATCTGGATAATGAAATCAAACGTGAACAGGAATATGGCCAAGGTTTGATAAAAGCCGAGCCGGGACAAACTTCTCTGACCCTGTTGCTTCAGAGCTTGGATATCTAAGCCCTTAAACCAGTTTTTATACTTGGACGTGTAGATTTCATCAGGGAAGTTGTGCCTAAAAAAGGAGTCCGACTTTTTTTTTACAGGAGTCTGATTTTCATATTACACTGCAACGGTTTTTATGATTATATATATTGTCTGGTTTAAATTCTTAGTCACACTTGATCGTAATTTAGTTTACGCAATCCTGCAGGGGTGCTCTTGTTTCCTTTTGCGATCGAGGATCGAAAGACAAAAGAAAACAAAGGGAACAAAAGATCCTCGAAGGACGGTTTCTTTGTCCTCGATCGCTCCGGTAAGCGCTAGGCAATGGGGTTAGGTTACAGTACAGGAATAAAGGAAAACACAATAGGGGATCCTCGGTCGTAATAGCAATTCACGAACTATAGTTTCTGTGTGTATTTTAGTTGTTCTTGTCTTATTATTCCTATAAGTGTTATTTTGTGTAATCTGTTTTGCTCTGTCCAGTATATTGTTCTTAGTTTCTGTTAACCTTTGTAATTGTTCATGATTTTGTTGGTTATAATCCTGCAAAATAATAAATGAAATGAAATAAAATGAAATGAAATGAAATGAAATATAATATAATTAAACAAAATGAAGTATCACGGTCCATAATGCCAACGATTGGAAATGTTGGAATAATTCATGGCATATTTTTGTCAGGTCGATGGAAACGAAGTGAGCGATATTCCACAGGTTCACGAGCGATTAATTATATCTAAGTGTTTAGCCCTGGAGAACATGCATGATGACTTTACCAGAATACTTGCTCCTGCGTGAGCAAGATTGCATTTCACCGCTGGAGGTCCAAGGGGGACCCCGCTGTAAGTGATACGCGCGTATAATGTGATTACGGCCAATGCCCCAGCCACGTGCGCGGCCGTGACGTCATTATAATACGGGGCGCAATCTGACGGCAACATTCAGTGTCATTATACACTACTCCAATTCTCCTCTTTTTTTTTAACTCTCCAAGAAAATGATCTACGGGCGTTTTCATTAGATCAGCGTAACTTGGGCGCATTCTTAGAGAAATTTTATTGACGAGGCGCCGATTGGCCCAGGATTTAGAGCTGTGGTTTTCAGCCACGGCGACGGCTGTCAACAATTGGATTCATAATCAGTGCGATATAGAAGGTACAATACAGAAGGTATAAGGAAGTCTATTACTCATCCGCTCATCGGAATATAATGACACAAAATAGACTTGCACTCAGGTCGGATAGTTACATTCTGAGAATAGGGTGCCGCAAAACATCATCGCATAATTGCATTTTGCGAATGCAATTAACTTAAATATACTGTATATATAGGAGCTTCTTTGATAACACAAAACACGTCATGCACCGATGTTACTAACAACAAACTATTAATCTACTAAAGCTATTGTCTTCAAAGGAGCTGCATATATATATCCTTGAGCAAGACACACTACGTTGATTGAGCGAGACATGCTGTGTTGATTGTTTCCTTTCATTACTTAACAAAATAATCACCAGATAAAGTAGATATGGTTTTGTGTTGTAGATGAAGACATAAGGGTTTGCCCGAAATGGGCGCCTGGAGCTACTAAGGCTGTACGAGTATTACTATCAGACTGATCTCGTGCATACAATAATGATATACATTGGCGCAATTGTGTATGGGCTCACAAGCGCATAAACTCAAAGGTATTAAAGGTAGGATACACCATTGGTAATTGCTTGAATTATCATGAATGGGTAGATTTGGGGGGTTGTATTTTATAGTAAATATCGTTTAACTGACCTGTCCGAAGTTTTACAATCATGGATGCCGAGGAAAGCACGAAAAACAGCGTTTGTTTTTCACCGGCGTCAAGCAGTTATTCTTATGTTATCTTTGTTTTTTCGCGCTCGCCGTCCGGCGATCGCGAATTTTTCTATATAAAATTTTATTTTTCGGAATAATTACAGGATACTGCGCAATCATTTGGCTGTGTGCCTGCAATCATTATTTACTTTCAGATGAGTAGGATATCTCTTAATAATTCGGTAGTAAATATTTTCGATATTTTCAAATGGTGTATACTACCTTTAAAGATATACCATTTGCAGATATCGAACAATTTTACTACCGAATTATTAAGACATATCTTACTCATTTGAAAGTAAATAATGATTGTAGGCATCTAGCAAAATGATTGCGCTAGATAACCTGTAATTATTGTTCCGAAAATTGATTTTTATTAAACGGCGATCGCGAAAAAAACCAAGAACAACATAAGAACCACTGCCCGACGCCGGTTGAAAACGAACGCCGTTTTTCTTGCTTTCCTCGGCATCCAAGATTGTAAATCTTCGAACAGATATTTACTATAAAATCCAACCCCCCAAATTCACCCATTCATGACAATTCAAGCAATTACCAATGGTGTATCAAAACTTTAAGCCGTATTTGGCAGCATATTTTTTTCCTCGTGTCTTGCGTACGAAAACGATTGTTCAATAAGAATTGTGTATAGGTTTGTTGATTATCTTCAATAATAACATAATATTTCAGTAGTTCAATATGCCAACCAGTGACAGAAAAAAATCTGTTGAGTTGGGTCTTATCGAGTTTCATATTCGGTCAGATACGAAAATACCATAAACCAACCCATAGAAAGCAACGGTATCCCTTTGCTCCAACCTCGGCCCAAAGGGTGAAACCTGAGTTATTATTAACCTGGTTTCTTCTGATTGGCTACAGGAAAAGCAAGCAATTAGATTTGTATCGTGCAAATGTAAATGTTTGCCAGTCTCTTAGCTAGGTCACATCCCTCCGTTTCCTAATTTGAGGTAGTATTTGCATTTTGGCAAACTGTATGTATAGTATAATCATTTTTGTATCGTTTGCAAACGTTCTTAAAATCTAAAGAATGGTGCTTGACAACTGCCCTGAAGTTTTGCTCCGTGAATGCTGTAGATTTTGAGAAAATACTTTTCTAAGACATCGATTTTGAATTAACTACTTATTAAAATTTCCAAAAATGCGTCTCTCAGATGCATTTTTGGACTTTGTTTATTATTTTTCTTCAAAATGAGAGCAAGCCAGAAGGATATAGAGTCATTAATATCTTAACATCAAGTAAGTTTTTTGAACAACCATTGTTAGGTGGGTTACTTTATAGCTGCAAATACTATTACAGTCCTCTTAAAGAGCATCGAGGTTGGGGGAGTCAGGTTGGCGTAGCGGTTCTTTCCTCGCCTTCCACCGCTGTGACCCGGGTTCGAATCCGGCCTAGGCCAATAATGAATTGGGTTTTCAGTTCCTGCCATAATTCTGCGTGGGTTTTCTGTAGGATATTCTTCTGGTGTTTCCTCCCATCTCTAAAACTGTACCTTCTTACTGTAGGTTTCTTCAGGCTTACGGGCTACAGTGCCTAGAAATTAGAGGGATCCCTTGTTTCATTACCAGAAAGAATTAATAATAATTAAAATCGAAATGCACATACTACTTTTGCGCGAGCGTCAGATCACTCTAAACCGCCGTCTTATTGTAGTCACCACAAAGGATTGTTTTCAAACTCATGCTTCTGGTCCACAAAGCTCTAAACAACAAGGCTCCCTACTACATTAAGGAACTACTACATAAATATTCTCCAGCAAGAACTCTTAGATCAAGTAACCAGCAACTTCTCAAGGAACCAATTGCTAAACGAACATGGGGCGCCAAATCTTTTTCTGTTGCAGCTCCTCGACTTTGGAATTCAGATCATGCCATTGTACAACAAATCGCTTCTTAAGACTTACTTGATGTCACAAATTTTCAAGGATTAATTTACTTACTTACTTACTTTACTTGTTGTTGTCTACAGCGCCTTGAGCACCCTGCAGGGTGGATATGTGCGCTTTACAAATCTCATTATTATTATTATTATTATTATTATTATCTGGTGGGGAAATAAAAAGCGTCTGCCGTTTCGGCTTCATAAATACTTCCCTGATTAAACTCGAATAATGGAAGGGCGAGTGTGGCATGTTATCTGTTCCCAGGGGTGTACTCAAGTTCATCACAAGTCCCTGTAAGTCCCTATAAGTCCCTGCAAGTCCATCACAAGTCCTCGACTTCCAATTCAAATCACAAGCTATTTAAATGAGCTTTGACAAAAGCATTCCTTTGTCATTGTTCAACCAGTTTACTTATGACTGGCTTTATGACTGGCTTTATGACTGGCTTTATGACTGGACTTGTGACTGGACTTGTGACTGGACTTGTGACTGGACTTGTGACTGGACTTGTGACTGGACTTGTGACTGGACTTGTGACTGGACTTGTGACTGGACTTGTGACTGGACTTGTGACTGGACTTGTGACTGGACTTGTGACTGGACTTGTGACTGGACTTGTGACTGGACTTGTGACTGGACTTGTGACTGGACTTGTGACTGGACTTGTGACTGGACTTGTGACTGGACTTGTGACTGGACTTGTGACTGGACTTGTGACTGGACTTGTGACTGGACTTGTGACTGGACTTGTGACTGGACTTGTGACTGGACTTGTGACTGGACTTGTGACTGAACTTGTGACTGGACTTGTGACTGGACTTGTGACTGGACTTGTGACTGGACTTGTGACTGGACTTGTGACTGGACTTGTGACTGGACTTGTGACTGGACTTGTGACTGGACTTGTGACTGGACTTGTGAAAGGATTTGTAAGAGGACTTGTGAGAGGACTTGTGCGAAGACTTGCAGGGACTCGAATACAACTCTGCTAGGCTGTTCCGGGCAGCAAAACACAACGTTTATTTACCTAGACCAAACATATTAGACATGCCTCGACATACGGGGAAACACAAACAATATTTACACGACCAAACCACGGTACTTCGCATAAGGGTGTCGGAACATAAGATAATGTTTGACAGTCCAAGCATGTTGTACACGAGAACAGAGAGATGTCTCCACAGGAATACACATTTGCGGATATGTGTGAACCTGCCGCGGATTGCGATTCCATGTGAACGAAAGCTGTGCATTATATTGTGCAAGGCATCCGAATAAAAACAAACATTTTGACAAGTATAAAAAATAGCGTCTAGATATCTGTCCCACTGTACCGCTCCAGAATAATCAGTCTAAAATGTAAATACACGCCCTAATAAGATTAATATCGGCTATCCAAACAGAAGTCTAACATATTGATTGGTATCCGCCTGCCTTGCATTGCAGTTGGAAGGCAAGGCTAAAATAAATAACAAAACGGCAATCATCCCCATATGGTAGAAGTTGACATTAACACTGACGGTAATTTGCCGAGCTGATACGCTCCACTATACAACTGTTTATTACGCCACGCACGGATCAATGCTGCTAACATAAATACATTGCCATTTCCGTCTAATCCCGACAAATACGAGCTCCAAGCTCAATTGGAATTTTCCACCACCCAGTTAATAGAAAACAGAGGCCAAAAAAAAAGCAAAAAAGCAAAAACGAACTTTTGCTATAGAAATGTGCATTAATAATTTATAGCCAACACGCAAAAGCAGGTGCTTCCGTGAAATATTCAAGACATTTTTTCACGGCTTTAAATTCAAGGATTTCAAAGTTAACCGACTGAAAGACATACCGCCGTTATTTATGAGGACACTCGATACAGGAAGTGTGAGTAAAATGATAATTGTATACCTAATGACTTCGAAACGAGTACCGGATGGAATATTAAAGGCCGATGTGGCGTGAATTTCAGACTATGAAATCCGGACTCATTGATAGTATTGCGCATGCCCAAATGAAAATAACTAGGAGAGTCACCGGTCACGTGAGAGGGTTCAGCCAATAATAGGGGAAAAGGGATCCGTTTTGTTCACAGGAGTCTGATATGCTATCACACCGGCTCATACTTATGCGACTGCAAATTCGAATTTGAGGTCATGAAGCATTTAATCGCTGATAAATTTGCCAGAGTTGAAATGTGCTCAACTTTTGTTAAATTGAAGCCCCCCCCCCCCCCCCCCTCCCCCGACGTGACAAATTTGCGTTAGCATTCGCTCTTGCGACAAGTATGAATCGGCCTAAAAAACATTTGTTCTTTTGGTCGTTGTGCATGACTTGAAGCACGTTCAGCAAGCGGTAAATGTACCGCATCAATATGATTTAAAGCACGTGTGCAAAACGACTTAATATTTGCCGAACAGCGTACAAATGTTACACTAGTGTTGTAGTATAATTAATGTAGTTCACTGTATGCAGGTTGTACGCATATCTGCTTATGCGTTGCGTATTCGTCGAAATCGCCCCATAAATAACGCGCGATTTCGATGGACAACTACAACAGACATACAACACAATACGTGAAATTTTAAGACACAATGCGTGAAAGGGACGCGCGCTACATTACGAGCTCGATTTCTCTCGTCGGTTAAACGCAGACACAACGCGGGACAAGCACGACAGCTTAATTAACTCGACTAGAATAAAGGTTCAGTTTCTGAGGATGGGAAGAAAATCAACGCAATTTCGACTTCGGGAGAGAACACAACCCGAGGGATTTCTTGTAAAATCCTCATCCGCTATAATGACGAGTAAAGGTGTGTTGCACGCACGCCATTGGGTTAGCGATGCTGTTTAAAACAGTCACTATTCATTATTTGTGCACGGCGATGTATTAGTAAGGCCTATACCGGTTATCGTACACCAAGGGCTTTCGCTGCAATGAACGAGATGAGTCGTTTTGCAACAATAAGGGAGAAAATAACAACACACGGTGCTAGTCGCTGTATAGGTCGTGACCGGTTATGCTAATTTGTAGTAATGCAATCTCGCTGACAGATTCCTGTGTCCAGGGCAGACCTATTGTACCTTCACTCTATCATTACCAAGGAATGAATCGACTTCTATACACGCTTTTCATATATTTGTTTTGTTCAAGTTAATATTGTGTAAAGGAGAATGGACGAGGAACTGTGGATTCGTGCAAATAATGGACGAGGCGAAGCCGAGTCCATTGTTGCACGAATCTACAGTTCCGAGTCTATTCTCTGACTTAATCTGTTTTTTGTTAACAACAAAGGTTTGTTCAAATAAGATTCCTGGCTTGCCACAATCCCCACGTTTGTTAATTAGTGTGGATTCGTAAAGTTACCCATGCGTACATAATATGTATATTTAGTCGATGAACATATACGAATGGAAGGCATCAGTAGTTCGGTTCGTGTCTCCTCGAGGTGGCACCTCGCTCACAACAAAAACTGTCGATTCGTGACGAATCTACAGTTTGCTGTAGATTCGTCACGAATCCACAGTTTGCTGTAGATTCGTAAAAAAAAATCTACATTTTTAACAATAGATGACGTCACAGAAATATATTAAGTATAGCTCAAGTGCAGTTCCTCTGCCACATTTTGTATTCGATTTGGCCTACCAGTCATTATCAATAATATATATATATATTTTTGTTCAGTGGGGAAAGCTATTAGTGTCAATAACGATCGAGCCTGGTGTATAACCACTCATGCGAAGGTTGCACATAGCATGAATGAACATTATGCCTTTTTATCCAGAAGCAGTCCAAGGTTAACCTTGGCGCCGACACACACTGAAACACAGGTACGGTCTCTGAATGAGCCCTCTTCAAACATGGTTAAATACAGTTCTGTCTGCGGCCCATTACACTGCACGCGCAATGCGCCTACTTCATCAGTTATCTACGTAAGATAGCCCAATTGCTTTATGTACCTTTTGCGCCACGAGCAAACCGCCATACAACGAGGTGCTGCGCTTGCCGTAGGCCTATCTACCTGCGCCAACCTTCCCTTTCAAATTTTGTCATATTGAAACGGTGAAATAAAAACGTACTCGTGACCAGGCCTATCGAATTACGGGATTGAAAAGGGCAGAATAGAAAACTGCGGAATATATATTGAACCCCAGCACGGGACAGTCAGCGGGCAAGGAGAGTCTTGGCCAGTGAGAAATAATTGACCCGCGCTAGAGCAAAGCGTGAAAATCGACACCGCTGAGCTGCAGATCTGCAATCAGTAGAAAAAAAGCGTTGTCCCCCACACTCAGTCTTGCGCGGGGACAAGGTGGTGTGGACACTGAACTATAGCAACGAGGATGGATTTCAACGCCTAAACAAGAATGAGAAATCCACTTCGTGAAGGTGTTTTTGTCTCTTAAATCAAAATCTTGTAGAAAGATGGACTTGCTCATCAAACGCATGCCTCATGCAGCTATAGGTTCTAGTATAGACCTATTGCGCAGTGCGCCCTAAGTGAGGGCAGCTTTCAGTTACTCCAATTCAGTTACAATGAATAATGTTCATAGCGTCTACTTGGGCGTCATCAGATGTGACGTTCTATCAGGGTTGTAGTCGAGTCCCTATACAAGTCCGTTCACAAGTCCTTTCGTGGAGCCAGTCACAAGTAACTGGATGAACAATGACAAAGGAATGCTTTTGTCAAAGCTGATTTCAATATCTTGAGATTTTAATTGGAACTGAATGACTTGTGCATGTGATGGACTTGCAGGGACTTGCAGGGACTTACAGGGACTTGCATGGACTTACAGGGACTTGTGATGGACTCGACTACATCCCTGCGTGACTTACCACGTTATCAATCGTATGTTCGTGCATGTATCCGTAATCAGCGCTGTTTGATTCCCCTGGTGCTGAAATGTTAACCAGAAACATTCATGAAAAGTGTTTACATGTAACACAATACCCGCTAAACAAAAATATACACTCAAGCAAGCATGACTGCTTGTGAAAGGGACGCTCGGAAGATTGCATATACCACTGACCTCACGAATGAACAATGTGTTAAAGGTAAGATACACCATTTGCGGGTATCAAAAATCTTTACTACCGAATTATTAAGAAATATCTTACTTATTTGAAAGTAAATAATGATTGTAGGCATCCAGCAAAATGATTGCGCTAGATATCCTGTCATTGTTCCGGGGGGCGACCGCGAAAAGAACAACATAAGAACCACTGCCCGACGCCAGTTGAAAACGAACGCCGTTTTTTGCTTTTCTCAGCATTCATGATTGTAAAACTTTGGACAGGTCAGTTAAACGATATTTACTATAAAATACAACCCCCCCCCAAAAAAAACCACCAAAAACAATTCCTTATAATTCAAGCACTTACCAATAGTGTATCCTACCTTTAGGACCAGTGCGAAAATAAACAAAGTTGGTTAGACATGTTACACTTGGTATATGAACTGATTGATATCGCGCCCTGCGCAACAAAAAGCCAAAACACAAGAAAATGTCAAACTTTCGTCCTGATTTTATTTATTTTTGTAAAGCACATGTAATTAATTCCGTTTTGCTGTGGGCTGCATCTTCCCTTTCACCTGACATCAGAGTCCGTCCAGTGGTTGATGCCACCGAGTCTCATCTATCGGCATTCCCATCGCACAATCGCCTTGATGACACAAAATCAATCACTTCAAAGCCGGTGAAAAATGATATAATTAACCGCAAAAAGAAGGTTCCGTTGAATGGTCAATCCCTCCCTTCGCCCGTCATTGCCACGTTTACCCTTGAAAAACAAAACCCATCAAATTGAAGTAAAGTGCCGGTTACAAATTCACTGGCGCGGCATTTGCTGTTTTCAGATGCGCGGTCGCGTGCTCGGCTAGCGGCTTGGAATATTCATAAAGGAATTCCAGTTGTTCCACGGGGATATCCTTTATTTGAACCATTTTCATCCTAATACTAATTCAGCCACCTGATTTAATTTTTTTCCCCTTCCGCGGGTCTGCAATTGGCCCTGTTCCGTCCGCCGCGTGCGTGGCCGGCCGGCCGAGGGGCCGACCGGCTGTTCCCCGAGGCGATGAACTGGCAGGATAAGCAACGGTGAGCGATCAGAACCCGCGTGTCATGACTCCCGCGCGCAGAATAAACGATGCAGAACACATGCCTTCATTTCACGCCGGTTCAAGCAGAAATTGAACGGGCTTGAATACCTAATTTTGTTTTGGGATCGAAACAGATTCTAAACACGCCGCAAAACAAACATTATTGCACGGAAAAGTCGCCATAAATCTTCAAGTTGCCTTTGGCTGACAAAAAACAACAAAGTATGTCAGCCACACTCTCACAACGTTGTCTGTTTGTGTATCGACTTACTAGAACTTACTAAAACAAAACTTGTACAATAAAACGAATATGCAAAAAAACCAGAAGACGGACACGAGAAGAATTGTTTAAATCGTATATGGATAACAAGTGACCGCTCTTCCGGTAAAATATATCAACCGTGTCGTATTTAATTTTTGAAAGTTTTAGCGTCTCGTTGCTGGCTGTATGGATGAATGCGTTGTATATTTTTGAAAAAAAAAACTGTATAGGGTGAGGGGTTGTAAATAGGCCCAAAATTGCTTGCGCCGACCATATCACATTTTGCATGCCCAGGAAATAATTTTCTAAAGAGCATTTTGAGAGCCATGCATTTGAAGGATTGTAAAAATACAGTGTACCACCTCGGTCCGGGAGTGTGAGCTTCTAATTCTGAGCATTTGGGATGAATCTGGCCCTGGAATTGGCACTACTTGGCTCTTGAGCGAGAGGGTATTTTTTTTAAAATGGACGCTTTGCAGATTAAGCTTCAGCACTCGTTTTAGGGGTGGTCTCCTTTGGAGGGAAATATCACCCAAAAGTTACCAGATGACCCCACACAAATTGAAAATAAAACGAGAGATGGTGAAATAAGCTTCATTTTGGTATATATTTTAGTCACCTTGGAGAGTTGTGAGTATTTTTCCCAATTTTTTGAAGTTGGGGTATTTATCATTGTTGTCTATGCGACTTTATTTGGATGTGCGCAACCGTAGAAAGAAAAAGGGTTTTCCTGTGTACATGGTTACGCAACAAACATCCCACCAATGCCCGTTCGCTCCCTCTAATTGTGTAGGCAGACGAGCTATTTGTGAGATGAGCTATCTAAAATGTTCATTAAAGTAAACCAATCGCGAAAATATATATACCGATCACGATATAAGACCGAGGGACTTCCCCTTAGCCCCCATACCTATACACTCTCTTGACTATTGTTACATAACGCACCCCCCATAAACAAAACAACAACAAAAAATCCTGAGAAACCACAACATTCCGCAAACACAATGACCACCACAAAGGAGGGGGTTCCCTCCGTCTAGTATCTTGCTCGTAAAAAAATATATTCCAAAATAACAACAAAAGCTAATTTTATGTTTTAATTTGTATTTAAAAAAAATATGTTGTTAAGGTATCGCGAACAATGGAGAACTAAGCAAAAAGTCAAAAAACAAACCGACAGCTTATTCACAAGCTTTTGTACCATGAAACAGATATTAATCTTTACGACGGGCGCAAGGATTTCATAACAACTGAAACATTTATTTTATTTTGGCTGCGGTATCCGTAGATATTATAATGCAATTATCATTGTAAAGTACCGTATGGGCCAGCGATAATTATTCCTCATTACCGTCGCAATAATTTGGCTTGGCAAAGATGTTTGCTAAATACCAATTGGTTGATGATTGATTATATCACCGATCTAATTAGGAACTATAACACGGCGGTCCCGTGTGGTTATAGGTCTCCGTCGTGACAGGCATTACGTTTAACGAGCGAGTTAAAGGTAGGATACACCATTTGCAGATATCGAAATGCTTTACTTCCGAATTATTAAGAAATGTCTTACTTGTTTGAAAGTAAATAATGATTGTAGACATCCAGCAAAATGATTGCGCTAGATATCCTGTAATTGCTCCATTTAAACAAAAAAAATTATATAAAAATCTCGAAAAAAAACCAAGAATAACAAACCACTGCCCGACGCCGGTTGAAAACGAACGCCGTTTTTCTTGCTTTTCAGAGCATCCATGATTGTACAACTTCAAACAGGGCAGTTAAACAATATTTACAACCCCCAAATACACCTATTTATGATAATTCATGCAATTACCAATGGTGTACTCTACCTTTAAAGGTAGGATACACCATTGGTAATTGCTTGAAGTATGATGAATGGGTGGATTTGGGGGATTTTATTTTATAGTAAATATCGTTTAACTGACCTGTTCGAAGTTTTACAATTATGGATGCCGAGAAAAGCACAAAAAACAGCGTTTGTTGTTAACCAGCGTCGAGCAGTTATTCTTATGTTATTTGTTTTTTTTGCGATCGCCGTCCGGCGATCGCCAATTTATAAAATTCTATTTTTCAGAATAATTACAGGATATCTAGCTCAATCATTTTGCTGGATGCCTAGAATCATTATTTACTTTCAGATGAGAAAGATATTCCCTAATAATTCGGTAGTAAATATTTTCGATATCTGCAAATGGTGTATCCTACCTTTAAAGCTTGTGTCGTAGTTAAAAATTACTGAAATTGACCCACAACAGGACACCGTGTTTCAACTCAGTGGAACGACCATAGACTCGTTTAGCATGACTTGGAAATGAAGATTGCTTCATTATTTGGATGCATCATACCATGGAGCTATACTGTGGCTATTTACGAACTCATTTGGTTGTACATCCATGTATGTATTATCATAGAGCAGTCTAGTTTATTGCTCCATGGTATTATGGACTCGTTGGCTATATACTGCATATGCCTACGTGAAGCTAATTTGGACAGTGACGTATCACGCGGGGAGGTTAGAGTCAATATACCTTTATCAAGGTACGCCATCTCAAAAAATCAAAGCGAGGCAAATAAACCAAACATGGGTGCGTATTAAAATGGCCTGCGCAGTGAGTGGCTCTCGCAAAGTTATAGCAGATTAAACAATCTTTAAAATGGAAGGATGGCTTAAAATATTTTTTTTGTAAAATGCGACAACACATTAAATTGAATCAACTGATTCCATTCTTAAAGGTCATGTTGTATATGCGCTGTATTTTATATTATTTTAATGGTTTAACAAATATTTACAAATTCATCTTTCTTATGTTTTCTACAGACAAACGTACTTTTATGTATAGCCAAATATATTTTCCACTCTACAAAACTTTAAAAACCTTCAGTTATTAAACCTAAACTTCAGTAATGTTGTAAGCCTCCCCTAGGTTTATTGCGGTTTGTTCCCATTGGTATAGAATAAAACACAACATAACAAAACAAAGACATATTTATCAAAATAAACAGGTCCGTTTGCAGAAAATAAAAACGTGCTTCATTTTTTGCAGAAAATCAGTACCTTTTTTATTTTTCCTCTGTGAATTTGACAGAAGTACATCCTGTATATTATAAACATGACAATGAGTAGAACTATACACATGTCAACATAACCACCTATATCATCAACTATATATTTTAATATAAATCGTTTACGCTGGCTCTCCTATAATATTAAAAGTATATCTATATAGTATTTGACAGGTTGTTTACCACAAATATAAATAAGTTCAAAACTTTAAGCAACAGCGGTACCACTGTAACCAGAGCTAAAATGAATGACACATCGTATCAATTACGCTTTTACTTAATGATATCCTGGACACAGGTGTCTTGTTATAAATAAACACACCAAATATAAACAGGTGTTACAATTAGAAATTGGATAAGAATTGGTTATTATAATCATATTACTATTGATCTACATGTATCAGTTTTCATGGCAAAGTGGCAGTGCAGTTTAACTGCATGTTTAACTCTGGCCCGGGCCAATTTCATGGAGCTAATCACAACATTTGTAAGCACCAACACTGCTTAGCATGGAAGTGCTTTCTTGGCAAAAACAAGGCCTACAAACTAAATTGTCAAGTGATGTATATTGTTTGTGATTGATATTCAGCCTATTTTTGCTTTAATAGCATGAAAAGCACATGGGGTTTAGCTGGTAACCTGTTTTTACTGAGCAAGACTTGCGTTGTGCTAAGCAAATTGTTGTGCTTAGCAGCTCGATGAAATTGACCCCAGATCTGGTGCAAAAGTTTTAAGTGATTTTTTTTGTTCAGTCTGGAATTGTATTTCCCATGATCAGTCTGCTCTGTACCGCGACCGAGGATCGATCTCATCGGGCCGGCAACCCACGGAATTAACCAAATTACCGTGTACTCAACTGTTTTTCTGTCGTCGGCTCTGTGTTCCCGGAGGATATTGAAGTTGGGAAGGTTAGCCGGAGTCATGTTTGCCATGTCTCGATGTCGGCTTTCTCTCCCTACCTACCTCTCTATCTTTTGCTAACGTCTCGCTGATGTCTTGCTCTAATTGTCAACGATTGAATGGCGGTTCGACCTATCCATGCTATTTGAGTAACGGAGGGGAACAAAAACATGCTCCGCATTCCCGCTATTCTAACAAATCCCCAAGGAAAATGTCAAGTCATTGGGGGCAGGCTTAGAAATACACTCTTATGCCAAAAATCAGTCGCTCTTACATCATATAAACTTGTATGGATAGACAGAACGTGTGATTGACGTATCAAGTAGCTACTGAAGCATTTAGTGGCTTGAAATGAGGTACACTGCAAAATACCAAAACGAGTATTTATTTGTTCTCTTAATACGTAAACATAACAAACGTTGTGCGGGACCGGGGACACTAGTTCGACAAGAGAGCCCCCGCGGCGTCGCACAATTGCAAGTGCAACAGTCTGAAGAAAAAGAAGAAAAAAACCCGTTAGATATCGAAATACCTCTGTTGCACAATGCTCGCAAATTGGTATCCGCGCCAAATATTATTGCAACTATAGCTGTATGGATGGAGTAGGGAAACATGTCATCGTGTAAATGGGTAGGGCACACACACAACTCGCTTGTCGTGGAGGGTAATGTAAACACAACCTATAGGCCAGTGAACAGTCATTCTTCGCTGCACGCCCGAATTAAAGTAATCGCTGACTGGAAAATGAACGCCTGGCTCGATTTGGCGCGCATAATGCCTGCATCCCATACGCGGTGTTTTTATAGCGAGTCGTAGAAACCGACGTTTGTAGTGCATGTTGCATTAACAAAGCAAATATCGTCGATACAAATGTGACCGGCTCTACCAAAAAAGGTGTCTTATGTCGCGAAAAAAATTAATTGAGTTATATACATGGTAAGAAAGCCCACAACGTAAACTTTCATTTAGTATATTAATAGACGTCCATAGCCCCTCCCATTTTGGAGACACGACGTGTTTACATATTGATTACTTTTTCCGGAGTTCAAACTACACAAGTGGGAAAACAGGCTTTGAAATAGCCGGCTCTGCTGTACTACAACAGAACGATGCACACAACATTGTCGTTTTTTCACTTTATTCATCAAAATCAACATTTCTTTTTGATGAAATGTTTACCCTCTCAACGTTGAGCGGGCCATTACATGATAGTGCATAGCGCGATTTAAGACCCCTTTTTGTAGAGCCAGTCACAAATATAAAAGGTGACCCCTACGATCCAGACTCACAAAAGTATTTGTCAAATTACAAAAGTACAGACAGAAATCAAGCCGGCGAGTCTAGCCGCAAATTCGTGGGTGTACTGTCCCCAGCTCTTTAGGCCAAGACACGATGTATAACATGAACAAATAACGGAAGTATACGTTTCAGTTGAGAAACAGCGTCTCAATTGCCCGTTATTATACTATACATGTTCTAATATAAATACCATGGGTTGTATGAATAAAAACTAGCATTTGCTTTTACTACCAATTTCCTAGCCTTTACTAGTATCTGTATGAATAAAAATGAAGCAAAATGTGTATTTTTAATATTTACTCGTCATTTTCCAAGGTTGAGTCGGGGCTACTTTGGCCGAGAAGAGAAGCAAATACTCGTATGCGAAATAGGAGCTTGTATGTACGCCATATTCAGAAAAAGGCACGAACAATGGAAAGGGGGGGTGTCCAGGATCAAAATACAAGCAGTTGTCTGGGGGGAAAATGAGATGTAGATGGCCAATCATTTCATGCAACATTCTGGGGATAGAAAGGGGCAGCATGAATTGAAATTCCGATTTAATTTAAAACCCGTCAGCGTACGAGCACCCATGCGTGTGTGGCTGTACGTGTACACGTAACAGAGACTATAATGTTGTTATAAGCCATTCGGCTGTGCAATCAACTACAAGTATTATTTCTAAGAAGCATGTACTACTATTTCAGCCAGTAAATGCTAAACAGTAAAACCTTATTTTATTCATACGAATAATAGCCTAAGAATTTGTTTTTCCTTAATGCTTCAACTTCAAAGTAAATGTTTAAAATGTGTGCTTGTACTTCATAGCATTTGCTAGTTTGTATTCATACGACCCATAGTTATGATAATACATGTGAAACAAACTACATTTAGGAAGGGGGGGGGGGGGGGGTCATTCGGACAGCCACAGTGTACCCTAAAACACGCCTCTTCCCACGAGCTATCAGGACATTCTCTGATGTTGTGGTATAACGAAAAGAAAAACAACCTCTTGAAAAGCAAGCTGCAATAAGGTGTTGACACCAATCGGCTCGTTATCCTGGTCCGAAATCAAACCCGGACAGTGTTCATAAACATAAGTGTGGTTGTATCGTTTCATTTTCAAGATGGCGTACCCTGATAAACGTCTATTACCTTCTTTCCGTCGCATACTGTCTAATTTCGGACATTTCAGTTGAGATACACCATTTGCAGATATAAACAAACTATATTTTAGTAAATATTTAGTAAATATTTTTGATATCTGGAAATGGTATATCCTACCTTTCAATTTATTAAGAATTATCTTACTTATTTGAAAGTAAATAATGACTGTAGGCATCCAGCAAAATGATTGCGCTATAGATATTCTGTAATTGTTCGAAAACAAAACTAGAACAACATAAAAACCACTGCCCGACGCCGGTTGAAAACGAACACCGTTTTGCTTGCTTTTCTCAGCATCCATAATTGTAAAACTTCGGACAGGTAAGTTAAACAATATTTACTATACAATACTACACCCAAATCCACCCAATCTTGATAATTCCAGCAATTACCAATGGTGTATCCTATCTTTAAAGCTCATTCTTGAGATGTAGAGACCTATATAAAAGGTATATACACCATTTGCAAACATACACAAATATAACTGCTAAAGTGAATAACAGTCTCAACTAGTCTGGTTTCCCGAACTGATAATTCCCCGGACGTCTATAAATAATTGCTGCGTTTCATCTGATGAAGTAAATGAACTGGACTACAAAAACAGCATTAATGTTTTTGGTTTACCCAGCATTTATGAACATACAACTTTAAAAACAGGTCAATGTCACAATATTTACTATAATTATAAACCCCCTAACGCATTCATTTTTTTCAAATTACAGCAAAAATGAAATAGTCGACTATACCCTTATTTAAATCCCGTTTTACGTTGGTGTCAAAATGTCAATAGTGAGCGCGTGTGTTGAAGTAAAACAAATTCCTTTTGTCCACTTAATTTCAAATTTCAGTGCATTATTTTACAAACCTTTTGAGAGAGAAATTCAGAGCAAAAAAGTAAAAGACGGCAAATCGAAACCCTGCACAAAACGACAAGGTTGTCTGCAGTCGCGAATTGAGACAGCTAGGCTAAGTTTTTTTAGCGGTGAAAGCGGAAAAAAAAGAGATGAAATGCGTGGCCAGTGCCCCACACGAGAGAGTTTAGGTTTCTGGGAATCGATCAATTTGCTATCGTAATTCCTCCTCGGCCCAGGTAAAATTTCCTGCAACATCCGCAACAATTTGGGCCGACCGATTATAATAAAGCATCAACGTAAAATGTCACGTCCGTCCAAGTCTATCGTCACACATACATAGTCCGTTTAAATGGAAAACGGAGTTTGTCATAATGTTGCTGGGAGGAAAGGGGAGGGGGGAGGGCGGGAGGGGGACGATAATTCTTGAACTATACGTAATTCTGGAATGAATAGTAACTCCACCACACAAGTCGTGGAAATTGTGGTTTGTCGTCTCGTAATTGTAACAAGCGTCGATGGTACAAAGTCCAGTAAAAATACAGTCCGTATTCAAAGGCGGTGGGCTTTTATTCACAGCCGAAAGCTCTATATTCTAAACGTGTCACTATACGTAGTTGGTCTGTGTACAATACTCGGAAGTCCGGGATAGGTCACCATCAATAACCTAAGCGAGGACTATATTTAGCGCTGTGGCTGTCTTGCCGAGCAGGGAATACATTTTACCGGTTGTTAACTAATAAACGCTGGACAAACGTCCGCCGAGTCTCATTATAAAAACGAGAAACACGTCAGTGTTGGCATATACGCGTTCACAGTTGGCGGTCTGGGGGGACAACATGACTTGGAGGGTGTTCTTCCTTCTTTCTTGTAATTGCAGCTTTTCTGCCAGGTATTAAAGATGGACTACAACGAAAACTCACACATTAAATTTATTATCGGACCTTGTTTATGTTGTGTTCAGGTAACACTTTATTGTTACGGTCATGTTTTTCTCTAAATAATTTTGTTGCAATTTGACCGACAAAATTAGACCTCGATTCTTCGATTTTGAAATTTCCCGCCCTGTACTGGTTCCCGGCAAAGATCCACTGAAAACCACAATGAAATCCACGATATAGTACCAGCGGACTTGTAAACCAGCGAAAAGTGATGACGTACTACCCATGAAAACGCATACATGGTGGCCCTGAAGGGACTCCGCAGATCGCGAATATCGACGTCAAATTTGACGTCAATATTCACGACTTTCCAAAAAAGTCGCGAATATTGACGTCAAATTGGACGTCGATATTCACGACTTTCCCCAAAAGTCGCGAATATTAATTGACGTCAAATTTGACGTCAATATTCGCGATCTGCGGAGTCCCTTCAGGGCCACCATATGTATGCGTTTTCATGGGTAGTACGTCACACACAAAGTATGAATTATTCATGAGTTAAGGGCTTTTGCTGAAACTGAGTTTTTCTGGGTCGTAGAACGCCGATCAATTTTGTTGTTTTTTGCATGAAGGAACAAGATTTATTGAATACTAATGATATATTAGTAATCATTATACATTTCTCGAACAAAAAACAGCAACACAGCCTTTATCATTATTCCGTTGTAGTCCATCTTTAACCAACAAATCCCTCGTGATTGGAGGTTATTTTTCCCCCGTCTTTGTTTTCCGAGACAAGGCGGTGCAGGTACATGTATAATGACCCCGTTTTGTTGCCGAACCGCTTCGGGCGCTCGCGAAATAATTGTCACGTCCTCGATGAAACTGCGCAAGTTTTTTTTTCTCACCTGGGACTGAGAAACTGAGAAACAAGTCCGTGGGTAGCGTCTATTATACACGGTTTGATCGGGACTGATTTCGCTGTATATGGTGGGCCGGTGATACGAGCGACATTTAAATGGCCAGGGCAGACGTATTTTAGTGGGCAGTAACGTTTAGTGTTCTTCGCCAATTGCCCAATTCTTCAAGTGTCACCCAAAAACACGCAGCCGATGTTTATTAATACGAGAGGTGAAAGAAAATAACTGCGCGTAATTGGCTCATGCGTTTGACTGTCACGACCAATGGTTCCCCCGTCGAATGACAACAAATAGACATTCTATTCAGCGCAGTATACATAATGGCGCAGAGTGAAACTAGACGTTTTAGAGTGAAAAGCACTCTGATTTTAGATTGAAATACACTGGTGAACGCACCATTTCGGTGGAATTCGATTGGATTTCGATTTTCCTCGAGTGACTTTTATTTTACTCTGAAACGTCTGGTCCCTAGTATAAGTACTGTTTGAGAGTGTGGGAGTGAATTTTCACTCGAACGGAGTTGAATGTTCACTCTTTGGAAAGTTACTAAATGGTCTGGGTTTGATTTCCGACACCTGGTACACAGTTTGGGTTCTCAGTTTCTTTTTTGATTCCGTGGATTTGTCCCATAATATTCTTCTGGGGTTTTCCTCCCACCTCTAAAATTGTAGTTTCTTCCTATAAATATTATCTTCACTGGTTTCTTAAGACTTTCGAACTACAGTGTCTGGCACTTTCGAGAAATCCTTTGTTTCATTTCCATAATTAACAAACAAACAAAAACATCGTAATTCGCATTGTTGGAAATGTCAACGTTAACACCTATAAAACCACAACAGCAATATGCAACGAAGATTAGGTATATATGCGTAAATGTGACGTTTGTATTTAACCGAGCAGTTTCCAAGCCTGCAAATTCCTAAAATAAAAAAATTGGAGGATTCAGAATTGCCAGGGTTAATAATTGAGGCCTGAACGAATTCGTTGATGCACGGTGTATGTTATTTTCATTTTTATATAAAAAAAAATCAAAATAAATCAACGGGGTATAGTTTTTGAAGATATCAAGACCCGCTTCACCGCAAAGGAAAGAGCTGGCAGTACAGGCCTGTTCCCGTGAATGCATCGGTTCTGATTTCTGCGTACAATACCGAGCGTGTTAATAATAATAATAACATTAACAACGGCCCATACTCAAGCTGTTCAGATCTCAATGGCCCGCCACTCACCACGTACTATTGAGCAGTTGCGCAGCAGTAGTTGAACCACGCTTTAACGGAAATCGATGCGTTCCAATTATGAAAGAAAACACTGTAGCCAGGCCTAAAAATATCCCGCCGTGGCGTATTATAATTTCAACTATAGACGGGCATGCACTGACTTTTTCTCCGACAATCTGTTTTTTAAATTCTGGCCGCGTGTAATCGGTTGATTGATGGGCCGGGCAGAAGCTATTCATCCCCTCCAAACAATTTCTGTGAATGGTTCGTTTCACAATAGGCTATCGGTTCTCAAAGAATCAAACAAAAACCAAATCTGTACATGTGCGCCGTTATTAAGCCTATAAATTCCCATTGTGCACTGACGTGAGTTCATAAGTACCCTAACAAAAAAATGCTTAATCAAACAAGGTCATTACGAATTTCCACACACCTATTAAGTATTATGGTTAGAGTATACACTCTCAAAACTGTGCTTTGCGAGTAAACACTTTTCATGTAAACATGTTTAGAAGCGTAACGCACGTGTCCAATTCCTAAATATCAACGTTCCATAGCTGAACACTATACCCGTCCCCATGTTTAACATGTAAACAGGTTTACAAACTGATAGCAAGAAAGTATTTACTCGCTTAACGCAGTTTTTGCAGTGTAAATGCAGTTGTATCACAGTAGCTTTAAAGACAAGAAAAAAACCCACCTATATGTTAAAGTTTCGGAACTACAACCTTAACAACAATAATCGTTTACAGGTGTAAGCTAACTGCTGCTTGGAAGGACAATTTCGGATGGCACTACACAAAGATTTTCCAAAAAAAAAAGTGTCGCAATCATGTCTTCAATTTTGATCAAAACACATCGACCTCTTAATTTGGTATGCTTGTAGTTAATGTATTATTTCTATACACACTGCCGAGACCAGAAGGTGTTGTAATTTTACCGTAAGCGTGAGTTCAATTTTCCCTGGTGTTCCAAATTGTCCAGTCGGCCACGCACAGTTTCCGTGAGTGACTGCATGGTATGACCGGGTTCAACGTTCGACTTGTATTGGGGTCAGTAAACATGTATTAACATCCCATGTTTTACATTTGGTATATATACATGTATACAGGGCCCCCCAAATACAAAACCCAACAAAACAACCCCACAAAAACAACCAAAAACAAAACTTGCTTTTGTTCCCTTGAGGGCCAAATTGGTATAACAGATGGGGAATATTTCTGAAAGAAAAAGGTACCAAGATAAAGTCTTGAACTACTGGAGCGGATGTTGTTGTTGTTGTATCATTTTTCTTCTAGAAGGATTCTCCATCTATTATTATATGTAGTTTTGACTTTGGGTGGTGGAGGTGTGCTCTGTTTTTTGTGTGGGCCACCATGTTGACGTACGTATAAATGTATATAGCATCACCTTTCCATCTTAATTTGGTTCCGTTTAAATTTTTTATTTTTTTTCACACCAAAAATGTTTCCGAAAGATAATTTATACCACAAATTGTTCAATGGACAAATTCAGCACTTGGACGTGTTCCGGTTTGACGTTTTATCGCAATTTTTGTTTTCGTCTCTCTTCAAAATTCGATTTCACAGAGGAGCAAACGTACAATTAATTCGATGGACCAGGTGCAAGGTCACATTGGCAGTTGCATGTCAACTAAGGGTCCAACAAAAAAATCATCCCCAACGATTGCAACAACTTCCCCTAAACCAACAAAGAATTGCTATAAATTTCTGGCGCCAGAACATGATCGCATTTTAAATGCTTCAAGATTCATCAAATTCACAGGTAAAAGTAAAACAAGTTGAAACGGGTTACACTCATTATACGTCCCCAAAATATACACTTTATGTATGCGACGAGTGAGCCAACCTCAGTATTTAGCTTCGCAGAAAAAAAAGACATTGAGAACGCTGCTAAATTTTCAACACTATAGATTAAAAGTATTTCTATTGAGAGTTTTGTGACCAATCCATTCCATTGCATTGTTACGTTACAGTTATTAGGTGATATTCATCGGTTAAGGCCGTGTCCGAAACGGGTTTCCAGAACTACGGCTACGTCTATTGGCAGCCTTCTCTTACGTATAGTGTAATGGCCGAACACATAGACAATAGCCATAGGCCTAAACAAGAGATTCGGACACGGCCTTAAAATTAAGCTGTTTCTCTTGTATGTTCAGAGCAAGCTTCATGTTAACGAAGGCGCAGCTGGACAGCCCTATAATTCCAGTACAAAAAACCTTCAGTCACACAATTATTTACTGACATTACCATGAACTCCTAATTGTTGTATGTACAATACAAATGTCGCGTAAAGGAGGATTCTTTTACGTCTCGATTTACTCAAGTACATTTTGGGTTAAAAAAGCCAACACCCAGGTATTTAACAGCGATAATAACCCTGTCGCTTCATTAATTGCTCTCTCGATTTGTGGACAGGTGGCCATACAAAGCGGCTTCCGGAATCAGTCAGAGCATTAAACATTGTCAGTCTGATGCTGCTTTATGGCAAGAAGGGATGCTCACTCATCAGTAATTCGTCAGCGTGGATAGATACTGTCTCCTCATGTACGAGTCGCTGGCACAGCAGAACAACAGCCTCTTGAACGCATTGCGAAACTCGCGATTGAAAATGGTGTAGATGACGGGGTTGGCTGCCGAGTTGACCCAGCCTAGCCAGGTCACTGTGGCAAAGGTCGTATGGGTGATGTTACAGTTTGGGCACAAGCCTATCACCACGTTGGTAATGAAGAACGGCAGCCAGCAGCATATGAAAACAGTGACTACGATGGATAGGACCGAGGTTGCCTTCCGCTCCCGTGCCACCGAGATCCGCTTAGTCCTCGATCCCGGCCTGTCGTGGGTGCTGACATCGTGCGTTTTTCTGTCGTGGGTTGGCTTCTCCGTCTCGCCGCTCGACGGTTCCTGTTTGTCGCACAGTGTGGCGAAATTCTCAGTCTTTTCATTGACGAATTTAGTGACGAGTGTGGTCTTGCCGGCACCCACGCCGTTCTTGTAAGCCGGCCCTTTGCGGTACTTCACGCTGCCAGGTTTCCGCCGGCCCAGTTTCTGCACAGAGCGGAATATTTTGTAGTAAACAATAAGGAGGACGAAGCAAGGAACGTAGAAAGAGAGGCAGGAAGATCCAACTTGGAAAATAGGGCTTACGTTGAGTTGACATTCGTCGGAAGCCATGGCATCGTAGCCACCTACCAAGACCAGGGCAGGGATGGAAATGAGAAAGGACAATCCCCAGGCTGAGATGATGGTGATCAGCGACATGAGAGGCGTCCGCTTGATGGCGTACTGGATGGGACGCGTGATGGCCAGGAAGCGGTCCACGGAAATCACGCAGAGGTTCCAGATCGACGAGGTACACGTCAGGACGTCCATGGAAACCCAGACATCGCAGATGATGGGTCCAAGGTACCACTGACCAGCCACCACCTCCTGGTACAAGCCTAGGGGCATGACCACCGAGCTGACGGCCAGGTCGGCTAAGGCCAGCGACACGATGAAGTAGTTGGCCACGATGCGAAGACTGCGGAACTTGAAAACGGAGATGCAGACGAGCAGGTTGCCTATGATGCCACATATGATGATGGGCGTCAGTAGGGCAATCTTGAGGATAGTCAAACCGATATCTCGTTCGGGAACCTCTACGGTGAAGTTACCGTCTCCCGGCGATGTAATGTTCTGCATACTTTTGTTTTGTTTCTGCGGCCAGGGGATCGAGAGGACAATCGGCAGCCGAATCTTCACGGCAGCAAGCACATCGATGTGTCGGTACAATAAGCGGCTTCCCTCCGTGAAATCACATCTCAAATCCACAACTGTCCCAATACCTAACGCGCACACATTTATAATGCCCAACGGGAGCAGCTTCTCAGGCCGTTTTTGTCGTTAAGCCTGCCAGCCCCCCTTGTTTTTCCTGACGTGGGGGGAATCAAGTGTAACTTCCAAGGCGGTTGAATATATCCGATGTGACTTGGGAGTGGAGTTGACAACCACCTGATACTGTCATTGTGGTAGGCCGCGGTGCACGGTAACAAAGTACCACACGGTCTGGAAAGCTGCACCTCTGTGGCTGGCTTTAAAGGACATCAAAGATGCGTTATGAATCAGAGCGTACACACACGCGACACCGCCTCGGCATCATCTGATAAATGTCCTCACAGCACAGTAACGCAGTACTAGCATCCAGTCATCACTGCGGTCTATCCATCTATACACACGTACACATCTTCTCACCACGAGTCGGGTAATGCGCATGCGTCACAACGACCCACCGACGAAGCCAACCAATCAGTTCCACAGTACTTCACCGATCAGCAGCGCTTGCGAATTTCATGCATAAATTCGCTGCGCCGGATCACAGTATACCGGGGGCGAGAAGAGACCTTATTTCTCGTTTTGTTTGCGCCGCGGCAACCCGATTCTGCATCTGCCTGGGCTGTATTTATACACACAAACTTACGGTTTGAAAATGGTGGTCGCCCGCACGTATAACAGAGCAACATGCTATCTCCTTTGAGCATGTCACACGCGAAACTCAAATAGCCCAGGTGAACAATCGATCCATTCGGAGGCAGTCGAGGGGAGCAAATCTATAAATTCAAAACGGCATTCCACCGCATGAAATCGCAGACTAAATGAGACGTGTAACTCGGTGTTTTCTGACAAAACACGGCAACGAGCCACGTTTTAACACTATGCAACATGTTTGGGTTTTGTTTTTACAATTTACACAAGGGCAAAGGCCGGTCAATTTGGATTGTTTGATATGTAAACACACAACTAAAATCCGTGTACACATGAGAGAAAACGAAAGTAAAGACAGACGCAACAAGGCGCTGTATACAAGAGCCGTGTTTAGTGCTTTTTAGTTGAACTCGCCGAGTAACAGTCATAACGACAGGCGGTGTTTTTAATGCACTCTTAATAGGCCGTATTTCTGCTCGCATGAAGACGCTATTTTTTGGCTGCAAATTCAGGCCAAGTTGCGTTGTTTTTGTAACTTTACAATTATAAAAAAAATGAATATTTGAAAAAAAAAAATTTTAAGAGCTGTAAAAATATCTAAACTTACATGAATTATTTCCTGACGACGGGCAGAGTATTAATGTTCGAAACGTCGAGTTCCACCCAGTTTGTTTTCTTCTCAGAACCACAAAACTCACTAAAGATATTTTAATACCGTGGTGTTACCGCAAACTACATAATGTTATTACCTTTTTGCCATGCAAACCTTCAAATCTCATATGAATTATCCTCTAATTACTTTTAACTATACCCCCAAATGCCGTAGGTATACATCGCCCAATACGTTCGAGAATACGGCCTATTGTGAATGTTCGCCACGTCTGCGTGAAGTTAAACAGATATTTTCCCACAAGTTACACAAAATTGCAGAATTTATATTCGGTGAATTTCATGAATACTTCTAATTTTTAAAATGAAAACTGTTGTGAGTTGTGAGTTCTTGCAAAATAATGTGCTAGGATGACCCTGACAATTATCACAAACCACAGTCATACTATAGCGTGCAACTATATCAAGTAATGTTCGCGTGCTGTAATCGAGAAACGAAGTATTATGGGACTACGCACGTAGATGTGCCGTTAATCTCGCGATATTATTGCATTATTGCCAGCAAATGTGCACAAGCAGTCGGGAAATAGTCCAAATGATGCCATATACTGGGAATACCCCACTGGGGATGCGATATTTCGGCCCATCCGTAATTGGCGTCTATTTTGGTCCAAATTAAAGCCTAATAGCCAGAGGAAAAATCCAGACGTGTGTTTATTGGGATATTCATATTGTGTGCGCGCCACATCAGCGTCTGCATGAGTGAGTGAGCACCAGACTAATACAGGATGATGAATGATACTGTGTTAATTGGCGGGTAAAGAATAATTCATTTGGTACGCTGTCGGCTTCATGCATGATGCCGCGGTAATCATAATATGAATTATCGGAGCGCTAGCATATTTTGGCAAATGTATACATTGTTTGCTTTTGAAAACATCCGACACAGTGAACAAGCAACAATAAATTTAGCAAAAGTATTATTGGGTTTTTATTGTTAGTGCAACGTGTTTGTTTTCTTTTGTCAGATGTTCACAGTGTGAAGGCTATAGATTTGTGTGAGCTTTTTCATTTTTTAGACGAGGCCCCATGTGTGTGGTTTTTGTTGGCGCTTGGCTTAGTGAGTTAGTATTTCATACGCGCTGTGGACCTCCAAACATTATTGACGTCAACAGGATGCGGGAAGAAGTTACGGTTTGTGGACTTGGACAGGTCCACAGTCCGTTTTGCCCTCTCTGAAAAAAGAGCTTTAGAGGAAAAACGGGTTAGGGTTATATATAGAAAAGGTAAGGGGAACAGTCGAGAAGCCCAGAATCAAAATGAGGTTAAATTTGTTTTGGGGAGGCGAAAAAATGAGTATTTAGCCAACGTTTCCTTAACTAACAAAGACAAAGAAATGTCCACGGTACGTATGGAAGGTGAAGCTATACGTGTGCAATGCTGACAGTGCTCAATGCGCCGTATTTTTGGCCGCATGAGGGCGCTGTAAGACGCCATTTTCTGGGTTTATTGAAGTAGTTTTAGGAACTTTACTTTTATCTAAAAAATGATTATTAGAACAATATTTTGGAGCTGTAAGAATATTTAAACTGACGTGAATTATCTCCTAATCACTTTTAATTATACCCCTGTCACAGGCTGTCTCAAGCTTAGTCTGAGGACCTATGTCGGTTCGTTTAAAAAGTAGGGATATTGCTCATAAGAAAAATCACACAGATAGCAAAGTTTAAGTTGGTTCTTTCCCCTTGGAAAAGAATTATATTATTATTGGATCAATCATATCATATATCGTCACGGTCAACAGTGGTTGGTCAGAAAAGAATAAAATATGGGATATCACAATCATCAAAATATACGTGTGACGTTTCAGTGGTGTAACGGTTAGGGTAACAATACAATCAAAACAAGGTAGGACCAATCAGCAAAAACAACTACAGCAAAAGTTGTAATTTGGGCAAGAAAAAATATAAAAGAAGGCGACAGGCGAGTACCAAAATCTCAGAGCATTGGACTCCAAGAAACAAATCCTCAAGGGTCCAAGGTCAACAAACCTTAAATTTTGTGTAAGCCAAAAGTATGAATAGATACAAACAAACGCAATGAGGTTAAACCACTGAAACATCAACACGCATAATAGCAATACAATAAAAGGTAGGACAACAGTAAATTATTATACAATGGTAATATGAAATCTTAGCTGGGTTTCAGCGCGTCGGGGCTTGTCTTGGATGGCAGATGCAACGGGTCGTACTCGGATGGGGTCCGCGTAGTGTAACGTCGGTCCTGGCAAGTCCAGCGAGCGGTGGTCCAGACGGGAAAAGGGGGTGGTGAGAAGCGAAGGGCCGAGCGAAGAATCGAACCGGGTCGACTCTCCAAAGCGTGACCTGGGGACTCGTGTTCTGTATCAACAGAGCACGTGGCAAATGATGCGAAAATGTCGTTAGGAACGTAACTTTTGACTAAACTAGTAAAAGTTGACTTAGGGAAGTCCGCACTCGTTCCTACGCATAACTATATCATGAAACTGGAAAGTGAGAGCACTTTAGTTCAGGTCCACTCGCATCAAAGGTCTTTTTCGCTTCTCAGGTTAGATCCAACTTTGTATTAAATTTACTAACTAACAACAAACTTTAAAACTAAGACTACCAATAATAAAGTAAATCAAAATAGTCCAACAACTAAGAAACATGAAAGGTTGGGGGTGTTCACCCAGAACATTATTCTACGACAAAAGGAAGTCGTAATAAACAAAACAAAATCTGAGCAAGGAAATAAATAATCCGTACGGTACATGAAGGTCGGTCGTCTGGGGGCAAAGGACAGGGTTGTTTACATGCTCAACAGCAATTACGGTCGTAAATGCGCTAACTTAATTGAATGGAATGTGTAAAAAGCCTGACCAGCGGTAATATCTCTAACTAGCAACACATAATGTAAAGGGACTCGAAAGACAATAAGTCCTACTACAATTAAATGGATTATTTGCACATGTATTTTGTACAGTGTATGAACACGGCAAAACAAAAATATAACGCAACTAAATTATAAGAGAGCCTATCGCAACTTAAATTGACTGCTCCTGATTTCGTTTAAATTCATTCAACTATATAGTCAAAAACAATGTGCGTGTGGACAGTGGCCTTACACAAGGTCACTTAGGGACAGGATTACATCGGACACTCAATCCCGTGCCCATGGTAACAAACTATAGTAACACATGGTTAAGACTAGACTAGAATCAGGTGGGATACAATGATCCAGCAATTAGGGATAGGACTGCATAAAAATACTTTATCAAGGGTTTGCCTAAAATCATGAATGCTCCAACATAGGATAACAGGGAAATATGATAAGTGAATATAAGATCGGTAACTCTGCTAAATTAGGGAGTCGTCAGATAAGTTATATACAACTGGGTAAACGAGGCGGTTATTCGGACATTGGGGGTATACGGTGCTGGTAATGTAAAAGTTAGTCCGGCAGCGCAGCGGACATACAAAACTCACTTAATTCCGATCACTTCAATGGTAACAACAAAACACCAATATCATATAAACGGCAACGCCAACATTGGATAAGGAAATAAAAGGGATCATAGAGCAACAACTATTTACATTATCATACAATAAAGATACAGCATAAATCAACATTTGGCAGTAAGATTATCGATGGCTGCAACTCATACTGGATCTAAGGTTGTCAAAATTATCAGTCGGTAGGACAATTTTCTTAGGCCATCATCATCAATAATACATACAAGTTGAATGGTACAGAAATAAGAAAAAACATCGGCTTACCTGTATCAACAGAGCACGTGGCAAATGATGCGAAAATGTCGTTAGGAACGTAACTTTTGACTAAACTAGTAAAAGTTGACTTAGGGAAGTCCGCACTCGTTCCTACGCATAACTATATCATGAAACTGGAAAGTGAGAGCACTTTAGTTCAGTTCCACTCGCATCAAAGGTCTTTTTCGCTTCTGACGAATTGAGGTGGGACAGGGGATAAAAACCCCACTGTGCACGCGCTCGGACAAGTTTGGTGGGACTTTCTAATTGGCCGAAACTAGGCAATAAGGTCATTTTCACTGGAAGACCAATCCGAAGAGGAGTCTAACATTAATGGGGACGTGGACAGCTAGGGATTGACCAATGTGGTGCCATCCGTGTGCCACGTCGAACAGCGTGATCGGGTTTTCCATACTTGAGACAAAGGAAAACTGCAAATCTTGCAATTATGGGCAGATGCCACAACAGTGTGACCAAGGTCTCCCAGACTCGAAACAAAGAAAACTGCAAGTCTTGCATTTTTGTGGCTGATGCAACATGCAATTGTCCTTGTGGGTACAAATAAAACTTTAGCCGTACCGTGAACAATTAGAGATATCTGGTCGGAACAAATTTAAAATGGTTACAAATGTAACAGGGTCCGACACCCCCAAATACCGTGAGCACAGCGCCCTCTACGTTCAATAATACGGCCTATTGGTGGACATTTGAAGATGAAATGTTTGGGTTACGAAGGGAGCCTCACTTGATAGTAATGGTGAGACTGTACGCGCTGCAAAACAGACGTGCTACGAATCTCAGGTCCAATATCATGGACTTATTAGGCAAAACCCTACACTAAAGCAATATCTTCAGTGATAAGCAAGTGTCTGTTTTTTAACCAGCTCCAAAACGTATAACGCTCGATGTATCAAAGCATGCTAATTATAGGCAACCCCGCGTCGTGTGTCTGCCAATTGGGGTCGACTTTACAAACTGTGACGTAATTTCGATCAAAAATGTGGACTGGGCTATTTAAGTGGTCAATTTGGCTACCTTGTGTGTTAGTTTTTTAATGGGTCATCCACCTGCTGTGAGGCAATTTCAGTACGGACAGATGACCTGTCACCACAAAATGAGAGTAAAGTCGCACGATGTGATTCGGAGATATGGCCATCCAAAGTCAAAATATGAAGGGGTGGTCAATTTTTAAATTTTTCGTAATTTGAAAGCCCAAGTCCTCCTCTATATATTCCCATTTTTTTTAGGTGAGATGATCAAAAACCTCTTAAATTACGCGATTTTTCGTAGTGTTTGCGTAGTTAGTGTTTGGATTAAAGTCCATTAGTCGTCTAATTAACACTAATTTAATATGCAAATCAGGATCTCGTAATTATCCCACGTTTTCGAAATGTTTATATTTTGTTGTTTATACAATAGTCTGTATGTGTGAAAATTCTCGACAAGAAATAATGATTAGAACATAGCCGTTGCTATTCTCAGCCGAACCTTACTTGTCCTGTTTTGTAATCTTTTGCGTTTTTTGTTTAAAGATGTTAAAGTAAGTTTTCTCACAAACACGTTTTGTGAAACCCATGACTTTCTAGAGCGCTGTACAAAGTATTTATCGCAAAACCCCTAAGTGTTATGTACCATTGGAAAGCACTCTTTCTCAAGAACTTGAAAATGCCAATATCTTAATTTTCAATATTTCCGACTTTACTCGTATTTTGTGGTGACAGGTCTGTTTTGCTATGCATGTTAATGTTTAAATACAAATTATGGACCCCATACAAGCTTTAAGTTAGTTACTAAATACAAATGAAATGAATCAGTAGCTATATTTTTGTGTGTTTTACATTGGTGTACCCTTGTTATTTTCAACATATCCCTTGTTATTTATCCACACACCTTATATAAATACGTATGGTTCCATTTTGTGGTCAGTATTTAGTAAGCAGAAAAGGTTTGTACAGTAAATCTTGCGACACAACCAAACATTATTAAAATGTAAAAGAGACCTATAGTGTCCCCTGTGATACGATTCTATTTTTTTTAAATATAAAACTATGTTCGAATGGTACAAAACCTGCCTAAATCGGTCCAACGTCTAATACAAATACCAGGAATAAAATATTCAAATAATTTAGTTGATATATAGATGGCATGTAACTATATGTAGAAAAAAGTCACAATTTGTGTCCAAACCTTATGAATAATGACCCCAATTGGTTACGGAAGGCGCAGTGGAAGCCCAGTCTTGTGTTGCATCACCGAATCTGCTCCTATATCATTTGATTTGATTTTGATTTATTTATCCAGTTTAACTCAACAAGAATATGACAGATTAAAAAAATACATAAAACAAAAACAGTTGATTTAACCTGGGATAGCCCAAAAAGCCTATTTTACAGGCTTATTTTCATGGGTGTCCCAACATTGAATAAAAAAAAACCCCCAAAACAAAAAAAACACATTAAATACAAGGAAGGCAAATATACCCCCCCCCCCCCCCCCTAAAAAAACCCAAAACCCCAAAATCGATAGAACAACATTTGGTTAGAATCAAGTTGCATCCCCACAAGTTTATAAAAAAAAGTACATTCAAAATTACAGGTTTAATTAAATTCACAATCAATACAAATTATTTGGTCTGCATGAGCGGCGATTCCACAGATTATACACACAAAGAAACCACTTGATGCAAATCAGTTTTACCATTTGGTGCATAACACGACTTTTTATGAAACGGCAACGCCTATGGTTCAACACCTGCATAACATTGGATACTGAGGTATGTTTTGATCAGCAATTGCTGCCATGTATAACTCTACAATTTTGCTGCTGCTCCAGTGTTTATTATGCTGCATTTTTAGTCCTCCGTTTGTTCACTGTGAGGAGTTTAATTCACAATGGTCGCCAATCTCCAACAAATTGACAATCACGGTGCTGATATTGCCTCAGCCAGTAATCATGTTACAACATTGTCCTTCAGGATACTACCCGACAAGAATAGCCCTTTGTAAATGGACAAAGCATGGCCTGGTATGTCTTGCCCTCCTTGGCCACGACCCACCTGTGGACATCACCATTTTTATGGACATTCAGACAAATCCAGGTCCTGAGGAAACATTGATTCACCCTAATCACGTTAAATACGTCGCATGCCAAACTGGCCGAATACCACCTGTTGTCGTTTACCTGCCCACCATATACAGTTTACACATGAAGGGCGTGTTCCATCCCCCTTTCCACCGGATTTATACCCGCCATGATATGTTCGAGTTGCGTCACCACAAATGCTCTCTACCAAAAGCTGTCCATGAACATATCAAGTTGTTGGGTGTAGGCAAGCTAATGCGGGGATGTCGCGGAGGCGGCAGACGACAACACAGCAAAAGAAATGTTTCCGGTGAGGAATGTAGCAGTTTGGCACATCAGATTTCTGTGCATATCTCTGGCAACTGTCGTCAAGGTAATTCGGTCGCTACGGATTCACGCGTAAAGACCTTGGTCAGTGTTCCCATGGTGCGACGTCCTGTGGAGTCAACGCAACCTGGTGTATCGGGATTACCTTCGATCTTTTTAACCAACGCCCAATCTCTGATGAACAAACTGGAGGAAGCAGAATTGACCCTTGATCAACTATGTGTTGATGTTGGGGTTTTTACCGAATCCTGGTTTTCATCAAATGTTCCTGATGACTTTGTTACTTTTGCTGGCTTTAATACATTTTCTAAATGCCGGGAACGAAGACGCGGTGGAGGTGTGGCAGTTTACGTAAGGTCACACATCAAAGCACATGTCATCGACGATATCACCGTGCCAAACGAACTAGAGTGCATCTGGATTATGTTGCGCCCATCTAAATTACCCAGGGGACTATCTGCCATAGCGATTTGTGCAGTCTACATCTCACCTGACTCGCCTTATCAACAATTGTTGGAGTCTCATTTATTGAACGGTTCAGACTATTTACGTGCTAAATATCCTGATATTGGGTTAGTGTTTTTGGGTGATTTTAATCGTATGAATGTGTGGCCGATCACGAGGGGCAATGACTTGAATCAGATTATTGATTTTCATACTAGAGCCAATGCCACTCTCGATTTAGTGCTAACTAATCATATTATGAATCGTTTTTATGATAAACCGATCCCTGCCTCGCCAATAGGCCAGAGCGATCATATTAGTATTTTGTGGAAACCTATGAAATTTAAAAGGCTTTCTAATTCATTTAAGGTATGTTACTCACGCCCCTTTCCTGACTCTAGCGTTCGAGCGTTTGGTTCTTGGTTGCAGGGTCAGGTTTGGAATGACGTTTTAAGGTTGAAGGGCACACAGGCAAAGGCCAATGCTTTTTATGATTTGCTCGCCCCGTCATTTGATTTGTTTTTTCCCATTAAACAAATCAAATTGCATATCACTGACAAACCGTGGATGACTAGTCGTATAAAACAGTTAATGTATGATCGCCAATACTGTTTTTCAACGAATCCTCCTCTTTGGCGTAAGTTGAGAAACTTGATAAAAAGTGAAATCAAAGCTGCGAAGGTGTCATATCATGCCAATCGTATTAGGAATCTACAGCATTCTAACCCCCATCAGTGGCATAAATTTGTTAAGAAGGTTTCTAATTCAAGAAAACAAGATCTCGACATAGACATTCCGGGAATTGATAGGGGGGATCTACCTGGCATGGCTAATGCGATCAATGCCAAGTTTGCGAGTGTCTCCGATTGTTTAGACCCTTTAGACATTTCGAAACTTCCTGCTTTCCTTCCTACAGAAAAGCCCCCTCCATGTTTGTTCCCTTGGGATGTGTATGCCGTGCTCAAAAAACTGAAAATAGGTAAATCTAGTGGGCCGGACCAATTCCCCCCACGATTGATTAAAGAATTCGCTTATGAATTAAGTGTACCTTTAACAGATATTTTGAATAGCTCCTTTCGCGAGGGTATTGTTCCTGTGCAATGGAAAGAAGCTATCGTGGTTCCTATTCCTAAACAACATCCACCAAGTATTGACAAACTTCGCCCTGTGTCCCTTACTTCAGTCTTTGCTAAAGTTGCTGAGGGTTTTGTATCTAAGTGGATCTTAGATGATATTGGCAGTAAGATTGACAAACGTCAATTTGGTAACATTAAGGGTATTTCTACATGTCACTACCTGGTTAATTTGATGCATTGCCTTTTCCAGGGTGCAGAAGTGAATGGCAACCAGGGAACGGTGGTCCTCACTGATTTTTCCAAGGCATTTGATCTCGTTGATCACACCATACTAATTCGTAAAATAATTGATATGGGTGTCCGCAGCGCCATCGTTCCCTGGGTGTGCGATTTCCTTCAGGGTAGGCGCCAGAGAGTGCGTTATAATAATGTTCTTTCAGATTATTTGTCACTGAATGGTGGAATTCCGCAAGGTACTAAGTTCGGTCCAATTGGTTTTCAAATTCTCATCAACGATGCTGCTCATGGTTCCTCCTCGGAATATTGGAAATATGTTGATGATTTAACGTTTGCAGAAAATTCTCATTTGAGACAACCTAGCCGTATTCAACAAGATCTGGATTCCTTTTACGAATGGGCAACTGAAAACAAGCTGAAATTGAATCCTATCAAATGTCAGGCCCTTAGTGTGTGTTTTAAAAAAAATCCTCATGGTCAAAACTTAGAAATTGGTGGTGAAGCATTACATTTTGTTTCCAAGGCCAAAATTCTGGGTTTATGGGTACAAAACGACCTTAAGTGGAATTCCCATGTTGACAACTTGCTTACAAAATCTAGTAGAAAACTGTTCATGCTAAGATCATTGAAGCGATTTGGATTTAGTACTGGGGAATTACAAGCTATTTATAATGGTTACGTAAGACCAGTATTAGAATATGCAGATGTAATATGGCATTCTGGAATTACCACCAATCAATGCAGTAGTATTGAAAGTATACAAAAAAGAGCTTGTAGAATAATTTTAGGCAGGAACTATCTTTTATATGATTCTGCACTCCAACTGCTACATCTCGACCCGTTGTCCTCGAGGAGAGAATGTCACTGCCTTAAATTTGCTAAAAATCTTCTGACAAATGAACGTTGTAAGTCTTTACTCCCCACATCTAGAATAGCTAGCCATGGTAGGAACCTTCGTAACTCTAACAATATTTCAATGATTTTAGCTAAAACACGTCGGTTCAGAAATAGCCCAATTCCTTATTATATCGACCTTATTAATTCAAGTGGTTAAGTGTGAAAATATATCTTTTATTCACTGGCGTTTTTAAATATATTAATTGTAATGGGTATTTTAACTATTGATAAGGTTACCTGTGTTGTTGTCTTTATTGTTTATATAATTTAATTTAAAATATTTATCTGTAAATCATGTACAATTTGGCCTTTTGGCCACGAAACATGAGTTTTTAATAAACCAACAATAATAATAATAATAATAAATGAGAATGGGAATGGACTGTCCTCTTTATTTAAACTGTACTGCACTGCACTGCCGCCGGGGCGTATTGCGATGCGCCCACGAGCAGTTGTGGCGCCTTCGAAATCTGACGATTGATTGATATGTATAAAAGACGACATTATGAATCAATAAAGCACGAAGGGTACTTGCATGCACCTCGGAAGATCTCAATTATGAAATTGTCTTCCGATATCGGGATAGTATATCCAGCAAAACTGGGTTAAAACGGTATCAATGTCTCCTTCACACACTTATTAATCACGTAGTAAATTATTAACGCCTCATGCAGGGCCAAATACAAAACGACTTGAGATGCTGCATAGAGCAAGGAACGTGGTCTTTTGCCATCGCACTATTTTGAGTCGCATTGAGAACTCTCGGCCGTTTTATTCCTGGGCCCTATATTACATTCGTTCTTTTGACGAAAACTGAAGAAATGGGAGAAATGAAAGGTTTACATAAAAATATTGCCTTTTTAAGGGGGAAGGTATTGATTTCAGTAAGAGTGCAATTTGATTAAATGCCAAACTGGAATTAAAAATTAAACCCTTCTTGTAATCAGTTCGTATAGGCTAATAGGGCGCAATATTCCACAGGCGATCCGCAGTCTTTCTGTTGGCACAGTGTATTGGTCTTACTCTACGCGGAGCTATACAATGTAACTGTTCAAACGCCCGTATCATTGCGACCGGCCGCACATAGCATCCAGCAGCGTACGTACGGCAAAATGCATTTCCGAGTTCTTGGATATGCCCGACGCGCGTTGCTTTTGCCTATGAGCGGGAGTGTACATTAAGATTTCAAGAGTTTTCAATGTACTATTTTATGTACAATTTTGGCAGCTACGCAAGCGAAACAACATCTAGCTTCTCCTTGGAAATTGAGTCGACTGTTGACTCGATGCGCATTGGCACATATACATGCCATTAAGACATTAAAGTTATATCGTCTATAGTTTTCTATATAAACAACAACCCAAGTGTGTGTCGCCGCTAGCAGTGCATTTGTCATAAAATAAAGGCAAGACTCATGAATTCAGAATAAGAGAAATACACGACAAGAACCATTAAGAAATTACGACCAATGCTATGATGACGGGTAACGGTCGTTTAGACAAAGATATTCTCGTATGGGGACCTATAAAAACCGTTCTGTTTTCTCAAACTTGCCTGTTGTTATTGTCAGTTTTACTGTTTGGGACATTTGAACCATTATTACTTGTCGTATTGCACTCTGAGGCTCCGACACGGCGGGTTATCCGACGGCGCGCCGTTCCCTCTTGTGGCGTTCGAATGACATTTCGTCGATGGATCGATATCCAGTCAATCGATGACCTCCGCAGATGACCTCTCAAAACGCGAGGCAAGTTTTTGCTGCTCGCTTCTCGCGCAACGCGATCTTCGTCCAATCTGACTGACATCGTCAAATCTTATAACTGACATGCGAAGAGTTGTCTTTGGTTGGATGTGTCAGGTCCGAGTGAAAGAAAACGGTGTGGATGGAAATAAAACCGCAGCGATAGCTTTAATTATGCTGAGTGGCAATCTAACAAAATGCTTCAAGATTGCACCAGCTGAGCTATAACGAGGAATACTTAATAAGAATTCGAAGGCTCCCTATGTGTCTTCAGTTTGATGTATGAAATATAAATCATGTTTTTTTAGGAACGTGTCTTTGTTTACCCACCTTTCATGTCAGGTATGTTTGTTAAGTTTTTGTGATATTCTTTCGTGGTAAAATAATGCCATACTGGACGAGCGATTATCAAGGCGATAAGAATGGTGTTAACACAAACTTCAGTTATGATAGTCGTATTATTTATCGTCTTCAATGTCCTTGCAATTCTTACCTTCGCCCATCTTCGATGGCAGAGGTTATGCATTCGATGGCATAGGTTATGTTATTTCTGTCTGTCTGTCGGGCTGTTGGGCTGTTTGTCTGCCTGTTTGTCGGGGTGTTTGTTTGTCTGTTTGTTAGCATGATTACGGAAAAACAACTGGAGGGATTCTAAAGAAACTTGTTAGTGGGTAGAAAGCGTATGGGTCAGGGATAATTCCATTACATTTTAGGATTGATCTGGATCCAGATCAGGAGTCTGGATCTCTTTGAATTAAAATATTTTTTTCCAACCGTTTTGCGGTTGGGGAGGAGGTCCGCATACGCTGTACAGAGTGCCCCTTTTCTATTTTTTTTTTGAATGATTGAATGTTTTTACTATATGCGATCTTTTAAGGGTAAGATACACCATTTGTAGATATCGAAACTTTTTAATACCGAATTATTAAGAAATATCTGACTTATTTGAAAGTAAATAATGATTGTAGGCATCGAGCAAAACGATTGAGCTAGATATCCTGTAATTATTCCGAACATTTTAATTAACCAAAGAACAACATAAAAACCACTGCCCGACGCAGGTTGAAAACGAACGCCGTTTTTCTAGCTTTTCTCAGCAACTATGATTTTAAAAATTCGGACAGTTCAGTTAAACGATATTTACTATGAAATACAACCCCTAAATCCACTTATTCACGATAATTCAATAATTACCAATGGTGTATCTTACCTTTAAATTACGTCCATGTGGGATAAAGATAACTTGACGTGACTTTGACTTCCACCGCTGCATTTTAATCCTGGTTTCTTTGATAACTTTCTTGATCTACTTACTGGCTGCCCTGTGTCAAGGGCCTTGACCCACAGAAGAACAAGATGCAATTACCGTCACGTCAAGTGTTATTACTCAAAAAGGCAACAATTAGATGCAGCTATAATCGCCCGTATCCCACGTCTTCTAAGGCTTAGGCGTTGGAAGCTGGCAAGCGATCCGCCAGTGCCCTTAAAGGTCGTACACACCACTGATAAGCGCTTGAATTGTCAGGAATGCATGGTCGAATTTCGGAGGGTTGTATTTTACAGTAGGCCTAAATATCGTGAACTGTCCGAAGTTTTACAATCATGGATGCCTCCAAAAAGGGGGGGGGGGGGGGGGGGGGAGAGAAGGGGGGGGGGGGGGGAGGGGGGAGGGGGCTTGCTAGAGGTAAATGTTATTGCTCTTCCAAATTCACATCCTGGATTAAGTCGTTAAAATCCAAATCCAGGATGTGAATTTGGAAGAGGATGCGAATTTGGAACATTTGGATGTGATTTTGGTAATTCTTTGCTGAAATCACATCCTACTATAGGCCTAATGACCGTGTCTGCTTAGAATGCAAAATCACATCATGTCCTTAATTCCTAGTGTAATGGGGTCATTCAGGGAACATACGTCTGATCGGGCGTGTACGTCCCCGTGCACTCGTCCCACCCTTCCCCACTTTACGCCACAAGTTAACTAAATACTGACAATTTGACCAATTTGATAAGCTGCTTGCTTAGTTGTTTAATAAGTTATTTTTATGGAAAGAAACAACAAGGAAAAATGAGAATCCGGCCGAGTCTTGTAAAAGGGGATCAGACGCCCCACCAAATCAGAAAAAAAATCACAGAAGCTTAAACATCAACTGACAACTTTAAATGTGTGTCCATCCCTTGCAAAATGTTGAGTGCATTTTCGATCCACGTCATACATTTTTGCCCAGGATGGTCAATAGGCAATTTTGTGTGGACAATCTACACAAACCCAGTACTACCCAGGCCTTCGGCCCACGAGATAACAATTTGCTAAACTAAGCATGGTCAACGCAGGCAGGACACAATCGATTTCCGGCCACTAGCGATGAGAAAACAGACCTTGAGCTCTGGAAAGATCAAATTTAGTAGGGCTTATTTATTTAGTGTATTTAATTAAAATCGACAAAGTTTGTAGCGTGATCTACAAACTACAGATATCATAAAAGTAACAGAACAACCATTTTGTTTAAATTTGTAATGAAGCTATTATTAGGCCTAAACTACATTTCAAAGTGAACAAAGACATTGGCAAGGCGGGACTCGAACCTGCGACCTCCGGAATACCGGACCGGCGCTCTATACCAACTGAGCTATCTTGCCCTATGTTGGCGGTCCCCCAAATTGTCCGTATCTTTGTTTGAGGGCGCTAGTCAGCAGGCATAAATACCAAAATGGCGTGTGGACTGTTAGCTCCATGGCTCGAGCTACAGTCTGAGTATCATACATTGTAATGTTGTTTTGTTGTTTTACATTAAAGGTGATGGCAGCAGAGACAGCAGACTTTTTAAAAAATTGTTACATCAAATGCTGTAGATTTATTTGCAACATACGCGTGAAATGATTGTACACTTAATTTGTAAAATTACTTTTGTCCGTACATTGTTTATGCATTAAAACAGTCATTTGCATAAAAACATTTACATGTATTAGTTAATATCATACGAATAATATCTTTGACCAAAAATGTGTAGATCCGGTCTTTAACGACGACCAAACAGAGTGAATTAGAAAAATAAAAATAAATAGCGGGTGCAAATTTGAAGCAATGTAAGGCATTTGGTTATGGCTGGACTTTCAAATTACCACAGTCTGTCATTATGTGGCTGGATGCAACCGATTATATTGCAACATACTTTGGATGAATGTGACATATATGCCTACTTATATATGCAGTCCCTTGATAGGTTTCGCATGATTCACATTCTGGTGCATAAAAGCTGGCACGTGCTTGGAAACTCAAAGTGCTCACATGTGAATGTGTTGACAGCATAAACCAAAGGATGTTCAAGGTATGCTCCAAGGTGAATCGTAACAATTCTTAATTTTTAAGGCTATAGACGATGTGCCCTCTGACGTCACGTGTTTACATCTGTACTCAAATGTGCCCGGCAGTATGCGCGCACATCGTGTTTTACAAAGAATTTGCTTAAAGAGTGACGTCGCAGGTCAGATTGCCTTTGAATTATGTGACCTCTGATGTCATCTCTTAACCAAATCTATGTAAAACATGATGCGTGCGCATGCTGCCGGCTACATTTGAATACAGATGTAAACAGAGGGCACATCGTCTATAGGCTTTGAAGTTTACAAGGCTTTAGGCTAAAATCACCACGTAGTTTTTTGTATTTGTTTGATTATTGGTTTAAAGATTGAAGCAATTGATTGGTACATGTCCTTAGGCCTAGGTCGAAATCCCTACTTCAAAAGTTGACAATACATGTATAGAAATAGAGCATACGTTTATTATTTCCATTGGATACCCAGGATTTAATGGCATCTTTCCTGTATGACTTCTGGCTGACCAGCATGGAGCTGCTAAGAACAAAACATTGCTTAGCATGACAATTCTTTCTTGGCAAAAACAGAGTTACAAACCAAATTTCAGGTAATGTATATTGTTTGTATAATGTATATTGTTTAGCTGGTAACTTTATATACCTGCGATGCCTTTTTGTAGTAAAGCAAATTGTTGTGCTTAGCATCTCCATGAAAATGGCCCCTGGTTGTGCATACAACACAGCAAACCACCATAATACTCGGGTTAACTTATTACCACACACTGCGATGGTAAATTTTCCGAAGTCAAGAATATCTCCGAAGGCAAGAACAACATTCCGGGAACCGCTTGGTCACCTGACGGCGACAGTTATGCGGGATAAGTGAATATTTTAGTGAAGGACGGGGCAGGAATATGCGAGACTTAGAACAAAACTGTTGCGAACTTGAGGAACCACTATCTGCTCGCAAACCGCGACAAGAACATCCATTACAGACGGCGAGCTCACGTTTTGCCACTGCAGCCGCCAGTTATAAAAAACGGATGGCGAACGAGAATAGGAACATTCGATCAATGTATTGGATTGGCCCAGCAACATCGGCAGGGAAAGTTTCACCTATACATTTTAAAGGTAGTATAGGCCTAAACCATTTTCAAACATAAAAAACTAAACTTATTGTAAAATACCTTACTTGACTGTAAGTAAATAACAGTCTCAAGCATTCTGTGAAATCACGGCAGCTGCTGGTGTGCTGTGGTTTTCAAGAAAAGTGGAATTTTGCATTAATTTTCAACGATGGCCGGCTAGCAATCGTGGGACACTGCCCTGCCCCCCCCCCCCCCCTCATTTATTAAATTTAGTTAATCCACATTGTATTTGCAATACTGTTACACATCCGTGAATGGGTGCCGGCCAACTAGTCTGGTTTCCTATAAACCTGATAATTCCCCGACATTTTTTAACTGCTCTGTTTCGTCTGAAGGAAGTCATGGAACCTGACTACAAAAAAACTTAAATTTTCTTGGATTTTGCAGCATTTATGAACACAGTTTGTGAACACTTTAGAAATTGGTCAGCGTCACAGTATTTAAGTTACATGTACTATAAATATAAACCTATAACCCGTCAATTTTCAGCAAGAGCAAATAGGATATAATACGGTACTACCTTTAAGCCAGGGTACGCACCCAGTCGTGTCTACCTATACGTATGAGGACCTGCTATTATTCCCTTATTTTTTTCCTTTGTTTGTACTTTTAACTTTTTTCAACAGCTCCTATTAGGTTTGTGCACAAAAACCTACCGAGGACGTGGCTCAGATCCATGTAGGTTGAGAGCAAACTTTATATGTTACATTTCGTGCCAGGAAGTTTTGTGTAACTTTTATTAACAACGGACAATTGAGGAATTAGGCCTATATACTGATACCAACATGCGTTTTGCGACTATAAAAAACAGGTCGTGCCACAGTGCGAAACAGACTTACACAGGGCTTACAATGAGAACACTCCTTTTCCATACAATTTCCTTTAAAAACTATAAAAACACCTGTGTAGCCATTATACATGACATTTTACGGGTTGGCAGTATAGACAATCTCATTGTTATAGGGTCAACAACGAAACTATTTTCTACGTGTACTTTAAATGAAATAACCGAAAAATTGGAACCTACATTTACAACATGGGAGACATCTATCAGTTGATGTGTCGTAACGACTCACGCGTTTGGTAATCTCTTCAACCTATAATTATAGCAGAGTCAACTCGTTTTAACCCATTTGGACTAATAATCCGGTTTGTCGCGGCGATTGTCAGTGTATCGCTCGTCTCCCTATCGCGGCTGCCTTAAAACATTTTCTAGACAGGCTTATATCGCTTGATTGACACGACGCCAGCAAGACGAACTGATATATTTCTCATCTGCTAATGGGCAAGGTCAAACTCGGCTAAGACTATAAATTCAATTAAGTTAAATTGTGTACGCCTATCTCAACGGGTCACATTCCAATAACCAGTTTGTCCCCGCCGACCAAACCTCGAGTCTTAGATCACAGATGGTACGACTATCCCAATTCGTCAGGAACTGGCAAGACGCATCTCTTTGAAGACGCAAAACTGTTTCAAGTGATTTCTTTTTCTCTCTCGGGCGGGTGAAACTCCCTCCCGTCGCTCTTGAGAGTTTGAATGCGGGGCCGTAGCCCCAATTATACTGGTAATTTCCAGTGACCTCACGTGAAAGGCGCCAAACATGGTCGCGACTTGTCTTTTGGGCCGCGCGCGAGACTGTACTTCCTATGCCGAGGATCTCTTGAAGTGCCGTTACGTGATGTTTCTAGGACACGTACGCCCATTGCACTTTCCAACGGCGACAGATGACACTTTAGTGCTCTTTATGACTACAATTCAGATTGAAGATTTCAGTTCAATACAATTCCGGAAACCTGGTTTTTATCCTCGGTCTTTTACTGATGCTGTCGACTGGTCATCGCAGAGCAAAGGCAACTCAAATTGTCCATATTGAAAATGACGTACGAGAAAGGGATCTCGATCCTAAAGCGACACCATCTTCGTTTAAGGTGCCGCCCTAGTTCTCTCGGTCTATTCTTGGTTTGGCCATGGGGTATATTCCCAGACTTAAGCCCTCTACTCGTTTAAGAGCTTTGCGCCTATCAGCAAAACCAAGCGACGGCACCTGCTCCAAAGACCAGTGTTTGATATCCTTATAATGCTTTTCTCCTCGCATAAAACACACATGCACTTACAACTGCTGCTGATCTTCCCACGTTTGCAACGCTATACATGCTTCTATTTAATCTCTATCTTTAATTGCTTCGGTTTTTTATTATATTAAACTGTATATTCGGGATAGCTGTACATGCCTCGAGGGCCCTAATTCTGTCTAGAATTCCACCTCTCTTTTGGCTGGCTGCAGAAGCTCTGACATCGCACGAATGAAGCGTCTATACAGAATATGAGCGCTCATATTTTTGTCTTCAAAATCCTTCTTCATGTGTACAATTCACTCAATGTTCACACTCCCATATAGTCTAGCCCTAGACCCTTGTGTTATTTCGGCGCCCACCACGCGCGCAGATTCGTTAACGCTGTCTCTTTTTCAAATCCCGGCTTCGTGTGCGTTAGGCTGGTCTCACGCATGCGTAGTTTACAAAATGCGGCTGGATCCATTTTCGCACTGGAGCCGACGTTTGACAAACGTACATGATTTTGGATTCCCCTAAGGGTCTAGCACTAGTTGGCAATCAATTGTTAACTTTAACCTTAGTTTTCGACGATTCTTCCTCGCTTTTCCGAGGGATCCAATCAGCGAACGAGTTTGAGCCTCATCATGAATTATTCATTATACACAAATACAGGATATGACTGGGTATGTGTACACAAGACAGTGTACACATCGTACATGTACAGTGTATGTGATGGCGACTGTATGCACGTATAGTATGCATTGCGCGAAATGTGCAGACTTAATAGCATTGTGTGGCCGATTATCCGGGGCAGTGCTACTAGTGCAAGCTAGCTGCAGCCGCCAACCGGCGCGGCCTGGCCGCATTGTACCCGTACCGATCTTGTCGAGTCCCGCTGCAGCATCGCTTCAGGAGTTAGTAATGTGGTGCCGCGGAGAAGGGCCTTTTTTTTTTATTCCAGTGTATGGAACCATAGAGAAAGGAACAGATCGAACGTACGTCATTTTGGCTACGTTTCCCTGAAATCAAAGGAATTAAACATTATCATTTCGTGGTTTCACTCATCACAAATTTAAACAACAAAGACAAATACTTCTGCACCCGCAGTCACAAATAAACGCCGGGGCAGCCATAATTTGCTGTGTCGATGTATAATGTACATTGTACATGTACATGTACACCCCTACACAGGTCAATCGCGGCGAGTCTGATCATGTTTTGCGCGACACAATAACCCTCAGGTCTGCACGTATTTGCTTAACTGTCCATCATTATCAGGTGATATGAATACTGCATATATTACAATAGTCTGACCACGCCCACAATGTGCCAACTTGTCCAAGACCTTCAACAGGGTCCAGTTCACGGGTGGCGGTTCGTCGTGAAATAGCGCCCTCTATAACATCGGTGGTTTGTGTCAGTGATCGCGAAATAAACAACACGAAGGTCTTGGAACCAAGACTAACTCCCATATACCTCTCAGACAGCATTTCACTTTACAGATCATTACGGCAGAGCCTACGTTCAGCCACAGACTTGCCCTACACGTACAGCTCATGATTCCTAGAGGTCAAAGAATATAGGTACAGAGAGGTCATTGTCTATTTGTGCTCCGAGATTGTGGAATGACCTATCATCAACACACGGCTTGTGGTGCCTAGAGGTCAACGAATGGTTAAGAGGGGCTACTCTCTATCTGTTCTCATCTCCGACCTAGATTGTGGAATGACCTCTCATCAACACAACACGGCTCATGGTGCCTATAGAAGTCAAAGCATAATTACAGATAGGTCATTGTCTACTTGTGCCATTGATTATGAGATGACCTCCTATCAACACTACACGGCTCATGATACACAGAGGTCAAATAAGGGTTACAGAGAGGTCATTGTCTACTTGTGCCATTGATTATGAAATGACTTCCTATCAACACTACACGGCTCATTATACACAGAGGTCAAATAATGGTTACATATTATATGTCATTCTTTATCTGTGCCCCTGGAATGTGGAAGGACCTCTCATCACCCATCAGATTGTCTCTTAACCCATAAACATTCCTTTATTTCCCTCAAAACACACCTCTTTGTCTGACCCAGTAAATTTGTTTGGTTTCGCTCCTATATCCGTTTTGTGTTTTGTGTAGCCCTACTTTCTTTAAGTGCATTGATCGTTAATTTGGAATTGTCAAAATAACAAGGTATCCAATTCCACCGTATATTCCATTAGGAAGACACATTAGCCTAATTTTGTTTAACACGTTGGGGAGACAAGTGGAATTAGTGAGACATTTTAATGTCTTCCTTATTGTCTCAGCTCATGTTTTATTAGTGGCAAACACTAAAGACTAGATCTATTCCTCGTGGTCCAAAATATAAATATACATACAAAAGTTGAGATAGGATAAGGGAAAACTTAAGTTATGAGTCAGGAAGATTGGACAATTGTTGTGCACAACAAGCGAATGGGATTACCTCCCAATGGTACCATTATGACGATAATGGTACCCTTGGGAAACATTCCAGTTTATATCGATACTGCTCGGCGTCTGGTTGACTGCATCGTAATGAGGTAATTAACTTATTAAAAAAAGGGTCTAAGCCGTGAGACGGCTTTAATTTGTCTTTAAAACGCACTTACGATAGACAATAGATCACAGGGTGGTCGCAAAAAAATAGCTAATTTTGCACCACAATTTTGTATACAAAAAATTACAAAAACGCAAACAAACTTGTAAAAGTCAGGAATATTTATTTGTGTAATTACAAAAATATTATGATGATCGTTTGGCGATCCAAATCTTTTGAAATAAGTACAACACGTCGTCGTCATTTGGCCCGGAATCCACTAATAAAATCACGTGGTGACCAGCCTCTTTCACATACTTTATGAACAACAACGCCTAATTACAAAACGCCTACTACGTTTGTCACTGGCGCTGGCCTGCTTCTAGTCTTCGCCCACTGTTTTCATCATTATTATAACACTGTATTCACTAACAATTGTTATTAAATGTGCAGTTTTAGAGTTCAGCAACTTTCGTATTTGGGAGTCTACACCCTTGAAACTTTCTAGAAGCCAAAATGCATGTGTTGCATTAGTGGTCATCACGGAAGTACAGGAACAATTTTAGCGATCATCTCATGGCCTATAAGGATACGTTGTCGTTATTCGTACAGTGTACACTATAAAGCTCGTCAGATGAGTACATGAATATATTTGTCAACCTTGGAGCCATGGAACTTCGTAGAATAGTCTGCAATGGTTAAGTACGTAATCTTCGCCGGGATGTATAGAATCTAAACCGAAAGGGATTAACTTCCAAGGGTTCTGGATGCCGTAGCAGGATTTGGATCCTTGAACAGAATTAAATCCCTTGCATCCTTCGATATTGATGGAACTTTATTCACGCATTTAACAAAAGCTCCCTTAGGTCTACTCATAGCTGATGTATATAGCGCATCACGTCGCTACAGGACAACGACACCAGTGCCGTTTTCCAAACCCCAGCTCAGGATCTTACTCTGGCTTCATCACTAGTTGCCAACTGCATGAACGAAGCCAAACACGGAGACGAAGCTAGGATTTTGGAAAAACGGCCCAGAATTATCAACGGCTTCCAAAATTCCCAAGAAGAAATTCTATGACGGGGTTGTCAGCCTCGCAAACATGATTGCGATCCCCCGACGGCGGGCTCAAAAGCGAGAAGCAAATTGTCGTAATGAGGTTCGGGTTTCGGAACACGAGTGATTACAGCTTTGCCTTCGCATCACCGCACGGGGATTACTTAAACAGAACCCCGGTAAAGGCTTGGTCGCATCATCAGTGCTCAGTTCAGCGGACTTGTAGGTCTCGTAACCCCGCGTTTAGCTCATTGGTGGGAAATCCAGGATTTCACAAAGGGGAGCTGAGGTGTTACTAGTTCGCGCCGGGTCTATTTAAAATTTACCGGATCCAGGGGCGGGATTATTTTGAGTCATTTTTTAATTTTATTTTGATAATGCAACTACTACAAGATGCCAACACTTAGTTTAGTAGCATCGTTATTTACATGTAATTGACGACATTCTGTCGCCTAGAACATTCTTTTCTCTCTGCAGTCAGAGTGGGATATCACCTCATCCGTTACCCGCCATTTCATTTTAGTCTCATCTTTTTTTTTGTATAGGTCACTGACAAAACTGCCACAATAAACAAAACCGCCATCGGAAAATAAATCGTGATAACATACAAATCCGTAAAATTAACGTGCTAATCATTCTGGCAGTACAGGTTACTCCGACAGATTGGTGATGGGATTGTGCATTTGATGGTACATGTACATGTACACGCATGAAATTTGGTACATAATCCGCAGAGTGTCACGAGAAAGATATTTGGCTATAGGGACCTCGCACAATATAGGTAGAATAACAAGCAATGGCAGCCATTTTGAAAAAGAAGAAAGAAAATTGCTTATTATTTTACCAGGACAAATCTGCGATGGTCCGCTTGTTATTCTACCTACCGCCATCGATCGACTGTCAACACCAAGAAACTGGATACCCCCGTCGGTCATCACTTCAATCAGCCTAACCATTGCATTTCTGATATGATTCTACAGGGGGTGCTTGGAATCACTTGGCCATCGGAAAGACTCAGTCCGCTTCAGCCGAGTATACCCAGTACGATATGTGGCAGAGGGGTACTTATCCCTATACCTTATACACATTTTACACTATTGTTACCTAACACCCCTCCTTTAAACCTAAAAAGAATTCCTAAGATCCCGGGAACACAATTATCAACACAAAATAGTTTTTTTCCACATATCGTGCTTTATATGCAGCCGTGGGAAAGTTTGGATGAATCGTCTTCGGACTATTTCTAACTAGGAAATAATTAGCTTCTATTGTTTTTTCCTATTTGTCATCTGCTTCAGATTTATTTCTTGCCAGGAGTTTGTTCTCACTCCTCTGGTTTCCCCTGTCTATTGTCCCTCCACATTTCTCCTATTAATACTTACTTTGTTAGTTCTTTCTTTGATCCTACCCACACTGACCTCTCCCTTTAATCCCTCAGCCTAATTCTCCTTTTGTTGATTGTTAAGGCCCAGTCCCACTGCACTTGCGCACGAATTACTCATGAATTGCGCATAAAATTTTCTTTGTGCGTGATTCGTCAGTGATGTGCGTAAATCCCACGTGATTCACACGTGGAGCATCAGTTTTTGTAAGTGATTGTACGCGGAGACGGGTTTGTGCGCGATCGCCGGTTTTGAACGGTTCAAAATTTTTTCCACGCACAACGTGCGCGATTATACGCAGTTTATGCGCAGTTTATGCGCAATGTACGTAGTTTGGACGTGGAAGGTGCGTGATATGTGCGTGATATGTGCGTGTTCTGTCAGTGCGCCCTTCATCAGTGATACATGCGTGCTCCATGCGCGGACCGTACGTGATTCATCAGTGCTCGTGCGCTGTTCATGCGTGATCCATACGTGTTACATTCGCTATACATGCGTCGATTGAACGTCAGAAATTGTATCGGGTTTGGGCTTGTGCGCTGTTGTGCGTGGAATGTTCGTTCTTTGTCAGTGATTGTAAGTGATACATGCGCAGTTTATACGCGATTCATCGGTGATTCTGACCACGCACAACCCCAGAAAATGACCAATTTCTCCACGAACAATCACGCACAAACCAATTTTATGCGCGATTTATGCGTGATTTATGCGTCATTGGCAATGGGACTGGGCCTTTACATTGGACTCTATGCTTTTTCTTGTGTGTTTCTCTCGCCAACCATGATGTGCATCATACTGTATGTTGCCCTATATGTTTGTTTCTTGTACACAGCCATTATTAAGAAGATCTTGTTAAGTTCGAAATATTAGGCCCTCTTAACTTATTTGATTAATTTTTTTAAAGGACAAATCTGCGATGGTCCTATATATAATAGCCACCTTTCTCATGACATACTCTGACTGCATGTGTACCAAATCTCATGTTTGTATCGTCTAAGGCACAATTCCACCAACTATTCCTCCACCTGCCCCACTAGGTCATATAAAAAACACCTGACGCCACAAGAACCCACATTGTATGGGGACATCTTAATGTAACTTGGCCTCAATATATTATGTAGACGCCTTAGGCGTTAATTTCAGTAACGGGTTTCGGTGCTGTCATAAACCATAAATCTGACTGTTGCATTTCTGAACAATGAAAGCATCTGGAATGTCACATCATCACACACAAAAAACCGATATTTCATTTCCCGCACATCCCCGCCTATACATTGTGTTAGTTTACGCCCAAACGGAAAGTTAAATTTGGAACAATTTCCTCAGCTAATTAAAAGCGATTTGTTACCTTTTGCGACAGGTGAACGTTCTAATACCTGTCAAAGAGGTTTGCCATCACTGAGGTCGCGTCATAAAATTCGTTCTGGACGCAATTATTTAAACTGGAAAAGAAGTTAAATTGGGAAATGATGTTTCAAAAGCAATATCACTGTAAGAAAAAAAAGTGGTGAAAAAAATGCATGTCATGCAGGCATGCATATAACTACGGTACAATTTACGGACAATTTTCTGGCAGCCATGGGTACCAATGAATTCCCGTAAAATGTACCGTCATCGTAAATTGGCGGTAATGAAAAATCCACTTACCGCCAATTTACGGTGACCGTAAATTCACGGCTGCCAGGTAAATTCCCGTAAATTGTACTGTAGTTTGTTTCCAGTGTACTTACCCCAACAATTGATGTATAATATATTTTGTGTTCAATGAGTATAACTTGAACATAATTCGCGAAAACTTACAAAATTATATTACGAAATGAGTATTTCTAGGGAAGTGTCTGTTTCAACAAACCTAATTTCCCCATGTTATATTTTGTGTTTGTACTCGGAGCAAACCCACCACTTTTTTTTAATGCAGTTAGGTATGGGTTCACTGGACCGTCTTACTGCTTCATATATATCTGAGCGAGATTGCATTTTCTTGTTTGATATCAACTGGGCAAATATCTCAGCGTGTGTGTCGACGGAAGGCAGTGTTTGATCTCTCGGGCTGTGAAATTGAGGTGGTCGCGCTCAATGTTTTTATCCACCCCCACTCCCTTCAAAGTTTGAGCCAGATTCAAGAGTAGCAATTTAAAGGTATAGTATTACACCGTTTTCAAATATTACAAAAACTCTAAACTACTAAATTATTATGAAATACCTCAATACTTGATTGTAAGCGAATAACAACATCCTGTGAAATCATGGCGACTTGCGTGCTGTGGTTTTTAGGAAAAGTGGAATTTTGTATCAATTTCCAACGATTGCCGGCCGGCTGATAATTCCCCGATATCTCTAAATTGTTCAGGTTTCGTTTGAAGGAAGTCTTGTAACCAGACTACAAAAAAAACGACATTACTGACCATTTTTAAAGACTGCCCCCAATTTAATAAATTTAGTTAGTCCAAATTTGATTTGCAATGTTGTTACACGTCCACGAATGGGTTGCCAGCCAACTAGTCTGGTTTTTTAACCTGATAATGGCTCCGTTTCATCTGAATGAAGTCAAGGTACCTGACTACAAAATAGCATAAGCCGAGGTTTATTGTTTTTTTCAGCATCTATAAACACCAAACCTTAAAAATAGGTTAGCGTCACAACATTTACTATAAATATGAACCCCCCCCCCCCCCCCAACCCAACCCATCCGTTACAGCAAAAGCAAATGGTATATACTTTACTTCCTTTAATGTCCATATTGTAATGTGCCAAAAAAGACGAAGACCTTGTTATTAGCACGCGCAATGAAGACGCTCTTTAGTCGAGATTGCACCGACAACGCCTGTTCATATACATGTATGTCTGTTGGTCTTCAACAAACTCTTCCTTTCGTGTCCATTGCTTAGTTATCTAGGTTATGTTTGCTCAACAATCGAGTCACGGTCAGTTATTAACGAAAAGAAATTTTTCTGGAGAGCTATTTTGTTAATATTTCTATCTACAGCATTTTTTACAACCCTAGTACTAGTTTTCGTTTTCAACAATAATGTTAGGGGCCTACATTAGGTATTATAAATATTAGCCATTACAAACAACACGTGCTTAATATTATTGGTAAAGTGCATTTTTGTGCATGTGCGATTGTGCACTATGAACAACTAACAAACGAAAAACAGTGCACTAACAATACAAATCCATTGTTACCCGACACTATAAATCCATTGTTACTGGGCCAGTAACACAAAGTGTGACATTTGGTATACTTCTAGTTAAATGTCATTTATCAACTAAATTATTTGAATATTTATTCCTGATGTTTGTCTTGAATGTTGGACAGATTTGGGCAAGTTTTGTACCATTCAAAACATTGGTTTCCTGAGAAATTAGGTCTCGGATGTAACAGGGACACCGCGTCTTTGTACATATTTTTGTCATGTTGCAAGATTTATTGTACACACCTTCTCTGCGTACTATCAATTGCCCACAGAATGGAACCATCAATGTTGTATAAGGTTGTTGTAGATACATTACAAGGGATATGTTAACATATCTGAAACTACATCTGAAATTACACTAAATGAACAAGAAGACGCTTGACGCTGTAAAGGGAACCCCTTCGAGAGATGCCAGTTATTAGCACAGTATGGGATCCCCACTTCACTGTTCTGATGAGTTCATTCATTTCTTGCCAGGCCTCTCTACATTTCAATAACAGTATTCTTCATATGAATGGCAGCAGCATGCCTCGTCTGATTAAAACAAAATCTCCCGCTGCGTGTTCTCTTGTCCGCCAAAATTAACCCGTGGGGCAAACGCGCAGCGAGCAGGTCACAAGGGAGCAATGACGGTATACGTGCCATGTTGGGGTTGCCTGCGACCCCTGAGACGTTACGATGAAACCCAATCCACCTGTCGCAACGGACTGGTACAGGTGCTATCTTAATTGATGATATGACAACCTGAGGATCCGGCCACTGCAATTGACTCCAAGATGCCGGCGCCACGCATCTTCGGTAATTTTAAAAGCAGTTTGCAGGGCGATTGTTTTTTTGGGAAGACTTTATAACGTCAACATTGGGTCGTATGAATAAAACAAAAACTAGCACGTGCTAGAAGGTTTAAGCAAATATAGTAAGCAAATATTGTCAGCGTTTAAGCGTTTACTTTGAAGTACAAGCATTAATGGAATACTAATATTAGCAAATGCTAGAAAATAAAAAGTAATGCTCTTATAGTCTTTAGCAAATATTTGTTTCATGTTTATCGCCATTTATTGAGATAAGGCATTTCTTATACCGCACGTTTTATATACAACATTTTACATGATGTAGTCCTGCAGTAAGTATATTTGTACTGGGATAAGATGCATTTTGAACATTAGTTTATCACCATGGCTTGTGCGAAATTGTACAATAATGATACATTGCTATGAGATCTATAAAATCCCAACCGCAATCTCAGAAAAAAGAGAGGTTTGAATGTAGATTGCCACACGATGATATACTTAAAGGTAGTATACACCATTGGTAATTGCTGGATGCCTACAATCATTATTTACTTTTAAATAAGTCAGATATTTTCTTAATAATTCGGTAGTAAAATTGTTCGTTATTTTCAAATGGTGTATCCTACCTTTAATAGCCAAGTCACATGCGCTCTATGTAAATAAAAAAAACACTAAAAAACAGAGTGTCAAAAAATGTGTCCGCAGTTGCTTTAAGGTGGCGTATAGGCACATCATGTTTTCCACTTGTATAATATGGGACAGCTTTAAGCAGGTCAAATTAAGAGCAGTTTTATTACACATCTAGCACCTGACGTTTGTGTAATCGTCTTCTGTTTGATTTGGGCCCCGACGGCTCTGCAAAGTCAACTGGATCGACATTAGTTTTTTTCTTTCTTTCTGGAAATTAGGTCATCTAGCTGTATTCGTTATACAGTCAACACGGGTAGTCTTCCATTTCACTGAACAGAATATTTGCTCTGCGCTATTCGCCAACTCAGGGGTTTGACTTTACTCATCATTGGATATTGTGTTAATACAGATACGATCACACTAGGAATCGGCAATGGGCATGATGTGATTTTGCATTCTAAGCGGACCCTGGGTGTGAATTTGCATTTTAACGACCTTATCCAGGATGTGATTTTGGAAGAGGATGTGAATTTGGAGCATTTAGATGTAATTTATGAAATCTTTTGTTGAAATCACATCCTGCTACTGGCCATGTCTGGTTTCTATGCAAAACAGCATTCCTATTTTAGCATTAATCTGCCACGCCGATCAGACGCACTTTGTGTGGAAATTACAACGTGCAAAAATATCGTGCAATGTGCGGCTTCAAATCTTAATAGCCATGTGTGCCATAATGATAGAACTAATGAGTATGTCCTACTTCTTCGGGCATTATTCCAACAAACAGTTCTTTCGTTTGATTTGGGTGAATACATTAGTAAGAAACAGGCAGTATAGCGCTTTCTTTCTCTAAATGATTTCATATCAGGAAGACAGGAACCGACATGGTGGCGGGGTTGCAATTTACATTCGAGATACCCTCATGTTCTCTCGTCGTGAAGATCTCGAAATAGATGATGTCGAGTGTATATGGGTTGAAATTAAAGTGTAAACAAAGACAGCCTGTGCTTATCAGTTCTATTTATAGGCCTGCTTCAAGCTCTGTCGAATTTATGGGGAAACTGAAGTGATATATCCTTAATAAGGCCTCATGTGATGTCAAGAAATTAGTACAACTGGGGACTTTAATTATGATGTTTTAGAGGAACACGATAGTATGCAATCAAATCCAATTATTTCTTGTTTTAGTTTGTTCCAAATGGCGCAACTCATACATGACCCAACACGTGTCACTGAATCCACTCAAATTACCATCGATCTCATGTTTAGTTCCCACCCAGAGCTCATAAAGGACTGTGGTGTCTTACCAGTCCTATAGTCAGTGATCACTATCCTGTGTATGGGCTACACAGCTGAAAAACACAACAAATGAAAGGTCGTTCAGTACATTTTCGATGTCTAAAAAGAAAGAAAGACAGTGATGCATTTACGGACGATCTCCGTAATGCACCATGGCAAGATGTTTTTGGTTGTTATGATGTTGATAATGCGTGGTGTATATGGCACTCCATGTTTATGAGTATTATTAACTTCCATACGCCAGTCAAAACCAAACGCATTCGAGGTGCCTCAGTACCGTGGCTCGATAGCGAAATTCTTAAACTTATGCGGCAGCGCGATCGTGTACACAAAATTGCAAAGCACACAGGCTTACAAATCCATTGGGATTCATACAATAATCTGCGGTAAGAGTAATTACTACACATCCACCAGAAGAAAATAAAAGCAATTTATCTATGCTGTGGAAAACTCTGAAGGAGGTGCTCCCTAAGAAACAAAAAACTGTACACAATTCGATTACTTCCCCAAATGGGGAAAATATTCATTTGACGATATCGCCGACATTGCTGATACATTAAATGAACACTTTTCAACAATCGGCAAGCGTACTGCTGGAAACTACCCTTTGCGTGAACTTGAAATAAGATGACAATACTGACGCCTCTATTGTTGATTCTTTTGACGAAGATTGCGTAGTACCTATAATATTACAGAAGAGTTTGTTCAAAAGCAAATACCACCCATGTCGGTTGTTAAAGCAACAGGTCCGGATGGAATTAGTGTCAAGATGATTAAAATTGCTTCACCTTATATCATTAAATCTTTAACTCATATTTTTAACGTGTCTATAAGATGTGAGCGATACCCTAAAGATTGGAAACATGCTTTAGTAACACCAATTCACAAGGGGGAGCCAAATGTAGTACAGGTAACTATCGGCCTATTTCTATACTGCCAATTATCTCTAAGATTTTAGAAAGATGGGTGCACTCACCGGTATATAGATACCTTGATGAAAACAATCTGATTGATTCCTAGTTGCCAGTCAGGATTTAGACCTCTGCACTCAACTGAAAGCACCCTACACGACTTAACAAACAAGTGTTTTGCGGCCATGGAGAATGGACAAGTTACAGGCAGTGTGTTTATAGATCTCAGTAAAGCATTTAATTGTGTTGATCATGAAATCTTACTAAAGAAACTAAAACAGATGAACATGTCATCTTCTGTAATTAATTGGTTTAAGTCGTACCTAAGTGATCGTAGTCAGTCTTTGAATATTGGCGGCACCATATCAACAGTCCTGTCCGTAAAGAATGGTGTTCCGCAGGGGTCGATATACTAGGTCCACTTTTATTCATTGTTTGTACTAGTGATCTTTCATTTTGTATTGCCCCAAACTGCAACTTATTTATGTACGCTGATGATTCCACATTAACATGTAGCTCCTCCAACGTTAATATAATAGAAAGTAGCTTACTAGTTTTCACAACTGGTGCGTAAGAAACAAGCTAGCATTAAATGCCACCAAAACCAAATGCATGCTTATTGGTACAAGGCAGAAAATATGTAATGTTGATTTAAATATATGCATTGCTGGTAGTCGTATTGAAAACGTGGAGTCTTAAAAATGTTTGGGCGTAGTTATTGATGAAGCATTAAGTTGGAGCACACATGTCGGTAAGGAAAACTGTTAATATAATAAGCAAAATCCGTGATTGTGTTCCTCAACACAGCCTACACACACATTTGTAAGTTTAGTTATGCCAACATTGTGGTACGGTGTGGGGAGGAAGGTACATATCTTACGATAATATGTTAAACAAAATGTCTCAAAAGAGCCGCGCGGATAATCCCCATGTACCTTCCTCACCCCTTCAGATGATATGTTTGCTCGTCTTAATTGGGCTCCTCTTTTAAAAAGAGTCAAGTCAAAAAGGCTATTCTTGTCTTCAAAAGTCTCAACAAAATGACTCCTTTGTAGATGACAAATATTTTCACACCACTTACAGTTATTCGCGAAACAAGGCAATCAACCCACACGGCACACTGACAGTTCCTTTCGTCAAAAAAGAATGCTACGCCACAAGTTTCGCTGTGAGTGGTGCAAATATTCTAAATAATCTGCCCGAACAATTGCAAACATTGGACTCATTAAGCACCTTTAAATCGGATCTCCGACATGTCACCCGTTAGATGTTATGCCAATTGCGCTGATCTACGGTGTTGTAACTTGGTTGCCACTATAATGTGGAGCCGGATGGGAATTTCTTCTTCTCCTTTTTTCCCCAAAGTTTTTTTTTGCGGGATTCGCCTATCTCGTAAATCAGAATTGGTATCAAAGTTTTGGATTCTTGTAAATATCCTTGTACGTCTGTAAATATTATGTTTGTAACTGTATGTACATGTTGTTGTATTGATATGTACTGTTATTGTATTTAAAGTTTTAAACTGTTTGGACACACCCTGGGTAAAGAAATAAAATAAATAAATACATTTCCGTTTGAACCATCCTTCGCAGATCTTTACAAATACAAGCACCGGATATATGAATTCGTTTGCTGTCATATGAAAATCCCTTCCTACTTTAAAATGCTGCAACTCTGAACCACAATTTATAGGCATTGCATTATCAAACATTCAATTTAAGTTCTCTTTTTTCCGAAAAAAGGACTGTCGTTTCTAATACGTCACGTACGTCACCATAACCTCTTGTTCTATCTTTATAAAAAATGTATATAGTCCGCAATCGGTAATAGGATTTTGCCTGCCGGAGAGAAATTATTGCGCGTGATTTGATCAAAGTTCGGCTGTGACCTCCCCGTGGTACCGCCGGCGCGGTCATCCGGGTGACGTAAATGCGATGTCGATTCCTATACACTGGCGTTCAGATGCCGGTCATCGTCAGATATTCCCTGGCCAAGGGGCTGGTTCAGGCCCGGTGACTAGCCGGCTTATGGCTAGTATTAGCAGAGACAGGAGATGCGATATATCCCTCCCTCTCTATCTTGGAACATAATCCTTATCCTGTCCCATTTGCGGCGTTTGGTATTAAAGGGCCTGGTTGATGGTAATCGGGCTGGTTATAGGTCCGGGAAACGCCGCCATGCATGTGATGCTCTTGATGGGGCGAACTTCATGTAGCTGCTTAGCACAAAACAATCTGCTTAGCACAAAACAGTTTTTCTCAGTATAGGCCACTAGTCAAAACTCCATGTGCTTTTAATGCTAAGCAAAAAACAACAACAAAAAGAAGCTGAATATCAATCACAAACAAAATGTTTGTAACATCGTTTTCTACATGGAATAATGTTCATGCTAAGCACATTTGTGTGCTTTAGCAGCTCTATGAAATTGGCGCCAGACATATATACACGGCCTCCGTAGCGTCCTTACCTCGCGTATAACAGTACACACTGGCGCGCTATATGCAGGAGTTCCACCGAATCAACGCTCTCAATCGTAAATGATGCCATTTCAAATGAAGCGTGCTGTTTATGTTCTAGGAAACCAGGAGCACGCGGCAACGTAACATGGATCATTTATCGCGAACAATAAGACCCTTTGGCAGGTGGCGAATGATATTCGATTCCAAGAAATGCGAGTTCTATTTTTGGATTGTATTCTTAATTCTCGAATGATATTCTTTTAAAATGTTTAGAAGACCCCTGGCAAAGATCGCAGGGTTTGTTGGGGGAAAGGGGGGGGGGGGGGGGGGGGGGGTAAATAAGGTGCACTGCAATGGACATGTAGAGACTTTAATATGAACATATAGCTTCCGTTTTTTTTACCATCCGAAAAGGACACTGCACTGTCTGACCCAAGCAAAATATTCGATATAAATAATTGGCTGGGTGGCTATTAAAAACCGTCTCGAGTACAGAGTTGGGGTTTCTGTTTTGAGAAACTGCGTTATTTACCAAATGGTTTCGGGTTTGTGCCCTAGCCAACTCTTCTCGCACTTTTATAGGAATGGTTAAATTTGTCGCCAGCGAGGGAAAGAAAGTCCAATATTTATAGAGCGAAACACCTTGGGGTATAGCATGCTCCCGCAGAAAGCCTGCAAATTTCCACCGTCATTGATCGCTTTTAAAAGCCGGCGAGTGAATGTTTACAGTATAAACGAGTCCAAACTTTCCATGCAGGAACCAGGCTGGGCAATACATCACCAACAAAATGACTCTGTTTAAAAAAAAAAAATTACGGGAAAGCCTTGAAAAAATAGAAATTTATAGAGCGAAACACCTTGGGGTATAGCATGCTCCCGCAGAAAGCCTGCAAATTTCCACCGTCATTGATCGCTTTTAAAAGCCAGCGAGTGAATGTTTACAGTATAAACGAGTCCAAACTTTCCATGCAGGAACCAGGCTGGGCAATACATCACCAACAAAATGACTCTGTTTAAAAAAAAAAAAATTACGGGAAAGCCTTGAAAAAATAGAAATTTATAGAGCGAAACACCTTGGGGTATAGCATGCTATACCCCAAGGTGTTTCGCTCTATAAATATTGGACTTTCTTTCCCTCGCTGGCGTTTTGTTCCCCTCTTCGGTAGATTGCAACCGGTTTGCTGTTGGGTCACAACTTGCTGCCGATTTTGGCAGAAGTTGCAAGCTTGGAGTGACGTCAACACTTCGCTAATGCCGCCGCAGGCTGGGGAGAGCTTTGTGTTTGAGTTGAGCACGTTCCTCCGAGGAGTTCGTGTTTTACGCGGGCGCGCTGATCTAATCCGTCTGTCTCTGACTTCGATCTTGTCCCCTAACCGTCGACAGATACCGCACTTTATCCAAATTATACACACACGCCTTGGTTTTCCCTCCTCGAGTCCCATGCGTGTTTTGTCTGAGCTGGAAGGTATGAAACTCGGCCGAATAGTCGCGTACGTGTGCCGGTTCACGCCCCGGGAATACCCCAGCTATAAACCAGGCTCAGAATACTTAATTGGCCCGGTGGATGTATGAGAATGCAAAAGAAAGAAAACAAATGAAAAAAAGGGAGGAAATAATACTCTGGTAGGCTTCGATGATTGAATTAAGCCCGCCATTGAGTCGACACCAAGCGATTTTATCTCGGATCCAACACGCTACCCGCACCGATATACTTTTTTATTCATAGCCCGACAGAAAAACCTTGATGATATTCACAATGGTCTAGTTTTATATCCGTTGCACTTCAAAACTGGGTCATTCAGTATAATAAATTTAATTTGCAAGACAAATATATCCCTATAGAAAAACATCAGTTGAGATACATGGATTTATCTTGCAAAACTTCAATTCAATCCAGCACTCGAAGACAAACAGTACTTTCAATTCAGTTTAATACAAATATCCCTCCTGGAATACTACGACAACAAAACCTAAAGCTCTTAATTGTTTGTTATGGAAACAAACCGCGCGCATCCGCGGGTTGTTTTTGGTGCGACTGGTCCACACAGTACGGATGCGAGATTTCAGGGCTAGGCTATGTTCTCGCACTCCCGGCCATACACACGAGCCTATTAGGAAGGCTTTGCTCAATCGGCTGGCGTACGCTTCTGTCACCACGGCCCTTGTCACTACGAACACTCGCCGAGTGTTCTCGACAAGATAACTACCTGTAATTCCTTTAAAAGCATCTTGCGGGGGAAACATAACTCTTGCGGACAGCAGACGGGCTTTAAACCAGAGCCAAAACATCGCCCCCGGGTGATCCGCGGAGGCTTGCGGCTACTCGCTAGAAAAACAGCACATGCAAGGTCTTGCCCCCCCCCCCCTTTTTTGCTGGGTGAAGTACAACCACTCCGGCCATATCCTCCCGATCCCCTATCAAGTATTAATTGACATTTCAACATAGCATAATAGCGCAGACCGGCGAGCTGTGAGCAAGGGGCACTGGCGCTGCATCCTGTGGACTTAACTACCGTTCCGCACATACTCGGGATTCAAATCCTAGTAGGCCTAACAGTCGGCACCGTGCCCTGTTTCTGTCGATTTTAATTTCTCGCGTGAATTTATGGCCAAGTTCGATCAAGGAACTATAGTTAACTAGTGGTTAGTTCGTGACGTCATTAGGGCATGCGCACTGAAGTTGAAGTGCCAACGACTCTAGTCGAACTACTCTGATAACTGCCAAACTGGTCATCTCTGTACTGTGCTATTAAAGCGGGTATTGAATACCATCGATGCGACCAACCGCGGTAGGCTGGTCGTAGATAGTCGACTAGACTAGTCCAACCATCGTCGACTAGCCCGAGTTAGATCAGAGTTAGTCAAACTATAGTTAACTATAGTCCTTGATCGAACTTGGCCAAAGATGGTACATTGTATAAAAAGAAACCCCCCAAACCAAAACACTACTGAGTCATTATAAAATACCTTACTTGACTGTAAGTGAATAACAGTCTCAAGTATATTCTGTGAAATCACGGCACCTGATGTGCTGTGGTTTTCAAGTAAAGTGAAGTTTGGTATCGATTTACAACAATTGCCGGCCGGCAATCGTTGGAAAAAACCTGACTATTTCCAAACACTGCACCCAATTCCCACAATTTATTTGCAATATGGTTACACATTCATGTGAATGGTTGAAGGCCAACTAATCTGGTTTTCTAACCTGTTTCCCGACGTCTAATAAATTGCTATGTTTCGTCTGAAGAAAGTCAAGGAACCACACTATACAAGAACTGTTTATTTGTATTGGTATTTCCAGCACATCTATGAGCACAAAGCTTTAAAACAGGTCAGCTTTACAACATACTATAAAATATGAATTTCCTAAAACCCAACAAAAGTTTTGAAATTACAGCAAATTAAAGTAAATGGTAGTAGTACCGCTCCGCACATACTCGGGATTCAACATTAGTTTGCTCAGTGCGTGACACGCGAGTATACCTGCAATCCGCTGACCGAGAACGCGTCCTTAACGCAGATCGTGGTCGCCATTAAAATTGTGACTCAACATTTAGAAATTGAAATTGACATTTTTGAATATTGTTTTCTGGGAATTTGCAGCATTCACTATAGAGCTAAACACTTCATCAGGTTGATGGTCAAGCACTTTTTAAAAATATTTTGAGCACTTTTGCTGCTTATACAAATGCACAACCGACAAATGGTCTATTGTCCCTTTAACACCCTTTCCACTTGACAAACTTGCTTTTCGAAGAAGCCCACCACTTTATCGTATCCGTTTATTTATAACGTCTGTAAATCTTTTGCTTCTGATTAAGTGGAAATAAATATGAATAAAATGAATGAATGAAATGGATATTTGCTGGGAAATCCAGAGAAATATTCATCTCATCTCGGATTACCGATCAATAACGCTTTACACGTTGGCGTATAGTCCGTTCATCAACCCTCCTTTAACGGCATGTGTTCAGCGGGATCCTTTCCACCGATGGATTCCACCTTAGGAACCCGCCGCTAATTGGGGATTTGTTCTCCCTAATTTGGAAATGAGACCCGCAAGCGGTATCTATAATTGGCCCGGCTGGCTTGTTAGCATAAGAAATGGATGGTCCCCGTGTACGTGATTCTCACTTGGGCCCGGTGATTTATTTCCTGAGTGGGGCTGATTAATGCCTCGGTCTAAATATAGAAGAAAACTAAAATTGGATAAACGGATACCGTGACGTGACCGGAACTCAGTTATGGCGAGGGAATGAGGCCAATGATCGGCGCGACAGCTGTGTGGATTGTGTGGGTGTGTTGTATCTGCATTCGAATAGTGGCCGTAGAACAATAGAGGACAAAAGAGTCAACGATTAACAAAAAGTCCACGATTAAAATGTGTGTGCAAAACATATGGAAGGATTTCTAAAAAAAGTGCAAACAAAAGAGGGACAATAGGAGGTCCTTGATTGGAGGTGTATATACACACGTATGTGTTGATGTGTTGAGGCTCTTGTATTGTATTATTACGACCGAGAATCGAAAAACAAAAACAAAGAACAAAAGGAACAAAGAATCCTGAAACGTATACAAAGATACAGAGGTTTGCTCATTTATTTGTTAGATGGTATCCTATAGCATTTGTCGGAAATGTGCATTTTTATCGTTTGAAGTAGCAACAGTTTTCAAAATCTAAAGAATGATACATCAACCAGTTTTAGTGCTTTTGGTGCTGAATATTATTGATATTATATTTAAAAATTCTATTTTTTTTAATTTTGAACCGACTACTAATGGTAATTTCCAAAAATGCGTCCCAAGACGCATTTCTTGACTTCTTATTGGTTTTCTTAAAATGACAGCATGCCAGAAGTACTAATTTCACAGGGAGTTTGTTGTTATTAATATCTTTACAATAAGGTAAGAATTTGAACAATATTTTGGTTGGTTGGTTGGTTAATACTGTTTATACAGTTGGACAAGTTATACTGCGCTTCAAGATAAAGAAAATGACACCTACATACACAAATATAGACGATGTGCCCTCTGTTTACATCTGTGTACCCGGCAGTATGCGCACGCATCATGTTTTACATAAATTTGGTTAGGAGATGACATCAGAGGTCACATAATTCAAAGGTGATCTGACCTGCGACGTCACTCTTTAAGCAATTTTTGTGTGTAAAACACGATGTGTGCGCATACTGCAGGGCACATTTTGATTACAGATGTAAACACGTGACGTCAGAGGGCACATCGTCTATAGAGGGCGCTATAGGGGATGATTTCGTTGTTACTTATTGCTGTTCAGTTTATCACAACTTCAGCTTTGACTTTAGTTGGAATACAAATATAGACAAGAGACCGCTTGTAATTCTATGTGTTCACGCTCAATTTTTATGCGAGTGTCTTGGTACCAAACACTGACTATTATAGTCACATACTGCGTGACCGATTGAACGGAAGTTGAGGTCGACAAATATTTTCAATATGTTGTAAAATTGGAATGCTTTATTTTCCTTTAAGATACCCCAAATATTGCCTTTAATCAGATCGACCCGATCATGATGCAAAGAAAATACAATAAATATTTGGTTTTTTGACAAGTTGTAGATCCTATCATAGTGCCCGGACGTGGTGTATTCTCGTAAAACCTTGAGGTCAACTTACACGCTCTTTACGCAGATCCGCTACATCTGCTATACAATGAATCTGTTATCTACCAAACAGCCTTGCTTTTGTTATTTGGTTTGAATATATTTTATTAAATAACATTTGCGCTACACAAGTTATACAAATAGGCACTTGGGGAGACAACTTAGCGTAAGTTTTTAGGTAATAAAGAGACAGTGGCACTTAGGGAGACATTTCAGTGTCTCCCTAAGTGTCTAGCTACCCTAAAAAAAACATATTTGGGAGTTATTTTTGCCCTAGAAGGACAGATTTTGGTCTAAATAGCATAAGTGCCTATTTTGAGGTATTACAAATTATATGTACCCTTTGGGAGACCATTTTGCGTAATTTTAACAACATTAGGGAGACCATGGTCATTAGGGAGACATTTCGAGGTCTCCCTAACGTTCCAACTACAGGAAGGAGATACATTTTGAAACATTTAACAGTCCAGATCGATAGAGTAGGGTCCAAAATGCATAAATATGAAATGTCGTGGGAAAAAGCTCTAGGTAAAAACGGTTTAGGTTACAGTAAAGAATAGAAAATGTTGTGCACGTCATTATGGAGAGGTCTCCCAAATGTACCATTTTCGATCATTATTATTATTATAATTATTGTTATTATTATTAACAACAGCCTAAAGCCATCAAGTTCAGGATGGACACATACGGTTCGAAATGATACCGCCACTATTCGATTCTATTTGAACGGACTTTATTGGAAAGATTATATCAAAAACATTACTGCAGGCCTATGTCAGTAAATGTGATTCAATTAGGGCTCGGTATCGATTCTCAGAGAACGGTTTGTCAACAGCTAATGTTTGGACACTATGGAATTCAATACGTGTCAGAAAATGTGTAACTGTCAAATTGAAATGGCAAGCGACGTAGCGAATCGTTTCCTCTTAGTGTTTTTCCAACTCAGACTATACTTAAGTTTTCAAATTTGCCGTCAAGTACACCATGAAATCCCTGCAGCCCATTTTATCCTCACGGGGGGAAGCGTTGTGAAGCCAGATGGTTCATTTGACATCAACCTTCAGTTTGCAACGCCTCCTCGCAACATTCAAAATATAATTTCGTCGGCGCGGCCCGCGTGCATGCAGAAATAAAAGTTTGTCGGCGAGTCGTTGGCGAAATAAGCCTCCTAAGATTCACACTTTATCGCCCGGCGAACACAACTCTCCACGGTCGATCACAGTTCATTGGGCATAAGTTGTGTACATTATTATTTGTTATGTATAGATAGCACGCTGAAATGTGGGTAAAGCCAGGGGAATTATATAAACCCTCGGTTGTCATTTAAGGATCTCATTAATAATTAATAGTTTAACAATATCCTCTATGATCTGTTTGTTTTCCTCCTCAAATATCGAGTGGTATTATGACACACGTAATATAACCCTGATTCTATATTACTGTTATTGTCATCCAACACTAAAACGGATGATATCAGTACCTATGGGGGATTCCGCGGATCGACTGGAAAAGGCAGGGTACCTGAGGGATACTTATTAGATACGAGTAACCAGGGTATTACGTACCTCTGGTCAACCCCTCGAGTGATTATAACAAGGTGAATTATCATACACCTCGTGTCAACACCTACAGCTTCTAGTTCTAGATACCTTATGCACCAGACATACACAAAACATACGGTTGTGAGGGGAAGAAAATAAAGGGTTGGGAATTGGTTACGCCTAGTATAAGCGCCGATGTATGTCAATGTCATAATTTTAGGTCCGCTCGTCCGACGCCTCATAAGTCTGACAAAATCTTATCTTCCATCCAAATAAAGGCCCTTAAGTCCGAAGCCTCATAGGTTCGAAGACTCATAGGTCCAACGCCCCATACATCTGACGCCCCATACATCCGACGCCCCATTACATCCGACGCCCCATGCACCCTTCGGCCCATGCATGCAACCTACGGCCCATACACCCGACGCACCATACACCCGACAATTAAATTTACTCGTAAGTCCGTCGCCTCGTAAGTCCGACGCCTCGTAAGTCCGACGCCTCGTAAGTCCGACGCCTCGTAAGTCCGACGCCTCGTAAGTCCGACGCCTCGTAAGTCCGACGCCTCGTAAGTCCGACGCCTCGTAAGTCCGACGCCTCGTAAGTCCGACGCCTCGTAAGTCCGACGCCTCGTAAGTCCGACGCCTCGTAAGTCAAACGCCTCGTAAGTCAAACGCCTCGTTTGTCCGACTGTTATTTTTTATGCATACAAACATCGCGTAGAATGTTTGCGCCACCAAGTGTTAGAATACACATTCAAGAATGCCCCCCTACCCGCTCCTTCCCCTCCCCTCCCGCTCCTTCTAACACCCCCACCCCCCCCCCCCCCCCCCCCCCGCTATACCGCTTCCCCTCCCCGCTCCCCCCTCCCCCTCCCCGCTCCCCTCCCAGAAAATTTTTACAGTGCTGACACTTTTTGAATCGGTAGAAAGTTTTTAATGCAAAAAGGCATTCAATATCTCTCTAAGTGTTCACAAAATACAGATCGTGTGTCGCCGATACCGGACTAATATGCGATTTTTTTAAAAACAAAACAAATTATTTGCCTTTTTTCGTACTTTTCCTAAAACCTAACTATTAAGTAGGACATGTATACGCTGTAAATTTTGTTCAGCTTCTCCAATTTCGAAAGTTAATACCATATTTTTGAACAAAATACGGCCACTTGCAAAAAAACAGACGCAATTTCCCCCTTGACAAGGGTTTCTAATTCTGGCGTCCCGTGTAAACAAGGTCCGTGGTTTCCGGTATACGTATTATCATCTCAGGATATTAACACTAAAAACCATGGTTTTTCGTAAATTTAACGGGCGGAAACCACTAAATCATAACCCTGAGAAGGGGAGAAAAGAAAAAAAACTGGGTCAGACGAGGCAAAACCCGCTCGATCAGGGCAGTGTAACCTAATAACGCGCATTGTGCCGTGATTAAGACATTCGAGCGCAGACACAAAATATATATATGAAAAGGTTGCGCGCAGCACGCGTCAACACCTCGCTATTTCATTATTACGGTCGCCGGTCTCTCGGTAAACTTTGAATGTCATGGTGATACATCTACAGACTCATCCTTGGCACATTTCAAACAAAATGTATGTCCTGGAGGAGATTGGACCGTCGTCTGCGCGTGGCGGCAGAAATAGTATACTTGGCCAGGTGCTATGTCGGCCAGACGGTTAGGTGTTTGGAAGTTTCCCATTATCATGTGACAAAATGTGGTGGGTGGAAAATATTGAATAAAAAAAAAGTGCCTTCGACTAAAACAATAAATAAGCATGAATAACTTTATCGTGTTACGACCACCGTTAAAAAAATGGGATACCAATTTATGTTAACCAGTTCACGTCGGATGACGTGTATACACGCATATGGTTTTTTTTAGGAATTCAAAACGGATGACGGATAAATCTGTCAACGACCAAGGCCGGAAATATCTGTCAGCGACGGCTCGCAGCGAGCGAGGCCGGAAATATCGGGGTGTTCTACCCATTATGTCGGCCTGAACCATAGAGCTATTATTACATTACTAGAGCGCTAACTCTTTATTCTTACGCGCGGAGATACTTTGAATCCATTCTGCACGCAGACATTTTGAATTCTTGTGCGTGTTGTAGAACATAATACAAATACATGTAGATGGATTTAATTTTAAAAGTGTACTCTAAATGCAACTCGCACGCGCATTTGCAATGTTCGGCGCTCATTTGCTGATCTTTCGTTTTGTTTTTGGACGTATTGGCTTCGGTAACGCACTGTATAGAATACAAACGCAGATATGCAAATAGCTGTACAAAAGCCGTACAAAATGTTGAGGTTTCCTTAGGGTTGTGCACAAACATGGATGCGCCCAGCTCGCATCACTTTGTACATCAAGCCAGCTCTCTAGTAATTTAATATAGCTCTACGGCCTGAACCCGTCTCGAATCGAGGTTCGTGAAAAACAATCCCGCGCCTGGGTCCGGTCAACGTCAACATAATCCCTGCGCGAATTAAAGCTAGAGATACAACATTTGCAAACATCAACAAAGAAAATTAGCCATTTGTTTGGCAATTGGTTACATACATGTAGCCGTGAATGGCGGCAGGCCAGCTAGTCTATAGTTCCATCGCCCGATACTCAACCTGACTCCGTAAACTGCTCTATAAACCAAGTAGGGTCAAGAACCAGACTACAAGAACAACATGTTCCCCTTAATTTTTCCATCTTCCATGAAACACAAACACTTTAAATAGGTCAGTGTAACAATTCTTGCTCCACCCATTTCTGAAAATTACACTAAAAACAAATCGTGTTTATACAAAGAGGGAATATACAACATTTGCATTCTACTGAACTATTATACAATACGTCACTGGACTATTTGTGAATGACAGTCTAAAACATCCTGTAAAATTATAGCACTTGGTGTGCCGTAATTTTCTATTTTTATTCGAATTTCCAACGCTGGTCGGCCGAACAGCGTTGGAAAAACAATGCCCCAAATTTACCATATTTAGTTAGTCTGGATTAGCAATCGATATAAACTCGTACAAGCTAGCTAAGACTGGTTCTCTGACCCCGACGTTTATAAATTGCTTCGTTTCATCTGAGGTATAGGGTCAGGGAATCAGACTACAAGAACATGATCGTTTTTTATTGTTTTCCCCTAGCATTTACGAACATAAGCCTTCAAACAGGTCACTGTAGCAATATTTGCTATACAATACTAACCCCTCCCTAATCCATCCATTTATGAAAATTACAGCAAAGGTTAATGTTGTTATTACCTTATTACCTTTTACTAAAGGTACCTGTGGGGTTGGTTGGCCTGACGGCTTCATAGCATTCATTCACATATACCATTCTGGGTGCCAGATTATCAAGAGGGGATCACGTATCCACGTATTGAAGTTGGGACAAAAAAGATGAAATAATCAGGGAAGGTAGCCGCCCTCGGTCAAAACAGACACCAGATTGGTTTTCTAGTTTTGATGATTAAGCAAACACTCTCCCCGTGTGTTCTCTCTCTCTCCCCTCCCCTCCCTTCCCCCTCCCCGATGTTGAGAAATTAATCTGCAATTACACACATTGCAGGACAGCCACAGAAGGTGTCTGGTATTAGTAGATCTACAGCAGGGACATGATTGCAGCCATCGTTGAAAAAAACAGGCAAGGTCTCACATCGTATTCAAATCATACGCAATATTGATATTGGGTGTGAAAACCCTCCAAATGTATGCGTGGAGTTTTTCCCGCCTTAAAGTTGTATGCACATTCAACCGTAGCTATGACGTCACTTTATTTTATTAAACGTGTGGACGCATATCTACGAATCCACGGTGCTGGACAAAAATGTGGATTCGTATCTACGAATCTTTAGTAAAATGTGTGTTTGGAACTACGAATCCACAGAACGCATGAACATAATGCATGCCTTTGCATGTCCACTTAACTGGATGACTGTTGACGCAGGTCAGAGAATACACTCGCAAGTACATTAATGGATTCGTAATTTAGAATCACTATCTGCGCTTCGCGCCTCGTGAATTCGTAATTACAAATTACACTTTCTCCTGTATTTCCCCTAACTTATTCACGGTGAAGCAAGTTTTGATTGTGCTCCCTGAATTACACACGCGATTTTGTCGATCGATGTTGTCCGCGTATTATAGACGCGCGTGTTTATACACGCGCATAAATTGAGGAACTCGTTTACATTACACCCATATACATCTAAATAAAAACCTAGGCATGACATGACGTTTTAGACCTTTTCACTGCTCCTGGTATAGACTCATTCAAGGAATACAATTAGAAGCCCTTTTTTGTATGTCGCCACTGACCGCGCGCACGCTTTATACGCGTTCCTAAAACGACGAATACGCGCATTTTGCCGACCCTATTGGGCGAGGAAGCCCGATGTGGTAGTCTTGTTTCTTCCCCTGACAATTTGTTATGCCAAGGCGTCTAAATTCGGGCGATTCACAATGCAGTGCGCCACCAAGTGTTTGACTCAAAAGAGCCACTTTTAAATGTTACGGTTAGACTTGGTGCCAAGTCGGTAATAGCGGTCCACTCGGTATACAGGGGGGAGGTTGCGGTTGCCTCGTTCCCAATTTCGAAGTTAATTTACCGACTTGGACATCTCGTTTTCAGTTTTGTACACAACCTATGGCAATCGCTAGCGAATTCTATGCGAGCACTCTGATTGGTTCAGATTCCAGAGGGATACAAATTTATGAGCAGTTTTATACAGCATGTATTCTACGCTGCTTCGCGTATTGTACTGGTACCCGGTACCACTGATCTCTACAAACTGGATAATTCGAGCGTACATTAGATAGAGAGCCGTGAAACTTGTGTTGCCTTCACATTCGCAAGTTCGTGCATATTGTAGACCGTCGAGAGTGACACAGTGGCAGCAGCGATGGTGGGTAAAATTGCATTAAAATCCTTTGTAAATAATTAAATTTATTATATAAACTCGCAGACTGTACGATCGGTGAACTATCCGTGTAGAAAATGTCAGAACTACGGTTTTAAGTGAGATTTAGGAGAACATTGCTCTAGGCGAAAATGTTATTTTTGTTTTCAGCGGGATTTGTTCATTATTATTGTGGTCCTTTCTGAGAGAAAACAACATTTTTCGAAAGAACAGTAGAATCAGTTGGTCTAGGGTACCCTTTACAAAGGATTGAATTTCAAAATACAGGTATTTTCAGATCAATGTTGTACACATTCCACGAAGAGTAGACCACTCATCCCTCTCCCGTGGCTCACATGGACATCTCTTTTGTCCGTCGCCATGTAACGATCAAGATCAAGATCAAGAAGACTGTCCCGTTGACTTTGGTTCATGGTGGTAATTTGTGTACACAACATATTGTGTCATGAACTAATTTGACGTGCATAAATGTAATGTACTGTAGAATTTTCCTAAAATCGCAATGGTCAGTTTTTTCTCTCACAATTCTGGAAGTGTAGAGCCACCTAATGTTGCAACATTATTCCCTTGGCATTTAATTTATACCTGTATATTTTCTTTCTTTGTACACTACAGCTAATTGGTTTACCCAAGTCCACTTCTTGCTACTGAGATGTCAGGCTGTACAGCTTATTAATACGGCTGCACAAGCCACAGGACGAACTGCTCCCATTAATATGACAATGGGATAACAGATGACAGCGAATGTCAAAACTTATTTTGTTTAACCATCAGTAAACTAGGGAAGCTTAATTGACCAACTAAATTTTCCAAGATAAGCTATCTCGGTGTTCCACATTTTTTAGATGTGCTGTAAAAATATCGCAGAACTCTGCATCTTGGCATTTCATGTTTCAACAATATAAGTACAGATAATAAAACATTCGCAACAGTCACAAAATTATCTTGGAAACATGGAAGTATACATAATATTCTTTTGAGCTTTCGTATAGTGAATATGTGTTTCATGAAAACCTACAAGTCTGGTTAAAATTGTATTGTTAATATTCAAAGCAAATTATACAGATGTTAAAATGACATAGATTTACCCAGTCAGTGTTCTCCACAATCTATTTTAGCAGGGTAGCCTGCCCTGTGTAAATGTTACGCTGTTCTGCCATGTTTTTATGCCGCCCTGTTGAAATGTTATGCCGGCCTGTCAAATTTTGCTTTTTAACCACGGTTTTATACAAAACAGAAATTGTGTTGTACAAATCTTTAATATCGTGTTTATATTGCACAATCTAGAAACACTCACAATTCAAAGTTAAAGCCGTACAGGGTGTCCTATCAAAATTTGGCCTGTGAAGAACGCTGCCAAATGTATCTTTGCATAGTATGAACAATTATTATTCTAAAATGACATCGCAAGTTTTTATTTTGGTTTTAAATTCATAGAAAGTCGGGGGCTAATTTTGTTTTCGTTTTATTATTTTGGTTTTATAACATCAGTAAACAATACATAATAAGTAATATTAATACTATGGCAGTAGTTATTACATGTTATCTGCAGTGTATCAATGCCAAATAAAAGCAAGCAAAATTTAATCCATTGTGTGACTTGTATGTCATTAGTTACATGTGTGATTGGTATTTTTAATTGTGATTTATTTCAAGTTTCTCAAGTTCATAGTTTAAGCCATAGAGCTGTATCTTTATTATACAGCTCTATGGTTTAAGCTCAAACCACATAATTTATTTTTTCTGTCCACTTGTCCAGCAAGAATTGTTGGGACCCTGGTTAAACATTAGGTTGATTCCAAATCTGGACACTGTCCCCACGAACAAACCAATTAATGTGCCAAATACATTTTCCTAAAACACAGAAATTTTTCCTTTTTAATTTTATCATAAAACTTGCACTTTTTATTGTCTGGATATAAAATTAAATCAACATTTTCAAAAATGTTTTTAATCAAAAAAATCTCGTTTTTCTTTGGTTTGTGCATAAGATTATGATGTGGAATTCTTTCCCCAAAAAAAACCTTTTCTAAATTTTTTTTAGAACATCTTGTAAATATACGTGCACTGCATTGCATCGTCTCACACGAATGTCTCGTATCTTTTCCCGAAAATAGGTCTACCTAACATTCAAACTTGGCGTATACATGTCATTCTTGGGTGTTTTTATGTTTAACTTAATTGTCCTGATCAAACTGGATTGTTTTTGTGATATTAACTTCGTTTCCTGTGATATTAAATTCGTTTTCTCGGTCGTACGGTGCGCGCGCTATACGAACATGTGTACGCCTGCAGTGTTTTTAAACCACCTTTACAGATCTCGTACAACACATGCGGTTAAAAGAGGTGTTTAGCTACTATTCTTTTTCTACGTAGATCATTCTCATTACTTCAAGGGTTCGTACTTAGTATTGTGTAACATTACAAAAGTAATAATAGAGCATACACAACTCAAATAAATCAAGTGTATCACAATGATATATTTTATTGCAACACGCAATTGACCTAGCTGAGTGTGTTGGTCGTTAAACATCGCCAGATTTAGAAACATGTTCCTAAAGTATTGAGAAGAACTCCCCATATAACGGAATGGATGAGTCTTCATTTGCATACCAGTGCGCCATTGGATCTCACCGCAGAAATACATTGCATATGTATTGCGCTGCACGCATATATGAATAACGGTGCGAGAACGTATTTATCAAGTCGTTAGATTTGGCACGTTACTAGTCTTAAACCAGCCGTGCCGATAAACTTCGACTGAAATACACGGATTAAACCCGACTATCTAACGACTTGTCATCAAGTCTATGTTACGGTCGACTTCTTTCGTATATCACACTGTAGTGAAATATCTATTCTTCATTGTTCACGCGAGGTTTAACACAAACGAAAATGTTTCCGGCAGCGTCGTTAATTAAAACATTGTTATTTGCAGAAAATGTTTTTAAACTTTAATCGTGCGCGTCCCAAAAAGACGTAAAAACTGACGAGTTCATGCAAAATGAATACTGTTTTAAAAACCGATGCCGACTTTTCCCCATGATGCACTGCGGGGATAGCAGGATTTGCGCCTCCAACGGCAGCTTCTAGGTATTGTGAATCGCTCGAATTGTAGGTCAGGTAGCCGCCAGCCTTGACTCGATGTGCGCGTGTGCGTTCCTTCACTAACCCCTTGCCGTAGGGATACATACACGACGCTGACTAGTTATTCAGTGCGTACTGTGCGCGTATTTCGAAAACTGCACGCCCTGAATGTGATGCGCTCGCGCGTTCCCGAACGCACACGTCGACGCACGTACGTTTTCAAGACTGCGCAATACATGTAGGCCTACATGTACAACATGGATCATGGAAGCCTTTTTTGGGGGGCACACGAAACCTGTATCTTATATTGTAGAGGGACGACAGAGGTACGTAAATCCTTGCTAAAATAAGGCGAAGTGGAATAAAGTTAATGCATATGATGTCACACGCGCTACGCGTACGCGCTATAATCGCACGTACAACCGGGCGGAGCGGTGAGGTCAAACACACTTAACACGACTGCAGCCCTAATTTAAATGTGATAATATATGGCACATTTAAATTAGACAATTCCAGGGGTTAAGATCGCGAAAGGCATGGTGAGAAAACATGGCGCTGCAAGATCGTAGCCATGCTAACGAGGTTGATCTATGTGTGATACGCGCGATTCGTCTGGTACCCGCAGAAAATGGCTGCCCTCGGAATAGTCCATAGGGAATGATCACCCATAATATCATATGAAGCACGATATGTGGCAGAGAAAACACCCCCTCTTTTGTGTTCACCATTGTGTTTCCGGAATCTCAGGAATTCCTTTTACGTTTCAAGGGGGGGGGGGGGGGGGTGGGTTAGGTTACAATAGTGTTGAGTGCGTATAAACTATAGGGATAAGAGGGGGGTACCCCTCTGACACATATCGTGCTGGGTATACATAATATGGTTAGCACACAAACTCTTCGACTGACTCAGAATGCAGGAGGTGTACCACGGATGGTGTGTAAACACACCGGCCGTCTGTCAGCGGATCTCTCAAGTTCAACAGGGGGGCAGCTGCAAACACAAACCATCTCTGGATATTGTTTGTATTATCACGAGATATTATTATTTATTATTATTAAGGGAATAAATGTGTGTTCGGGAGGTTTTAACCACTCTGTTTAATACCGCTTGGAGTCTGGGTGCTGATAATTACCCGAGCCGAAGGCGAGGGTAATTATCAGCACCCAGACTCCAAGCGGTATTAAACAGAGTGATTTATACCGACCGAACACACATTTATTCCCATTCATAAATACCTTTTTTGTAAAATTCAGCCAAAAAAGCCCCGAAAATCACGGCAAATTGTCGCAAGTAAATTTCGGTGTTTCGCCATTCTGTGTGTTTTCCCCTATCCATGTTCACGGGCCACTGTCAAATGACATGTTTCCGCCTTTGTCGCTCTACGTCACAATACATGCAATAAAGCGTATTTACCATTGATCTCCATTATATAGACTGGATAGGCCTCCGCGTCTAAATGGCGTACGCGCGCGTGTTTTTTTCAAAGGGAAAATAACGAACGTGACGCGACCGCGTTTGTGCACGACTTATGGAATTTTTTTAAAAAGTGGAAGACTTTTTTTCTTAAATTCGTCATATTTGGAGGAAAACAGGATTTTGCACCCGAATGGTTCAAAATAGATAAAAACAATGGTCTGCGCAGCAGTGAAGTGCCCGGAGAAGGATGTCCATTGAGTTGTCCATGTGCAGGGGCTACTTTTGTTGCCAACTGGTTTTAAACACTTCTAGCCATGTCTTTATCGTCCGTTTAAAACCGGCCACGTGACGGGCTCTCGACCAATAGGAATGCCTAAACTGTCCCAGGTATTTATGAATACCATTTAACTGTGTCTTGCTACCTGGATTTTGTTAACGCCTATTCGGGGTCTGGATATATACTCTGTTATATCTGTTGATGACAGTTCATTTAAACGTTTGAATGTTCTTGTCGCCTGTACAACTTTCAGCGTTTAATATTTACAAAATGCGTATAATAAACAAACTCAAACAAACACCTGGAGTATAAGGTGAGTAGTTTGCGGTAACGCCACAGTAATTATATAAGTAAGATGTGTGGTTCTGCAAAAGAACCATAGCAATCAACGTTTCAGACAGTATGCTCTGCCCGTCTTCAAGAGACTGTATACCTGGATTACCCTTGACGTCTATATTGGCAAATATATTATGCGAAAATTTTATTTATTTCAACTTAGTGTATGTCGATCATGTATTTAAAGGTATGGTGGTATACATAATTTACAAACGTCGACACTAAAACTACGGAATTATTATGAAATACATTACTTGACTGCAAGTCTCAAGCATCCTGTGAAATCACGGCCACTGGTGTGCTGTATTTTTCAAGAAAAGTGGAATTTAGTATGACAATTTTTCAAACACTGCCCCGAAATGTATTAAATGTATAACTTGCTCCAACGAAACCCAAACAAAGATTTTTTTCATTATTTAAATATAGACTCCCCCCACCCTTCCCCCGCCTATCTCCCCTGGGAGAAGGATTTAGTGATAAAACCCTGAAAACCTAACTGTTTGACAAAAATGAATTAAATAAAAACTACACCAAAACAGCTCGAGTTTTGGGGGTCACTTTTGTGACCCCGAAACTCGTTTTTACACAAGAATAACACAAAACGCCCAGTTTTTAAAGGATGGTACGTTGTGTGGATGTTTATTTTCTACTTTTAAATGCTCTTTCTGATTAACATTATTTCGTTCAAAACGCGTTTTGTAGCCCTATTTGGCATAGTTCCCCTTAACGCAAACGTTCCTAGATGCTTCATATGCTTTATATAGCGCTAAGCCCGTTACAATACACGGCAAAAGTGATGTTATTCCAAGGCCACCCCTATCCTTCGAGAGGTTATCGCTCCCCCAAAAATGAATTACAGTAATTAAGGTTCGGCGCGGTATTTACATTGGCCACTCGCACACGGCATTTTACTGATTATCCTCAATAGGTTCTGTTATTATGAACAGCAATCTGTTTCCTTTATTGAATATGGTTTATAGGCGGTGTCATTAAACGCGGATACGGTATGACCGACCTTCTACGTTGGGGAAGGGGGGGGGGGGGGATGATAAATGGATTTCTATTATTTATTTGTCTCGAAGAGCCTTTGAAGGAACTACCTTCCGCGGTTGCACTCGGATTACTCCAAATATTTGTTGTTTTTTAAACTGCAGTATATCTGGACCGCGGTAATTGATTTTAAAAGGATTGCATCTGGCGCGAGAACGCTTGTGAGATAATGTTATGACGCAGAGTTAAACCCGAGCCTATATACATGGCGTGGTGCGGGAATTAATTACGGGACAAACTAAGGTGATTCTCCCAACAAAGTTGAGAGGAAAAACGTGTGCTTCTATTCATATTGAAAAAGGTGATTTACAAAACAATGACATTGTTTTACCTCCGAAATAGAACTATATATAATATACTAGTGTGTAAAGCGAAACGTTAGAGCTAAAATATTCAACATATTATACTGATCACCGTACAGGCTGCTATTAAATTCAGAGACTGCAGGACAATGCTGTTGTCGACTGTGCTACGTTGTAGCACACGTACGTATACACAGGAAGTATACCCAGCACGATATGTGGCAGAGGGGTACCCCCCTCTCATCCCTATACCTTATACACACTCAACACTATCGTAACCTAACCCACCCCCCCTTGAAACCTAAAAGGAATTCCTGAGATTCCGGGAACACAATGGTCAACACAAAAGAGGGGGGGGGGGGGGGGGGGGTTTTCTCTGCCACATATCGTGCTTCATATGCCAGGAAGACATAGGGCCGACGGACTCCCCCTTAGTTCCCCATACCTATACACTCTCTAGACTATTGCTACCTAACGCACCCCCCTAAAAAAACTAAAAAGAATCGCTGAGAAACCACATCATTCCGCAAGCACAATGACCACCACAAAGGAGGGGGGGGGGGGGGGTCTTTCCGTCCCATTTCTTGCTTCATACGAGCGCACCGCGTGTTTTGCAGCTGCACGATCGGGTCCATTGTGTAGTGCACCTGCTGGACAAAGGCTGCTGTGCTGTCATGCGTATAATCAGGTGCATTTAAGAAAGAATACCGTCGTCGAGGGGCTAAATACCACATAACTCTGCTACGTTTGCCCATTAATCCCTGTGATCACGGGTAAACAATAATGCCTGGCACCACGAAATGGGTATAAAGTCGCAAAATAAAAAAAATTGACATTGCAACATTTCTAGAAAGAAGAAGTCCTTAGCTTTTAAATGATGTATTGTGTGTTGCTGTAGTTGTTTATTCCTAGCCGCCGCTATACTCTTAAAATAGCTGAAGTCATGCTCCCTTGTTTTGAGAAAACGGAGTTCAAGTCTGTGAACCGTGCCAACTATACTATCACTCAGTGCAATTCAACCACCAAAAAAACACTTTAGAGTTTTAATTGAGCTATACAATTTTAGGATATGATAAAGAAGTTTGTTTTGTAGAAACGTTAACAACTCAAAACCGACCTCCCACTTGAAAAATAAACGTTTCGGCCAATAACTCGTTTTGGCCATGTGCGACTTTCCGCTCATTTCGTGGTGCCAGGTCTGTCTGTCTGTCTGTTATACAATCGAAATTTGTGAGTTTTGTATGATGGTATTACAAGCACACTACTGTATACTTTAAGATCCAAATGATATAATTCCCAATTCTGTTTACCACACGTTTCAATACGCACATATCTATACCGCATATAGTTTTTTAATTAAACGTGCCATTGTTCAGTTGCCTCGTAATCTCCCTTACCACTAACCGTGGGGCAACCCCGACCTTTTCCTCCTCAGTTCCAAATATCGGCCGCCCAGGATAATAAAGGCTACAAAGACTGGTTTTAGTATAATCTACCGCGTGTACCCGCGAGCTAAATGCTGTCTCCTCTCTATTCAAGAAAAAGAGAGAGCTGGAGAGAGACAGAAAAAGCCCTCCACGGTTATTGAATATTAAAATTTCCCCGCGAGATGAAAACAGGATTTCCACAGAATGGGTGTAACATGCAAATAAGGGAAGTGATATTTCCGGTTAGTGTGGGTGCGTGTGTAAAGTGCTGGACGGCGGCTGTGAAGTTGCCAAATCGTCTGAATCAGAGGTGCCAAAGAACCGAGATGGATGAATTGAAAGAAGACAGAAAGAGCCACAGATCTCAGATAAAACCAGGATGATTCACTCTTCGTCAGCGTTTAATGTTTCCGCGTGCACCTTGCCCTTGAGTCACAGGCCGACTCAGAATCATAAAAAAAACCACACCAGACAATGATTCATATAAATAAACACACAAGACAATGTGTAGTTTTGGAGTTTCTCGAAAACTGATATCACATTTGAGTCATAATGGATCATCAAACCATGGATGAAGGACATTACCCGCGGTTTAAATTCAATAAGGAAGCGAGCCTTTCAATTGCCGCCTAGCTTGCTGTAGGTGAACACAAAAACCAAACAAACAAACAGTGAGGGAATGTTATTTGCCTAACGTTAATAAAAAGTTACTACACATATTTGGTTCCTTCGGACAAATTTGCCCAATAATGACATTTGGAGCGCGATATGAGACGGAGGGAGGCCCCCCCCCCCCCCCCCCCACGCTCCTTGTTGGTGGGGATTGTGTTTGCCGATTTGTGCTTTCTCAGGAATTAATATTAGGTTGTAAGGAGGGTTCCGTTGGGCAAAAGTTGGTGGTATGAATAAAAACTAGAATGTGCTTGTACTACCAATTTCCAGGCCTTTACTATAGCATATGTATGAATACAAATATAAAAATAAAAAAGTAAAATGGTTTCACTAGAAAGTATTTGCTAAAGACCACAGTTTTTTTTATTTTTTACTTTCCAGCATTTGATGGAATATTAGTATTTGCTCCGTTTGGTATATCGGTAAATAAAAATGAGTAAATGCTTCATATTTGCAATTCGGTACTCGTCATTTTTCAAGGTTGGGTCGGAGACACCTTTAAACAAGAGAAACTAATGCAAGAGAAGTATGCAAAATAGGACTTTTTACATATGTGGTTACGCAGGCAAAGATAAGAACATGGAAGATGGAGTGTCTAGGATCAAAATACAAGCAATTGTACTGGGTTTGGGGACAAAATTAAGACGTAGATGATCGATCATTTCTTGCAACATTTTGGAGATAGAAAGGGGCAGCATGACTGCGAAGCAGCACCTTGAGGTTCAAAATTCATTCAAACAGCCCTGTCAGCTTCCAAGACGCTTCCAAGACGTGATGTCCCTTTAACCAAAAAAGTCCGAAATCTTCCAATTTAAAAAGGAATTTGCACAAACCCTGTAGGGATTAGGATCAAATACGATACATTTGCCCGGGAAATGTGGAATTGTTTTTTGAGTCCCGTTACGGACATTATACACACATAATGGTATATTGCCACGGTGTGATATCTAGGTAATTTCGAGTGGATTTATCGCAGACAGCTGCAGCAATCCCCTTATTAGATACATTTATCCCTTTTAGAAATCAATGTTAACCTGACTGCACCACAACATAGCCCCGCGCTATAGGAGTGAACCGCGCTGGCGACAAAGGTTCTCTCGATGGGGACTCCGATCAAAGGCCCTTTGCTGATCCAGTTGGAAATGAGTTGGGCGTGGACGGCGCAGAGAAGCATGAAGTGGGGGGATTGGGTCCGCGGGAGATTGATTGCGAACCCTGTAAGGTATTGTGCCATACTGTCAAGTTGGCTAAAATCAAATTGGCAAAAGGAACGAGACCTCAGGTGTTAAAAGACTGCGCGAAATTACCGAGACCAGGGCAATTCCGTTTGTATGATAAACCTTTTCGAAGAGCTCAGTAAACTCTGCAAGGTTGTTTTACAGCTTTGAACTGTATTCACGCTAACGGCAGCTTGCACGCTCGTGGTCTCGATGCTCGATCTTCACTCACTGACTGCACGAACCCCTCGATGCGCGCGCCGAAGGGTCCACACACGCAAAAGTATATGGCAAATACTCACCCGTTGTGGGTCACGAAAACCCGCGGGCTGTTTTTACAAAAGCTGACTTTTATTCCAAATAAATTAAATCTGTGTTTCCTTTGGAGGTGTAATAAAAAAGGGTCGACCGCGCGGCCTAATTAAAGTAGAGAAAAAGTGGGCCAAGACACGTACACAAAATATAGGCCTATATATATATATATATTTAAACAGTTTAGCCCAGCGGTGGAATTTATTTTCTTTAGAGATTCGAGGGGCAAATGAAACTCACTGATCACGCATTTTTCTTATCTCTTTATCGTCAAAATGTAATATTTAATATTAAATTGTAGTGCTTATATATAGCGCTTTATGTCAAATTACTTAGCTCATAAAGATCAGCCCATGTGGTCTCTATCTTCACAGGTACCCTACTCTTGGATGTTATATGTAGTAATTGTAGTAAAGTGTCTTGCCCAAGAACACAAGCACCATATGTTCCCAGTCCGTGTTCGAAACCACACATACCTTATACGAGTCAAACTAATCACTGGACCACAACGCCCCATAGCTTTAATAAGAAAATCGTGGTAAGACTGTCCACTCACTAAAATAACGCAAAGATATTATTGAACTCCCTAACGGCACCCAATACTACAAAATACTACTGAGTATAGTGTAGCATGCAGTGTACTCTTACTACACTGGCCTATTAACAATGATTGTGTAGTACTTTGTAATACTGTGTACTGTACCCCCAAATGAATACCTAGGTCGTTAGGGTTAAGTAAAGCTTTATAATTATGTAACTTGAAGTGTGCGGTACAACGGATAGGCAATGCTGTTTAGTTTGAAGGAGGGAATAGATCGTGCAGCCCAAAAAAAATAAATTATAATCGATGTCTCTACATCAGAAAAAGATCTAGACACATTATTTCTACATTTAGCTACAATATTGGCCGAGATATGGTAAAACATAGATTTTCTTATAATGGCGGCATTAATTTGCATAAAAAATGATACATTTGTTTAACATAGCAAATAGTTTTCTACGCATTTTTTCTGATCTAGAATTACCAATTAGAAATTAATTTCCAAGGATGTACGATACCCCCTTCCTCACACTAAAATAATGAAACTTTATATTTTAGTGGATTTAAAAGTGGATTTTCACGAGGCACGCGAACGATTCGCGAAGGATGCGAATGCCGAAAAAATTGCAAAGTCCAACATTCGTGGAAGTTTTTCCTCCGAATGTGTCGCGACAATGAAACCGTAAACCATTATTGCGCAGTTTGTGCGTAGTTCTCACAACGTATGTGCGAATGTCGTGTGTAGCGTTGCCAAACTATTGCCAGTCCACATACACAAAGAACATGCGACTAAAATGCGAACAACACGAATGTTGCACGAATTTCGGGCAACATTCGTGCGGACATTTCGCGACACATGCGAACTTTTCGCGCATATTTTGCGAATAATGAACGTCGTGCGACATTTATGCGACATTCGTACATAATAGTCGCGCGATTATTTTGCGAAAGGCTCGCGTTTGCTTCTTTGGCGAAGTTACCTGTTCTCCAAAAGTACGCGAACAGTTCGTGAATAGCTCGAGAAATGATCGGACGAACTTCGCTGTTTTCGCGAGACATGCGCGAGACATTCTCCAAACTGTCGGAATCTGTTTGGGGTTTCACGAAGATTTTGCGAGAATCACGCACGTCGTGGGGAGGTCGTGCATGTTTGGCAAACTTTTGGAACCTAAAATACGAATGTTGGCATTCGCACCCTTCGCGAATCGTTCGCGTGCCCCATGAAAACCCACACTTAGGTGTGCGTCGAGAGTACATCATGCTAGGTCGGCACTGTACTTGTTGGGTCCGTGCCAACTGTCTGTGCTTTTGACCCCCGAGCACAAGTCATCGAATCTGACAGGAATAGACGTTTCACGAGTCTCTGCGAGTAACGTGGAGTGCCATCTCGACAAACCTCTTGTTATTAAAGTACCCCGTACCATACGCCTACATTCCTTGCATCGCTACAGACAACACACGTCAAGTGACAAGACCGAAGACAACAACAATCTCATCCAGTGCCGCTGGCCTGGACATACGGCCGGACGTCCCCAGCCCCTCCAGCAACGCCGACTATTTTCTCTTAGTAGGTTATACACTGCACGGGGTCCGTTGTTGAGTACCGTACACTCCACCTACCTCTTTTTATAGTATGGGTCAGTTAGTCTTCTCATCGTCTTTCTCCCACCAAAATTGTCCAACAGAGGTGGATTCCGTCAGTTGTGGGTGGAATTAATCACAGCGGCCCGTGTTGCATTAATAGCTTTACCAAACAAACCGGGATTCTTGCCAATTTACAGACCATAAAATAATGGATTCGAATTCAAAGCAAAAAAATTCTTCAAGCAGTGGTGTAAATCTGTGTAAATCTGGGGGGAGTTTAGTTCTGGAATGTTTGGGGCTGGACTTTCTCTTCGCGCAATTATCCAATCACGTTGGAATCTGTACGCTCAGCACCCAATTTTACTAAACTCTTCGTAAATTAAGACGCATCGCAGCCCTGCGATGCGTCGTATCTCTACGACGCGTCGCAGCTGCGAGAACGAGTACATGTATGCCCATATACCTCAATGTTTGGGGCTGGACTTTCTCTTCGCGCAATTATCCAATCACGTTGGAATCTGTACGCTCAGCACCCGATTTTACTAAACTATTCGTAAATTACGACGCATCGCAGCCCTGCGATGCGTCGTATCTCTACGACGCGTGGCAGCTGCGAGAACGAGTACACAAATGCCCATACCTTATACTGGACGGTTGCGTCTAGAAAATTTAGTGGAAGGCCATATTTTACCAATTACACTGGAGGGGGTATATGTGAGGTTTCTTGGATATATAGATACACATTTATCACGAAACATGTTCATTGGTGTCAATGATGCCAACCCCGCCCCCAATTGGGTTACGTAGAATCCGTGTACTTTTTTCAAATGAAATTCACTGGCACGGCACATTTATTATCGTCTTGTATCATACTCGACTCGGGGGTAAACCGATGTATGTATGGTGGCCCTGGAGGGACATAAACAGTCGAGAGTTTTTTCGCGACTAGTCGTGAAACAATTCACAACCAGTCGTGAATTTATTCGCGACTGGTCGGGAGTTTTTTCACGACTAGTTTTTTGCGACTAGTCGTGAAATTATTCGCGACTGGTCGGTTTTTTTTGGTTGCGACTAGTCGTGAATTTATTAGCGACTAGTCGTGATTTTTTTTACGCATTTTTTTGCGCATATCATGTGATTATTTGCCGCGTATATGTGATGTGACGCGCGCGTGCTCAACGAATTTTGTGTTGTAACCTATGGTTGTAACAACTAACATACTACATTGCTAATCTACTAATTGACCGGAGTGCTGACGTCATTAGAAAAAACGGCAACTTCTGAGAGTAGCTTTTGTCACCGGATCAGTTAAAAAACTGTTTAGAGATGGCATTGGGAAACTAACTGTTTATAAATAATTTATTTGTGAAATGTTATAGGGGTAAGTAATTCTTATAATCAGAGAGCTTCTTTGGAAATAAGTCTGTTAACTAAAATGGACTAGACCCCCTTTTAAAATTTACAAATTACATTACAATAAATTTAAAAAAAAAATTGGCTTGCGTACGAGTTCAAGTTGGCTTTAAAAGTGTAGATTGATACTGTTAATACATAAAACTCAGAGACACGTATACGCGCGGGCCACTCAGAGTGTATCCTTTTACATGTGGACCGGTCGGCTAACTTGAGTGACTCAAGTGTGGCGTGCACATGCGATAAGACATTATTTCCCAAGTGTTGATAACCCCTGTTGCTATGGTTTCATACCAAAAAAGAAACAACTAGAACTACGTCTGTTCGAGGAACAGAACATAGGGCTTTTTCGCATTCGCAATTTTTTTTTATTAAATATTTCAAAAATTGAACTTTTATACCATCAAAACAATTGTAAATCATTGAAAACGAATTTAAGTTAATTTAAACAGAGTAAAATGAATTCAAACTGATTAAAACGATGACGTCACACGTTTGTGAACTTTTTGTGCAACTATCTATCACCTAACAATACACAAAGGTAATATGTTAGCACGTTCCGTTGCTGAGATATGGCTTAAAGGTCTAAAAACGTAATAATTCAAATATAATCGTAATATGACGTAGCATTTGCCAACAAGCCCCTAGAGGGCACTACAACATGTTATGAAGTCACCGTTAACTTTTGTGTTACTTACAACCTAGCCAGCGCCTAACATCGTTGAAAGTAAGTTCACATCGTTTTCCACTTTTAAATTATAAGGCACTTCCGGTTTGGACCGGAAGGAAGGGTCAGGTCTGTTTGCATGTAATACAAATTATGAAGACCATGGTTTAATATATCAATTCCCTTAAAAATCTAAATCGGATCTCTTACAGTTGATTTTATATTTATTTTCAAAGATTAAATCTATAAATATTTGGTTGATTGTAATATGACACTTGATGGCGTCATCGTGACGTAATTAACAGAAAGCTCGAGAGCTGTCTTACCTTTTCTATTGCAAGCAAAAATCTGGATTATATCTATCGCGGTTGATTTTTAAGCGATTGTTAAAGGTTTAAAGGTCTTTTCATTGTAACTTCCGGTTTAGTGACGTCATAAATATGTCTCCTTCTCAATATGTTCTTAGCACGAAGCCGATTATATAGCCAGACACTAACATCGTTGAAAGTAAGTTCATATCATTTTTCACTTTCAAATTATGAGGCACTTCCGGTTTGGACCGGAAGGAAGGGTCACGTGATTTTACGCACACGAGATAAAATGAAGATTCTGGATTATTCTATCTATTGCCACAAAAATAAAGTTTCGGTCTTTTGTGGTTGATTTGTTATTTATTTTTAAAGATTAAATCAATTGCACCTTTAAGATGACGTCACGTGACCCCTGACGACGTAACCATGACGTATGTCTGCGAGACACGAGTTTACTATAGGGTCTTCACCTGGGTTAAGTTTTATGGAAATACGACTTTGTTTTTCGTTAAAAGTGCTTGGAATTGTGCAAACAACGTTTACAAAGTCTATGGGATTGGATTCTGCGTAGCCGAGAGCCTGTTTACCTACCTGTCGCACACGGCGCCCTTCCCCATAGGCAATTTGATGACGTCATCCTGTTTCGCTTGTTGGCGGCTAGTGTCCTCTTGGGTGAGCGTACATTTGCATGCACGTACGATGTAAGTAGTGATACATTCGCTCAATGCATAGTACACTATCAGTGTATACGTACATGTATCATGACGAATCTATATAATGTGAGGACAGCCCATAGGTTTGTGTACTTAACGAAAATCTCTCTATACTCACACCATGAAAATGTTTTCGACCCAAATTTGTTTAACTTCACCCTAATATGTATTTCTCTCCATTTCCTTCCATTATACCCTAACCCCAACACTACCTCTAGACCCCCTTTACGAGAATATTACTGTCCTCACTTTTCCAAAGTGTCCTCACTTTTCCAAAGTGTCCTCACTTTCCCACCTGGTAGGTGTTTGTGTCCTCCTTTAGACGGCGTTACCACGACGTACATATACAAGCATGTACACACATACCATACGTGTGCCATGCACATATAAGGGGTCAATGCTTTATGCGCCTAGGCCAAAACGATTAAATTTCAAGGGTGCCGCAGGGTATGTCCAAGTTCGTTTTTTGCCAAAAAAACACAGGAAAGTTCGAGAACTACTTTTACACTAACCTTTAGAGCAAAAATCAAGATTATATCTGTCAGGTTTAATTTTTTAGGAATTTTCAAAGGAAAAGAAGTCTTTTCATTGTAACTTCCGGTCTGGTGACGTCATAATTTGTTCTTCTCGTCTACTGGTTCCTAGCATGAAGCTGATTAAATACACCGGTTATAAAGTGATTTCCGCAAACTTCGCCACACACATCAACAGATTATTCATTTTAACCATTTTTCAACTTGCCGCTAGAGGGCGCTATAACATGTTATGACATCGCCAGTATTTTTTTGGAAAAGTTTATTCTAGCCAGACACTAACATCGTTGAAAATAAGTTCATATCATTTTTCACTTTCAAATTATGAGGCACTTCCGGTTTAGACCGGAAGGAAGGGTCACGTGATTTCACGCACACGAGATAAAATTAAGATCCTGGATTATTCTATCTATTGCCACAAAAATTTAGTTTCGGTCTTTTGCGGTTGATTTGTTATTGAATTTCAAAGATTAAATCAATTACACCTTTAAGATGACGTCACGTGACCCCTGATGACGTCACCATGACGTATTTCTGGGAGACACGAGTTCACTATAGGGTCTTCACCTGGGTTAAGTTTTATGGAAATACGACTTTGTTTTCTGGTAAAAGTACTTGTGCAAAAAAACGTGTACAAAGTCTATGGGGTTTAGGTTACAAAAAAAAAAAGAAGAAAGAAAAAAAAAATCAGAACAAAAACAAAGGCTTTTTCGCAAAATTGCGAAAAAGCCAAAAAGAAACAAAATCAACGGCAACATGCCCGATATGCTCGCCATGTCCAGAATATACAGCTCAGACCGGGCGTCATAATTCACGTTTAATTCAAGACAAACTGCTCCCGATATTTACAATTTAAATACATAACTAAACTGGTCAGTGTATATCGTAACTATTATGATATATTGAAGCTTACAATACCCCATCCCCTCCCACTAAAACACTTTAAATTGAAAACCAATTGAATGAATTTGACCACAGAATATGACCACAGATGAAAAGAGAAACATGCTAATTTAAAGGTAGGATACACCATTTGCAGATTTCGAAAATATTTACTACCGAATTATTAAGAAATATCTTACTCATTTGAAAGTAAATAATGATTCTAGGCATCCAGCAAAATGATTGCGCTAGATATCCTGTAATTATTCTGAAAAAAACAAAGATAACATAAGCCTACTGCTCGACCCCGATTGAAAACAAACGCCGTTTTTCGTGCTTTTCTCGGCATTCATGATTGTAAAACTTCGGGCATGTCAGTTAAACGATATTTACTATAAAAATACAACCCCACAAATCCACCCATTCATGATAATTCAAGCAATTACCAATAGTGTATACTATCTTTAAATGTACACTGCTCAGACGATACTCAACATCGGTATACATAATGTTATTAAATTACCACTTTGTTGAATCCAAGGACAACTTTACTTTACCAATATTGAAGAAATGTTGACTGAAGAATTGTTGACTTAATACAAAAAGGACAGGGAGTTAAACAGTGCTCTCTTTTTTTTGGATTGGTGGGGTACGGTTTAGATAAAATGAGGTCATTATTGAAACCAGAGATTCTATACTCTAGCTTCTATATCTAAGCATGCGCAGTATACTAATGAGTCCGGATTTCATAGTCGGAAATACACGCTATACACCGGCCATGGAAACTCGAAATATGTGTGTATGAATTTGTATCTGCATTCAAATAGTGGACGAAGATCAATAGAGGACAATAGAGTCCACGAATGACAGAAAGTCCAGGATTGAACGTCCAGGATTAAAATTCGTGTGCAAAACACATGATACGCCGAAAGAGTTATATATAAAGGCAATATATAAAGGATATACGCCACCCCCGGGATTTATGCCAATGAATAACAATCAGAACTAAGATATGATCGTGCAGAATCATCAATTTCGGCTGCGGAGCAGTTAAAACAAGTATAGGTAAATGCTGTAATACATTTTCATGTGTGGATTATGTCTGAGTTTCTGTTCCTTGCTCTATGACAAAATACACCTTTTAAAGTGGTGTATTACTCAAACGAAGAGTAACGCGCAAGATTAATGGCCCAGCGGTCTTGATCTTGACTGACAAACGATGCACATACTAAATATAAATTAGGCGTTAATTCTTCAGTGACTCGATGAAATGTCACCTTCATAGCGTCTGTAAAATGAATTATGGACAGTTACTAAGTCACTAGAAGATAACAGTGATGCCTTTCACAGAATAATAATAATAATAATAATAATAATGAGATTTGTAAAGCGCACATATCCACCCTGCAGGGTGCTCAAGGCGCTGTAGACAACAACAAGTAAAGTAAGTAAGTAAGTAAATTAATCCTTGAAAATTTGTGACATCAAGTAAGTCTTAAGAAGCGATTTGAACCTAGTTGTACAATGGCATGATCTGAGTTCAAGTGGCAATGAAATCCTGCGTCCAATCTTTGGAGATCACAAATAAACTTTACAAGAAAACTAACGAGATCCCTTGGAGTATTGTCATTACCAGAAGACGTCTTAGGTGGACCATTGAGTACAGGCCATCTCCTTAGACTGCCCGAGAAAACACCTGCCAAACGCTTTTACTCAGAGGCGATCCGCAAGAACAAGGTATCAAGAGGTGCCGGACAACGAACCACGTGGCTGAAAAGAGTAAACGGGGACCTAACAACCACGGGGGTCAACATCCAGAATCAATACACCTGGCACATGGCACCCGACACGGAGCAGTGGAGAACACTTACAGAGTGCGCGATGTCGGAACTACTTGACACAAGCACCAAGATGATGATGATGATGACAATGACGACGATGACGACAATCCCATCCTAAATTGGCAATAAAATTCGCACCATTTTACCAAAGAGTTTTAGTTAACTCTGTCAGTAATACTAGTAAACAGAACGAGTAAAACGGAGGCGATAACATTCGAACATGCCAGACATAGAAGCCATCCGCATAACGGTGATAGATAGACCCCGGTCGCGAATTATTTTTCTCAAACGACATCGCCATTTAACTGGTTTTCAGCGCACCTGATTGGTTGTTTAACATCTACGTCATCCATTCATCCATGTGTCGCATCGCATGGCGTTTACTAGGGTCAAAAAATCCAAGAGTCCGAGGGTCAAAAAGTGTTAGTGTTAGGGTTAGGGTTAGGGTCAATAAGTTGAGAATCTTAGGGTCAATAAAACCGAGAGTCCTAGGGTCAATAAGTTGGGAGTCCTAGGGTCAATAAATTGAGAGTAAAATTTACTACCATGACGTAACAGTTAACCAATCAGGTGCGCTAAAAACCAGTTCTATGGCGAGGTCGTTTGGGAAAGAAATTCGCACCCCGGTCAGGATAACGTTCATTTCTAAAAACACAAAAAAACCAAAGCGATGCCAGAGTAAAATTAGATCGGCTATAGTTAGCAAATGAGTTTCTTTCTCTTTCAGCCTCATCAAATCAAATACACTTATTATCTGCACGAACCCGAGGGGTTTACACAATTAAAAGAACTCGTGATTCAAAGCCGCGCGTCTGCAAACAAACACGTAACGCTCGCATTGCAAAGGGGGTTGACAACAAAGTCGACAATTTTCACAAGGACGCGGATGCAATCGAGACCCGCGATCAAATCCCCCCCCCCCCCAAAAAAAAAAAAAAAAAAAAAAAAAAAAAAGTCACACAGCAACAGGACACCCACGACGTCTTGGGGCGTTAATCCCGCTAAACGAACGGATCGAGACTAGTGTCTGCCGACCAGTCGGGCTCCCAGCCGCCCAGGTCACGTTACGCCCAACAATGGTCATGCGATGACGGTCTAAAACACACGCCAGCAACTCCAGAAATTGAATTAGCATTGATGCCTCGGCAGTCATCATATGCAGCGTTTGCGCCACGGCATCGCTTTGAATCGGGCGTGTGATCACCCCGCGGTGTCACACGTAGGACACCGTATGATGGGTATGTCACCTCAAGGCAAACCCATTAATAGTTGCAGTGTATAGTTGCATACGAGGTTTTCTCTATAAAGCACAAGAGTTTATCACGTGGCAGGTTTTTTTTTTTACAGACACAATTTCAGGCTTCTGATGCGATGTCACGAACCATCGACAGGTATTAATTCACTCCGAACCAAAAAACGGATATTTAAAGTATCGGGTTTCTCCCAGACTGCAAAGTGCACGTCTAAGAATAGGACCTCTGCCAGTCCTTGAGAAACAAATAATAATCGATTCTGAAAATCGCAAAAACAGGGAGCTGTAACAAAAAGTGTTATATACAAATTATACCACCGGGAGCTATTTAGCCTAAATTTGCCTGTGCGTTAAAAAACGGGCACTATACGTAAAACCTCTTTAATTCTACGGATTTCTATCGCAGCGCGGCACTGTAGTTTGCAGCGAAGATGTCATTATTCTATTTCACAGTCAACGTCCTATGTTCTATTTTCGACGGTTTTTCTTCGTGCATGAAACTAGTAATTACATCACATTATTTAAAAAATAATTCCAACTTTCATCACGCACACGAACAAAGAAAAACACACAAACAAAAGCCATAACCTTCAACAAGCTCCAGAGAATACCAGATTTATAAAGAAAACCAAACCAAAATAAACAAACACCTTATAAAGAGTTATAACTTGACAAATGGTTGTTGACTTATTTCCACAAAATGCTCTGTAACAAAATTATAACCCCGCGCTAAAAACCTCTTGGTGGCGCACTCCATTACAAGTGGTTCCTTCTTTTTTACAACCTCGTTCCAAAGGCGTCGAGCAGTACGCTATCACAAACTTCTCTCTTATCTTAAATTTGTAACATTTGAAAATTCGGAAAAACAATAAAAAAATAAGATATTATATAATAAAATAATAGAATATATTTATATATTATTATGATTAGGTGCGGAATTGTCAAAATGCTGAAACACTGTCTTTTCATGTCTAAGTTCGACAATCAAGAATGACAAGAACAAGAATGACAAGTTTATCTAGTGTTATGAGTAGGGTGTTTAAAAATTCCTGAAATATAGCCCAATATTGATGGCATATACAACACTGGCTTGCCCATTGAAGCTTCATTGTAAATAAGCATGTTGAAGACAGAAACTAAATGTAAGATACTCCCAAGGACAAGCCAATATTATACATACGATCTATATTGAGATTCAATTAAGCCTAGACCTAGCATTTAGACCTAGCCTAGACCTAACACCCGATTCATCAATACTATAAACACACATTCGCATTTTTGTATCACTGTGTAGACATGGCTTTGTTCTCGTGTACAAAATGGTTAGAAAGTCGAGCACGTTTTTCAAAATGCTATCATTTTAACCATAATTTTGTTCCTGGGTTGAAATTTCGACCCAATATACCCTATATTATACCCTAACCCAAACACTAACCCTAACCCACATCCTAATCCTAGTTTTTGAGTAATTCAAGTAAAATCCAAAAATCTAATTCGTGAAATTCCCAGTGGAGACCTATTCATCTATAGAAATTTACCCTCCGGAGACGTTTTGTCTCCATTGTACACATTGCGTTCATGTCTCCAGAGGGTACCGTATTTCGCACCACACTAACTCTGGAATTGTAGGAGGTGTGTGAACGGACTCACACAATGGCATCCCAATAAAAACAAATACGACGTTTTCGGTAATCGAGTTCACTTTCTATATTTTTTAGGCATCAACAGATTTCGCATTTTAGAAGGCGATGGCACAGAATATTTTTGAAAAAAAGCCCCCAAATAATTGCGGACAGGATCGGCGCCAGAATATACAATCTATACGAGCATAAATAAAAGATGCCTGAAAATGAACCCTTTAGGCAAATGTCATGAAAAGGCGCCAATTCTCTTTGACATCTAGTTGATTGCATACTCGATCACTTCGAAGTTTACCCCCGATTATTAATATTAATACAAAAGTAAAATAAATTTAGTTTGCTATTGGACATTGGACATTCACATTCGCTTGTACAGGAAATGTCCATTTTGGTCTTTGGGCATTCACATTCGCTTATTCAGGAAATGTTCATTTTGATTTTTTTGACATTGGACATTCACATTCGATTGTACAGAAAATGTCCATTTTGGTCTTTGGACATTGGACGTTCACACTCGCTTGTACAGGAAATGTCTATTTTGGTCTTTGGACATTGGACAACATGGATTTGTTCAGGGAATTGTCATGCTATATTTGGATATTGGACATTGTACATTCCAATACGTTTGTACAGCGAATATCCATATTTTATTTTAAATTCGGGAAAAGACGTCATTGAGATCCCCCGTCGTAAATCGCACTCCGACGGCTCGATCCCCACGAGACGGGCTGCTAAGCTTGTCTGGTAATTCACGGACATTGGATATGCCATGTCTTGATAATGCATGGATATGCAATATCAAGACACGGGAAGCCAAAAGAAAATTGTCGAGCTTGCCAATTGTTTCGGTTGGCCTACATGGCACAAAAACAACACGATTTTTTTACAGTGTATGTTAGTTATGTTTTTGGACAGTTTTTATGTTAAAATGCAAACAATTTCTTTTTTTAAAGTCATAATTGACAGAATTTTTTTTTATATATATATAAAATGTGAAGTTTATTTGTTAAAATGCAAACAATTTTCTTTTAAGTCATAATTGACAGAAATGTTTTTTATTAAATATAAAATGTGAAAGGTAAAAACAAACAAATTATGTGTAAAAACGACGAGATTTCTTTACAATGTACAGTTTCGTCGAAACGAAAAAAAAATTGACGCAAACGTTGGCCTTTTAGAAATCTCATGATTTTCATCGCCTTTCTCGTATACGCGGTTTTACAACAAGCAAAGCAGATTCCGCCGCCAACACGTCATCGCCTCAATTCATCATCATCATCTCAACTCATCAATGCGCCCGATTGTAAAACATAGGAGAGGTCAGTTAAAGGGATCGTATACATTTGGTAATTACTCTAAAGATTAATGGCAATACAAACTTACTTGGTAAGAAGTACAGCAGATTTGGATAGTATAATGCATTTTTAGAAACTTACGCTTCGAAGTACTACGGTTATGGAAAAATATTTTACTTTTTATCCCCAAGAATTTGAATCTGAGAAGCGTTACTGCAGTGACGTTTCTCAGATTGTGTATTCCAATGCAGATTATTCTTCCTGCGTGGACATAACCGCTATACAGATTTTCGGCAATATCTCAAAATCGCTACCACCTTTTGAAATGAAATTTGTACAGGTTAGTTTTATGGTATATATCTATAACTATAATATGATTGACACAAACATTGGGTTCCAATTACCAAACGTATACGATCTCTTTAAACGATATTTACACGCTTAAAACCAAGGTGTTGAATCAACATTACAAGTGTGCGGTCATACTCTTTAAAAGTTGGAATTCCATACATAAAACTGATAAATGCAATACTAAACTCAATGTGTTTAATTCATAAGTTTAATGGTTGAAATCACAACTTTTAAAGAGTAGTCACTGACCGCACACTTATAATGTAAATTCAACACTTTATATTTAAGCGTGTACTATAAATTCAACCCACAAATCCACCCATTCCTGATAATTCAAGCAATTACCAACGGTGTATTCCATGGTGTATCCTACCCTTAAGGAATGGTTATCTAATTATCTAAAAAACAAAATCCCCCGCTCGGCTTTTACTTAGAATACAAATTGCCGACCATGCAAAAACAAGAAAAAAAGAAAGGCCCGACACGTTGATATTAGAAAACGTATCTCTTGCGTGCAGTGATCACAGACAGAACACCGCTTAACGCAGGTGGCTTATTAACGCAGCGGCAAATATCAGCTGGTCATGGGACGAATTTAGATTATAGTCTTAGTTTCGCAGGTGAGAGATCTGTATACACATCATCACCTTCAGATTACCGCCAATTAATGGATGAACTAATTGGATTAAAACGTACAGTCGTTTGGGTCCTGGTTATTGGAGTATTAGAGCTGATGAACACCGGCGTGGTAAGGCTATTTTCACGGCCGCTCGCGGAGACAAATGGGCGTTTTTCTGATATTAAATTCCCATGACGAGGCTTTGCAACTCATGGCACAGGGAAATTAAATCTTAATCTTTCTGGATGCAGCCGCATATTATCTCTGACTATGATGAAGCTAGCCATGGACTATTGAACAAGCTATTATTGCCTTCCCAGCCAACGCGAACAAATTGGGCCAATAGTCTGTTATTATATAGGGCAACAATTGGCAATTCGCAAGAACATTGGGCCACTAATCTTGAAAGCCAATCTTGCCCAATATTTGCCCAATATACCCAATGTTGGTCCGACGTACGTTTTGCCCAGTGCTAGAAAATGGGTCCTATATTTCAAACAATGGCAATATGGGCAAAATAGTGGCTGAATATTGACAAATGGCGAGTACATTTCTACTATTTAATAATAGTCATTTGCCAATTATGTACAGAAATGAATGAAGTGGGAACCAGACTAAATTGAAGTAACTTAATAAACATTACTATGGATAGAATGTACAAATGAAACAATAACCTACTAAACACTACAAACTGTATACATTGTCGTGATTTAGCTTTATGTTTTTTCCCCGCCATTATGAAGTCATGTTTTTCCATTAATAATTTTTATATTTGAGTACGAAGTGAAATAATGCGAGTCTCCACCTTTGATGGCAACAAAACCAAACCAAACACATTATTGGGGAATTGTTCGAATAATTACACGTTATGGTCAATAAAGTGTGTTTTTGGACTAAACAAGTTTAACATGACTTTTGTGAAAACAAATTTCCTCAGTTATGATTGGTCAGTTGCTGCTATGCAGTAATCGAGGCTCCTACAGGTAAACATGTACCAATGTTGGCATTGTTGGGCCAATACTTGAATTTTGTCAATATTGGTTAACGTGTGCGGCTTACTACGTACGCCAATATTCACCCAATACTGGCCTAACATTGGAATATTGGCCCAATGTTTGCCAATAGACTTTTTTCGGGGTACTACACGCCATCTTGAAAAAACATTATACAAACTTCTTCCGTGGAAATGTTTTGCTTTAGTATGTGCTACGTTATTGTCCGTTGAATCCGTCCGGAGAAGTTAAAACACCGGATAAGTGGGACCGTTACACCGGATTTCATCGATACTGAAATCCACGCTACATGGGATCGGTAAACTGTTTAATACGGTTGATAGGCGAATCCTCGCAGGTTCTGGGATTGCGACCATTATTTGTGTGGCGCGCCCTCTATGGAAAATTAAACTCGACTTTAGACCAACACTGATCTACTGCCAACGACTCTACTGGTAAAATACCTATAAATTCTCAAGATCAGGAAAAATACTCACTACTCACCAATGTGTTTAAAAAACCCATTAAATTGGAACGTATTTCGTCATCTTTCAGTTTCTGTTCAATGTTATGGGTCGAAGAGATATTAATTGGTTCCGAAAACGAACTTTCTGCGGGGGACAAAATAGAAGGTGGATTCCTCGTGCATATGTATAGTTAGAAAATAAACATACGTGCCTCACGTTACGAGGTGTCAATCTTGTCAATAAATATAAATAAACGTAATAACAGCTCGTAAGCTTTATAATCAGAAATGGGTTAAATCAAGGAAAGTCTTAAAGGCACCTTTTTTTTAAGCAATGTATTTGTATTTCTTTAATTAACTATACATAAACACCTGTGGTGCACTTTAGGTTTACATTACAAAGATAGAAAGCAGCAAGTAAATGCACGATTTGTACTCGCAATTACCGGATGTCTTCCAACTTTTTACTCTTGTTTTTGAATCTCAATAAACCATCAATTAAAAATGCCGTTTTGCTCGCCCTATGGGGTACAAATCTCAAACTTTGTACTGTACTTTTTAATTATATGCCTACTTCACTTCTACTCCATGTTTTTCATGATTCCGTCAATTATAGTTAGCATTTTTTAATCGGATGATGAATTTATTCATGCGAATTGTCGGCAAACGAATAAATGAGCATGCTTCAAGAGTCAAAATAATAACTCGATAATGTTTAGTCCGAAAGGAGCCTCGAATTCGTGTAATGGCGCCCTCAACGTATTTACAGACAAAGTGTCGTCAACTGGTCAAGATAATCAAAGTACGCCCTCTATCGGTAGGGTAAAGTAAAGTGTAAGAGCATTTTGGTATTTCCGACTTATAGGAAAATATTTTGATCTGTATGATTTCATTTTATGCAATGTAATATTTAACTTTGCAAAGTGCTGATTTTTCGGTATCTAAACTTTTAAAAACCCTTTAAAATCAATATGATTTTGCACACACTCAGGGTTAAAATTAAAGTTAGGGTTAAAATTAAAGGGCCATGCAATGCCATGCACACTAATTTGTTTTTATCTGTGAAAATACACATTTGTATCAATTTAACCTTATTTTAAATTATGTTTTGCCATTTCCAAGTTTTCTTGGTGCCTTGGAAAATGTCCATATTCATTAACAAAACTGTGATGTCATACCAGACAGAAACCTCTACGTTGTTATTTCAGCACCGAAAGCTGCAGAGAGTTTTGATATTACTGCCATAAACGTTTGGTTATTAAAGGGATCGTATACGTTTGGTAATTGGAACCCACTGTTTGTTTCAATCCTATATAGTTATAGATATATACCATAAACCTAACCTGTAACAATTTCATTTCAAAAGGTTGTAGCGATTTTGAGATATTGCCGAAAATCTGGAGCGGTTTTGTCAACGCAGAAAGAATAATCTGCATTGGAATACACAGTCTGAGAAACGTCACTGCAGTAACGCTTCTCAGATTCAAATTGTTGGGGATAAAAAGTGATATCTTTTTCCATAACCGCAGTACTTCAAAGTGAACAGTTTCTAAAAATGCATTATACTATCCAAAGCTGCTCTACTTCTTACCAAGTGGGTTTTTATTGCCATTAATTTTTGGAGTAATTACCAAACGTATACGATCTCAAACGAAAACTCACACATTAAATTTATTATCGGACCTTGTTTATGTTGTGTTCAGGTAACACTTTATTGTTACGGTCATGTTTTTCTCTAAATAATTTTGTTGCAATTTGACCGAAAAAATTAGACCTCGATTCTTCGATTTTGAAATTTCCCGCCCTGTACTGGTTCCCGGCAAAGATCCACTGAAAACCACAATGAAATCCACGATATAGTACCAGCGGACTTGTAAACCAGCGAAAAGTGATGACGTACTACCCATGAGCAACCGAGAGTAAACAAAAGACGCCATGTTATTCCGCGTGTATTATGTATGCATTGCATTGTACGGTAAAAATGCACGCACACGATCGACCCGAGTAAATCGTCATGGGTAGTACGTCACACACAAAGTATGAATTATTCATGAGTTAAGGGCTTTTGCTGAAACTGAGTTTTTCTGGGTCGTAGAACGCCGATCAATTTTTTTTTTTTTTGCATGAAGGAACAAGTTTTATTGAATACTAATGATATAGGGCCTATTAGTAATCATTATACATTTCTCGAACAAAAACAGCAACACAGCCTTTATCATTATTCCGTTGTAGTCCATCTTTAAGTAATTTGTTGTTGTGCAGTATAAGGCAGGAAACCTGCGAGAAAACCTTTTTGAACACATATTTCCAATGAGCAGATGATTGTGAGTTCACATCTTGAACAGTAAACCATGAATTAAACAGTGTCTTCCTAAAATGACATTGCAGCAACAACATTTAGATTGTCCGGGAAAGCATTAAAATTTGTATCGCACTTTCAATACAGTTAACCAAAAGGATCTCAAATAATTTCACACATTAAAGGTAGGATACACCGTTGGTAATTGCTTGAATTATAATGAATGGGTGGAATTTAGGGGTTGTATTTTATAATAAATATCGTTTAACTGACCTGTCCGAAGTTTTACAATAATGGATGCCGAGAAAAGTACGAAAAACAGCATTTGTTTTCAACCGGCGTCGAGCAGTTATTCTTATGTTATTTGTGTTTTTTCGCGATCGCGAATTTTTCTTTATAGAATTCTATTTTTCAGAATAAATACAGGATATCTAGCGCAATCATTTTGCTGGATGCCTAGAATCACAATTTACTTCCAGATGCGTAAGATATTTCTTAATAATTCGGTAGTAAATTTTGTCGATATCTGCAAATGGTGTATCCTACCTTTAAAAGGAGCAGAAAATTGCACAAAATATTATGTACCAATTGAAAATAATCAATTCATGCGCTTTAATCAGGTGATCTGATACTTATTATTAAGTTGATTTAATATACATTATTAAAAACACTACAGATCTTTATGCTACGATTTCAGAAGACGGGCTTTACTTTAATTTGAGACTGTGTTCATTTGTATTCATTTCGCAGCGTCCTTGAATACGATACGATAATATGAAATGTGAGAAAGTTATTATTGTAAGGCATGACCACGAGGGCCAATTTCCAAATCACGTGCCCGCCTTATTCTTGCGCATCACTGCTCCGCTTATCGGCAAGAAAGGCCCGATGAAGCTCTCTTATGACAAGAGCAATAACATTAATATAATTACGACCGTGACAGATAACAACATTACACCCCACCCCCCGCGCTAAATAAAAGAGTTTGACAAAGAGATGCCGCGGGCACGGTTTGCGCGCAGATCGCATATCACACCGCCAGCACGCCAATGACAGAACGCGATGAAAATCGAAACCGACTTGAAAGTATCCTAATTTAATTAACCCGCCAAACGCGAATATTACCATAACCGTAACGGTTCTCCGTTTTTGTATTCCGCCAAAGTATGCACACGGAGTCCTTAAATAAAGAAAGAGTCTCACCATGTACGAAGGCACGAGCAAACATATGAAGCACGATATGTGGCAGAGAAACCCCCCCCCCCCCCCCTCTTTTGTGTTGACCATTGTGTTCCCGGAATCTCCGGAATTTCTTTTATGTTTCAAGGGGGGATGGGTTAGGTTACAATAGTGTTGAGTGTGTATAAGGTATAGGGATAAGAGGGGGGTACCCCTCTGCCACATATCGTGCTGGGTACAAACCCCATGAATAGTCAGGGTTCATAATGTACATATTGAAAGTTTCGTTCACTTTTTTGTAGATTTGCTAAACTATACATTTTTGGAAACGTTAGGATATACTCAACATGAAAACCAATGTTTACATTTGTTTTCAGGTTCTTTAAAAAAAAAATGGACCTTTAATGTGACGTGACACATGAAAAGTCATTGGGTGTCACTTTAAAGGTCTTTTTTTCTTCAATGCCCTATATCTCTGGAAGTATATGTCCGATTAGGTTCAAAATTGGTATGCAGTATGGCGGGATGTGTTATAGATATACATTGAAGTGAAATCATGATGACGTCATCGTGTGATTGTTTATGATTTTGTTAAATGTTTGGACCTTTAAGCCATATCTCATCAACAGAACATAATAGGCCTACATTTAAAATTTATTTTGTAATATGTTTATTGAGTCATAGACATATGGCCACCATAAAAAAAAAATGAAAACAAATGTAAACATTGGTTTTCATGTTAAGTATATCCTAACGTTTCCAAATATGTATAGTTTGGCAAATCTACACAAAAAAGTGCACGAAAATACATAAGAAACCTGACTAAAAGTTCAGGCATGGATATGGGCATGCGGACGTGACCACTATTTCGTTTGCCGGAAAGGAACGGCGTAGCGCAACGGTTTGTGCCCGCTAATGGTTCAAGCTTTCGTTGTTATTACCTCAGACTCTCGTGTTGTGTGGACACACATATACACGATGATCGCTCATTCCCCGGCGATTGTTTGTTTAGTGGGTGATAACACTTCGATGTTCTCCCGAAGTAAGTGGGCGTATACAAGTCGGCAAAACTATGTTTCAAAAAACGCGTGTCTTGGCGAGGTAAAATGAAATATCCAAACACGCGTTTCAAATGGACACATGTTTAAAGGTATGATACACCATTGATAATTGCTTGAATTATCAAGAATGGGCGGATTTGAGGGATTCTATTTTATAGTAAATATCGTTTAAATGACCTGCCCGAAAGTTTATAATCATGGATGCTGAGAAAGGTAATGCAGTGATTCTTATGTTGTTTTAGGTGTTTTTTTCGCGATCGGCCGTCCGGCGATCGTGAATTTGTTTTTTCAATTCGATTTTTTAGAACAATTGCTGGAAATCTAGCGCAATCATTTTGCTCGATGCCTAGAATCATTATTTACTTTCTGAATAATTCAGTTAGTACATTTTTTGATATCTGCAAATGGTGTATCCCACCTTTAACAGTAGTTTCAGACACGCATATTACATTGTAATATACGTCTAGAACACATTTGAAACGCGTGTTCGGATATTTCATTTTACCTCGCCAATACACGTTTTTTTTCTTACTTATTAACCTGTGTTTGAAATATAGTTTTGCCGAATGGGGTATAGTATGTCATGACAAAAATATATGTGGCTGTATAGGTTCATCGCAGATTTGTTCATTGAAAAGAATATAGGAAGAATAACAAGCAATTTTCAAAATGGCTGCATTGCATATTATTCTACTTTTTTTTTTTCATGACATACTCTGAATATATGCCAAATGTCATGCTTTTATCATTATACAAGTGAACAATAATTCTATCATAATTGTGCACAAATCTACCCAACTGCATGACATTGACAGGACAAGCCAACGTGGCTGTACATTAAAATGCCAGACGTGTTCTGCGCGGCCCCTAATACGAAAGTGCGTATATAATTGAGTACACAAATGGATTTAGATACAAATTTTCTGCCCAAAGCTTAGATGAATTATCGGGGGTGGGGGGGGGGGGGGGGGGGGGGGGGGGGGGGGGGGGGGGGGCGGGGGGGGGGGGGGGGGGGGGTGAGGGGTCACAAACTGTATATAACATTGTGTTTAACATTAGTAGCGCCGAATATTAGGAGCACAGAACTGCTATAATGATCAAAATGGCAATAGAAGAGAAACTCGTTAAATCCCACAAAAAGCTTTCATTAACTAATGGTGACATTTTAATAATACAGAACGCAACATTGAAACCTTTCATCCTTATACTATAGGCGACGCCAAAAGCCATGTCTAAAAGTAATCTACAAGAAATCACAAAGGAAGTGACATGTTGCCTATATTCTTGGCGATCTATAAATAATTCCAACATGAAGTAGGCTGGGGAAGAGGCTTTCTATAAATTGGCTTCTGTAGTTTACTAGAAGTATATCTGTAGTATTCAGTACACATTATTATTCACGCACTGAATATTAGGAGCACAGAACTGCTATAATGATCAAAATGGCAATAGAAGAGAAACTCGTTAAATCCTACCAAAAGCTTTCATTAACTAATGGTGACATTTTAGTAATTCAGAACGCAACATTGAAACCTTCCATCCTTATATACTATAGGCGATGCCAAAAGCTATGTCTAAGTAAAAGTAATCTACAAGAAATCACAAAGAAAGTGACATGTTGCCTATTATTCTTGGCGATCTATAAATAATTCCAACATGAAGTAGGCTGGGGAAGAGGCTTTCTATAAATTGGCTTCTGTAGTTTACTAGAAGTATATCTGTAGTATTCGGTACACATTATTATTCACGCACTGGCGAAATTGCTTTTCTGTTGGATCATGATGTATACCTCAACGGATCCGCGGAGACGACTTTCATCAAAATGTGAACATTTGCGTATAATCACACCGTACTGGTGATCGGGTCTGCTCGGTTAATAGAAATTGCTGTGAATAACTGGCGCCTATAGTGGAAGGTGAAAAGTAAAACCAAATCGCGATAATAGTATCGCTACTCATTGGACCGTTAAGAGTACTGAATTTAAAGCGCCATCTGCACAGGTGTTTGTCAGGACTCTAGATATTAAAAATAGCTTAATGCCACACAGTGGAGCAGATTATAAGCAAATAAGGCACAGCGACCCCCCCCCCCCCCCCCCCCCCCCCCCCCCCTCCCCTGTTATGCTGGTCATTGTGTTATCGGATTCTCGAGAATTCTTTTCAGACTTAGGGACGTGTTAGGTAACAGTAGTCTGGAGGTATGAAGCAAGATTAAGACGGAGGGAGCCCCCTCCCATTCCGTTGTGGTGGCTGCGGAATGTTGTGGTTCTCATGAATTCCTTTTAAGGTTTTTAGGGGAGGGGGAGGAGCGTTAGGTATAACAATAGTCTAGAGAGTGTATAGGTATGGGGGACTAAGGGTATAGCCTGAGTGTACATGTACACTGAGACAACCTTGCAAACACTGTGTGGACTTCCAAACAAAAGATGTCCACACAATACACAAACCGAAAACCTTGTGCGGATTTGCCCACGTCCACACAAGGTGCCTTTTTGAAGAAAAGAAAAAGATCTAGAGATAAAAATGGGTTATGGCTATATTTGGAAAAGGGAAGAGGGAAGAGGGACACTGTGTATAGAGTATGTGGGTTGAAATAATTTTTATGGTGCGAGGAAAATTAGAAGTTTGGTGAAATTTGGTCCAGGATTCTTAACTTCACGAAATCAAAGGAATGTACGTTTGAATGAGTGTGCATAAGAGGGTCCGCTCTGCCTTAAATCATACTGGGTATAATGTCATTTGACATTTGCCATTTAACAACTTTTTTCCTAAAGGACAAATTTGCGAGGGCCCTATATCCAACTACTTTTCTTATGATATACTGGGATATGATATACTTAAATCATCAAAGGCACAATCCCACCACATTATCTGCCGTACTATCAAGAATCATCACCGTTGGGTGTTTTTTTTTTCTTCAGACAAATCAACATCTCCACAACACTTGGCAATTTGTATGTTGGATGAACACCGTGCAACCAAATCCGAGGAATAATTCACAAAACCCAAGAAGCAAGATCGGTTTTCCTGTGACAGAACTGTTTTTTGTCGTTTTACGTAAGTTGTAACGGTTTCCACTATTTTGTAATGCCTTTGTGGCGTGCATGCCATGATGAGGCGCCTCTAGCGTGTTTTTCATGTGCAGTGACATTTTCCCTTGACATCGGATGCTCAAGCGCGTTCACATAACCATACATGTGATATGTTGGGAAATGGCTTCATTCAATTCTGTCATGTCCTTCGTGTTAAAGGGATTTATAAACGTCCTGGAAGCGCCCAATTCAGCTACAAAACGCGTGTTGAACGAAATAATCGGTTAATCGGAAAGAGAATTTAAAAATAGGATATAATTAAACATCCACACAACTATTCTTAAAAACACTGGGCGTTTTGAGTTAGTCTTGCATACGCACTGTGGACCTCCGAACTATAATAGGTCCACACGATGCCGGAAGAGGTTAAGGTTTGTGGACTTGCCCAGGTCCACAATCCGTTTTTTCAGCCTCCGAAAAAGAGCGCTATAGAGGAAAAACGGGTTAGGGTTATATATAGAAAAGATAGAAGGAACAGCTGAGAGGCCCAGAATCAACATTTGAGGTTAAATTTGTTTTAGGGAAGCGAGAAAAATGAGTATTTAGTCAACGTTTTTTAACTACACGAAGACAAAGGAATGTCCACAGTACGTATGTGAGGTAAACCTACTTGTGTTATACTAGTCGTGATTTCAGCCGTAAAGTGTGTGTGTCATAAATAACACGTAGCGCTAATGCACACATGTGGTTTCTTACACGTCCGCAAAAGGCGTAATCTCTACGGCTAGAATCATGACTATACACCCAAACAGTTCGAGTGTTTGGGGTCGCAAAATTGAACCCCGAAACTCGTTCTACACATAAAAGATGGTTGTGTGGATGTTTATATTTTACTTTTAAATGCTCTTCCCGAACATAATTTCGTTTTAGCTCAATTGGGCGCTTCCAGGACATAGTATCCATTTAAGTTGGTTTCCTTTCAACCAGATGTTTGAAAAAGGATAAATAACCAATCGAAAAACATGACATTTTCGGGAATTTTTGGGCGTAATACCTCTAAGATTTTAACACGTGGCCTCACAATATCTAAAGAGAACCACAGGCAGCGATTTGTCTGCAGGTAGGTTGGTACATTAACCTTTTAGAACACATATGGTGTTGACGTCATCGATGATGTTAGAGTTGTCTGGGACAAGCCTAACCCTTACCCCTAACCCCAACCCTAAACCCTAACCCCTAACCTCTAACCTCTAGTCAGATCTCAGAAAATTCTAACATCACCGATGACCTCAACACCATCTGTGTTCTGATTGGCTAATAAATGTACACTATGTACCAACCTACCTGCAGAAAGAATTATCGCCCCCAGGCAGGATTTCGTTAAAAAAAGCGGTTGATTTTGATTCTTTGTCGGGATAATTTGTGTGGTTCATGATCACTTAACATTCAGGGAAATGCTAACAACCGTCTGCAACTGAGGTAATATATAACATAGAAGAGCATACGGAGTAGAGTGCATTTGCTTTGCGCGTGGGTCGTGTTGCAAACCTCCCCAGGGTGTAGTTTATCTCGCCCATCAAATACGCGAGCCAACCCATCCATACGGGTACGCGTTTGCTAACGCCAGAAATTTACCGCCACCGTCACCAGGCCTGATGATAAGAATGTGGTTTATACAAGCCTGAAAATGCTGTCTCCCTTGTGGCAATCGTGTGAACGTGGGGAGTTGCTTTGCCCCCCGGCTTTTAAAGATGCTCGCTAAGCCGGTCTACTGCTTGACTACACTGACAGACGTGGTGATGGTCGGTCCAACGGCTCAAATCCGATAATAGGAGGGTGAACAAAAAGAACGACCGAAACGCGAAGATTCAATGGGTTGCGTTATGAAACAATTTTTTGTTAAGCACGGAGCGATAAGCCTATAGACGATGTGCCCTCTGACGTCACGTGTTTATATCTGTATTCAAATGTGCCCGGCAGTGATGCGCACCCATCGTGTTTTACATGAAATTTACTTAAAGAGTGACGTCGCAGGTCAGATCGCCTTTGAATTATGTGACCTCTGATGTCATTTCTTAACCAAATTTATGTAAAACATGATTCGTGCGCATATTGACGGGCACATTTGAATACAGATGTAAACAGAGGCACATCGTCTATAGTTGCTTGGGTGAAGAGCGCTGTATACATTGCTTTGTGGCTGCTTCAGGCGTATTGGATTTCCGCCAAAAACTACGGCAATTTTACTCTATTTTGCAAAGGGGTACATAAGAAAATGTTCTCTTTGTAGGGCTTACTGCTCGACAGAGAGCATGATAAATTATGCGGCGACAATTTATTATCACAGGAAAAAAGGTTTCCAAGCATTGTGCAGCCCATCGTATGCAATGACGCGTGTATGTATGAGCTAATTTTAACATGCATCCTGTATACCCATGTAATCCCTTTATAATCGGGCAGATCATTGCTGCACAATATGAATTGTTTATGAGAAATATATTTTGCCAAAAAGCCATCGTAGATTTGACCTTATAGGACCTTATTTGAAAAATACAGGTAGAATACTACGAAATGGCAGCCATTAAATGTTGTATTTTTTCTTCTACCTAAATCTTTTTCAAATTAGTAAAGGACAAATCTGCGATGGCCCTATAGCCAAATATATTTATCATGACCTACGGATTGTTCGCCACTTGAAATTCCATGCTTTTATCATTTAATTGAACAATTTTTACCTATCTGCCTGGCTATAACTAAAGATCTCAGCTTTAACGGAATGCCAGACGAATAATTAACAGTTCCAATCAACGAATTTGAAACGCCGCAGATCAACATTCGGTTTTTCTTTAAAAGTTTATCAACATTATCATTTTTCTGCATCGCCCTGGGCTGAGGCAAGTATACTCGACAGCTGTCGCATAACAGCTGTCTGTATAGGGTGGAATAATCTTGAAGATAGAAATCTTAGCTAGCTATACGGCCAAGGTGAAGTAACAGGACTGCACCGTCGATTTCCAATGCGGGATTGGAGATGATAAGCGGATTTAAGAATTCCCTTAGAAATAAAAAGCAACCTTTAAAAGAAACAAAATATGCTGCAGAAAGGTGTTTGTCACGTGACAAACAGCTGTTTCGGCTGTTGAGAAATGCTTTGTATCGTGTTTGTTTATGTACACACTTTCAATTCAATTAACATTGTCTTAATAGATATAATGTTAAATCGACCTTTAATATGACAGCTTGACACCTGTTGACGTCATCAGACGTCACATCAATTTCCATCCGAAACACATCGCTGTCTATGTACTTACCAAAATATGAACCCAATTAGAAATACGGTTGTGTAGATATACGACTTCAAAATATCAATCTTCCATGTTTAAGTAACACTAGATGTGGTCATCTTGACATCACATCGAAATATTTAACACGTGCAAGACTACGTTAATATACAAAGTTTCAACCCAATCAAACTGATAATTATCTGGAATGAGGCATTAAAAAAAAAACACCTTTAAGACCTGACCAAGTTTTAGCTTTGTGAATGCCCTGAGAACATGATATTCTATAATTTTGGTTTTGAATCAACTACTTAATTTCCAAACATAACATGACCATAAATGACCATAGCTTGTACATTGCCATGAAGAAGGTCAATTATGACACACTGAAAGCTTAAAGGTATGATACACCATTTGCAGATATCGAAATTATTTAGTACCGAATTATTAGGAAATATCTTACTCATCTGAAAGTAAATAATGACTCTAGGCACGGACGGCGATCGCGAAAAAACACAAATAACATAAGAATAACTGCTCGACGCCGGTTGAAAACAAACGCTGTTTTTCGTGCTTTTCTCGGCATCCATAATTGTAAAACTTTGGACAGGTCAGTTAAACGATATTTACTATAAAATACAACCCCCAAATCCACCCATTATTAATAATTCAAGCAATTACCAATGGTGTATCCTACCTTTAACAACAATCTATTTCTGGTGAGCACTGATTTTTCTTAATTACTACACCTTCATATAATCTACCAGTGCAACGCAGCATCCTCTATTTACATTACACACATAATGATTACTCCATAAACGGCCTAACCGTTGAAGCCGGCATATCGATTTTCGATATACTCGTTGAAGCGCTTTTCGACTAATTCATTTGGTCCAGCCCTCGCTTCTTTTCCAGCTGTTTCCATAGCCATGTCCCGCTGGTTATTTCTTCCCCGATCATTAAGAGGGTTTGCTTTTGAAGTGCGTAGTTGTTTATTCGGACGCAGTGCGTCAACCATTTCAGCTGTTGGCGTTTGACGTCTACGAATATTGGCTCCGTACCTGTGATTTTGTAGATGCCCTTGTTGGTGTATTTGTATTGGTCTAGAATGATCACGTGTAAGGTGTATAACAACGCATGGCACACTCCCTGTGTGATATCGCGTGGACTAAAAACATCTGATCAAAATGCTTCTATATAGCAACCCCTGTTAATTTCCTATGGTGAAATTTTGACCAAATACTCTATAATACCCGAACCCAAACCTAACCACAACCCAAACACTAACCCTAGTTTTAAGTAAGTTCTATGAATCTATTTCGTGAAAACCTTGTGGAGACCTATTGATCTATAGAAATATACCCTGTGGAAACCATTTGACTCGTATTGTCCCCATTGTGTTAAAGTCGCCACAAGGTATCGAATTTACACAAAAATGTACACGAGAACAAAAATATGTCTCCACAAGGATACAATATTCAAGGATGTGAATACGGTTAAATATTCATCATAAATATGGATTGGCGAGTCTACCGTTAGGTCATTAACACCGACTGCAACGATTTAGAACGTAATATATTAAGTATTAACTCATCCTCTAGGCAGCCTATATACTCGGACTAGGAAGGCCGCGCAAAAGGGAGCCATTATAGAAAGAACGACATCCTCGGGATGCGTCACAGTATACAGGCGGCAGCAACCACCCATCTTCCCCGTCGCCTTCAGTGACCCTCTTCCGCTTCTCTCTGTTTACCTGTTACGCTGAAGAGGGCTCCGAGAACACATGTGGTGTGCTGGCAAAATAAATGAAGTGTTCTCCCTCATGTGTCAACTGTCAGTCCCGGTGTAGACGTTGGTGAGAGAAACGAACGGGGATCAGGAGGACGCTCGCTCGTCGTCAAGACGACACGTCAAGCTTGTAATTAAAGATCTGTCTTTATTGGGCACACATCTGTCTTCATTTGACAAACTAGGCGTTTATTTTATTTATTTACAAAAAAATACATCAAAAGTCATTAACAAAACCGTACATCAGTTAAAGGTAGGATACACTATCGGTAATTGCTCGAATTATCATGAATGGGTCGGTTTGGAGAGTTGTATGTTATAGTAAATATCGTTTAACTTACCTCTTCCAAGTTTCACAATCGTGGATGCCAAAGAAAGCGTCGTTTGTTTTCAACAGGCGCTGGGCAGTGATTTTTATGTTGTTCTTTTTTTTTCGCGATCGCCGTCCGGCGATCATGAATTTATTTGTATACAATTCAATTTTTTGGAACAATTATAGGATATCTTGCGCAATTATTTTTATGGATGCCTACAATCATTATTTACTTTTAAATAAGTAAGATATTTCTTAATAATTTGGTAGTAACAATTTTCAAACCCGGCAAATGGTGTATCCTACCTTTAAGCCTACAACAAAAAATAATACATAGAAATACAACAACATTTACACACAAATATAAACAGAATATTTAGAGACGTTTTAATGATATTTACAGAAATACAAACACATTTATACCGAGGTAAGTCTGAACATTAACTTTTAGAACAGGAAGACAGCTTTGCTTGTGCCGCAAGTAATTTGTTGCCATTCAGTTGATCTCACATATCTACAGCTAAAGCTAAAAAAAAAAGGCCAATTAAAACTAAAATTGTGACCCACTCAACAAAAATGGGTATCATGTCACAAAACAGTGAAGTTGAGTTGTATACATGGTTGGAAAGCACACAGCGTAAGCTTTCATTTGGTATATAGTAGAGCTCCATGCCCCCTCCCGTTTTGGATATATGACATGTTGGCATATTGATTACTTCCTTGGAGTGCAAATTACACAACTGAGAAAACAGGCTTTGAAAAAAGCCGGCTCTATTGTAGTACAACAGAACGATGCACACAAAATTGTATTTGTTCTACTTTATTCATCAAAATCAACATTTCTGTGAATGAAACCTGAAACTGTAGGTATTAAAGATGTCATTCATGACAAAAAATGTAAATCGCATTTTGATGAAATGTTTACCCTCTCAACGTTAAGTAGGCCATTACATGATAATGCACAGCGCGACTTAATACCCTTTTTGTAGAGCCGGTCGCAATTGATTGGATAATAACGTTAGACATTTCAATTTACCAACTATAGAAAACGGGCACTCAAAAGAACGCAGACCCCCGCCTCAAACAGAAACAGAAAACACGGCATGCATAAAATGGCCAACGGGGAGCGCTATTTAAAAAAAAACCAGTTCAGCACAACGGCCTATCTGCCATCACCAACGTTAAAAATCATTCAAAGCAATAGGCTATCTATACCCATCAAGTTTCGTTCAAATAACTCCAGTAGGTTTCTCCGTAATCCTGCTATAAACAAACAAGCAAACAAACACCCAACAAACAGACAAACAAACAAACGCCGGCAAAAACATAACCTCATTGGCGGAGGCAATACAACGAATCATCACATGCGTTTAAGAAAGCTTTCAAGAAGCTCGGTGCGCAGTGAGTCATGTCACACAAAAATTCCTTCCTATAAATAAAATTGAAATCGCATAATAGCCTTAAGTATTAAAAGTGTTTAGCTTGGACATTTAGCAAAAGCCCTGCCCGTTGTTGGTGTCTTTGCCTAAAACGCTTGTTACCATTTTGCGCTATACACCACACACGCTTGACCTCGTTCACAGAGAGACCAATGATTGATCGCGCGAACTAAGTGCCTAAAACCCTACACCCTACTGGTAAAGGATCCCCATCAGGTTCGCTTCATCGGGTACAGTTTTCAGAGCGACATGTAGCTGCAAGGAAATCAAGGACGTGGAAGAGTAGGGAATTATATCTAGCGTTAGAGTAAACGGGCGTACACAAATGAAAACAAGCTCTTTTCTGTATCAGTCCCTAAACGTGCTTGTGCACATCCGTTGATGCTTTCTCTTGGATATACGAGGGTCGATTGGTAAGTTTGTGGCCCACAGCAGCAAGAGTCAGTTTTGGAAAATAAAACATTTATTTGTTTGTTTCACCAAAGTCCCACATAGTCCAACGCTCATACTACATACAGACCCCTTCTATATAAGCCGTCTCTTTCACTGTGAACAAGTAACAACGGATATAGTGCGAAGTAACAATTGACTTTCATTGTTATTGCACCGTGTTTCTTTTCTCAGATGTTCGTAGTGTTTGGCCCCCAGGAAGTTGTCCACATCATCAATTACGTCATCATCTGGCGACCACGAAGCTCTTTCTCTAACTCCGATAAGCTAGCCAGAGGGTGCCTATTCAGGAGAATGTGGCGGGTGTTAGACCAGTTCAAATTCCCATTTCTTAATGGCAGCTATGGCCACTGTGGGCGTGTGGAAGAGCACCCCTCTTGTCACCCCACGCCAACTTGTTAATTTTATTTTATGTTTCAGAAGAGGCCCCGGTGATAGTATGACCTTTTTCACAAATTATGTGTAATCATTCAACAATGCCGCAAATTTAGTTTAAACAAAGATTATCTCCTTAGACCACGAACTCATCAATCACCCCTCGTATATATTTATATTTCGGCAAGGATAACTTAAAGGGATCGTATACGTTTGGTAATTACTCCAAAAATTAATGGCAATAAAAACTTACTTGGTAAGAAGTACAGCAGCTTTGGGTAGTATAATGCATTTTTAGAAACTTTTTACTTCGAAGTACTGCGGTTATGGAAAAAAAGTATCACTTTTTATCCCAAAAAATTGAATCTAAGAAGCGTTACTGCAGTGACGTTTCTCAGATTGTGTATCCCAATGCAGATTATTCTTCCTGCATGGACATAACCGCTCCAGATTTTAGGCAATATCTCAAAATCGCTACCACCTTTTGAAATGAATTTTTTTACAGGTTTAGTTTTATGGTATATTATATTATCTATAAGGATTTTAAAAAAAACCAGTGGGTTCCAATTACCAAACGTATACGATCCTTTTAAAGGTGATACACAACATTTGTTTTTTAGGTAAACTTAAGAAATGTATTTGAGAAAATGATTTAGAGGTCAATATTATTTAAAGCATTTATTGTTATACTGACTGTTTAAAGTTGTGTGTTTACAGATTGCCGCAAAAAAAAAGGAACAAGAAGATGCTGCTTTCGTGGTCTAATTCCCTGACCCTACTTCAGTGCAATTTGTAGACGTCATGGAAATATCAGGTCAGGGAACCAGGCTATCTGGCTTGCCCGTTCCGAAATGTGTATTCGATTCCAAATAAAATGTGGACTAACTGAAGCTAGTAAACATGGGGGCAGTATTGAAACTATTTGGGTTTTTTTCAATGAAGCGATCAGGCGCTTGATAAATTGAGACTGGACCCCATATCAGACTCTGGGTGGCGCTATTCATCGATGCATTTACATGGTTTACAATATTCATACCCACAAATTATACCCACACATTACACTCATTTCTAACCCAAGGCCTATCCAGTGTGCAAACATTATTCCGTCTGAAACGACCTATGAGGGCAAGTGAAATTATTGAGCAAATCTTTAAAAAAATCGAAAATTCTAGACGTTCTGTGATTATAATTAATTAAGGGCATTACCATTTGCGTCTACAGGGGACATTGGTATAAAGCGAATTTTAAGGACCAAGTTAAAGTTTTGTTTTTGTTGCCATCATGAAAGAATTTCAGTCACAACGTCATAGAGCCTATAACATGTTAACTGAATAACTACAAGCAATTCTAAACTGCAGCGAATTTGGATAACCAAAAAAAACAAAACCTCCAGCGTTTCTGCAAGATTAACTTGCTGACGTAGACAATACCCGTCAAGGCAGCTTTTTGACGTTGTTTGTTTAGTGGAGTATGCAGAGATTTGACAGATGCGAAAATTTTTGAAAAGATAAGGCGGTGGATTTGGTAATAATGTGACATTCCAAGACGAGGATATTGCCATTTGTCTCAATCATGTATGAATAAAGTACAAGGCTTTTCATTTTCAACCAAAATAAATAAATAAATGATTAAAGGTAGTATACACCATTTGCAGATATCGAAAATATTTACTACCGAATTATTAAGAAATATCTTACTCATTTGAAAGTAAATAATGATTCTAGGCATCCAGCAAAATGATTTTGCTAGATATCCTGTAGGCCTAATTATTCCGAAAAATATAATTTTATAAAGACAAATTCGCCATCGCCGGACGGCGATCGCGAAAAAACAAAGATAACATAAGAATAACTGCCGAACGCCGGTTGAAAACAGACGCTGTTTTTCGTGCTTTTCTCGGCATCCATGATTGTAAAACTTCGGACAGGTCAGTTAAACGATATTTACTACGAAATACAACCCCCCAAGTCTACCCATTAATGATAATTCAATCAATTACCAATGGTGTATCCTACCTTTAAATAGATAAATAAATAAATAAAAGCGATCGACAAAAGGGAATTAAATACACATCAAGAAAACAATTGGCCCGAGAGAATAGTGTTTTAAGTAAAAACATTCGCCATTCACAACACTTTAGGCGAGGCGTTTTCAAGACTTGGGAACTAGTGATTAATAAAGTTGTAAACAGAGTTTCCCACGTATTTGTGTGAAATCCGATTCAATCCAATTCAAGCTGTGCGGTTATAATTTGAGAGAGCATTGATTTTATTTATTTTGTCTTGCTGTTTGTAGTTCCTTCCCACAGGTGGTGTACGCAGGCCCGCGTTAAGTACACTAATTCCCTTGGTACTGTTGAAGAGAAAGCCGCAGGACGCGGGCCGTCATTGTGCGCGCTAAATTCCATTACAAGCAAGGTGCGTCTGATGGAGCGAGCTAACGCAAACAACATCGGGGTCGCCGGCACCGCGCGGAGCCGGGGCCGGCCGACGGCTGCATTGAGCTCACTTCTCCGACGACCGCAGCCGCAGCCGCAGCCCGGGGCCACAATCGTTGGAGAAGGGGGCGAGATCAACGCCACGGTCGTGCCGGGGACTAGCCTCGGTTGGGTAATGAGGAACGAAGTGGCTGGAGGGTTTAATCAATGCCCTTTTGGTCAAACGCGCCAGGGTCAAAAATGTGGTGAAGAGAACGTGTAGACAATAGGCCGCAGGCTCACTGGGCAGCAAGCTGGTGTCTACATGTACATGTAGGTCATTACATCTCGACGTACATATTCGTAAAATCGGTGGTGTTGGTGGAGGAATTGGTATGGTATTCAATTTTAAAGATTACAATCTATATCTGACATCCATTTGTTGGTATGACGGGACTTCGTCTATTAACTTCCCCCTATTGGGCTGCTGAGCAAAGTTGTGATAAGCAATTGTAAACCATCCACCGTTGTTACCACTGGATATACCGCTGGTCCATACACTGTACCGGTATCAGCCACACCAGCTTCAAAATGCAGTTTCAATTAAAACGGTGCGCGAGATGCTTGGTGGTTTTGTTGTTCGTAGTTGTTGGTTGGGTGGGCTTTTTCATGTTTTTATTTCTCTTCTCCCAGTATTGTTAGGCGCTCTGTTCTTCGTATATAGCGCCATATATTAAATGCTTTGTATTATTTTACTAAATGAGCACTTGGGGAGACAAATTAGCGTAAGTTTTTAGGTAATAAGGAGACAGTAGCACTGACTTAGGGAGACATTTCAGTGTCTCCCCAAGTGTCTAGCTACCCTAAAAAAGAAGATATTTGGGAGTTAATTTTGCTCTAGAACGACAGATGTTGGACTAAATAGCATAAATCTCGAAGATCTTAGAGAAAAGGGTTAGGGTAAACAAGTTAGAACTGTTTCAAGTTTGTGTACATCTCTATGGGATTGTCTCCCCAAGTGCCTATTTGAAGGAATGACGATTGTAAGCGCGGAATTATGTGGTTAGCAGAGGCCTGATCAACTTTAGCTCTTCTTACTCTCATTCACACTCGAGCATAACCTATGGGCGTATCACCCCCTTATACTTAGCGAGAAACTTGCAACGGTGTAATTCCCTTGAAACAACTCTCTCTTTCTCCTTGTGACTTACTACAAGGTATAGAAGAAGGATATCGACTAGAAATTAGAAGGGGGATTTGTGAATCAGACACAACAGACCACCAAGTCACGTTTTACCAATTACGTGAGGACGAGGTAATGTGTATACTCGCGCCCTATATACCAACTGAACTGCTCTAGTTTATCTGATAAATTCATCACTATACATTCCCTCCTTCAAACGTCTTTCGACATCGAAGATATATATGCAGAGGGGCAAACAAATACCCGAGTCCGATCTCGTAAACAGCTTCGGGAAAAAAAAAAACGGGAGTCTTGGAGAGGAACGACGGAGACAGAATGGAACTAAAACTCATTACGGGCGGCACGCGGCAAAGGATGAGATACAGCTCGCAGAGAGGACGAGGCGTCAGCCGCGGTCTATTTTGTGCATACCAAAAGGCTCGGGTTCCATTTTGTTAAAATCAGATTAACATTGCAGCCGTCTGGTCTCTGTGTAAGGCAAAAGGTCGTTTGGTTTGGGGAAGCAGTGTCGGTATGGCATTAGCATATTACTCTAGAAATAACGAAACGGCATTCATACTCACGCTCTACTAACATTAATTAACTGGGCAGCTTTTGCAAGTATAGGTCCAAGAAGTTTCCTCAACTATGAAATAATGGTACCTCAGCCAAATATTTGAAAAACTAATATACAAGTTGAAAAGCAATACAAAAAAATGTTTAAAGTGATTGTATACGTTTGGTAATTGGAACCCACTGTTTGTTTCAATCCTATATAGTTATAGATATATACCATAAAACCTGTAAAAAAATAATTTCAAAAGGTAGCGATTTTGAGATATTGTCAAAAATCTGGAGTGGTTATGTCCACGCAGGAAAAAGAATCTGCATTGGAATACACAATCTGAGAAACGACACTGCAGTAATTGTTTTGGGGATAAAAAGTGATATCTTTTTCCATAACCGCAGTACTTCGAAGTGAACAGTTTCTAAAAATGCATTATACTATCCAAAGCTGTTGTACTTCTTACCGAGTAAGTTTTTATTACCAATAATTTTGGGAGTAGTTATCAAACGTATACGATCCCTTTAGGTTTCAATTTATCAAGTCCTCCTCGCCAAAAGGACAAATACTGACAAAACCTTTGCCCCTCTATGAAGTTAACACACAACGGGACACATAAAAAATCGAGTCGTTGGCAAATTACCGGCGGCGGAGCTGCAATATGTTTGCCCACGAGTCACACAAGTGCCCTCCGCTCGAACAGATATCAAACAAACCGGACGAGGTGAAATTTGCAGAAGACTCGCCTAATCGATTGTGGCGGTAGAACCTCGCTATTATTTTTCCCCAGAGAGCAAACAGATTCATGGCAGGCTCCTCAAGAAGAAGAAAAAAACAAGAGAAACAAAAATAATAACCGGTGTTTTTTTTTATATAGATTCATTCAGGTCCTTGTTAATTATAAAGTGTAACCCCAACAATTCTTTTTAAACCAATTTAGCTGGTAGCCGACTCGGAAACAACGCCAAGGCGGTTTACATAGCAGGTCTGAAATCTGGTGGAAATTGCTCTTAGAATCGATTTTCTAACGAGAAAATAAAGTGGAGACTTATCGCACTAGATCGCACTAGAACTATCGTCTGTTGGAGTACCAGAACATAGGGCTTTTCGTCATTTTTGTTGTTGTTGTTAATATCACCTAATAAACATAATACAAAACGAATTTTTATTTTAGCACATGTTCCGTTACTGAGATATGTCTGAAAAGTACAAAAATGTAATAATTCATATAAAATCGTATTACGACGTCATCATAACTTCAAGTTTCATCTATCCCGGCCTACCCACACGCCAAGTTTGAACCCAATCGGGCTTACGGTTCTCTATAGATATAGGACCTTGAATTATACACATTTCAGATGACGTCGCATGCCATAATGATGACGTATTCATTACCACACATGTCAAATAACACTTTAGCAATGTGGTCCTAGTCTGTGTAGAGTTTGGAGTTAATAGAAATAGCAAAATGCTAAGAGTCAAATGAAATATAACTGAAGATATGGCTTAAAGGTGAAAATTTTTTATGATTCATATAAAATCGTATGATTACGTCATCATGACATCACCTCGTTTTCAAGTTCATCAAACCTAATCAAAGCTAGTCTTTTTCAAGTCTGGAATTTCAATCTGTTCCCTTGTATGCGTAAACTTACAAGTCCAATACTTTAATCAGACTGGATCAGATGCTTGAACACCAAATGCATGATATTGAGACCGTGTTTTCTCGCCGATTCTCGCCGTGATGTGTCTTTAAACTAAAAATGGTGTGGGGAAGATCAGTAAAAGTTGTTCTCCAAAAACTTTACATCAAATTGTTATTTAAATCTCGAAGTCAAAACAAAAGTCATTCAATGTCTGAAATTAGTCGTTCCTCGTAGGATTCTGATGCCTGAATTGGCTTGAAAAAAATTGAATTGATTCAGGAGAGTGCAATTATATTGGATAGATGTGGACTCAACCTTACACACTCACAACACAAGGACAGTCCACATCCCCCGGTCGCCGACTCTAATTATTATTGATCGTGGGTATAGATTTGTAAAGCAAACACTCCAAGGCACACGCCGAATCGAATTTTATCAAGACTATAGTGTTAACGAGATATTGTATTATGCATACAAGAAGTGAAATAACAGAGAACTACGAGGTGGCGTATTTAACGAGGATAAGTTTGAGCGCGCGCAAATATTGTTTTTGGGTCGAACGGGTCTCGGCTGGTCGCATGCGCTTTTTGTATTTATTTAAACTTATTTGAAAATTAGGTAAACCATTTCTGATTGGAAATTATTGTCGTGAAACTAATGAAGTACATGCCAAGACGTATTACAGAATAAGATGGCGGCCAAAATAAGCGTATTTAAAAATCATAACTAAAACTGTACAAATGTCGTTACATTGTACAAACTCCTGGGCCAGATTGAATTAAAATCTTAATCTATATCTGCTAAGCCCATTTAATAATGTGCAGTGTTTGTTATAGTGTTTGACCACCAACAGTATCAAAGCGCTTTCAAATTATTACCTCGGTAATTGGGCCCATGGAACATTCCAAATTATCATCTCAGGTCCCTGGGAGGTATACAGCTCAATGCTGCCATTTCGGCGCAAAAGCAGCTAAATCAATCGCAATAACCATCTCTGCCTTCACAGGTAACCATTCACCCCTGGGCGGAGAGAAGCAATGATTGACAAACTGCCTTACCCATGGCGCACGCAACATAGTCCCAGCCGCGATAATTTTTTCTGCAGGTAGGTTGGTACATTAGCCAATCAGAACACAGATGGTGTTGACGTCATCGATGATGTTAGAGTTGTCTGGGACAACCCTAACCCCTAACCCTAACCCCTACCCCTAACCCTATCCTGAACCATAACCCTTACCCTAACCTTAGCCCTAACCTCTAACCCTAGTTAGATCCCAGACAACTCTAACATCATCGATGACGTCAACATCATCTGTGTTCTGATTGGCTAATAAATGTACACTATGTACCAACCTACCTGCAGAAAAAATTATCGCGTCCCGGCCGGACTCGAACCCACAACCCGAGGCTAAACCTACAGATTAAAACAAATCAATGCTCCAAACCATGAGACTGTACGGCACTCCATTCCCGGGTCAAACCCGACAATTGTTAGTGTCAAATATGACATTTTAAAAGTCATTTTAATTTAAAGGAAATGTTTTTATGTTTGGCCTGGAAACGGATTAGGCATTAGATTCCGATTCCCGATCCAGCTAACCTAGAGTTGTTAGTGTGTTTAATGTGGCAATTTCAATTATGGTCGATATTTTTGGCACCACTGTTCGATAGGGAAACATGTATAGAAACAAAAGAACAGACACAAAGTTATACCTGTTTGCAATAACTTGTTAATCAATATGTTAAAGATTTTCTGTTGGGGGTATACATGTCCCCGTATTACACACTAGGGCGGGACCTAGTGTATGTTGGACACTAGTGGCTAAATCCTTTGGCCACCAGTATTGCGTATAATCAGCAGCCTAAAGTCTAAAGGTAGCCTAAAGTGTAAACAATAACAACCAACAACAGGAACAAAATATATAAGAAAAATAGGCTTATAATGTGCCAGAATGCAGTTCAGAGCTTCTACTGTAAATTTGTTTCGGGGGAGAGCCCCCAGACCCCCCGCCCATGGCTAGGACCCCACATTCATAAATTCCTGCATCCGCCCCTGGGGGCAGTTATGTAAAGTCAATAGATCTCACACCCGACATTTTGTTCGGCATTATTATGACAGTGTTGGTTCTACAGAGGAAACTGATTAAAACAGCTCCCCCAATCTCTCAAGCAATAACACTATTTGACCCACGAGCCATTAGACGGATGAGAGGCCAAGTGTTCAAAATCAAGACTAAGGCAAATTTTATGGCCCTCGTCCTAGTTGATATTTCCTCAAGCGTCAACCCGTATGTTTATACTAATATAGAGCTGATTTATCCCCCTGGCTAATATTTACTCATCTCTCGCTAAGGATTCGTGCCCAGTCTTTTACCCGACCAGAATAATTGTTTCATGCAGCTCTCCCGAGCCTTGGAGGACACCGACTGCTGTGCAGTCCCAATGCTTCACAATAATTCGTCACCGACACCACGAACTGACACCCTCCCCATCACTTGTGTATACAACAAATTATTGAAATTCGAAAAAAACATTATTGCCGAATCTAACATTTTGTGTCATGCAGTATAATATGGCGAAGTTTTTTTTTCTGAAATCATCTTAATTTGCTAATTTTTACTGGCGAGTTTTGCAGAAATTAGTCCATTCTGGCGTTTTTCGGTTCCACGAAGTGACACTGCACTCGGTGTCAATTCGTGAAAACGAAATTGCGAGGGCGTGCTGTGAAAAAGATTTTACTAACTAGCACATTCTATACATCGTACCCAGGGCAATGTTGTTTTACGGCTCTGTACTGTATACGTATGCCACGTTCGTCTACAAAATAAAACTCGATGAAGTCATAATGGCGGCACCAAAGCACTGTGTGCGCGCACTCCCCGAAAACGCGACAGTTTTGGTTTTCACAAACTGACACCCACACACTGCACTGTGTGCGCGCACTCCCCGAAAACGCGTCAATTTTGGTTTTCACGAACTGACACCTGTCTTAATCATTTAAACTAAGCATATTTTCACAATATAAAAATTGTGTTTCAGCAGTTAACGAATTGTTACGTATAATGATACAAAAAAAAACTCAAGTAGGCGGATTTGTTGACTGAGTAAATTTGTGTCAAACCTTTAAAAGCGTTTTTCTCCGAATTTTATTTCTGCAACGGTGACCACTGGGTGTCAGTTCGTGGTGACGGTGACGAATTTAATTCACTATAATATAGTCGGGAAGATTGGTGCTAAATGCTATATAATTGTTCATTTGATGATAAAAGCATAACATTTTGCACACAATCGTAGTATGTCACGAGAAAGATATTTAGCTATAGGGCCATCGCAGATTTGTCTTTTGTCAAACTATATAGGTACACCCTAAAAACACATTGGTTGAAATAACCAACTGATTGGTAGATATTTGTCCAACCAATGAAATTGGTAAATTTTAACCAAAATAGTAGTCAAAATAACCAATGATATTGGTCATTTAAACAAAAATATTAGTCAAAATAACCAATATTTTAGTTAAAATTGACCAATATATTGGTTGGACACATAACTCCCAATCAATTGGTTATTTTCAACCAATCTGTTTTTAGGGTGTAGAATAACATGCAATGGCAGCCATTTTGATTTATTTTCAATTGCTTGTTATACCTATATATCTGCGAAGGCTGTATAGCCAAACACCTTGTTCATGACATATACCCCGAGTATGTATCAAATTCCATGCTTTTCTCATTTGACTGATCGATGTTTACACCAATCAGTCTGACTACAACGTAGACTGTTAGTTTAAGACTGTAAGCGCAAAAAGGCCAAGGAATGTCATGCGAGTGTTAAGAATCAGAGTGAGTGAAGTCTGCGTATATAAGCCACCAGCCCTGGGGGGGGGGGGGGGGGGGGGGGGGGGGGGTTGGACGGTGTCAAATGAGGGGAATAATTCCGATGGTGATTTTTGTCAAGGTATGAACCCATGTAGTTAGAGAATAATATACACATATTATGTGATAGCATTGCAGCGGTGGCTGCTTTTTGGGCGTTATCACCCTTTTTGTAAAGAAATTGTCACCAACATGCTAGTTACCCCATATAATTAATCCGGTAACAAGCATATTGGCGGCCATTTTGAGCAAAATAAAAATGTGATAACACCCAAAAAGCTGCTATCCAACAAGCTGCAATGCTATCGCACATTTCCTAGCTCTTGGTGTACATTATCTTGCCAAACTGCTCTTTTTGATCATTTAATATCGGTGGCCCAACCCAGGCTGATGGCTTAGTACGCAAGCCTATACAATATTTTCTTTCAAATTACCCTCCACGCGGTGACAAGGAGTTAACCCCGTTTCCTGTTTCATTATCATTGTTATTTTTTCTTTCGTTAGAACACGAGGCGATAGGATATTGTAAAAATGAATCATCCCGACAACCAAGTTCCATTTGCAGAAAACAAGTGATCCTCGGATCGTTAGTGTTGCCTTATTCCGCAGTCAAAGAAACCGTCCTTCGAGAATTATTTGTTCCTTTTGTTCTCTTTTGTGTTTTGATCGTCAGTCGTAATACAATGTAAGAGCACCCATACACACGCGTATACATACAGAATTTAGAACTGTAATAGCCCCCCAAAAAAACTTCGTTTAGGCGACACAAAAATTAGGGTCATGTTTCCCGATGTCCAAGTCATTCTGAATAACCAGGGTGTCGAGGACTGACATCAACTGGGCGTAGCCAAGATGTGCCTCAAGAATAACTCAAACTTAATAAGAAGCAATCGGCACATTTTTCTAATTACCAAGGCCGGGCAGTTTTCTGAATTTATGCCACTTCTGACCGCAAAAAAATACAGAACGAATCGCACAAATGTGTATTCTTGCCCTTAAAGATATCTCACAAAAATAAGTCGCAGTTTAGCAGTTGTTGGACAGTAAAGTAATAGTGGCTGGTTAAATAAAACTATAGGTTATTGTGATTAAAATTATCTACTGGTTCCAAATAATAACCGGTCTAGTGTTTCGAAAGAACACTCTCTTCGTAGAGAAAGGCGACTCACACGGCTAGGCTGTGTCAACACGAATCTGATGGCAGTGTCATATAATAAGTGACGAAGGACCTCACTACGTAGGATAACAGTTTCATTACATCTAAAATATGCAGCAGCTAGGGTTTACAATCCGTTCCGTGACCATCTGGTCATGTTGTGTTGTCTTACGAGTTTATGCAACAAGACCCTCGGGACGTATGAAGATAATTTGATGAAGCACCCTCTCATTTTACTGTTTAACAAAACAGTGTATTAAAGGGATCGTATACGTTTGGTAATTACTCCGAAAATTAATGGCAATAAAAACTTATATCAGCTTTGGATAGTATAATGCATTTTTAGAAACTGTTCACTTCGAAGTACTGCGGTTATGGAAAAAGATGTCACTTGTTATCCCCAAAAAAATTAATCTGAGAAGCGTTACTGCAGTGACGTTTCTCAGATTGTGTATTCCAATGCAGATTATTCTTCCTGCGTGGACATAACCGCTCCAGATTTTCGGCAATATCTCAAATTCGCTACCACCTTTTAAAATGAAATTTTTACAGGTTAGTTTTATGGTGTATATCTATAACTATATAGGATTGAAACAAACAGTGGGTTCCAATTACCAAACGTATATATACGATCCCTTTAAGCCTACCATGCATATAACTGTATTATTTATAACAAATCGTTGATCGTCCCTAATTGACTTGTTGATGACAGTGGATCCAACACACCCATGTGAGTAACCACTAATACAAAACAATAGGAAAAAAGGAAACTAGGACAAACAAAACAGAGGAAAAGGTGATATATCGTATAATTTTATACACAGAACGTGAAGAAAAAACGAGAAAAATATAATCCAAAACGGAAGAAATCAACATTTAATATGCCTGCACAAGATTCAGTCAGCCCCAATCAGCGACAATAGAATATCTTCTCTATAATGCCAAAGAGTGGTGTTTCACTGTTCCCCACAGTGAAAAAAAACCCACTTTCATAGTAAATTAACTTCCACTTTCCGAAGGGCCATAATAATTACAGGTATGTGGAAGATCTTCGAGTGGTTTTTCGTTTAGAGTGTTCAGTCGCTTATATTAACGGAGCCAGACGGTAATTTGCAAATCTAATTCAACAAATTCAATGCTGCCTGAATCCAAACGTTAATAAGTCCACGCACCTGGTCCATAAAACTCCACAAGAGAAAACACAGTGATTCATGGTACACACAAATACATGTACGATCTAGAGTTATCAAAATATGCAAGATTGTCTCAACATCCATAAATCTAAACAAAGTAAACGATAAACGATGGGAATATTTTAGAAAATAGTTTGGAACAGTCGCATGGTTTATGACTTCAAAATTGCGACAGGGGTGGATCCATATTTTTTTGCAAAAGGAAGGGGGAGGGGGAGGGGGTTCCAGGCCTGTTGTGTCCGATTTGTGCGGAAATAATTAGGGTAGCACATTGTTACTGATGCTTTCTAGCAAGATCTCCCGCTCACCATAAATCAATAACCCCTGCACAATGTCATTTAAAAACAAACTATAATTATTGGCCTTTTCGAAATCTACGCACTCCTGTTCTTGTATCGTATTACGATCGAGGATCGAAACACAAAAGAGAACAAAGGGAACAAAGGATCCTCGAAGGACAGTTTGTTGTCCGAATTCGGTCCTCGATCGTTGGGGCAAGCGCTAAGTAATGGGGTTTGGGTATAGTAAAGGAACAAAGGAAAACACAATATCGATCCTCGGTCGTTATGTGGTTCACGACTGCATGTGTTAGTGTATTAAAAGGGAATTCCGCCCGGAAATCCTCTAAAATCCAAGGTTTTGGATTGTTTACGTATCGTAAACCAACTTAATGCAAAACGAACCCGGTTGTTCACATCGGACACAACGGGGTACGCATATGTTTTTCCAGTTGTTTTCATTCAATGTACGACATACGTACTACAGTGTCATATAAATACACACAGCACTAATGCCCAAATGTTTTGTTTTTACACGTCTGCAAATGGCGAACACTATACGGCTGGAATCATATTTATACCCGAACACCTCGAGTTTTTGGGGTCGTAAAAGTGGACACCGAAACTCTACTTTTGAATGCTCTTTCTGATCAACATCATTTCTTTCAAAACGCGTTTTGTAGCCCAATTTGGCGCTTCCTTATGCCCTTTAACAAAAGGGTGGGGCCAGTGTATGTGACCGCCCCCACACGGCTATAAAACTTAGAATCAGTAAAACCTCTCCAAACTGTCAACTTGTACACAGTAATAAAGGTCAAGTTGCGAGTGCGCTTTACGGGTAGCGAGCACGAAAGCAATCGTGACGGAATACCGAACCGACGAATCTGTCACCTTGTCGTTGTCGCAACCCGAGCGTGTGTGCGAATGGAACAGGAATCAGAACTCGCACAGGAAAGATAATTATAGTACGACAGATAGGTGATAGGCTGTGCCTTTGATGATACAAGTATGAAATGAGAAAGATATGAGAAAGATATGAGAAAGATATGAGAAAGATATTTGGATATAGGGCAATCGCAATGCCAGCCATTTTGAAAAAAACAAATGGAAAATGCATGTTATTCTACCTATATTTCTTTAAAGGGAAATGGCCAGCTATCTTTCTCATGACATACTCTGGCTGTGTACCAAACTGCGTGCATGTATAATTAAAGGCACAATTACCCCAAATATTTCCTACAAATACTTTAAATCTTCACTGCAGGCGTGGATATTCAAACACACGTTTTGCCGCCATCTTTGACTGTACATCGTGAACCCGTCAGAATTTTTGAAGTTTTTCTGAAGAAAAAATTATTACTTGTTGTATGAGTTTTTGCAAACCTCGATCCCACTCATGCTTCGGCTTCTTGTCTGGTTCCGCAAAAAATAAAATTATTAAACGAATATTCGAACTTCCCTGGGTCCCGTAGTCCCCCAAACTCTCTAGACTATCGTTAATTAACGCACCCCACCCTAACAAAACACAACAAATAATTCCTGAGAAACCACAAAGGAGAGCCGGGGTTCATCAAGGTTGGTAAACACCGCCAATCGTGGACGAGGCATTGTCCGACCGTCTGGAATCGTGGACGATTTGGACGATTTGGAATCGTGGACGTTTTGTCAATCGTGGACGTACTTGTCTTACGACCACGATTGGCGGTGAATACATACGCACTATCTCATGCCGCGCAATGATCTGCTCAGCCGTACAACTGATAAGTTGTTAGGCCAGCTTTGTTTCCAAGGTAACAGCTTTAAATGAAGAGAACTTAAGAAGGGCACTCCGGACCGAGACTTAGCAAGAAAACCTGAGGGGAAATAGTCAGATAAAAAGCCGGATAATCAGGGGTTCGCTGCGATGACAGAAATAGGGCCTACACACAAAAAACAATCCAACTGTGTCTTACCTTTTGGATTGTGAGAAAAGATTGGAAAGATTTGCATCGAGTATTAATGGATCCATTATTGTCTCGTCTGTCAGAGTGCTATCGGCAAACTATCCGATGACAGTTTCATATTTTGTAAGTGTTAGGCCCATGTGCTACATCGGAGGTAGTTTTAACGTGCGCTTGGTAATGTATACCAATGCAGTTATGTCCTGTAAAGTCCACAAGTATTGAGAAAATGCCCAACTGTAGAATCTAATGGCACCCGTGAACAATATTTAAAACCTGAAATCGGTCCCCACAATCACTCAAAATAATCCAGAGAATGTCTAACTGTAGAATATATTGGCACCATGCAGTGCACAATATTTACCTGAAATCGGTCCCCACAATCACAAAATATACTCCAGATAATGCCTAACTGTAGAATCTAATGGCACCCGTGCACAATATTAAAAACCTTAAATCGGTCCCCCAAATCACAAAAATATACTCCAGATAATGCCTAACTGTAGAATCTAATGGCACCCGTGCTCATTATTAAAAACCTGAAATAAGTCCCCACAATCACAAAATATACTCCAGATAATGCCTAACTGTAGAATCTAACGGAACCCGTGCACAATATTTAAAACCTGAAATCGGTCCCCACAATCACAAAATATACTCCAGAGAATGCCTAACTGTAGAATCTTATAGCACCATGCACAATATTAAAAACCTGAAATCAGTCCCCATAATCACAAAATATACTCCAGATAATGCCTAACTGTAGAATCTAATGGCACCCGTGCACAATATTAAAAACCTTAAATCGGTCCCCCAAATCACAAAAATATACTCCAGATAATGCCTAACTGTAGAATCTAATAGCACCATGCACAATATTAAAAACCTGAAATTGTTCCCCTACAATCACAAAAATACATTCCAGAAAACTTAGTCATAAACTGGCAAGTTGGATATCGAGATATGATGTAATTGAAGATCTACAGGTGAAATTCTCACACGGAGTATCATCCAATAACGTTAGTGAAATGATGTACTTCAGTAGACAAAACAATTATTTGAAAACCGTGTGGTAACATGCCCGGATAAGTCGAAAAAAACCCACAACAGACCATGTTTGACCGAAAGAATGAGTGACATGATTTTAATAAACGGTTCTGCAAGCTTTGCCGCTGAAGATGATAAGCCTCGCGCTATATAACACTGCACGGAAATTACAGCTTTTTGCGCAGGAAGGGAACTCATATCAAGTAAAAGCCAAGTTAAGCCGCGGTCACAAAATGGCCTGCGGTGTGTTGGCGTCGGCCGTAAGTCCCCCAAATTGCCATAACCTTGCGGTGGCCGCGCGGTAGACTACGCTAGCCGTGAGGCGATTTCAATTTATTTTGCTCGTCGCAGGGACTTACGATTTTGTTTAACTTGACATTATATTAAACTTATTTTCGGAAATCGCAAGACCGTGTGCCGCAACCCCACTGTCGGTAGCATCGCAAGGTCACTGTACGGTGGCCGTGAGGTGAGCTTGTGATGGCCGTGAGGTGACCTCAAGGCCACCTCACGGTAGTACCCTGTCTGGTTTGCCTAGAAAATTAGGCAGCCCGCAACAACCATGAGGCCTCCTCACTGTCCCCTTACGGTGGTCTTGCGGCCTCCGTGAGGTCACCGTAAGATGTTCTAAATATCGTACGGCGGCAGTGCAATGACTTCAGGGCTGCTGTACGATGGCCTAACGGCAACCGTACAGTTGACAACGCCGTACAATCATCTGAAGGGGTATATATATGAGCACTTCCAGGTGCATCATCATATTCTAATGGAGATAAGGGCAATATACGCCTTATATACCTGCAGCATCAACCTTGCGGCGGCTTCACAGCGCCCTTGCGGCGGCCGCAACAACCGTCCGGGCACCTTGCGATTTGTTATACCAGTTCGCGTTGGGATTATTTTAACATCACCGAGCCGAGGGGCGGGATTATTTTTAACGAAACTCGATCCGAAGCGTGTTCAGGCCGATAGTGCCGGGAAGTACACCCATGCATTTCCGGCCTTGCTCGCTGCTGACAGACATTTCCGAACTTGAACTTGGCGTGTTTATGCGTCATCCGTTTTGAATTTGGGGAAAACTTTGCGTTTATATACGTCATCCGACTTTGACGATTGCCGTGCGGACCTCGTAACATTTATAAAACACTGCTTCCGCAGCCCGCGAAGCCGTACGATTTAGGCTTGAGGTAGGATAAACCATTTGAAGATATCGAAACAATTTTACTACCAAATTATTAAGAAAATATCTTACTTATTTGAAAGTAAATAATTATTCTAGGAATCTGGCAAAAATGATTGCATTAGGTATCCTGTAATTGTTCCGAAAATTGAAATGAAAAAAACAAACAACAAGAACAATTGCCCGACGCCGTATAACGAACGCATTTTTTTTTTAATTAGTTTTTTTAATTCTCGGTATCAATTTTATTATTGTAAAACTTTAAACAGGTCAGTTAAACTCTATTTACTTTAAAATAAAGCCCCCAAATCCACCCATTCCTGATAATTCAAGCAATTACCAATGGCGTATCCTACCTTTAACAGACACGTGACGTCTGGGCTGAATGCCAAATTGGGGGGACATTGCATACAACAGTGGTAAGTAGGACTACGGTTCGATTTCAATATCATGCTTGAAGTCGGCGGACAACGCCGTCAAATCCGAAAGAGGAATTCCAACACACCTGCAACGGTGATTACTTTCGTTGTGGAGGAGGGGGGGGGGGGGGGGGGGGGTAGGAACTGGGGCTAATAAGATATTTGCGCGTGACCCCGAGGTAAATTTGAATAACATCTGGTACACTCACTTGCTCACACGGCCTGGCACCGTTGAACTTTAAATTATCCAGACCAAAGACACTGTTGCTATATCACGTGATTCGGGGCAAGCCTTACGCTAGCAACCCCCAGCTCCGGAATGGTCTGGTGTCTTAGTGCCATTCTCACCCAATGTGAACAATGTATTGGTGCTGAACGTCTGTTACCGCGAAACTTTGCAAGAGCTTGCACCGAATCATGTGATACGGCAACAGTGTCTTTGGTCTGGATAATTTAAAGTTCCACGCACTGACCTCTACACCTGGACGGACCATTGTCCATATTCTGCTGTGCTAACACTTGAAGTCAGCGCGAACTGGAAGTGCAACATGGCGGACCCGAGACGTCACTGCTGTGAGCCAATGAAATGTCCAGGTGTGGAGGTCAGCGGATTTATTCTGTACATTTTGTATTTATAAACATTACGTAATACGTGTCGTACCAACACCTGGACATTTCATTGGCTCACAGAGTCACGTCGTGGGTCCGCCATGTTGCACTTCTCCGCATGCCGACTTCAAAATGAAACAATGATGATCTGTCCATGTATAGAGGTCAGTGGTTCCACAGTGCCAAGCCGTGTGAGCAAGTCAGTGTGCCAGATGTTATTAAAATTTACCTCGGGGTCACGCGCAAATGGCTTATTTCGTGGAGCTGCTAAGCACAAAAACATTGCTTGGCAAAAACGTTTACAAACCAAATGTTCAGGTGATATATTGTTAGTGGCTAATATTCAGTTAGTTTCTGTTTAGCATGAGTTTTGGCTGTTTTTACTGAGTAAGATATTTTTGTGCTTAGCACATTTGGTGCTTAATAGCTCCAGAAAGTTGACCAGTGGTCTTAATTTACTTTAGTGTTAAAGGCCTTACATATTATTCCAACGGTGTCAAACTTGGGCGTAAAATCAGGGGATGGGCCATTAGATGCACCCCCATTTTATCATAAAGTGGAACCATTCAACCTTGCTTTTATATTACTAATATATATTACTCATAAATTGTTGTAGCTTTTAAATTAATTTCGGAATTTTATTTTATAAGCTTTAATGGTCACCCTTAAGGAAAAATACAGCATTTGCATTTGGTGTAATTTTGTAAAATGTATGAATTTGGGGGGTTAGAATTTCATAGCAAATATTGTCATGTGGAACTGTTTAACAGTTAAAGAAACATTCCAAATACCAAATATCAAATACCATTTTGGCGCCAAGTAGCTGATAGGTAGATATGTGTCCAACTAATAGGCCTATATTGGTAAATTTCTTACAAAATATTGGTTATTTTGACAAATATTTTTGTTAAAACGACAAATATCATTGGTTATTTAAGTGTTACCAATGTCATTAGTTGGACACATATCTATCAATCAGTTGGTTATTTCAACGGATCTGTTTCCGCCCTAACAATTTACTCTTGGGTGGAGAGAAGCAATGAGTGGCAAAGTCGTTTGTCCAAGGGTATACACGCAAAATAGTCCCAGGCGGACTAGTAACACGCAATCGAAAAAGTTACACGTTACAGAGCGAAAAGCGGCATTATTCGAAATGTCACCACAATTTCAAACATGTAACACCCAATAAAAGTATAGCACATTCCTCGGGTCGTAACATTAAAAAAAAAAGTCGGCGCCGATTCTCGCCACCTGGTTCAGAAATTGTTACTGAATGTCAGAGGATTCCTTTCCCGATGAGGTCTTTTGCTCGAGTTCCGCAAATTGAACCCCCAGGGAGTAAATATTAGGCCAGTGTATCCAATATAATCCCCCCATCGTGTTTTTTTCTTTTTTTCATATTTCGACACGTGCGTATTTTGTTGTTGCGTCAATCACATATTTCGGTGTGTGTCGTGTTTGTTTTATCTTTCCAGAAGATCTTGGGACACGATGAGACGACAGAAGAAGAAGAAGAAGGGAAAACCCACAAACATATCTTGGATTACATTCGCCCCGATCGCCTTGTCTGTATGTCTGCGGCAAAATGACGAGCCCAAAATACATGTAATAGACTGTAATTATACAGTCTTATTCCATATCCCTGTTGATTGCTTTTAGTTTCTCGAGCTTTATGCCCGAGGGTATTGCCGTATAGAGAATTTTACGAAACAGGTGCGGGTTGGGGTTTACAGAAGAGCCGATTCAATCGTTTCATGTTTCCGAACACCGGCCCTTCAAGAGTAATTTCCATCATGATTACTGTTTAATAAACCCTCCTTCTCCGATCCCCAATTAAGTAAAGGATAATACCCGAGCTACGCGCCACCCGTATAGGTAAGAATGGCACGAGGGCCCACAAATAGCGCGTTGCCTAGTTAACCGACTTAACCGACTTAACCGACTTAACCTCCACCCGTGAGGTCACCTCTTGTCCTAGCGCTTCGTTATTTTGCACGAATGGAACGTCTTTGTTTACTTCATGTATAGACGATGTGCCTCTGTTTACATCTGTATTCAAATCTGCCCGGCAATATGCGCACGCATCATGTTTGACATAAATTTGGTTAAGAGATGACATCAGAGGTCACATAATTCAAAGGCGATCTGACCTGCGACGTCACTATTTAAGCAAATTGTATGTAAAACACGATGTGCACATCACTGCCGGGCACATTTGAATACAGTTGTAAACACGTGACGTCAGAGGGCACATCGTCTATACACTATCTAGACTATTTTTACCTAACGCGCCCCACTAAAAACCTAAAAAGAATTCCTGAGAAACCACAATGGTGGAAGAGGGGGGATGTTCTTTCCCTTCTCATGTTTTGCTTCATATGTTGTTTACAGAAATACAATAGGTTTTCGTTGTTACATAACTTTAAAAAAATCAACTCCCAGTGTACCGATCAATTGTACTGATACATAGCAGGTTGGTGCGTAACTAGTTCTTGGCTACCTTCACCAAACCACGCCTATAACATCACGCGCATTCGGTTTGTTGTTTAACCAGTTCGCGCCGGGATTATTTTAACATCGCCGAGCCGAGGGATTATTTTTAACGAAACTCGATCCGAAGCGGGTTCAGGCTGATAGTGCCGGGAAGCACACCCACGCATTTCCAGCCTTGCGCGCTGCTGACATACATTTCCGAACTTGAACTTGGCGTGTTTATGCGTCATCCGTTTTGAATTTTGGAAATTTTTGCGTTTATAAACGTCATCCGGCGCGAACTTGTTAACGAGTACCGCGCACAATGATCCCGTGGGCGATATCGGCACCTCAAGGGAAACCAAATTCACGTTCTAACCAATTGTGTCTAATGCTTTACATAATGTGTAGGCCTATTTTTAAATCGCTGTCTATTATAGTATCAATGAAATCGGGGTTTCCACAAAAAATGAGCAATTGTGTAGTGCGCCGTTTCGTATAATATTTTAGGTTTTTGGACATACACTAAAAGCAGTCGGTTACATTAAAAACCAACAGGTATGTCGTAGAGATATAAAGCGACGACGGCGACGACAAAACTATTGCTAGTCATCGAAACATCAGAAAAAAAAAATTGTTTTTGATATTATTATTGTGTTTTCTGTGTACAAACGTTTACATGGTTAATTACAATGTATGTTAAACAAATGTATGTAAACAAAGGTTTAACCAATGTTTGCACAATTCTCATTTACCTTCCCAGAAATAAAATAACCAACTATAAGGCGTACAGGTTAAATATTTATTTACATGCGATTTGTAAACATGTGCAAATATTGTGCTATTCTTGGTGTTTCTTATTGGCCCTCTTCAGTATCTTGCTGCATTATTGTGTACGAATGGAGTAGTAGGGCGTGTACCTTCCAAAAGGAATGGAGAGGTATCGCCTCCAACCTCCATTCTTGCAAAATAATAGAGCGCTTGAACAATAAGATGATTTTTTTGGCGGTTAATTGTAGAAATATCGGTGTCTACTTTCTCATTCGGTATCCGTGGTTTAGTCTGCGCGTTTGTGGTATTTTCTGACGAATGTTTGTTTTCACTCGCGGTGTTATTTACAACGTGTTTACATTTTATTGAGGGTAGTTAAACAACGCATGCTACAAATCTGGCAGTAACGATCCGAGTTTTGGACACATTACACTCGAATCGGTCGTAATTTATTTCGCGAGTGGCAGTGCTCGATGTTCAAAGGCTTCCGAATTCCTTTTCCCTGTTATTATTGTAGAGCAGACACAACTCGTAAATCCGGCATTATCAGTCAGGCTAGGTATGTCAAGATTATGACATTTCATTCCAGATACAATTGAGATATTTACGACCGTGTGTTGGCTATGTTCGTAAATTTACAGGAGAGATATACCTCTGATTTTCAATCTATCGTTATTCGGTACAGGTCACTGCCTGCATAGGTTTTATAAAGGCCATTCGCCTGGGAAGTTGGTCAGTATCAAATGAGGAGAATAATGCTCATGGTAATTTTTTGCAAAGTATGCACCACTGTTGTTGGACAAACAATAGTGATATTATTGCAGCGGTTAAAAACTGCATAAAGTGGACCAAACCGAAATTGACTCGTACATTTTGATATAACTTTTGCCAACAAGAACACCCAAATAATGCAGTAAAATAAATCATAATATGGGGAAGAGTGTTTTCTATATTCATGAACAAATTCAACCCAAAAAATAAACTTTCAAAAAGCCATCTGTTGGTAGGGCCTACATATTTTGCTACATGGGAGGTTTGTTATATTATTATTGTGATCGAAATGCCTGGTGTAACCAAAATTATAGGATTTTCGTTACAGTGCAGTTTTGTTATGCTGTGCAGTTTTCAGAAGAACACGACTACGGTAGTAAAACCAAGGAGCTCGATACTGATTACGTCACACTTTGTTTACATGTGTGCTTTTCTAAGGTACTATACGAAACCGCCGTTCAAAACCATAAGAAAGCGCACCATAGAAAAACGAACCATTAAGTGCGCGCAAGTTTGACGTCATCAGTACATAGGCTAATTGGCAATAGAGGTTATTACACTTCATTTAAATTTTTGACAAAAATTAGAAACATTTTTTTTTTCTAATTCGCTTTTTTGTCTTTGATATTTGTAAAATAAGGCGCTGCAATCGTCTTCCTGTTTTTTTTATAACCAGTGCAGCGAGCGTTACAAATACGCCAAGGTAGAGAGATTCTGTTACACACTAAACTAATTACAGTACGGTTGAAATCATCGAACTCCCAATCCGGCCTCACACCAACAACCTGCCTGGACATGTCTCGGTTAAACACGTCGAGTGAGCGTTCCAGATTTAGGACCACTGCTGTCCACTTCGACATGTCATACGTTCATCTTCGCGGTCAAACGACCTTGTGAAGCCTGCGAGTCAATGTCGGCCCTGCCTCGTCCTAATCCAGCGTCCGTGAAATCGACCTTTTCCCTGATCCGGTTGACTCCGGTCGCACTCGCGTCACTCCCAGCCAATCGCTATGCGGTGTTTCTGTATAACGGTGTTTTTGTACACATGTAGGGGCCACAAGCCACGGACATCTTTTCCCGACGAACGGGTAAACTTAACGTAACAATTTGACAGTCTTTGAGGACAAATAAGTTGATCGGGGTTTATGGACCTTTACAATGACTTTGACACCGGGTCAAATCCAGTAGTGTCAGTGACTATCGTTAACATTGCAAATAACCGTATGTAGCAGTTACCAAAAATTGTGCCTTACGGGGATGGAGTGATACAACATGCTTATACTGAAAACATCACTTAGTTAATTGCCTAAAAACAATTAGTCATTTCAATAGTTTAGTTTTACTAATCTTTAATTTGTCACCCAATCAAAACAATTGTCAATTCACGATTCAATTGACCAGTTTGTTAATTAGGGACACAATTTAATGACACCGAAATTGTTCACAGAGGTTAAATAGCAAGCATTAATAAGGTAAGTACCAACAAAGAAGTTAGGCAACACTGCAAGAGGTAAGTCGGGGTAAACGTCGACGTGCGCCATGTTATGGAACACCGCGAAAGGTCAGACACGACAGAACATTGCTCATCGCAGACTCGGACTCAAACAGCAGACTCGACTTCACAGCAGAGTTTTAAACTTCAATTTGTTCTCATCATTTATAATTACGTATCGGCATAATTACACCAATCTGCGTTAAAAAATACAATTAATTATTACCTTAAAGTAAAATAAAAACAGTGTGTCACCAAGATAAGTAGACAATACGCGTACGCACCGGATTCCGTCATGAAAGAAGGCTGCGGAATGTTTTAGCATTAAAGTAAATCATTTTGTGTGGAAGCTTAAAGGCACTCCCCCCCCCCCCCCTCCCCCTACGAACACGGTTTAGAATAGTCAGATACGGAGTGCGTGGGATCAAACAACAAACATTCGTGAAGCGTTTTTAACCCGAAACGCATATCTCCCAAGCCATATTATTTAGACCGAAAACTATAAGTTAAGCGACGGCTATTATATTCGCAAAGAAATGGGTACATTTAATTAAGCAAAATATGCGAAACGCGTCGAAGGAATTTGCTAAATGACGCCTCACCAATTGATTCTGATACCACTCACCTATCACTCTTATTTAGATGCAAGATCCAAGACGTTTGTTCGGTTATATTATCGGGCCATTGGCATTGACACGGGTATTCGTGAGGTATCCACAATATTTAATATACCTCCAAATAGGCACTTGGGGAGACAATCTTATAGAGATGTACACAAACTTAAAACAGTCCTAACTTGTTTACCCTAACCCTTTTCTTTAAGATCTTCGAGATTTATGCTATTTAGACCAAAATGTGTCGTTCTAGGACAATAATAACTTCCAAATATCGTTTTTTAGGGTAGACACTTAGGGAGACACTGAAATGTCTCCCTAAGTACCACTGTCTTCTTATTACCTACAAACTTACGCTAATTTGTATAATTATAATAAGGGCATTTCTTTTTACCAAACTGAGAAATGTCCAAGACCTCTGACCCAATGTCGTAGACCTGTTACGCACTAAAATTTGCTATTGGACACGCAAACTACCTAACAAAAAGAGGGAAACAAATCTGAATACATGATGAGGAATACGTCATCTTTTGTATGTTTCCAAGGCAATTGGCTCCACACAAATTAGTTATTTTACGCTCAATGTGCGGCTGCATGAATTAATAAGGCCATATACTTTACTTGTGTGGCGCAGCTCGAGGGAGATTGCAGCTGTCGAGCCGGGTACTGTCTGGGGCTTCAGCGGCTGTCGCGCTCCGAATAATTGCCCCAACACTACGAACACACACATACACATGCACCCAGGTTTGCATTCAATAATACAAATTTAAACAGGTAATGTTTGTTTATATAGAAGGCCGACATACAAGCTGAATTCACCCGACTGTCTAAAATAGGTAAACTTGATCATGCGATCGGCATCGAAGTAAGATTCAACAGAATAAACATGTTCGCGAGGGCAGCTCAGGCTGCAGATGGTATCACATGGACCAGTTGATCCGAAGAAGTGGCCAGCCTTGCAAGAAGGGGGATCTTAGTATAGATAACGGTCTTCATCCAATCGGCTATGCACATTGCCAACTACCGTGGTACGCTTTGTGTATACGTTTTCTACGTATCGGGTTTCTTATTTTAACCAGCACTGGCCCAGGAGCTCCGATGCCTTTTCTTGATTGTGTTCCAAATTGATAAAGCACCGCCTCCTAATTCAGTCTGGTTGTGAAGCTGTATATATATATATATACAGAATGCACGACCAGATGGCTGCATATCAAATCTGGGTCAATCTGCCGAGAAGGCGAGATTTACATGATAAACCCCCACAGACAGGCATAAAGTGTAAGTTATTGGCCAGCTAGCTATGCACTCACGATACAAATAATCATTTCAGAAATGCACCGACTACTATACATTTGGCATGGGGAAGTGGGTCGAAGGAACTTTTCCATTAATTACATTACAGTAATTACTATATCAATCCCTATTTAAAGCTGTAGTATACATTTTTGAGCTATCCAAAAAAGATAACAAACCAAAATATTACAAAGCTTACTTGTAAAAAATATTATCGACACTAAACTCCCGGTGAAATGATTTATTTTGGCATGGTATCACTTTGAAGAAAATAACAAAAAAAATTCATCACACACGGCCCGAAATATAGCATCTCCGTGAACAGTGTGTGTTATTGAAGCTTTCTGTATACTGCGTGTTCTCAATTTTTAATACATTTGGAATGTTAAAAAGATACAAGATAATCTCATTTGTTGTTTCCCACAACTAAATTCTAAAAGGTAGGGGGGGGGGTGCTCCTTGCTCCAAAGGGCCATCTACCCTGTCCGCCGACTCGGACAAATGTTTGTGCTTATTAATTGATGTTTAGGTTTATGTTAACAGTTTCAGCTAAGCTACTACGCTAACACTGTTTAAAAAACAAAACAAAAACCACTATACTTTCTTAATAAAATAAAGACACGTGTATACTTTGAAGCATTTACATTGTGAAAAAGTAACGCTAATGACGCATGCGGCCTATTTTGCAAAGGCGAACGGTTCGTGATTTATGGAAGTTTGCTTCCGTTGAAATAGCTGAATTATTCAGAGCTCGATTATCTTGCTAGAATAAAGCCGAGATGAACTTACGCTAGCCAGGATATAAACTACAGATTCCAACACCTCGGCTTACGAGCAGGCAATAAATTGTCCTTCACCACAGAACAGGCTTGTTTCACAAAGTACGGTCGAATTCCTCCGACTCTGAGCAACAGTTTCGCGTTGGTGATCCGAGTTGCCGTGCATTATAAATACCGTCTGGGAGGTGATTTCCAATCGTTGGGAATCACTGACGGAAAAAAAAGTAATCATCGAATGACATTACCGAAATACCATAGTAAGGGTTTTGGTCATTCATTATAATACGCAAGATATGGTTTTATTTAAAACATATAAATATACACGGCGAAGAATAAGCTAATTATGTTGGGCTTCAGTGATAACAGTCAATAATATTGGTTTCCCAATCATCGTTCCTTTACTGTGGAAATATGATAAGAAAACAACACAGCTTTTAAAATACTGTAGTTTCAAACAAACGTTATCCCAATCACTCTATTAAAGGTAGTATGCGTATATTCATGAGTAAAGTTTACCCTTCTCGAAACACATTTCGAAAGTTAGAAGTGACCGTGTCAGTATGCAAGTAACGGCAATCAATTCACGCCATGTTTAGTTTTTGCAGGTTACAAGAACCAATTTATTAATTAAATTTCAAGCAGTTCAATACTGGTTTCCACTGGGGCCTATTGATTCATATTTGGCAAAGGTAAAAATCACAAGCAAAAAGTACATCTGCGGAACGGACGATGAACATTACATGAACTTGCAAAAATCACGAATATTTCACACAATTTGTTTTTAATTCAAATTCGCTCCAAACAAGGCGAAAGCCACTCGAGGTATAAGAAGCTATAAACAAAAAGGACCAAAGGAGCAAAACAAATATCCTCTTGAAACAAGAAAGATGAGTGAAAACACGCACCAGGCTAGGAATTCCACAGAGCTACAGCACGAGTGGAACATTTGGCATAGCTTTTCGTTGTACGTCTGGGTACACTTAGAGTATGTATTTGGTCGGAACAAACAGAGAGCCGGATTTCACGATCAAACATAACTAAACCCCAAAAAGTTAGACAAACCGGTGAAAAAAAATTACCATGAAAATGCCTATAGAACAGACTAGCAACATATTTTTTGTTGAGAGAGCGATTGCAATGATGAGCTCAACTCTTCTCCAACCAAATTAACAATGCGCTTCTTATACAGACAAGTGACAAGCGGAAGCACCAGCCATTATATGAGAACAGTACTCCATTGAAGGACGTATAGATGTCTTATATAAAGGCAAATGAGTTGTCTTATATAAAAGGTAAATGACAGCATCATGAGGTAGATACTTCCAAACTCAATAAAGACAACCTACTCGCCCTGGAAGCACTCTTGGTAATACTTGTGATACTTAGTTTAAATGGATCGTATACGTTTTGTAATTACTCTAAAAATGAATGGCAATACAAACTTACTTGGTTAGAAGTACAGCAGCTTTGGATAGTATAATGCATTTTTAGAAACTTTTCACTTCGAAGTACTTCGGTTATGGAAAAAGATATCACTTTTATCCCACAAAAAATTGAATCTGAGAAGCGTTACTGCAGTGACGTTTCTTAGATTGTGTATTCCAATGCAGATTATTCTTCCTGCGTGGACATAGCCGCTCCAGATTTTCGGCAATATCTCAAAATCGCTACCACCTTTTGAAATGAAATTTGTACAGGTTAGTTTTATGGTATATATCTATAACTTTATGGGATTAAAACAAACAATGGGTTCCAATTACCAAACGTATACGATCCTTTTAATTGTATTTATTTATTAAGGTTAAAATAAACTCAACAACAATGTGACAGATAAAAAGCACACAAAACAAAGACAGTTGATTTAAGATGGGATAGACCCTGGGGATATGTCGGATGCGCGTGTCGTATGCGGCCACAAACCGACATCCTTCCTTCTCCATTACCACGTGTAATAAAGCACCTTAATACGTTTCAGCGTAGATTTTTTATTTAAAAAATTGCATGAAGAAGAATCAGTTAGTCATTATGAGATTAATTGACCACTTAAGAATTTAAATTGTCGTAATTGTTCAACTGTTTTTATTGTATGCAAGCTTTCAATTACCCCTGTGGTAAGTAGAATCATATGTCTGTATTAAGTAGACTCTGATCGCTCAACAGATCTCTTGAATAAAGGTAATACATCCGCCACTTTCCAAAATGAAAGAACAACTGAATCAACTAAGCACAAATTGTACAGCTTGGCAATATTAGCAGATAGTTTAGGAGAGCACAATTTAAAAGAATTATACAGGGATTCCGTCAGGGCCAGTAACCTTTGACGAATCAGACACTGGATCATTCTGGAAACCTTCTTAGGATGATAAGAGGGGCATGAACCTCGTTATCCGTTCGGGATTGAGATTTGAGGTAACAAAGAAATTATTAGCAAAAAATATTTGCTTTATCCATAATATAAACACGAATATTTACACAGATACACAAAGAAAGTTACGTTTTAAACATGTAGTTTGGTAAAGGCCATTGCTCACTTACGAAAGAAAGAAAAAAAGAAATTCCCATCCGGCTCCAAATTAATTAATTAGTTTCGACGCTATAGTAAACACATTTTTTGTTTGTCCCCGACGGCGCGGCATGCTTAAATTCTTTCAAGAATTTTTTACCCTTGTCAACTTTCACAGAATAAGAAAACAATATGAACAATAAAGATGGTATTTGTATTGTTTTAATAAGTGATTTGATTTAAAGAAATAATGTCCGAGATGTATAGGGGTTTTGCATAGAGTTATATATTATAGAAACTAGAGAGCGCACTTATCACGTGACCCCGTTCTGACAAGGATGCATGGACACCATTTTTTTAAGTGGGCAAAACGTACATAGTTGACATAGCCTACGCGCCTATTCTTTCATTCCTTTTCTGCGCGCGGCAAAGAGATGCCGGGGTGAAATTCCTAAGACTTGTGCGTGCTTTGGCTGCCCAAATTGGAGCAACTTCAACAAGACTAGAAACGTCTCTTTTCGCAAGTAAATATTTTCTGGGATAGGGCGGCCGGCAGTTGAGGTTGCTAACCACCACGATCATTCCGACAGTGTCACCTGTGTATATTTTATTTTAAAAAACCTTCGATTTTGAGTGAAACCATGGTGGTTAAACCAAGTAACATGCAAATCCGGCCTGTTATGTCACCCTGTAATACAATGGCGGTCCACTGCTTCACGCTTTTGCTTTTTTGAATCTGCCACTTTATGACCTCATCAGCCATGAGCAATTTCCTTGAAAATCCTGGATCCGCCATTGACTTGGGGGAGAATAGGGACAAGATTTACCGATGAAACTGTATGTCCGAGGATCACAAGTTATGTCACTTGAGACCGACCCTGCCAGATCCAGCACAGTGCATCTGTGGTGACTGCTTGACCTTGCTGCACTCTGCACACAAGTCAATGTGACAAAGTATGCAATCTGTTGCGTCTGGCAGGGTTTCTAGCCAAAATACCCTGGAGGGTTATGGTTTTAAACGGCCAATACCGTTTACTGAATTATAGCTGCCGCGCCGTTGATGTGCATGTTACATCCGGGTATTTTACTATCGTGTTGCCCACTTACAAATGGCGGGCAGGTTACAGCGCGGCACGTTCGTGTAGAGCGCGCACTATAGTGAGTGTGCTTTCTAGTTTCTTTAATATAACTCTATGGGGTTTTGAGAAACGGAACACTTTAGACAGTAATGAATACAGAATGAGATATCATGAGGAGTTGAAATCGTGTAACTGATGTCGAAAGAAGAAACATTTCCCTCTATTTCTAGGAGAGCAGTGATTATTAACCCCCAGTGAAGGATAAGAGGTTATCGCATTTGTACGACTTCCGAAATATTCCCAGAGATTCTTGTATTTAGTAATACTCGGACGAAATTTAAAAGTGTGTTCTCAATCAAACGATCACTAATTTAGCGGATTCGCCAAATTCACCCCCGAGTGATGGCTAAGTATCTTTGCTTCATCAGTGTGTACGCCGTGATAGAAAATCGAAACACCCGCAAGTTTACTTTTCTCTCGATATTGGGTCACAAAATATCAAGGAGTGACGTGTTAATGGAAGCCGCTAAATTTATGATGACAATTACTTTTGATAACGTTAAGAGCCCACGACGTTAAATTGATTCGTACAAAGAATTATCTGGGTTGTCCAACGACCGATCAATACATGCCTAACAGAAGAGACTCTGCGGGGACAAAAATTAAGGAAAATCTATACGCAGTGCCCTATTTCGACGAAGAAATTAGTGCAAATTTGTCAAACAAATGCAGTGACAGTTGTAATGGCGCCCGGGTGACGGCTATAAATCAGCAAGTCGATAGTTAGGGTCGCACACTAGTAATTACAATTCCATAATCCTCAATGATCTTGAAATACACCAACTTCAGAAATTCAGAAAAAAAATACTTGCAACTCTCGAAAGTGTTTGTCTTTAAGACACAAGATGAAATTAAAGCTAATTTCATCTTTCAGTTTCTGTTCAATTTTGTGTGGAGCAACTGATGACCTTTATGAACAAATTCCATCCAAAGGTGATAACCCATAAAGTAGTCCTGAGGCCAACTGCCGTCTTGACAATTAATGACGCCTACGCTCCATAAATACAGCACTTTTAAGGTGGGCAATTTCATCCACATTTCACAGTAACACATGCTGGAAGTCCTGTGCATGGCTTCAATCTTTCTTTGGGGGGGGGGGGGGGGGGGGGGGGGCAAACTCTCAAGTTCACGGCCCACAAAATGCTCTAATGTACAGGTCTGCACTTCTAGAGTCGCCGATGATAGAGTCCTCGCACTGTCTTCACGTCCGTAAGATTGGTGTCACGCTTTACAGGCAAATATCTACTACTGGGAAATACATTTCTGACACCACGCCTTTAGTATAATCATCAAGTATACAACTTTTAGACGGCAGACGGGCTTCCGGGCTTCCTTTGCAGACGAACTTTAATAGGTCGCAGCCAGGCGGCAATTTCTCGTCCACATTTCAGGGAGCCAGGAAGCTAGGGGGGGGGGGGGGGGAGCAGCTTGGAAAATTTGAAGATGACGATAGGAGGGCTCGGTGGACGCTATGTGTGTCCATGGGCGCTGTTCAAACATGCATGTTTGCATAACGCATACAATGGGCAGGCCCATGTGTATGAATCTTTGTATATGTATGTCTGCCTTTTTCTCGAACACCGGCAGCCTGACATTCATTCATATTTGTCGGGGGGTACCCACAGAGATTCTGGGCTGACAGTGACAAGGCCGGATTTGTGAATTTCCTAAGATTCTTGAATTACAAAATTAGAGGCCTTTAAATGCCTAATTAACTCTTGTGGTAGCCTGGCAGATCCGAACAAAGACGTTAATGGTAGCCTGGCAGATCCGAACGATGCGTAGTGTTAACTGCACCTGTCCTTTGATCACTGTAATCCACCCATTCCCGACGACACTTGAACTGGGCCAGATTTGTTTATTACGGGATTCATCATCATCGTCATCGTCATCAGCCCATGTCATCCCACTGCTGAGCGGAAGGCCTCTCCCAAACTGTGCCAAGTATTTCTGTTCTGTGTGTGTCTTTGCCAGGCTAATGATCCCACATGGCTGACTATCTCATCTTTCCATCTTGCTCGAGGTCTGCCACGTAGTCTTTTTCCAGAGAGAGGTTGCCATTCTGTTCATCATTCATCTTATGTTCTGCATAGGTGACCGGCTCATCTCCGTCTTATCCTTTTTGCTGTTACTACTAAAACATCATTGATTTTTGTTCGATCCCTGCTCCAAGCGATTGTTTTGCGGTCTCTCCTTGTTTATCCAAGCATCATCCGTTCCATGTTTCTTTGACCCGTTTGAAATTTCCTTCACACTTCCTTACTTCCAATACGTCACGGAAGGCAAAACACACTGGTTGAAAAGTTTCCTTTTTAGACAATTGGTATAGTCTTCTCTGTCAGAATATCCTTATTCATGCTGAAGGCTGCCCATCCTGCTTTCATTCTACTTCTGATTCCTAGAGTCTGGTTACCATCTGGTCAGATTTCCTGTCCTATAGATAAATGTATTTTGTTACTGATTCAAATTATTTTAGTTCCAATTTAGATATTCCTTACTGCGTATACATGCTGAACATTAACATGGCCTTCGTTCTTGTCGTATTTATCTTCAGATTCATCTTCTTGCTCTCCATATTGCGACCCGACAACATTTCTTCCAGTTCTTCCTCTGTCCTGGAGATGATTACAATATCATCTGAAAATCGTAGGAGATTTAGTTTCTTTCCAATAAATGTTGATTTCCTTGTCTTCTCAATTTATCTTCTTGAAAATCTCTTCAAGGGCTGCCACAAAGAGCTTAGGCAATAGAGTATCTCTTTATCGAACTTCCATTCTGATCGTGATATGTTCACTGTCTTGGTGGAGTTGTATTGTAGCTTCAGCACTGTTAAATATTTCTTTATTTGTCTTGATGTCTGTTTGACTTGTTTATATTTCTTGGTTTTTTTTAAAGACCGGATGACATCATTTATTTGTACAGGGTCGAATGCTTAATCATAGTCTATAAATGCTCAGAATAGAGGCAGTTGGTATTCACTTGCTTTTTCTATATGGTTTGATTCATAGTCTGTAGGTGGTTTATTGTTGGGAAATGTTCACTGATTGGCTTTCATCAAGTTTCTTGGCTGATTGGTCGATAGTTTCTCTAAGGTTTTTCGTGTTGCCTTTTCTTATGGAGAATAATGATGTTTGCACTTTTCCTGCTTGATAGTGTGGTGCTGGTTCGCAGGCATTTGTTGAACATGTTAGCTATTTTTCTTGTAACTATTTCTCCCCCACATTTAAGCACTTCTGCTGTGATATTATCTGGCCCTTTCATTGATTTCAAGGCTGTTTCTACTCTACTCTGTCTCAGTTGTTCTCCTCCTGGTCCAGATCCACTCCGGATACTGTCACTTTGCTGTTATGTAGTTCTTAGTAGAACTCTTCCGTTTTTTTGATTCTCTTGTCTCTGTCATTGATGATGGTGCCATCCTCCTTGATTTAAACGATCCGTTTCTTTCATATTTTTCCTCCACATCTGAGCACCTCTGCTGTGATATTATTTGATCCTTTCATTGATTTCAGCTTGATGGTATGATGCTGGTTCGCAGGCATTTGTTGAACAGGTTAGCTATTTTTCTTGTAACTATTTCTCCTCCACATTTGAGCACTTCTGCTGTAATATTATCTGATCCTTTCATTGGTTTCAGCTGGATGGTATGGTGCTGGTTCGCAGGCATTTGTTGAACAGGTTAACTATTTTTCTTGTAACTATTTCTCCTCCACATTGGAGCACTTCTGCTGTAATATTATCTGATCCTTTCATTGGTTTCAGCTGGATGGTATGGTGCTGGTTCGCAGGCATTTGTTGAACAGGTTAGCTATTTTTCTTGTAACTATTTCTCCTCCACATTGGAGCACTTCTGCTGTAATATCATCTGATCCTTTCATTGATTTCAGCTTGATGGTATGGTGCTGGTTCGCAGGCATTTTTTGAACAGGTTAGCTATTTTTCATGTAACTATTTCTTCTCCACATTTTAGCACTTCTGCTGTGGTATAATCTGTTCCTTTCATTGATTTCAGCTTGTTGGTGTGGTGCTGGTTCGCAGACTTTTGTTGAACAGGTTAGCTATTTTTCTTGCAACTATTTCTCCTCCACATTGGAGCACTTCTGCTGTAATATCATCTGATCCTTTCATTGATTTCAGCTTGAAGGTATGGTGCTGGTTCGCAGGCATTTTTTGAACAGGTTAGCTATTTTTCATGTAACTATTTCTTCTCCACATCTTAGCACTTCTGCTGTGGTATAATCTGTTCCTTTCATTGATTTCAGCTTGTTGGTATGGTGCTGGTTCGCAGACTTTTGTTGAACAGGTTAACTATTTTTCTTGCAACTATTTCTCCTCCACATTGGAGCACTTCTGCTGTGATATTATCTGATCGTTTCATTGATTTCAGCTTGATGGTATGGTGCTGGTTCGCAGGCATCTGTTGAACAGGTTAGCTATTTTTCTTGTAACTATTTCTCCTCCATATTTGAGCACTTCTGCTGTGATATCATCTGGTTCTTTCATTGATTTCAAGGCTGTTTCTACTTTATTCTGTCCCAGTTGTCCCCTGTCCACTCCTGGTGCTGTCACAATGCTGTTGTATAGTTCTTAGTAGAACTCTTCCGTTCTTTTGATTCTCTTGTCTCTGTCACTGATGATGGTGCCATCTTCCTCCTTGATTTGAATGATCCGTTTCTTTCACATTTCTACTCCAAGTTTGAGCACTTCTGCAGTGATATTATCTAGGTCATTTCATTGATTTCCGCTTGGTGGTATGGTGCTGGTTCGCAGGCATCTGTTGAACAAGTTAGCTATTTTTCTTGTAACTATTTCTCCTCTACATTGGAGCACTTCTGCCGTGATACTATCTGATCCTTTCATTGATTTCAGCTTGATGGTATGATGCTGGTTCGCAGGCATTTGTTAAACAGGTTACCTATTGTTCTTGTAACTATTTCTCCTCCACATTGGAGCACTTCTGCTGTGATATTATCTGATCCTTTCATTGATTTCAGCTTGATGGTATGGTGCTGGTTCTCAGACTTGTGTTGAACAGGTTAGCTATTTGTCTTGTAACTACTTCTCCTCCACATTTGAGCACTTCTGCTGTGATATTATCTAGTTCTTTCATTGATTTCAGCTTGAAGGTATGGTGCTGGTTCTCAGACTTTTGTTGAACAGGTTAGCTATTTTTCTTGTACCTATTTCTCCTCCACATTTGAGCACTTCTGCTGTGATATTATCTAGTTCTTTCATTGATTTCAGCTTGATGGTATAGTGCTGGTTCGCAGGCATTTGTTGAACAGGTTAGCTATTGTTCTTGTAACTATTTCTCCTCCACATTGAAGCACTTCTGCTTCGATATCATCTGATCATTTAATTGATTTCAGCTTGTTAGTGTGGTGCTAGTTCGCATACTTTTGTTGAACAGGTTAGCTATTTTTCTTGTAACTATTTCTCCTCCACATTTGAGCACTTCTGCTGTGATATTATCTGATCCTTTCATTGATTTCATTTTGATGGTGTGGTGCTGGTTCGCAGGCATCTGTTGAACAGGTTAGCTATTTTTCTTGTAACTATTTCTCCTCCACATTGGAGCACTTCTGCTGTGATATCATCTGATCTTTTATTGTCACTGAGGATGGTGTCATCTTCCTCCTTGATTTCAAGGCTGTTTCTACTTTATTCTGTCCTAGTTGTTCCCCTTCTGGTCTAGATCCACTCCTGATACTGTCACTTTGCTGTTGGATAGTTCTTGGTACAACTCTCCCGTTCTTTTGATTCTCTTGTCTCTGTCACTGAGGATGGTGTCATCTTCCTCCTTGATTTGAATGATCTATTTCAACTTGATGGTGTGGTGTTGGTTCGCAGACATTTGTTGAACAGGTTAGCTATTGTTCTTGTAACTATTTCTCCTCCACATTGGAGCACTTCTGCTGTGATATTATCTGATCCTTTCATTGATTTCAGCTGGATGGTATGGTGCTGGTTCGCAGGCATTTGTTGAACAGGTTAGCTATTCTTCTTGTAACTATTTCTCCTCCACATTGGAGCACTTCTGCTGTGAAATCATCTGATCTTTTATTGTCACTGAGGATGGTGTCATCTTCCTCCTTGATTTCAAGGCTGTTTCTACTTTATTCTGTCCCAGTTGTCCCCTGTCCACTCCTGGTGCTGTCACAATGCTGTTGTGTAGTTCTTAGTAGAACTCTTCCGTTCTTTTGATTCTCTTGTCTCTGTCACTGATGATGGTGCCATCTTCCTCCTTGATTTGAATGATCCGTTTCTTTCACATTTCTACTCCAAGTTTGAGCACTTCTGCAGTGATATTATCTAGGTCATTTCATTGATTTCCGCTTGGTGGTATGGTGCTGGTTCGCAGGCATCTGTTGAACAAGTTAGCTATTTTTCTTGTAACTATTTCTCCTCTACATTGGAGCACTTCTGCCGTGATACTATCTGATCCTTTCATTGATTTCAGCTTGATGGTATGATGCTGGTTCGCAGGCATTTGTTAAACAGGTTACCTATTGTTCTTGTAACTATTTCTCCTCCACATTGGAGCACTTCTGCTGTGATATTATCTGATCCTTTCATTGATTTCAGCTTGATGGTATGGTGCTGGTTCTCAGACTTGTGTTGAACAGGTTAGCTATTTGTCTTGTAACTACTTCTCCTCCACATTTGAGCACTTCTGCTGTGATATTATCTAGTTCTTTCATTGATTTCAGCTTGAAGGTATGGTGCTGGTTCTCAGACTTTTGTTGAACAGGTTAGCTATTTTTCTTGTACCTATTTCTCCTCCACATTTGAGCACTTCTGCTGTGATATTATCTAGTTCTTTCATTGATTTCAGCTTGATGGTATAGTGCTGGTTCGCAGGCATTTGTTGAACAGGTTAGCTATTGTTCTTGTAACTATTTCTCCTCCACATTGAAGCACTTCTGCTTCGATATCATCTGATCATTTAATTGATTTCAGCTTGTTAGTGTGGTGCTAGTTCGCATACTTTTGTTGAACAGGTTAGCTATTTTTCTTGTAACTATTTCTCCTCCACATTTGAGCACTTCTGCTGTGATATTATCTGATCCTTTCATTGATTTCATTTTGATGGTGTGGTGCTGGTTCGCAGGCATCTGTTGAACAGGTTAGCTATTTTTCTTGTAACTATTTCTCCTCCACATTGGAGCACTTCTGCTGTGATATCATCTGATCTTTTATTGTCACTGAGGATGGTGTCATCTTCCTCCTTGATTTCAAGGCTGTTTCTACTTTATTCTGTCCTAGTTGTTCCCCTTCTGGTCTAGATCCACTCCTGATACTGTCACTTTGCTGTTGGATAGTTCTTGGTACAACTCTCCCGTTCTTTTGATTCTCTTGTCTCTGTCACTGAGGATGGTGTCATCTTCCTCCTTGATTTGAATGATCTATTTCAACTTGATGGTGTGGTGTTGGTTCGCAGACATTTGTTGAACAGGTTAGCTATTGTTCTTGTAACTATTTCTCCTCCACATTGGAGCACTTCTGCTGTGATATTATCTGATCCTTTCATTGATTTCAGCTGGATGGTATGGTGCTGGTTCGCAGGCATTTGTTGAACAGGTTAGCTATTCTTCTTGTAACTATTTCTCCTCCACATTGGAGCACTTCTGCTGTGAAATCATCTGATCTTTTATTGTCACTGAGGATGGTGTCATCTTCCTCCTTGATTTCAAGGCTGTTTCTACTTTATTCTGTCCTAGTTGTTCCCCTCCTGGTCTAGATCCACTCCTGATACTGTCACTTTGCTGTTGTATAGTTCTTGGTACAACTCTCCCGTTCTTTTGATTCTCTTGTCTCTGTCACTGAGGATGGTGTCATCTTCCTCCTTGATTTGAATGATCTATTTCAGCTTGATGGTATGGTGCTGGTTCGCAGACATTTTGTTGAACAGGTTAGCTATTGTTCTTGTAACTATTTCTCCTCCACATTGGAGCACTTCTGCCGTGATACTATCTGATCCTTTCATTGATTTCAGCTTGATGGTATGGTGTTGGTTCGCAGGCATTTGTTGAACAGGTTAGCTATTGTTCTTGTAACTATTTCTTCTCCACACACATTTAAGCACTTCTGCTGTGATATTATCCGATCTTTTCATTGATTTCAGCTTGATGGTGTGGTGCTGGTTCGCAGACATCTGTTGAACAGGTTAGCTATTTTCCGTGTAACTATTTCTCCTCCACATTTGAGCACTTCTGCTGTGATATTATCTTGTCCTTTCATTGATTTCAAGGCTGTTTCTACTCTACTCTATCCCAGTTGTTCTCCTCCTTGTCTAGTTCCACTCCTGTTACTGTCACTTTGCTGTTGTATAGTTCTTGGTAGAATTCTTCCGTTAGTTTGATTCTTCTATTTCTGTCACGGATGATGGTGCCATCTTCCTTCTTGATTTAGCTATTTTTCTTGTAACTATTTCTCCTCCACATTGGAGCACTTCTGCTGTGATACTATCTGATCCTTTCAATGATTTCAGCTTGGTGGTATGGTGCTGGTTCGCAGGCATCTGTTGAACAGGTTAGCTATTTTCCGTGTAACTCTTTCTCCTCCATATTTGAGCACTTCTGCTGTGATATTATCTGATCCTTTCATTGATTTCAGCTTGATGGTGTGGTGCTGGTTCGCAGGCATCTGTTGATCAGGTTAGCTATTTTTCTTGTAACTATTTCTCCTCCACATTTGAGCACTTCTGCTGTGATACTATCGGATCCTTTCATTGATTTCAAGGCTGTTTCTACTTTATTCTGTCCCAGTTGTTCTCTTCCTGGTCTAGATCCACTCATGGTACCGCCACAATGCTGTTGTATAGTTCTTAGTAGAACTCTTCCGTTCTTTTGATTCTCTTGTCTCTGTCATTGATGATGGTGCCATCTTCCTCCTTGATTTGAATGATCTGTTTCTTTCATATTTCTCCTCCACATTTGAGCACTTCTGCTGTGATATTATCTGATCCTTTCATTGATTTCAGCTTGATGGTATGATGCTGGTTCGCAGGCATTTGTTGAACAGGTTAGCTATATTTCTTGTAACTATTTCTCCTCCACATTTAAGCACTTCTGCTGTGATATTATCTGTTTTTTTTTATTGATTTCAACTTTATGGTATGGTGCTGGTTCGCAGGCATCTGTTGAACAGGTTAGCTATTTTTCTTGTAACTATTTCTCCTCCACATTTGAGCACTTCTGCTGTAATATTATCTGATCCTTTCATTGATTTCATCTTGGTGGTATGGTGCTGGTTCGCAGGCATTTGTTGAACAGGTTAGCTATTTTTCTTGTAACTATTTCTTCTCCACATTTGAGCACTTCTGCTGTGATATCATCTGGTTCTTTCATTGATTTCAAGACTGTTTCTACTCTACTCTGTCCCAGTTGTTCTCCTCCTGGTCTAGTTCCACTCCTGGTACCGTCACTTTGCTGTTGTATAGTTCTTGGTAGAACTCTTCTGTTCTTTTGATTCTCCTGTCTCTGTCACTGATGATGGTGCCATCTTCCTCCTTGATTTGAATGATCCGTTTCTTTCCTATGGTTAGTTTTCTCTTGATTTTCTTCCCAGCCCCGTTGTTCTTCAGTTATAGTTACGGATGTCCGTTTTCATGACTTTTTCTTACAAAGCTCTTTGTATATTCTGGTGCGTTACAGTTCTCCCCCTTCTTAAGCAGTTAGGGTGATTAAAAACACATTTTGAACGGGCACTGCATTATATTCGTACAGTGTAAGAATATGTACGCGTATAACTATCGATGAACGTCACGTCAACAGGCTCGCAATATAATACGGGGACAACTTCTATAATCAATCACTACATCCAGCAACTCTATGCGTATCCGCTAAACGGGTAATCGGCCTATACATAATAAGGCTAAAACGGGCGCCGTAAAAAACTATGTGAAAAAGGGTGACAGACAACAGTGAGCTAATACACTATTTTGAAAAGATATTTCGCATTTTTTATACACTTTGTTATACGCACTCGCCTAAACTATTGGGGGACATCGCCATTGACATCACCTGCTCAAAAACGCATGTAGGTGTGTCGCCTTGTTCACCCTTTTTTGCCAATGTTGGTTTTAATATAAACATTGCCAGACCAGTGTTGGGCAGTATATTTTTCTTCCAATAATTGTTAGATGTTTTGTTGTTGATATGTTGTGATGTTTGCCTTTAATACAAAATTATAAAGTTCAACAACGACATGGTACAGATTACCCATCACAACTGGGTATTACACTTTACCCAATAAAACAAATATATATAAAATCACCCAACGACACGCTACATATTGCCCATCACTAATTACTGTCTTGTGGGTAATCCATTGTACCCAATAAGAATGTTAAAATCCACTCCTCATTTTTATGTGTGTTTGGTGTTGGTAAATGTTGAAAACAAATTAAAAAGTTATAAAATGAAACAAATTATTGGTTTAATGCATATAACCAACATTTTTTTAAACAAACGTTTGTATAGTATAGGATCTGCGCCGTTGGTGACAGCCACAGTTTTCTGTCAACCAGCTACGTTCTGCCGTACCATTTGGCACCGTTATTGATGTCGAAAACACTATTAAAGTAAAGATAGAATCGCTCGAAAGCATCGAGGGTGTTGATGTGGCATCTGGGGGATTATTTTTGCCATACACGGTTAAAACGTATGTAGCTTACATTTGCCCAGAATTGCAAAAAGCGTTTGCATATAGACAATGTTACCTTTGACGTCACGTGTTTACATCTGTATTCAAATGTAATCTCTGATGTCATCTCTTAACCAAATTTATGTAAAACATGATGCGTGCGCATACTGCCGGGCACATTTTGAATACAGATGTAAACAGAGGGCACATCGTCTATACATTCGGCTTATTCGATCTAATGAAATCGGCATAATCCTGGGTCATTCTGGAATTATCCGTATATTTTTTAAAACAAATACAAAAACAAATAGTTTGTATAACACATATCTTGCTGGTCCTTTATCCTAGTTGGCTAAAACACGGTCACGTGGGAATAAGACTAGTCCTTGAAATTTGCGTCAGCGTGAACTAGACGCGCGTCAGGACAAAACTTACCGCTTTGCTGTTGTGGTACGTATAGCTCACAGTTATAGGATGGTAAAAACATGACTGGATGTAGGGCTGATCCAAAAAGTAAACGAGGCGTTTTCCTAAAGAGAGGAAAAATCCGAAATATCGTGTTAGTATTTTTTTAGTGACATCATGTTTCAAAGGCATAAATAGCCACAGCATGCGCGTATAGTCATTTTAACTGACCTGTCCGAAATCTTACAATCTTGGATGCCGAGATTGTTTTTGCTTCGTGGAGCTTATGCATTCAACACCCTTCCTGCAACTCTTAAATGTGACCTGCTCCCACGAAAACGGCGTAAAGTCGCGCTATGCTATATTGAGTTTTGATTAAAAATAGCTGATTTGACAGTGGGGAATCGTTTTTTGGTTTTGGCATGATACAATTCCCACATATTATGTTTTCTTTGTTGTATTTTGTTGCAAAAGTTTAGCAGAAAAAATATAAATTTGATTTTACTGAGCGTATCCAAGAAGTAAAATGTAGCGAAATTAATGAAAATAAAAAAATATCATGATAAAATGATCGTATTTTCACATCAAAAACCGCGGCATTAATTTCCTATACCAATGGCAATATATATCATTTTAAAGCTAAGAACTCAAGGAATCTGGAAATACCAATATCGCAAAATATCAAAATGTCAACTTTACTCTGATTTTGTGGGAGCAGGTCACAAATGTCCTTTGCCTGCTACTGTAGCTAGCTTTAAAAACGCATATAAAAACCTGCTTTTTTAAATATATAATGTACATGTTTTGATGCTCTTACTTTTCTTATTGCTTCCTTTTTCGGTGTGCTTTTTTATATATTTTTGTAAGTTTTTTTATGTACCCCTTCATTTTACTGTTTTTATCTCGAGTGATTTTGCATTTTTAATAAATTGTATAATTGCTAGGCTCCTCTGGATAAAAGTGTTTTTACAGAGAGGTTCCTCAGGGTAAATAAGAAATACTATTTATTTAAAATAAAATAAACTATAGGGTATACCTGATAATTCCCTGACGTCTATAAATTGTTGTTTCGTCAGAAGGAAGTCAAGGAACCAGACTACAAAAACAGCATGTTTTCTTGGTTTTCCGGCATCACAATATTTACTATAGAATACGAAACCCCTAACTCTTTCATTTTCGAAAATGACAGCAAAAACAAATGGTGAATACCACCTTTAACGTGGTTAATCCTGGTGTTTCATTGTACAATAGATATACATAATTACATGTCAACTTACTACACGTTGCTCAACGTACGGCAACATGCACACGGAACAGTGGACAATTATTTACCAACATTTAAAAAAAAACCAATAAGAATTGATGGGTTCAATATTTACATTTCGTACTGCACGCACACTTTCCATGCTGTCAACGTCATAGGCGAAAATAACACAAATAATACCCCGACACCTGCGACGAGCGAAGCTCGGAACGTATGCTTATAATAGTCTCATGTGGGAAGCATGCACATCCGCCCCAGACGTATACATTCATCAGATCATATAGCCAGGAGAATCAGGGGGTGTGAAAATAACGCGAAGGTGGAACATAAGGTGATCGGGATGATAGGGGCGCGAGGAGGGCTGGACTGGGCCCTTCGCATAATTGGCTTTAGTGCCGGCCAAAAGGGACAATGTAAGTATGTGAGTAGAAGGCGATGAGCAGCAATCGTGACCAGCCAATTGTTCATCCGAAAGACAATCAGAACAGAGAGCGAACTGTAATTATACAGGGTGGCACACAAAAAGACAAGCACCACCCAAAGCCCAAAGCCCAAAACTACCTATACCAATGGATGAAGAATCCTTCTAGACAAGCACACCTCCACTACCCAAAGCCCAAAACTACCTATACCAATGGATAAAGAATCCTTCTAGACAAGCACACCTCCATCACTAAAGCAAAAACTACCTATACCAATGGATGGAGAATCCTTCTAGACAAGCACACATCCACCACCCAAAGCCCAAAACTACCTATACCAGTGGATGAAGAATCCTTCTAGACAAGCACACCTTCACCACCAAAGCCAAAAACTACCTATACCAATAGATGGAGAATCCTTCTAGACAAGCACACCTCCACCACCAAAGCAAAAAACTACCTATACCAATGGATGGAAAATCCTCCTAGAAGAACCAAGATATCTTAATTTGCACCCTATTTTGTGAAGCACAGTCAAAGGTATTTTCGCACCTAGAAATAACTAAAACGCGACTGTGAATTTAACATGACATGAGAATCTCTGTCTCCTACACTTTGTTTAGTAGCTTTGTACACCGATTGGCTATCGGCATTGTAGCGAACGACTTTCTATGTAAAAATGGGTTCAACTATTCGTAGGCGTTTAATGAAGTACACAAATGCGAAAAGAAAAAGAAATCGAGAATAGAGTATGTAACAAATTTTAGTACACAAAGACGTGCGTTCGACGTAAAAAATGGTTTTGTTTTACCCAACACAATTAGGAATCGTTTGCTCTTTTGGCGCTAAATTGACACTAGCACAGCCAAGCTTACGATTATAAAATATCGAGAGAAAAAAACGTTTATAAATGAAACCTGTATACCCGTCACGTAATATCGCTCAGCGAGTTTGGATTTACAAAACAAACTAACAATGGACCTCACACGTTGCGAACAGCGTGCACTTCTATTCCTGTTAACATTCCAGGCATGAACATTTGCTTCGAAATCCTTTCGGGAATTTAGCAAAGATAGAGATTTCATTAATTCAGTGCCATTAGACAAGTGATAAATGGTGCGGATTTAACAAGATCCAACAGGCATGGGTAAACATGCCTCTCAATAATTGCAGTCGGGAAACGCAGCCATTAGAATAAGAATGTTGCGCTGTCGTCGCTATACCATTAAGTTGTCAAAACGCGCGTGTGCTTGATATTGCACGGGTACATTTTTGGAACTAAGTGCTGCAACCACGAGGTAATCGGTATTTTGGGGAGTTGCCCTTTGGCTAGAGATTACAGTATTAGTCCAGTGCTGCCAAGCCTGTTGTATATCAGAAGGACATTTATAAAGAGACCATAATTTTCTGGCTATTAAACAAAAACGTTTTTACCATGGTCATACCTAGTCTAAAATGATGTACAAATTCTAAATTCTGTCTTTTTATGCAAAAAGCTATTATTATCCATATTTATTTACCCTTTAGGCGGCCTTAAAATGTCCATCAACCTTTATCGTACTATCATTTTTGTTTCCTTTATATTAATCATAGGCGTAAATTCTAAGGTAACGGGTACCCTACTCTTTTCGGATCAGGGGTGGGCATAGGGTCATTACAACCACCCCCCCCCCCCCCCCCCCCCCCACCCTCCCCTCCCCTCCCGCCCCCGATTTTGTGGTTAGAATAAAAAGCGGCCGGTTTTGAGGTTATCCTAAAACATGCACATTTATTTGTACGGGTTATTAAGGAGGTAAGTGTGAACATTTGCATTAGATACACACGTTTGCATCAAGAACAGCTCCCACTATAGTGTCGTTTTGTCGTGTCCCCCCACCCCCGGTTTTGTTCACGGCCGGTAATTTTGTCACCCCATCCCCCACTAGGCGACATAGATTGATACCGCTGAGTATAGTTAATCATCGTAAATGATTTCCTCATTTTCCATGTTAATCCCAGCTACGCGGCGTTAGACATTCACCCCCACTAAAATATACCCGAGTAAAGCCGTATGACGTACGGAATTTGTATACGTTAATTTAAAAGCACCTGATGAAAACTGCCATTAACCAAAACTGGGTTTTGCCCCTCTGAACATACTTAACCGCGGCTGTGATCAATTAGGCACAGCTCAATTTTGGGTAGCTGCAGTTTTCACCCTTATTATGTAAATTTAACCAACGTGATTCTCCAGTCTGAAAAATAAGCTTCAAAATATTTTGTGAAATATATTTTTGTCCGTGCGATATCCGCATAGGCAACTCGTATCGTCTCTTTAATTTGCGGTATGGAAATTATTCAAGAGGAAGCCATTTTGGTCGTGTACCCTAGACGTATTTTATAAATTGTGAACTCTTAAATGGGATGGTGCCAGAATATGTTTGCATTCTTGCCCGACTTTCAATTTTATTTTAATGTGGCATAAACATTAAAGGGATCGTACACATTTGGTAATTGGAACCCACTGTTTGTTTCAATCCTATATAGTTATAGATATATACCATAAAACTAACCTGTACAAATTTCATTTTAAAAGGTGGTAGCGATTTTGAGATATTGCAAAAAATCTGGAGCGGTTATGTCCACGCCGGAAGAATAATCTGCATTGGAATACACACTCTGAGAAACGTCACTGCGGTAACGTTTCTCAGATTCAATTATTTTGGGATAAAAAGTGATATCTTTTTCCATTACCGCAGTACTTTGAAGTGAAAAGTTTCTAAAAATGCATTATACTATCCAAAGCTGCTGTACTTATCAAGTAAGTTTTTATTGCCATTAATTTTTGGAGTAATTACCAAACGTATACGATCCCATTAAGGCATATTTAATCACACTTTTTAAATTATTCATCAGAGAAGACTGGTTTTTGTAATTAATCTTAGGTCATTGCTTTCATTTCTATTCGCAAGCTCCAAAATAAAGATTTCACCTCACTTTAAATTTAATATGACCTACTCGTCAATAAATCCCACTGCGCAAAGTCACAGCTTTGATTCACGCTATACTCTCAGCGCACATTCGACGCTGTCACGTCATCCCCCGCGCGCTTTGATTGGAAAAAAATGGACTAGTCCAACTTGATTCGCCTACAAAAACCGCTGCGGTTTCCTCCGTGGGTGATTACACTTGACGCCTCGTATAGAGACGAGAGGTATTTCATGCGTAGCTCAGACGAAAAATACGCTCTTGACACGGAGGAGACCTATAATAAGGAAGCTTTGTTTCCTTCGTTGGGACTAAATCCTTCTCCCTTTTTTTAAGAAATGGAGGAGTGTCTTTTGTAATTTTTCTTCGAAAACTAATCTAGCAACGACAACAGGACAACTACGACGAGATTCCGTCCTTTAAGGTAGGAGTTTTGAACACATTTTATTGTATCTTTTGGGGTTCGCATCTTCGATATTGCTTGTTTTACGTCCAACTATAACAATTCCTTTTCCAATAAGCAGGGTTGTAGTCGAGTCCCTGCAAGTCCGTTCACAAGTCCCTTCGTGAAGCCAGTCACAAGTCCCTTCATAAAGGCAGTCACAAGTAACTGGATGAACAATGACAAAGGAATGCTTTTGTCAAAGCTGATTTGAATAGCTTGTGATGGACTAGTGCAGGGACTTGTAGGGACTTGTGATGGACTCGACTACATCCCTGCCAATAAGCAAAATTGTCTCATCCTTTTAACCACCACGACAGCTAGTAGTAGTATATATCTTAACACCGCTGCACGCTGGTACTTGGGGAATTCATTGTTTCCGACGAAGTGAAAGCGCCGGTATTTACTAATCCACGACTTATATAATTAAAGATAATCGTGAAGGGGCGATGAAAATAAGAAAAAATATCGGACCAAACTTGTTTAAAATTTTTTTTCTCGGAAATTACAAATAGTTTTAGATATCCGAAATGATTAAACTGCATGAAAACTGGTGCCCTTCAGAACATCTGCCGGATTAGGGGAAAGGGGTATCGGAAACGTAACGCCAACGAAGGCGAACAAACCTTATGGTCTTTAAAAGTTCACATGGTCTTGAAAAAACTTCAATTTGTAAGACTTAAAAACAACTATGTTACTTGAAGTCATTGAAGCGATTAACAAACGTTTGTTTACTGAACGAAGTTACGGGGACACGCGTACAAATAAACTGTTTTGAGAGGGGAAAAAACCCTGAGCCATCCGCTTTATTTTAGGGCAGTGAGAATATCCAACTTATGACTTGTATACTTCATAAGTCCAGCAACTAGAATTAAAAGCCGTTAAAGGTATATTCCAACCTAGAAGCGCCCAATTGGGCTACAAAACGCCAGTATAAATTTTAATCGGAAAAAGCATTTAAAAGTAGGATATTAACATCCACGCAACTATCCTTTAAAAACTGGGCACTTGGTGTTATTCTTGTATATAGAACAAGTTTTGAGGTGCACTTTTGCGACCCCAAAACTTGAGCTGTTTGTGTATATTCGTGATTCCAGCCGTAAAGTGTTGGCTTTTGCGAACGTGTAAGAAAACACATTTGTGCATTAATACTGAGTTAGTCGTGCATACGCACTGTGGACGTTCGAACAATATAGGTCCACACGATGCGGGAAGAGGTTACGGTTTGTGGACTTGCCCAGGTCCACAATCCGTTTTTCAGTTTCCGAAAAGGAGCGCTAGAAGAAAAACGGGTTAGGGTTATATATAGAAAAGATAGAAGAGCCAGCTGAGAGGCCCAGAATCAAAATTTGAGGGTAAATTGGTTTGGGGGAAGCGAGAAAAATGAGTATTTAGTCAACGTTTTTTAACTACACGAAGACAAAGGAATGTCCACAGTACGTATATATATATAGGTAAAGCTTTGTGTGTCAGTGCGTTTGTATTGACCGGCAATCGTGGTCGTCGGACAAAAGAATTGGGAGTCAAACAATGGGTCCACGATTGACACAACGTCCACGATATTTTCCCGTGTACAAATCCTATGGCGATCATCAAAAAACGTTCAAGTATAAACAAAAGAGGGAAGACGGTCGGACAATACCCCGTCCACGATCGAAGGCCTTTACACACTTGAGTGTGTGTGTGATTTATGTGACACACACAACGTGTATCGTATATTGAATGAACCCTTTTGTTTTTGTTTTTGTTTCTTCGGGAACGGTAAGACATTTGGTTGCTCCTTTCAACCTGATGTTTGAAATAGGATAAATAAACGGTCCAAAACATATAAATATGTCGGGTATTTCAGGGCGTAATGCCCCTTTAATACCGCTGTGGTGCCACGCTCACGCTGCACGCGTTCCTATGAAGACAAAGTTCCGCGCAGTCCGGGTTCCTGTAACCAATACGCGCGCGCCGCTGTCGTCGTCGTCTTCAAAAACGCGGGCGGCGTGCACGCGTGCGTAACACAACTGCAAAAACGGCTTCTAATTTTGTTCCCCGAATTTCACTTTAGCTTTAAAGTTCATGGCAATACATGTCGATCAATACCTTTATCACATCTGTGAATGACCTCTTTTTCAATTACGTGTAATCGATACCACACTTGGCAATTACTTCAATCAGTCGCAAAAGTGTGTCAAGCCATATACAGATATCCATCAAGACCAATCTTTTTTTGTGCAGCTTGATATCATATTAAATTAAATTACGCCGCCTTCACCGCGGCTCTGTTCTGCAACATTGTGTCTATTTGCTGAGCTTTGCTTGGGTGATGGAAGTTGTTGAAACAGTGAATGATAAAATAAAGTGCTATCCGATTTCTCCGGACGCGTTTTTTTCTCTCGTCTGCATTTGATATATTATCTTTATCCGCTGCGCGCTGGTTCACTTACGGAGCTCCAAAATGGGAATAATGGAAACAAATCACGTATGAGGAAATAATTTGAGGTTTTTTTGTGCCGTCGAAATCACTTTGTGAGCACCAAAACCTTTACGTAAACTCGAAATAAATTATATCGTTTACTAGATAAAAATTATTTTGTGTACTCGAAATCAAAGTCCGCTCGAAATCATTTTTATGCGATATAAATCATTTTAGGCGCACGAAATAAAGTGCTTCGTAAGCGCGAAATACCTTTAGGACGCTCGAAATACTTTATTACGTTCGCTAGAAATGATTTTATTCGCTAGAAATGATTTTGTTCGCTAACAATGATTTTGTTCGCTAGAAATGATTATGTTCGCTAGAAATGATTTCGTTCGCTCGAGATCATTTTGTTCACTCAAAATCATTTCGTTCGCTCAAAGTTATTCGTAAGCTCGAAATTATTTCGAGCTCACGAAATCACTTATTTCAAATTTGTTAATGATTTCGAGGGTACAAAATTATTTCAAACGAACAAAATATCTTATTTTTAGAAGACAAAATAAAATATTTCGAGCGCACAAAATTATTGTTGAGCGCATGACATTTTTTTCGTGCGCACGAAATGATTTATAGTGCAGAAAATAGATTATTACAAGTGAACTAAATTATTCCGAGCGCACAAAATAAAGAACCTAAATTGTTTCTCCATAGGCCTACGTGATTTATTTTTACCATAATCCCTTCAAGGGCTTCGTCGTTAGGGGCTCCCCTTGGACAGCCGCGATTTTGTTTCGCAGCTGTCAACAAAATAGTTCTTGCCAACAGTTTGAAAACGGGTTTGACCAATCGTATACGGGTTGGGTACTGAACAACTCGGATATCGTTGACTAAATTACGGTACCTGCTCACTCAGAAATCTGTTTTAATTCACCGCTTCGAATTGACGATATTAATCAAAACATCGGACGGAGGTCGACGGTTTTTGTTGTCCAGGTTTGGGGCTGAAAATAAAATGACCGGCAATTCATGGCCGCCACGCGATAAAATCGCCAGTTGGCCGTGGGCCCATCTCGTAATCAGCATTTATGGACAACGCATCTCGACATCCCCGTCGCGCCGTAATAATAATTATTGTCGCATCAAGTTCTGCTTACGAAAATGCCGTATAGGCCTATTCCTAATAAGCCATTTGCGCGTGACCCCGAGTTAAATTTAAATAATATCTGGTACACAGCTTGGCACAGTTTAACTTTAAATTCTCCAGACCAAAGACACTGTTGCTATATCACGTGATTCGGGCAAGCTTTTGCATAGTTACGTAAGAGACGCTCAGCACCAATACATTGTTTACAATGGGTGAGAATGGCAAAAAGACACCAGACCATTCCAGAGCTGGGGGTTGCTAGCGTATGACGAGTAAGGCTTGCCCTGAATCACGTGATATAGCAACAGCGTCTTTGGTCTGGAGAATTTAAAGTTAATCTGTGCCAAGCTGTGTGAGCAAGTCAGTGTACCAGATGTTATTCAAATTTAACTCGGGGTCACGCGCAAATGGCTTATTATAATAGATCGTATACCTTTCCTCAGCTGTGCATGTTTATCGTTTAAAGCAGTAAAGGTGCTCAACATTTAAAGAAAGGTGTTGTCAACAATCCTGGTGGAGTTTTAGCTCTGGGAACGGTGTATGTTCGAGAACCCCCCTCCCCCACCCCCAATAATCTAAGGTTTTTATTTCAATTTACAAATTGCCGAGTCACAATTCAATTTGCGATCACAATTAGCGTTCGCGGCAGGTTCGGGGCGTCGTTCGAATGCTTGTATACAGCATTTTTAGATAACAAATCAACTACTGATGGACATTTCCAGACATGCGGTGATCGGGCACTGCGGTGAGCGGGCGCTGCGGTGATCGGGCGCTGCGGTGATCGGGCGCTGCGGTGATCGGGCGCTGCGGTGATCGGGCGCTGCGGTGGTGGGGCGCTGCGGTGGTGGGGCGCTGCGGTGGTGGGGCGCTGCGGTGGTGGGGCGCTGCGGTGGTGGGGCGCTGCGGTGGTGGGGCGCTGCGGTGGTGGGGCGCTGCGGTGGTGGGGCGCTGCGGTGGTGGGGCGCTGCGGTGGTCGGGCGCTGCGCAGCCATGACTCTATGGGCGCGTGCGCGTTTCTTTAATAACCCCTGGCCGTGAGGAATGCGTAAACGACGCTGACTGGCTATTCAGAGCGTACTGCGTGCGGATTTCGTAAACTGCACGCCGGCGCACTCTAAATGTAATGCGCGCGCGTGTTCCTGAGCGCGCATCCTGTACGACAATTTGTTCAAGACTGCGCAATACCTGTACAATATGGATTTTGGAAGCCTCGTTTTTTTGCTCAAAACCTGTATACACGGTTATAGATGGACGACAGAGGTATCCTTGCTAAATATCGTGACGTCAAAATATCATGTTTGAAAGGGTTAATTCTACAAAATAACCATTACCAAAATGTTAAACATGGCGTCGAGCATTAAATACATCGACTGCAGTCATAATTTAAATGTGCCAATTATGCACATTAAACAATTCTAGGGGTTACAATTGCCCAAGGTATGATGGGAAAACATGGCGCAGCAAGATCGCAACCAATGTAACGAGGTTGGGCGCTGCGGTGATCGGGCGCTGCGGTGATCGGGCGCTGCGGTGATCGGGCGCCGAGGTAATCGGGCGCTGAAGTTATCGGGCGCCGACTGGTCTGGCGCTGTGGTAATCGGGCACTGTGGTGATCGGGCACTGTGGTAATTGCTGAATATGGCCATCTCGGTCACGAGATAATGACGCATTCAGAGATATAGGCCTATCAATTATTCATGCAATTCAAGTAATTAAACACATTGGATGAGCGTTTGTACCGCCAGACGTAATGCAAAGTATATTATAGTAAACAGCGGTTAAACAAATTAAAACTTTGGTTTAGTTTTTTTAATACAAAATCCGGTACCCTGCATTTCAAGATAAACACTTCGTGCAATGATGTCAATCAAAATTGCCGAAGAACTTTTTTAATAAGTCTAGAATTGTAGTGAAGGGCACTTGAGCACAGACGAAGCGTGGCTCAATCAAAATGCTTCGTAATTTAAAATACCACCAAGCCACAGGACCGTCCATCCTAAAATTGAAATCAGCTCCCTTTCGTCTCTTCCTCTGCCGTCTAAATACTGACAAGTTTCATTATCTCTCTTTCAAATTCTCGTCAACAAGACTCGTGCACCTGTCTACACTTCCTTCATTTACATTATGCCGAGTTCCTTTTGCAGTTTAAAGGGCAGCTTCGCTTGTCATTCACATTAAGCTTTTCAAACGTCTGGTGCCCTCCGGTCTCCGTATACGTGCACATTTTACTGTGTTGGTTAAATGCAGATTTTAGAGTTACCGGGTACATTTGTTTTAAAGGGATCGTACACGTTTGGTAATTACTCAAAAAATGTATGGCAAATAAAAATTTACTTGGTAAGAAGTACAGCAGCTTTGGATAGTATAATGCATTTTTAGAAACTGTTCACTTCGAAGTACTGCGGTTATGGAAAAAGATATCACTTTTTATCCCCAAAACAATTGAATCTGAGAAGCGTTACTGCAGTGACGTTTCTCAGACTGTGTATTCCAATGCAGTTATTCTTCCTGCGAGGAAGCTCCAGATTTTCGGCAATATCTCAAAATCGCTACCACCTTTTGAAATGATTTTGTTACAGGTTAGGTTTATGGTATATATCTATAACTATATAGGATTGAAACAAACAGTGGGTTCCAATTACCAAACGTATACGATCCCTTTAACCAAGCTGTCAGTTTGGTTCAGTATGTGTGTCAAACGATGCAATGGTATTAAAAATACACAGGGGAAAAACTGCTTTGTCAAGACAAGTATAAGACAGCAGACACAATGACCTATTTTTGTTATTAGTCCCTAACCCATCATTCTGTGTTAAAGTATAGGGTATACCATTGGTAATTTCTTTAAATATCAGCAATGGGTGGATTTGAGGGGGTTGTTTTGTATAGTAAATATCGTTTAACTGACCTGTCCAAAGTTATACAACCATGGATGCCGAGAAAAGCAAGAAAAACGGTGTTCGTTTTCAACCGGCGTCGGGCAGTGGTTCTTATGTTGTTCTTGGTGTTTTTTCGCGATCGTCGTCCGGCGATCGCAAATTTTGTTAAATAAAATTCATTTTTTTGGGAACAATTACAGGATATCTAGTGCAATAACTTTGCTGGATGCCTAGAATCATTATTTACTTTCAAAAAAGTAAGATATTTCTTAATAATTCGGTAGTAACATTTTTCGATATCTGCAAATGGTGTTCCTATCGTTAAATACAAACAGTCCGTTCAGGCAAACCGAAGGACAACAAAGTTTTAGTATACCATTTATATTTATAATAGCGTTTAAAGCAGGAGTAAAAGTTCTCAAAAACTTCAGCTTGACAACTAGGCCTAACCTGACAAAGACAAAGTCTAACCAAAGACAACGTTTTTGCTCTGTGAATGCTGTATATATTCCTAGAAATTTAAACCACAAATGCGTCTCTGAGACCCATTTTTTAAAACTATTTCTATTGTGTTATTTTCAAAATGACACTATACCGAAAATAATAATTTCAGAGAGAGTTTGGAGTCTATTATTTTGTGAGCTTTTGAACAATAATTTAGTTGGTTACTTTTTGAATAGTTTCAACAGGTGTACTATCCCTTTAAAACTCCAGTGTGGTCTTGCAATGACACTACAAGCGCAGTACTGCCCAGTACTACAGTTTCTGCCTCCATAATAAGATTATTATTATACGATTATTGACTTCTGTGATGTTGGATATGACGTTTTTAACACCCGGGGGACGCGTAGCACACGAGTGAGCTTACATAAGGCAGCCGTGTGATATTTACACGGTCACACCATAGAGAAAGGAACATATGCTCACACACTATTATGATAGTATACAAATATTGACTGCTTTGAGTGGTATAGTAAAACTAGCCTCCCTCGGTGATCCATGGAGCATTCTATTTTCCCGAGGCGAAGCCGAGGGAAAATAGAATGCTCCATGGATCACCGAGGGAGGCTAGTTTTACTATACCGCGAAATAAAGCAGTCAATATTTGTTTTATAACACCCCACTCACAGATTCTGCACAATTTAAGCTTCCTGAAAGTATAGCAATGACAAAAAATTTCCGAATTATACGTCTCTCGATCATACGTGTACTTTGTTGCCTTGATGAACGGGTGCGAAGGTGATAGAGCAATGTTTACGCAATGCACCGAAACACACGTCTGGGTTTCAGTCACGCTTTCGTTGCTATGCGCATAGTTCGTGTGTTGCTATGCGCATAGTCCTTTTTGCGTGGTATAGTCTTTTGGGATAGCGCAAGTAAAAAATGGTAAAAATAGCAAGTGACACGTGCCGCGCTCTCGGCCAATCAAGACACAGAATCTGTGAGTGAGGTGTTATAACATGTAATATCACACACAGTGTGCATGCCCTTTTAAAGACCGGACACGTGATAGTTATAGACCAATACCAAAACAGTATCCAAGACAGAGGTTTAACAAAGAAGTATATCATCTAGTAATCAAACGTTTGTTTTTGTGTTAATGTTCTTGTATCGTATTACGATCGAGGATCGAAACACAACAGAGAACAAAGGGAACAAAGGATCCTCGAAGGACGGTTTGCTTGTCCGAATTCGGTCCTCGATCGTTGGGGCAAGCGCTAGGTAATGGGGTTAGGGTATAGTAAAGGAACAAAGGAAAACACAATATCGATCCTCGGTCGTTATGTGGTTCACGACTGTGTGTTCCTGGTGTGAACAAACTTGTATTTAACGCAGTAGTGTTTTTGACATAGTATTGGCCATCGTTGTAACACAGTGTGTTTATTGCTATACGTGCTATTTTATTCTTTGCTAAAAACGTATAGGCCTATAATGGACGCATATAGATTGAGGATTGCAGACATTATTCTACACAGGATCAGCCGTACACCTGCCATAACGACGGGTTTCTACTCGCTTGTGTTAAAGTTTTTGACAAACGACAGTCATTAGTAAATGTGACGGGCTCTGCAAAAATGAGTCACTTGTCGCCCAGCATATTTCCACATACAGGGTTGTTAAAAAGTTGATAAAGAAATACATGTACATGTACATGTACATATGGTGCGAAATACGGTACCCTCTGGAGACATGAACACAATGTGTACAATGGAGACAAAACGTCTCCGGAGGGTAAATTTCTATAGATGAATAGGTCTCCACTGGGAATTTCACGAATTAGATTTTTGGATTTTACTTAAATTACTCAAAAACTAGGATTAGGATGTGGGTTAGGGTTAGTGTTTGGGTTAGGGTATAATATAGGGTATATTGGGTCGAAATTTCAACCCAGGAAAAAAATTATGGTTAAAATGGGAGCATTTTGAAAAACGTGCTCGACTTTCTAACCATTTTGTACACGAGAACAAAGCCATGTCTCCACAGTGATACAAAAATGCGAATTTGTGTACATGCAATTGTATTTTTAAAAGAAGTGATAACTTTTGACGCAACCATCGCACACGTTTCTAACATCGGTCAAATTAAAGCTTGTTGCATGCTCTTTCCAGCCTTGTATAAAACTCTGATCAAGATTTTACCCCCATGTGACTCATTTTCGCAGAGCCCGTCACAAATAGGGGCTCGTATATACACCAGGGATGTGCGTGACAGGCATGCCTTGCGGGCCGCGAATTTTTTTTCCCAAACGTGATTGCGTAGTTGTTTTTCCTAGGAGGGTTTGGGGTAATTACCATTAAATGTCCCAACCTTAACTAAACCGTATAGATATACCATAATACCTAATGTCTGCGGTGGACGCATCTTGGAGAGTGTGATTATAATGCCACTACACGTCACGTTGTTGGAGGTGTTCAATTGCATCCAATAATGCGGCAGGTTGTCTATTTGCGCTGACGAGAGAGCAGGACGTAACGATACCACTCGACAGTGCCCGTCAATTAACGGCCTAAAAATCGCCACAGCAGCTGATCCTCCAAGTGCTTCCGACACCAATGAAGGCGCGTTAGCAATGCTCAAACACGGGTTACCTGTCATCTGCTGTGAAACATGATCCGAACTCTCAAAGTATCGCATCAAATATTAATAAAGCTTTAACAAGTCCACTCCCCCCCCCCCCCCCCCCCCTGCGAGATTGTTGCCGTTGTTGACTCACGGGGACGAAATTGTAGCCAGTTGATATTTTTACCATAGATGAGCAATCGAACAATATCTTCAAAGGGGGATTAGCAACGCTTGCCTTTTGCGAAACAAACTTTGAATCCGACTTCAAGCAAAGCCTGTATAAATCTCTTTTAGCGGTAACACGGCACCATTTTCACAACGTGTTACAAAATCTCCTTTTTCTGGCTGAAAAAAAGAAAGAAGATGCGAATGGCCTCAATTATTGTTCTTTGTCTCATTTTTTCTTCTTGCAGTTGAGATGTTTGCAGGTGGCTATTTTTCTGACAGGTGATACTGAATCGAACTGAAACCAAACCCATCAACTCATTTTGATCGGGGATTGTTCTGGCCAAAGTTATCATCCCTTGTAGGCCGGTAAGAAATCGGAACCATTTGTGCCGCGGGAGGCAAGCTCTCGTTCATGCTGGGGCTTTTCAAGATGATTTTTTTTTATATAGCTTGCGCTTTTTTTTCAAGTTGTAACTATACCTTTCTTAATTGCACCTCTGCATTCACAGATGATTGGGTATCAAAGTTAAAAGTTATCTCCCTGGAGGATTTCCTTCTTGGAGAGTCGGGGTGGCGTAGCGGTTCCTTCCTTGCCTTTCGCCGCTGTGACCGGTTCGAATCCCGCCTTCCACAATTTTTGAATATGACTACGTCCACTTCAGGGGTGATTTTATTTAGGGGTCATTTGGGAGATATTTTGCACAGTAAGTGGGTATCTAGCTTCAAACGATAAAAATGCACTACTGGTTCATTGCCCTTTAAAGGTATGATATGATTTGCAGATATCGAAAATATTTACTACCGAATTAATAAGAAATATCTTACTCATCTGAAAATAAATACTGATTCTAAGCATCCAGCAACATTATTGCGCTAGATATCCTGTAATTATTCTGAAAAATATAAGTATTTTATGGAGAAAAATTCGCAATCGGCGCCGGTTGAAAACAAACGCTGTTTTTCGTGCTTTTCTCGGCATCCATGATTGTAAAACTTCGGACAGTTAAACGATATTTACTATAGAATCCAACCCCCCAAATCGGGAGTTATATTCCAAACAATTACCAATGGTGTATCCTACCTTCAAGGAAGTAATGGAATGGGGCATAAGCACTGCTGTTATTTAGCATACACCGCTTTAACGCAGTAACTTTCAAGTGAGACGTATATCCTTGTTTATTATGCGAGAAGCCATAAATCAATAATTTAACTCGAGATTGGAAAAGTCATGTTCAAGTGTGTATACATTAACCCTGCGTCCTGTTAACCCGGCGTATAATTATTGTGTTGTTGACACGGCCGCGCGTGATTAATAGAATACTTAGTGTTTGGTTTAAGGCAGAGTAAATAGGGGCAAACCCAACATAATTCGGCAAGCTGTTCCGATGCACGTGTTGGGACAAGTGATTACCGCGGGCAACAAATGGATTTCGAAGTGTCATCGGCAGAAATCGCCAACTACGACCGCGTTGAAAATGAAGTGAGGCGGGAAAATAAATATAAGGCGGTCCTATCGCCCGATAAGGCAAGTTAACCTCATGCGTTCAACATTTTCGGTTATTTTTCTTTTTCGGCAGTAGTAAATTTAACACCGTTTCATATCGAGTCTATCGGCTACCGTTTGGGAATTTGATTATAATAATTTGTTTATGCTCTTGATTTGTTTTTCCCGAGGCAACCATTACAAACGCGAATCAAGTATTGCCACTTTGCGCTCATGTGATGAGAATTTATAGTAATAGCTTTTTTCGCGAGTAACTTTTCTCGAACAGTCCTAACGGATGGACCATTATGCCAACGATGACTCGTTGAATTAAAAAGTATCATTTTGCTGACAGAAAATCTCGGAGATGTACTGAAAGCGTAAAGAGGTCGAAACAAGCCGAGTGGACGTCTGAACCGAAGTAAAGGGTTACCAGACTATGTTTCCAGTATACACACAAAGACATAACACACTATCTCTATTTGACACTGTCATTCTGCCGTTAAAGGGGTGTTACGTCCTTGAAAGGCCTAATGGGGCTACAAAACGTGTTTTGAGAAAAATAATGTTAATCGGAAAGAGCAGTTAAAAGTAGGATATAAACCTCCACAGAACCATTTTCTACAAACTGGGCGTTTTGTGTTATTCTTGTGTAGAATCAGTTTAAGGGTCCACTTTGCAACCAAAAAAACTCGAACTGTTACATTACAAAGCAAAACAAACTCTTTATCTGAAAAAAACCACTGTTTTTCTGCTGTTAAAGGGATACATTACCGTTATGTAATTTACGTCCTGGAAGCGCTTAATTGGGCTACAAACGCGTTTTAAGCAAAATGATGTCGTAAAGATCATTTAAAAGTAGGATTATAAACATCCACACAACTATCCTATTAAAAGCTGGGTCTTTTGTGCGTTATCTTGTGTAGAACGAATTTCGGGGTCAGCTTTTGCGACCCCCAAAAATCGAGCTATTTGGGTATAGTCGTGCTTTTAGCTTTAGAATGTTCGCTTTTTGCGGACGTGTAAGAAACCATATTTGTGGATTGGTGCCGTGTGTAACACGTGTGACAGGTGTGTCACACGTGTGCCGTGTGGCACACACAACGTGTATGTCAGGAAAAACGTATGCGTGCTCCGTCGTGTCCGATGTAATGTAAACAACCGGGGTTTTAGGTTGGTTTCTTTTCAACCAGATGTTTGTAATAGTTTAAGTAAACAATCCAAAACATCAACATTTTCGAGGATTTCAGGGCGTAATGACCTTTAAATATTGACGTATATAGGGCCCACATGTTGTGAAAATGTCGTAAATCTGTTTTATTTAACATGGTTAATTTTACACTGGCAATTTAGGCAATGACGTCATGATAGCAAATCCGACGGCTGCCAACTGCCTAACGCAATCCGAGTGCATAAGTGACGGACGCACTGTGCGTATACAATTGAATTGAGTATAGGGCCTATTATGTGAAATAATGTCGAGTCAACTGCATTCGGCGTCCGACCGTCTGCATTTTTAGCAATTGCCGATTCCGCACACGCAGAGATTGACCAAATCCATCTTCCGCAGGGGTTGTTTATGGGAATGCCGCAGAACATTCCCTGTAATCCTGTACTGAATCTGCAAGGGATATATCTGCGACAAATCGTTTTTCAGGGGAGAAGGTTGGTGAATTTCTATCGGCATGGCTTCGGTGAATTTCTCGCCACTCGTGGCGTCTTAATAAACGGTATATGATTGAACCGACTTCTAGCTCTGAGCTGCGGCAGTATTCTGCAAGTGGGCGCAGTACAATATCTTTAAAGACCAGTCAGTAGTGGCAGAGAGGGCCTCTAACTGAATTGCTATGCAGGGTGCGATTTCTTTTTTCGTAGGTGGGTGATTCAAAATTCATGATTTTTTTCAGTAGTTGCATTGATCACTGTACAACGTTAAGGGTTCTAGGTCTCTTTCCCCACTTAAGTTAAAAATACTCCAAAGATATCAATTTGACTAGGAAAAACAAGGTGACCTACAGCAGGATTCGAACCAGGGATCTCTGATCCATAGCCCATCCCACTATTCACTACATAGCAGCTCGACAACAGCTGTTCCTTAAAGTGATTTAATGTAACTAGTTAACTAAATAACAACAATGCTGTGACGTCATGTTTTATTCCGATGAATGAACATAACTTCTCATCTAAACTACTGAATAATTCATAATTCATTTTGACTCACCCACCTAGCCTATACGGACAAAAAAAAATCACACGCAGGGTGTAGGTATTATCGTGGTCGGCACGACGTCATGAAGGGGGCAAGCCGTCGATAGCAACATGCATTAAACCTCGCATTTCCCCCCCTTCGCGCTAAAGACAAGTGCACAAACACTGGGAAGATAAACGAATTTACCAGGTGTCCGACAGCGAGAATATGCATATACGGCCCTTTGCGAAAAGTTTTTCTCTCTGAATTTTATATGTTTTATAAAGTTCAGGCAACAATCAACAGAAAAGGAAGAGGAAAAATAAGTTTTACGACCAATTACTTTGTTTATGTTGATTGTTCTTCAGTGATATCGCATAAAAAGCTTTTAAGCCCTTCTGGGGTGTGTACTCTCATCAGAACAAGTTCTAGTCAAGGATGTTATGGATTAAAACAAAAAGTTCTCGGTGTTACTGCCTGTATAACTATGGTATAATTATATTTAATAACTTTATTCGTAATGTCGAACCATTGTCCACAATCGAATTCGAAGGGAGAGGGTTTCGGAAAAAAACACAAAATATTGTCACAGGAGATAAATAACTGACGAGTTAGCGTCGTTATATCGTGGGGACTATTAAAATGCCACGAGGCGCTGCGAGACTGTTTACATACGCCACTGACGACCGAGCGAGAGGGGAGGGGGAGGGGAGGAGGGGAGAGACATGGAGGAAATCGACTCAATTTCCGGCTGGCTGTGTACACACAATGTTTGTCGACGTCTCGACCAGTGAGTGTTTCAACATGTTGTCGGTATTATGTGTGTACCGACTCCAAACTGATAGATAGGAATTCAATAGTCCAGCGTTCCCCTATATATATTGCATATTGATCAGTTAGCAGATCAGAACCACTTGTTGGCTGAGAAAAAGTCCCAATCCGGTCTGCAGACGCGGTAATACTAGACTATAGTACAGTACTTTTAAAGAGTTCGGAGCCTGGCCGCGCTGGAATAACGTCATCGCCTTCCTCACGTGTCACCAAACACGATGTCCAGAAGGGGTTTAGATTATTAAAATTTTTCTTTATTTTTTCTTAAATGCCGCGTGACAAGTAAATAGCATCCGAGCAAAAAAAAGTGCTCGTCCCCTGCCCCCCGTCGGGCGAATTATGTATGCCCGTGAATGAATGCGCGGGTGTTTCGATGCTTATACGCAAAAGGTGAGGTGTGAAAAACACGCGCAACTTGTTATAATACGTAGTGTGGTTATTTCGTAGGCGGTGCCCAACGTAAGTTGACGCCAATAGAGCGTGAAAACTGACCTCGAGAATGTACGAGACTTTATACGAGAAACCTAACTTCAGGGCACCTCGAATATGAGCTTCAACGTGAAAAGCGAGTATAGTTTTCTTGAAATAGTTTATTTTGACGCTCTTCTTTCTACTAAAAGTATAGATTGAAACTTTAAGCATTTTTCATTTCATTTCCATTTACAAAATGTGAACAATATATCAAATTAGGAAAAAGGGAAACGAAAAACTTCCAGTTACGTCATTCCATTGTTCTTCTCGTTCACGCGCTAGTCTGTCTAAGGTGTAGAGCATAATGCAGTAAGGCTGTCGTCGCATATAATTTATGTATAATTATGTTGACGTCCGCAAGCGTCAACACCAGAGCATGTAGTACAGTGATTTGGGTGCTGGGCCCGGCCGCGAATTTTTTTCTGCAGGTAGGTTGGTACATTAGCCATTTTTCTCGCTTCCCCAAAACAAATTTACCCTCAAATTTTGATTCTGGGCCTCTCAGCTGTTCCTTCTATCTTTTCTATATATAACCTTAACTCGTTTTTTCTTTAGCGCTCTTTTTCGGAAACTGAAAAACGGATTGTGGAACTGGGCAAGTCCACAAACCGTAACCTCTTCCCGCATCGTGTGGACCTATTATTGTAAAAACCATGTATTATAAAAATAAAAAAACCAACCATATACGTACAATTCCTATACCCGGCGGCTGGAAGGTGCCTGAAAGCAACAAATGTATGTTAACGGACATCTTCAATACAAACCATTGGCGCTGAATCACACACTGTAGTACACACACACACATAGATATACGCCTAATGCATGCACATTCTACTTAACGAAACCAAAACACTATAAACAAACAGCTAATGGGAATATTAACCGTGTCCCACGCAAATGATGTAGGCCTATGTATACTTGATTTTGAAAAAAGGGGACAAAAACAGAAATACATATGCTTGTATATCAGGTTGTTTGTCAAGCATCCTTTCTTTATAATTATTTTGAGCACTTTGGCTGCTTCAAACGATCAAAATGCACAACGGACAAAATGGTATATTTTGGTATAACCTTTAAAGTTAATACTTTATGGACTAGGGCGTTAGGCAATAGGTTAAAGATTGTCTTTGATCCCCTTGTTTTAAATGAAACAAGAATCGACGGGGAAGATACGAAAATCGCAATTACACATTCCCATACCGCGGTAAGTGTTATCGGGCAACTTTGCAACTTCAGAGGCTACATATTTACACTGAAAGAATAGATCTTCTGACAGTCTCTATTGCTGACTTATAACCTTAACACGCGTCTCGTCACATGCATCCTGCACGTAATATCGTATAGCTTCACCGTCGCCCACGCCTACTTCACAAGAGATCTTTCGGATGAAAGCTCTTGATGTGATATTAAAGCTTTCGATTAGGACGCGAGGTTTTTTATTTGTCAGACCAGTAGGTATGAAATATTGATGTTTCTCTTAATAACGCCTAAAGAAACACTTTCTGCATCAGTGTGGATCGGCAGAGCGGGGATCTTTGATATTTTTAGTCTTCGAGGTGCGTTCAACTTGTTTTGTATTGAATGAGCAGTGAGAGTAGAGAAACGATTCTGGCAAAACAGCAGGTTCTATTTAATTTAACACACGTTTAAAATTCACCCAGCGCCAACAGAATGGCAATTTGTTATTTTGCAAGTGCCCTTGTGTGCAAAGAGAAACAAAATGTGGTTGGAAATCCAATGTGGTTGGAGGTCGATAACCTCAGCATGTAAACTATTAATATTGCACTCCACGAAAACCAGAATCGGGGGATTCTGTCCTGGAATCCTTTACATGTTTCGGACTGTTTATACCTATCCCATTCTAAAGGTTTTGTTGAAAGGAAACTAACCTATAATGTTTAACTGAAAAAATAAACCATGTTGTTTACATCCGATGCGACAAGTATGTTGTGGCATGCATTCTTTGTAAATGTTGCTCCATGATTTGTCTCCTTCGTGCTGGTGATTCAATGTGTGGTGCAAATACAACAGCACAAACGTTTTTTTTCTGTATAATGTAAGTGATGTACTAAAATCACGAGTAACACCCAAACGGCTCAATTTGTGAAAGTCACCAGTGTTGACCCCAGAAATTAGCTCTCGTGCGATTTCGATCGTTTACATGCTACTTTTAAATACTATTTACGGTTTAAAGGTAGTATACACCATTGGTCATTGCTTGAATTATCATGATTGAGTAGATTTGGGGGGTTGTATTTTATAATAAATATCGTTTAACTGAGCTTTACGAAGTTTTACAATCATGGATGCCGAGAAAAGCACGAAAAACAGCGGGTTTTTTCGACCGGCGTCAAGCAGTTATTCTTATGTTACCTTTGAATGAATGAATTTTTCATTATAAAATAATATTTTTCGGAATAATTACAGGATATCTAACGCAATCCTTTTGCTGGATGCCTAGAATCAACATTTTACTTTCAAATGAGTAAGATATTTCTTAATAATTCGGTAGTAAATATTTTTGATATCTGCAAATGGTGTATCCTACCTTTAAAGCGCGTTTATAGCCTATTTTGGCGCTTTCCAGGATGAAATTGTTCTTTTAATGTCGCATAACCAACGGACGTATGGTCTAAACTTTACTTTGCAAGTTGTTCGACCAATTGTCTATTTTTACAGCTAGCGTTAGACACAAATACTTGATGCCCAAATCCACGTCTATAATTCACAGCTGACGCAAGCGAATTGTCTAGCCTTGGGACATCATAATCTTATCGAGTTTCATCCTGTGTTTGTCTTCTCCTTGCAGGTTGTCCCCATCGTGCAGTTCCGTCGCGACCAAATCAACTTGGGCGGCTTTAGATGTAATATATTTGATTGCCTGGAAGTTGGACGTTGTCGTAGGTAGGTAAACAAGGTCATTTGTGACGCCACCGTTTCTGTGCGTAAAGGCCGGTTCATAATGATATTCTATACGCAAATGCGAAATTCGCCGGAGTTAAAAATGTGTTCAACTTTTGCAAAATTCGCAGCGCGAAAACTCGCCCTGGCGTCGCAAATCCGCGTTCGTGTTGGCTTTCGTGCCGAGTATAAACACATGTCTTGAGACTCCGAAGATCATATCGTGTAGTCTCTGTCGTCTTAAAGGTGAGATACACCATTAGCAGATATCGAAATGTTTTACTACCGAATTATTTGAAAGTAAATATTGATTGTGGGCATCCAGCAAAATGATTGCGCTAGATATCCTGTAATTGTTACGAACAAATTAACTTTATAAAACAAAAGTCACGCTCGCCGGACGGTGATCGCGAAAAAAACAAGAACAACATAAGAACAACTTCCCGACGCCGGTTGAAAACGAACGCCGTTTTTTTCTGGATTTTCTCAGCATCTGTGATTGTAAAACGTCAGACAGGTCAGTTAAACGATATTTACTATAAAATCCGACCCCCAAATCCACCCATTCCTGATAATTCAAGCAATTACCAAAGGTGTATCATACCTTTAAGAAAAGGGAAATTAGAAATGTCCCCTTTATTATCCACATTCCTGACTCGAGTCGATTATTAGAATACGATAATCATAGCCTAACTATATGTTGGGCTGACGCCGACGACACATGAAGCCCCGCGCATTCAACAATTTTGCTTTCATTTTTCGATCAACCTATTGGACGGACATTCTTGGTAGTATACCCGATCCAATCTGCTGCGTTTCATTCATCTAGAAAAGTGAATGTAATATTTTGGGTTGCATGGTTGGGGGGTATTATGGTTGGTTGGGGGTTCTGTGGTATATCATTCGCAGTTCAAGGGAGCCCACTCCGTAACCAAACTACATCTGATCTAATGCGAGCAATGCACATTTTGTGTGACCCTGCATGCAAGCCAATTGAAGTCGACTTAGAAATTTGTCGCGCCATTTCGATCGGAAATGTGAATCAATAGGCTGTTGATTAGTTGATTTGGCTGCTGTGCTTTTGTAATGGTCAGAATGTTGAGGTCAAGACGCAGTCATGTTTTGCATATTTCATCACCGAATCTGCTCCCAAAATGACAAACCATTGTGTGCAAGGGGATATTCCATAGACTATAAGTCAAGGACATGCCTTAAAGGTAGTATACACCATTGGTCATTGCTTGAATTATCATGAATGAGTAGATTTGGGGGGTTGTATTTGAAAGTAAATATCGTTTAACTGAGCTGTCCGAAGTTTTACAATCATGGATGCCGAGAAAAGCACGAAAAACAGCGGGTTTTTTCAACCGGCGTCGAGCAGTTATTCTTATGTTATCTTTGTTTTTTCGCGATCGCCGTCCGGCATACTTTCAAATGAGTAAGATATTTTTTAATAATTCGGTAGTAAATATTGTTGATATCTGCAAATGGTGTATCCTACCTTTAACTCCGATTTTGGAACTTTGAGATAACAAAGTAATAGATGTAAAACGTACTTTTGAAACAAGATACGAGACGAAGGGGAACCATCTCCTTTGTGGTGGTTATTGTGTTTGCGGAATGTTGTGGTTCCTCAGGCGTTCGTTTTAGGTTTTTAGGGGGTAGTGGCTGTTAGGTAACAATAGTCTAGAGAGTGAAGTCTCACATCGTGCTGGATCTAAACATGTTAGTTTACAAACAAAAACAAGACAACAGACAGTGTCAGTCCATACGTTCGTCAATCATAAGACTGTTCGACGAACTTCTTTTCAATTTCAACGCTGTTTTCTGAGCTTTAAAAAAAGTGCGACGTATAGGTGGACATTGCCAACTACAAATCTGCATTTCGTGTCCTACTTTTATTCATGTCAGTGTGTTTGTACGCTATAATTCATTCACGCGACAGGCGACACACCATCCGTTCTACACAAACACGACCTGCGCAGGTTTCCACACTTCGCCCTGTCTGGCCAATGTTTTTTAAAGGAAAAACCCTCACTCGCTGCCTCCCCCTTGTGTAATCTAACAAAATAACCCCGCTGATTGATTTTTTTGAAGCACGGTTCTTCATTGGTGATCTCGAAATAACGCCAGCTTTGCATTAGGGCGTTATTTAAAGGGTAACTGAAATTCAAAACCTTAATATGGCGAAATATACGCTTTAATAACGCTGAATACTTAACAACTGCAAAAACTTTTTATTTGTTTAGGTTTGCTCATTAATCGTGACCCTAAAATGAAAAGTAATATGCGCCGTGCCCCGCCCACAAAAGATGACGTCACGGTAACAATATAGCGTGGCTATACCAGGCTAAGCCTAGCCTTGAATACAAGACTGCACTGTATCCGCAACTTGGGATCATCGTTTGCCATAACACCAAACGTGTACATAGCCCGCAATGCATTATTATAGAGAACCAGCTGAGTATGTATAATAATGCATTGCGGGCTATGTACCCGTTTAGTGTTGTGGCAAACGATGATCCCACGTTGCGGATACAGCATAGCCTTGTATTCAAGGCTAGGCTTAGCCTGGCACAGCCACGCTCTATTCTTACCGTGACGTCATCTTTTATGGGCGGGGCACGGCGCATATTGCTTTTTATTTTAGGGTCACGATTAATGAACGAACATAAACAAATATGAAGTTTTTGCAGTTGTTAAGTATTCAGCATTATTAAAACGTATATTTCGCCATATTAAAGTTTTGAATTTCAAGTACCCTTTAAGGTGGAATGCGACAATCCAACTAGTTTTCATTCGTCAATTGTTCTAAAACTCAGTTCTTTTGTCAATGCGGTAATAATGTTAAGCATACACTTAAAAGATGAGTTGTTTAATTGTTATACATAAATGAGAACTGATCACAAAATAAAGCCGCGAGACACTATACCTGATAACGATTTTTATTCGTGCGATTTGTATATAGCTGTTTTTTGTTGTTTTTTACAATGGCACAATGAACAGTCGATATTATAAATAGCGAAATGGCTGGTAATGGAGACGAATGCTTTCTTGGGTGCCTTTTCATCCAGTCACGTTCTTTTTATAAATATTTGATAATCACATTGCGGTTTTTTTCTACAAGAGACGGTTTAATGCGATTGCCAGCCAATGCCAATCTCTTCGTAGCCATGGCTCAATCCGCAGAATATAAAAGGAACTCTTAAGATAATTTTGAGAACCTGGAGAAAATGAAGCGACGGATGCAATACGCTTCACTTGATGCGCATCAACAATTTGCATACCAATGACTTCCGGCTTTGCCAGCTGTATTTCAAACCACTTTAGGACATTCTGCTTTCTCTATTGCGCTTTAAGAAAATCCAAACGAGAAAACTGTTAACCCTATCGTCACCCAATACTACAAAATACTACTTGATTAAACTGTAGATGCACTATGCAGCAAGTTACATTGGCCTGGGAGAATTAAGTAGAATGTTGTAATGCAGTGTACTGTACCCTTAAATGAATACATAGGACGTTAGGGTTTAGAGTATTTATATACTATCCATCATCCGACGTATTTAAACGTATTTAAACGTATACCGGGTATAACAGCGCCCTAACACACCTTTGTGACATGTTGTCGCCTTGTTTTTCCATACCCAGGCCAGTCAACCCCTCGTCAAACGGCGATGTTTTCTGACCCTCTTGCACTTGACAAAATCAGGGGGATAAAACCGGTCTAGTACTAACCAAGCCTATACCTCTTCGTTTCTCTATGAATGACTCATTATGGATTAGCTGAACAATAGCTAGATAATTCTTCCGACATTGACGCCAGGTCTCTATAGACGTCTGGTCCACAGAGAACCTCAAAGACTCCACGAAAGGAAGTGAAAAGCCTCATATTTCAACTTCCGGGACCCTTTTTAAGATGCATAGCCAGCTTGCTATATCCACCCCAGGGCGGTTTATTACAGACAATTCTCAGACCTTAAGACTTCCGAAATGACTTGATGATGATGGATTATACTCCGGACGGAGCGTGGGTGCAATTTCGCCCGATTCGGGTCGGATGCGTATAATAGAACGATTGTGTGTTTCTTCGTTTCAATGTTCATCAGGTACCGAGATGCATTAAGGCTCAGCGTGTCCAGAGGGGGAAAATTAAGGGTCTAGTTGAAAATTGCTTACAAACAATGTATGCGTGATATAATAGCACTTTGGAGGCAAAGGCCAGAAGAACAAAAAACATTCAAATAAATCGACGGGGTACACCAAAATAATGAACTGCCATACGCGCCGTACGCACCATGCGCAAGTTTCATGTGGTTGTTGTTCCTCTTTGGATCTATGGAGCGACCCTATATCGGGAAAAAATCGAATCGCTTGACGACACTTCGTTACTAAGTAACTGATCTCTTCCTGGCCATATCTATGTCTGACATTTCAGCACCAAGGTTTGTTTATCCTGCCATAGTGAGATTAATCTGACGGTTGTGAATAAAAAAGCTGGGAACCGTTGGATATCAGTTGTCCGTCGCGAGAGCGGGTCCGTCGTTAGATTAGTATCAACCCTGGCGTGCGATGTCAATGCCCGACCAGTCGATAACAATTTCGCGCCCCAGTCTTTTGACAGCGCTTTGATGCCTGTGTAATCGTTTACCCATAGTTGGCGCGAAGGAGTTTCGGGGGTGGTCAATGAGCCGCTATGCATTGCGCATATCGACGCTATCCTGGAAATCAAAGCGAGGTATTTAAGGTCAACTAATTGGCGGTGAACGAGTGGCTATTGCAAAGATTGATAATTGTATAAATGGATGGGTGGCTCAAATTCTCCGAAACACCATCCGCATTTCAGGTAGGCCTAGGTCACATTATATTATTGCATTTTATAAAGAAAGGATCTTCTAAACCAGTGACCGAACTTAAGTTTCCGTGTTAGTTTACGCTTTACGTTTACGTTAGAGAAACCTCAAGACTTCCTATTTTCACTTTTCCATCCGAATTATCATTCGCACAGAACAAGTTTCTCTATTGTGAAATTTCTCAACGCCGGTCGCACACATCAAAACACATAATATACCCTATATTATACCCTAACCCAAACACTAACCAACATCCTAACCCTAGTTTTTGAGTAATTTATGTACAATCCTAAAATCTAATTCCTAGTGGAGACCTATTTATCTATAGAAATTACCATTTGAAGACCTTTTCACTCCCATTGTACCCATTGTGTTCACGTCTCCAGAGGGTACCGTAATCGCGCCAGAGCTGCCGACACACATGCACACTTAGTCGTGAACCACATAACGATCGAGGCTCGATATTGTGTTTTCCTTTATTCCTTTACTATACCCAATCCCCATTGCTTTGCGCTTGCACCGTCGATCGAGGACCGAATTTGTCCATTCATACCGCCGACCGAGGGTCTTTTGTTTCCTTTGTTCTCCTTTGTGTCTCGCCCCTCGGTCGTTATGTGGTACAAGAGCACGCACACACGTTTGTTTATGGTGTAAATCGAGGAGTTTCTTTTGTTCCTCTCGATAATTTCCTTTGTTTGTACTCTAACTCTCATTGGTTTTCTAGTACACGAATCTCAATCGAGGACGTCTTCGATTCTAACCCTAACCCCAATTCACCTTCGTGTTGCCCGGCATGTTTCCTCCATTTATACACCACAAACAAACGCTTACACAGTGAACCACCGTCGCATTAGCCGGAATGTAAACTGTTTTCACTTTTCCCAGTTCCTCGACGTTTTATAAGCTCAAACATCGTCGCATTAATAGCTGGCTGGAAAACTACATGTACATTTTGCCTGCCTGGCCCGATTGCTTTCTACAATTGTCTCTGTAAATCAGAGAATGTCATGGGAACATGAGAAGGATATTATCGCACATTTTTCCTTAGGTAGAAAAACATGCAATTTTCATTGCCTGTTATTCTGCCTCTATTTCTTCAAAGGCCAAATATGCAATGGCCCTATAGCCAAATATCTTTCTCGTGACATACTGACTGTGTGCCAAATTCTATGTTTGTATCATCAAACGTAAAATTCCATCACCTATCTTGCCGTACTATCGAATACTCGGCCTCAATTAAAATATAAAGAACCAATACATTAATATCTACACGATTAATGACCAATTGTTTCCTGATTGTTATGATATAGGGATAAGTTAACTAAAGCAAACAAAAAGCAAAACTTATTTAGACAAAGTTATTTTGCTTAAACAAAACATTCGTATGGCTCGATGAATAAAATAGGCCTGGGTTGCCCTCACATTTCTGGCAATCTTGATTTAATTTTTTGTATTTTGCGAAAACCCTTTCTTCTTTTTTCTTTCCTTTTTTCGTTCATGTTCTTGGCACCCCAAATCCCATAGACTTCGTATACACGTTTCCGGGGTCACTTTTGCGTCACGCCATGATGACGCCATCTGATATCAAACTACAGACAACTACAGATAAATAGATTTATTCAACCGTAAAAAACATCATCAACCGTAAAAGACCGGAACTTGAAGTTTGTGAGATTTGATAACCCAGGATCTTCATTTTATCGTGTGTGCGAAAAATTACGTAACCCTCCTTCCGGTCCAAGCCGGAAGTGCCTTAAAATTTGAAAGTGGAAATTGATGTGAACTTACTTTCAACGATGTTAGTCTCTAGATAGGTTGTATTTTACAAAAGGTTACCGATGACGTCATAAAATGTTATAGCGCCCTCTAGCGGTATGTTTAAAATGTTAAAAATTAATAACTGATAAAAACAAATCAACTAGTCTGCACTTATCAGGAACAAAACATGCTACATTTAAAATTATTAGGTCGAGCAGGTTATGTATACGCACACAAATTCAAAATAATGTGACGTAATCATGAGGTCATAAAAATTGCAATTCTGCAAAACACATAACAGAATAACAGATTGTTACGAAATATGAAAAAAGGTGAATTAGTAAAAACTTGAAATGACGTCACGATGATGTCATCAACTGAAAGCGGAAAAGCCATTATATTCTGTTCAACGAACAGACATAGCTATCGTTTATTTTATGTTGTATTTATTTCATTCTATTTTTGGTGGGGGTACCAGTGATGAATGCAATGACATTTGTGGCTCCGCTGGTTTTATCAAAGATACACTGCGCAATTTTGTTAAAAGGATGATGATATTCCAACGATGACGTCAGTCTGTAGGTAGAATCTTACGAGGCGAGAGTAAATTGTTACAAATGCTGGCAACAAACTCAATGTTATTGCTACTGACCCGAATATCAGGAGTTAATAACCTCTAAAGACATCGGTGGGTGTGTGGTTTTTTTTCTCTTCAAATTTTGTTGGAATTGGGGTATTACAAACACGTGTAACTGAAATTTACAAATAACTGAGGGATTGTATACGTTTGGTAATTGGAACCCACTGTTTGTTTCAATCCTACATAGCTATAGATATATACCAGAAAACTGACCTGTAACAATTTCATTTCAAAAGGTGGTAGCGATTTTGAGATATTGCCGAAAATCTGGAGCGGTTATGTCCAACGCAGGAAAAATAATCTGCATTAAAATACACAATCTGAGAAACGTCACTGCAGTAACGCTTCTCAGATTCAAATTTGTGGGGATAAAAAGTGATATCTTTTTCCATAACCGCAGTACTTCGAAGTGAAAAGTTTCTAAAAATGCATTATACTATCCAAAGCTGCTGTACTTCTTACCAAGTAAGTTGTTATTGCCATTAATTTTTTGAGTAATTACCAAACGTATACGATCCCTTTAAGCATGCCACAAACAACCGTCTTCGACTATACGAAATTGTTGCTATACGACTATTTGCTGAGCGTTGCCAAGTGCGTGACTGGACTCCACATTCGATAATGTAACACCACAATCCTGATATTTGTCCAATCATTCATTATTGGCGCTTGCGCCAATCACATGGCAACAGCTGCAGGCTATTGGGCATGTGCCGTTTATCTGACGAAGTCCACCACTTCCAAAATAAGTGGCTCATACGGGAGACATGAACGGAATGTATGTGATGTATAGATTAAATATTTTAAGACGTAGTTTATAGCCAAGTGTTCTATAGGGAAAACGAGACCCCGCGGTTTAGTCATCTGAGACGTATTGCCTCTAACTTAAAAACAAATTGCCCCCTTGAGGGGAGTTGGACAATCACTCATTTCCCGTCTCTTATCGACCGCTTTCAGGCAGCCTTTATATAATACTCGGGCACATGCCGTGCTCGCAGTCAGCCAGACAGTGCGAAATTGAGTGGAACTCACAGACTCGCTGGCGAATTGAGCCGTGCTTGATAACCGCTGGGCCGGCTTGGTATGCTTCTATGATATGCTGGAGACATTCTTCTGTTTCCGCGCCGAGGTTTAACAATATCCACGCAGATGGGGTGGCCTATGGTGGCCCTGGAGGGACACGCAGATCGTTAATATTGACGTCAATATAGACGTCAAATTTCACGACTTTCCCCAAAGTCGCGAATATTGACGTCAATATAGACGTCAAATTTCACGACTTTCCCAAAAGTCGCGAATATTGACGCCAAATTTGACGTCAGGATTCGCGTCAAATTTCACGACTTTTCCCGAAAGTCGCGAATATTGACGTCAGTATTCGCCACAAAATTCATGACTTTCCCCCAAAGTCGTGAATATTCGCGTCAATACTGACGTCAAATTTCGCGACTTGCCCCCTGGGGTTTTTCTCCCACCTCTCTGTACCTTCTTCTTATTGTCTTCTCTCTACATGTTTCTTCAGGCTTGCGAGCTACAATGCCTTGGGCGCTTTTGAGAGATCTTTGGTTCCATTACCAGAAATATATAATAATACTAATAGACTAGACGGACGGTGCGCCCGGAACAAATGAAAAACTCGGTCTTGGAGCAAGACTAGCCAAACTCTAGCTTGCTTGAAAATAATTCGCGTCAAAATTTATGTTTGGTCGTGAAATTTGACGTCCCTCTAGGGCCACCATAGGTGCCCTATATACAGCTGAACTGCTGCTTTCGGGCGACATACATTTGCGTTTGTTTAGCTTACACGCGCGTAGGCAAATGTTACACGATTAGGGTTCGATTAGCCACCACGTGATCCTTGTGTCTGCTCTGGTGTCAACCATACGAGCGAGTCTCTGGTGGATGCCCGGGTGTATTTATATAACGATGTCACCGGGACAATGTCGTTCACAGGAATATTACAAACTGCGAGAAACTGGATACGAAGCAGCATCGGAGAATAAGCTTATGCGCCAGCTACAAACTCTTGCAGCAGTTCGTTGGCTAGGCTGAGATCCTACCGAAGGATTATAATTCCATTCGTTTTGCATGTTTCTTTCAACATGGAAAAATTTCTCGAGAATTAATTGATATTTACATATTATGTATGCAAAGTCTCTGGTTGTCTTATTGTTCATGTGGAAAATAAAGTGAAGTGAAGTGAACTTGCTAAATGGTAATGACTGGCAAAATAGAACATTTGAAAGGTGTAATGGACGTTCGATTCAATCAAAAAGCTCCTTTGTAAAACTCTTTTGATTTATTACGAAAGGAATCTCCTTAAATTTCCACAATAAATACTCAATTTGAGAAGCATTTAGATCACACAGACCTAGGATTAAGTATGACATATGCGACTCGTGTTGTGAGAACATGCAACATTTATTGGACTATAAATAGACTGAAGGATCTGGCCAGTTTATACTTGAATTATTGAAAATATGTAATCATCCCATGGGCGGTCGATTCTAAGCTGGGCTTATTGCGAAAGGAGTTCCTACTATGAGAAATTGTTATTGCGAAAGGATTGCCTACTATGAGAAATTGTTATTCCTCCATGCAACTGCCTTGATGCCCAAAGCGGTTTGAGATGGATCACGATATTATGACAAGCAAACACACATAAATATTGTATGGATCATTGGAATATTCGCTTGTTAAACAGGCGTCTATATAAGGCCGTGTCCGAAAGGGGCTTCTAGAGCTACGGCTACGGCTATTGGTAGCCTGCTCACGCGTAGTTTTAATTGGGCGATCACCTATAGACATTAGCCATAGACAAGAAATTAGGACGCGGCTTAATATAATTATGTGCAGATCCGGTAATGCACCCAATTCGCCTATAAACCTCCAGATTTTCACAAATAAACAGGCTGGTTTGGGGCCTTCGGTAAACCGCTCATTAGCTGACAAACACATTTTGTGTGTTTGCAAACCATAAATGTTCTCTAAAAACTTTCAACTTTAGACATTTCAGGGTGAGGAATATGTAATGCAAAAGTGATTTCTGGCAGACCCAGCTTAAAAGACGATCGAATTGTCCGGGTATAACCAATGTGACATTAATCGTGCTCCAATAAAATATAGAATCAGTTGATAAATATAGAGAAGTAGGGTCAGCTGACACCTACCAACCAATCAGCAGCTTCGTCAACATTTCCGCTCGAAATGATGTCACACAAAGTCATATTACAGCGTAATATGACACTCGGACTATAGACCGACCAAAGGTTATGACTGATTGAAAACTGCTTTGATAAAGTAACGTTTACACATAGCCGATTTTGCCACGCGCGCACACGCGATTGAATACGAATTTGGATTTGTTTTTCAAAACAGTGTCCAACCGTGTAGAACCTTGTGGTCATCGTTTGGATACCGTGTTTGGGCGTCTTAATTATTCCCGAACCGTGTCCCTTTTTCTTGATTCGCTAGCTGGGCGAAAAATTTGAAACATGTTTACAAATTTAATGTTGACTCGCGTGGGAATCGTCCTAACATTTCAACCGTGTTGGTATCGCCATCATCCGTGTTGGAGCTGTATTGGCTCGCGAGGGGTTTGTGTTGCCATTCGCCTTTAATCGTCTTTATTCGCTGCTATAGCGATGCCCATACGATGCGCAGACGATCTGCTGACGATTTTTATAAATTAGAAATGTGCCTCTATAGCGTTTGATCGCCCCAGAACTTTTGGAATTCCAAACGTTATGGCGCGATCAAACGCGAACAGAGACGAATTTCTGATTTATAAAAATCGTCTGCAGATCGTCTTGGCATTGGATATGTGTAAACGTAGCTTAAGAGCTAGACCTATATAAAAACCGACAGGAAACAATTACGAACAGATGCTATAGTTGCCTGGGTCGAATTTGCCCAGATGTTTAAAATGAATGGGAACTAACTAAAACCTGTATTTGGTTCTAGTGAAGGATGATGTTGAGGTCAGTGTGTATTAACTATACATTTCCCAGGCTTATTGCACGCGGCTTCGGTCACCTACACAAAGGTTTGTCGGTCAAAAATAGGCATGCTGTCCCAATTAGAAGCGGTAATCATTCTTCCAGACCGAATTCAATCGGCATATTTTAATTGGACAATCTTACAGAATCAGACTGGCGGCAGGCCCAGCTTAAAATAGTTAGCTTGTTTACATCAACGATCCGACTAAACGATCAGAAAAGAGTGATCAATTTTTTTGTTTTAATCCAAATATTTTAACACTATCATATAAACAGATCGATAGTCGATAAATCAAAGAAAAATGTTGCAACCATCTGGCAATGTGACATTTGACCCTGAATGGTTTAGATTTATGCTCATTTGTTTGGTTAGCCGATAATGCATATTACACTTTAATTTATATTCTTGCTTTATACATTTGAAATTCCGTAAAAGACGTTTGTGAGATGGTTTGGTCTAGAGAGTTTATCCATTGATTAGTGGTTATTTGATCGAAATGCGCTCATTAGTTTTGAATTCACGACGCGTATTAGGGGGAACTTTCCGGTTGGGTATTTTGGGGAATTTCTCGATTTTTTTTTCTTCAGTAAAATAAATTGTGGTCACGGTGTATAACGTCTTGTAATAATAGCCGATCGGCACGTTCGGATTGCAATCTGCATCAGGTTCCAATCAGAGAGTTAACCCGAGGAAGCGGGCCCACAAAAGCGAGAGGCTGCACCGGGTTATTGCTATGCGTGTTAGAGCTGTTTCATGCTTTATTCGATATGGGTCATATTCCTTGAGGGTGACACAAACACTGTGACATTTTGCTACATTTCTAGTTACATGTCATCTACCGACTGAATTATTTGACTATTCATTTCTGATATTTGTTTTGGATGTTGGACAAAATTGGGCAAATGTTGTACCAATCGAACTACAGTTTTCCTGACCGAATTTGAAAACTAATGTAACAGGATATACACCGTGTTTCTTTTAACATATTTGTTGGTCGTGTTCCAAGAGTTATTGCACAGAACTTCTCTGCATATAACTTGACTGACCACAAAATGGAACTATGCATGTATAAGGTTATTGTAAATAAACTACAAGGGATAGGGCAGTGTGTTTGGACGTAGTAATAATTGTTACACTAGGGTACACCATGTTAAATTGTTTATAGATACTGATTCACTTGTATTTCATATACGGTATAACTAACGTAAAGCTATGGGTTCATTATGTGTGCTGTACTTAAACACAGCAAATCTATGTGATATGTAAAAGTACTGAAATTGCCTCACAGTTTCTGAATATAAGGACACCATGTTCCAACTTGGTGGAATGACACAGATGCAATTATTATTCGTTCATGTTTATCATACCACAAGAGAGAGGTGCAACTTTATCATCAATATCGGTGTGCCGTTCACGCTGAGGTTTATACCGCCAAGTTCATTTAGCCTCATGGTGCCAACGTATTATTTCAGCCGACCCAGGAAAGAAACCGTTCCTACCTCCATGGTGTAATCAACTTGTTTTAAGTACGTACGCATAAAGTGTAACATGGCTAGGTATTACAGCAGTAGTGTCAAACCCCGTTCTGTTTACTGTGCCGATTAACTCCGTTCAACTTTGGTCGAAAGTTGACGTAGCCGTCCCTACAAAGACACATGGCGTTCGAGTTGAAACATTACCGAGGGGTAATTTAATTACGCGCACTCGGGGCGGCAGGCAAACTGTCAAAGCCAAGCATAATAACACCCTTACGTGCGCGATATTATTTCCTGAGTTGAATGGTAATCGATGTCATGTGGACGTGACATGATTGTAACCGATAGCCGTAAAAGTCAACATTTGTAGGTAGAAGAGGACAGTTTTAAGTACAGTACGGTACAGTTCGGTACAGTACAATACAATACAATACTAAATAATGGATACACTCATACGTTGCAACTGATGGGTTTCTGTATACACAGATGCATTAATAACGTCATGCTGAGATTACGAATAATATGTTTTCTTTGTTTCATCTCAGGCTGCATTGCTGGATGAGGGTGAATAATGTTTAAATGTTACCGACACTTGAAAGGTTTCAGCCGAATTAAAAGTACCGATTGCACGTATTCCGCTGTCAATGCAACAATGGAAATGTAGCTACTATAAGGTTTTGTTTTGTAAGTTTTCAGGTTGGTTTTATATTAGTCCAAACCGTTTGTCATTTTTGCGGGGTTTTTTCGTTTGAAAAAGCAAAAGTTCCGACAATGGTGTTTGACTAAGTTCTAGATCTGTGAGTGCTGAATATTCATTTTTGTTAAATATTTAGATATTGAACTAATTAGAATTTTCAAACAATTCGTCTCTGAGATGTTATTTTATTCAAAATGACAGCATGCCAGAAGAAATGATTTCGCAGTAAACTTTCAACAATAAATCGGTTAGTTACTTTTGGGATATTGCAAAAGGTATTCTGTCCCTTTAAGCCTATGGTCGAGTTGCAGTCCTTCCAATAAAGATGATCCGGAAAAATATCCATATCTAGACAGTTATCCTCTTTGGGTCGTTTTTGAACACGTACTGGAGTAAGAGTAGAGAGAGTGTTTGTTTAGGCTAGTGTACATTCGGAGTACCATGACTATTACAAGAAACACGCATATACAAAAACGCTCCCACTCAGTGATACAGCGTATTACTTCCGCTAACCCGAGTGCCAACAGAACGAGCTGGCACCGCAGTTATACGAATATCTGTCGACGCGCCTGCTGCATCGAAGAAAAAACTGCCATTATACACAATCGAGACATCAGAACCCTACACCGAGGTACCAGCGCGAGCTTTTGTCCCAACACCAACACTCCCTCGAGAGCATCGAACGGGCAAAACGTAAACCGCCCCGGGCGACATCACTCTTGAGCGAAACGCTCTCGCCAAAAAAAAAATGGCCGTCCCTAGCTATAGCATTGGGATTATACCTTCTCGCAAGCGAACATTCAACGATTATAAGACCTCCCTAACGACGGGTATAATTCATTTTAACCTACTTAACCTCAATACCAAGTCTACGCGAATTCTAACCTCACTAAGCAGGCCCTAATGTATACCGAGTGCGATTAATGAGTGAGTGAGTTAAAGGGATCGTATACGTTTGGTAATTACTCCAAAAATTAATGGCAATAAAAACTTACTTCGTATAAGAAGTACAGCAGCTTTGGATAGTATAATGCATTTTCAGAAACTTTTCACTTTGAACTACTGCGGTTATGGAAAAATATATCACTTTTTATCCCAAAAAATTTGAATCTGAGAAGCGTTACTGCAGTGACGTTTCTCAGACTGTGCATTGCAATGCAGATTATTCTTCCTGCGTGGACATAACCGCTCCAGATTTTCGGCAATATCTCAAAATCGCTACCACCATTTGAAATGAAATTTTTACAGTTAGTTTTATGGTATATATCTATAACTATATAGGATTAAAACAAACATTGGGTTCCAATTACCAAACGTATATGATCCCTTTAAGTAACACAAAGGCTTCGCTGAGCGTTGGTGTTTTGCACATCACTTTTGATCTTATGTTCTTATAAAAAGGTACGAGAAAGCCGACAGTCTGACAAGGTGTACATAAAGCTGTAATGGCGAGCAGGAAATACAGTTCTATTTGTATACGTGTACATTTTGTATATCGCTGTGTAACTATAGAAGATAATACGGTAACAATCGATAGATTTAGAGATGACTATAAGTATAACGACTCCACAAGATGACGACGACGCCGCATCCGACCGCCTGGGGTGGACTTTACCACAAAACAATTTCCTCCCGAATGATTTCTCTGGAAGGCATAGCTGTTTGTTACATCGATCCTGTTATGCCCTTTTCCTATGACGCAGACTTGTGCACTTTCACTGAACCCTAAACAAATCCGTGTTCGTGACTCAAAAGTACGCCTTCTCCATCATTCCGCTGCGTTTACTGGCCGGTGATGAATTTGTAGCGCCACAAAGTTCACAAACCATAACAAGCCATCGTTAAAGCCTGACAAGGATCAAGTCTGCATGCCCCGCGGTACGGGGTCTTTTTGCCGCCCGGCAAATGTCTCTGCCTGATGTAGCGTGACAGAGCTGAATGTCATCCCTTTCGACGGGCATTATACGAACAGTATACAAGATGGGAAGACTGTCAAACTTAGCAGGAGAAATATGCACCATTAAACAATGTGGACATGCAAAATTCAAATCACACCGGAAGTATATGTTAGAATACTCTATAATTAGTATTTACGTCTCAATATTACCCCAACGTCGTAGGCATTAGTTTGGGACTACAGTAAAATACTAATCAATGTTTATAATACTAGGCCAGTGTAGTAAGAGTAATGCATACTGCAGTTTACTTAGTATTTATTTATTTATTTATTCCATTTTTTTATCCAGGGTGTGCCCAAACAGTTTAAAACTGGTTTTCATTGGGGCCCTGCATACATCATTAAATAAAATAACAGTACATATAAATACAACAGCATTTACAGAAAGTTACAAACATTATTTACAGACGTACAAGGATATTTACTGGAATCCAAAACATTTCGGTTAAGGCAATTGTATTGAAAGACATGATTTAGAGTTATATTTATTGTCTAACAATAACTGGTACAACCAATAGTAATGATTAACTAATTATATTCATTTGGTTACCCGTGGTTTTTCTCTCCATTGAACCAAGGCCGACTAAAAATACACGCTTCAGCACACCGACTTTACTTTAAATTCTCAGACTAACCTTTCAAGAGTAAAATGTAATAACTGTGTCGGGCTATGACCACATTTTATGAGCTTCACGAAGTCAGAACGGTAACTGAAGTAGATTGCCGCTTGAGGTGACCAAATAAACGTGATGTGAATATAGTGTATAATATAAACGGAGTCACCCTTTCTATTCTTGGCTTGCAAGTTTAGAGTGTAATCGGCGTGAGGCGAAGCCATTAGCTTGCAGTCGTTTCCGGAACGAAACAGAAGAAAATATACTAAGGAAATATAAAATCCTTTCGTGATCAATTTAAAACATGCATGCTGATTCCCTGCATGGCAAATAGTCTTGATCAGGTCGTGCGACCTATCCAGCTGGTTTCTTTCATGTTATTGGATAGTGATGAAAGTTTGAGCTGACAGTGCCATTTGATATTTTTAATAGAAAACAGAATGTTTCTAATGCGCTTGGAATGCGATTTAACCTACATCTTTTCGGGTGTTGACGTTTAAAGCCGTGTTCGCACTGGATAAACATTTTGGGTAACTTTACCATGACGCCGGGTAACATTCCGATGGGTTAATCTTCCCACCGTCCGCACTTGGATTTAATTGACGCGGGTAGAATTGCCGAGACCATGGGTAAACTAACCGAGCTTGCTCCAAAACAATAAAGAGGGCGCCCTGCGTGACCTATGACCGCGACTTGACGACCGGATCGTCTGTTCCCGACGCTAGCTCTCAACATTAAATCTTCCATCACCGGGTGATGGAAGATTTCACCGAGACGTCGCGTCCGCACTGGATTTTCTGGCTCGGTTAAACTGACCTGGTCAATCTTCCTGAGCACCTTTGGCTCGGTTAAACTACCCACGCGGCGTGGGTAAGTTACCTGTGAGGAAAGTTACCCAGGCTGTTCGCACTGGACTTGAAATGGGTAATTTACCCATTGGCTCGGTTAGTTTGCCCAAATTAAGTCCAGTGCGAACATGGCATAAGACTTGGCGGTCCGCCAGGATTTCTGTACAAGTTGGGGAACACTGCATGATATTCAATAAAAGATAATTACATATACCCGCAGATCCTAATCAAAGTTCGACTTGGGCTTAGTATAATGACTGAGAGGTCATCCAAAATGTTAATGTTGACGAGTGTATTCATAATATTAAATTAACGAGCACGACAAGGTGTATATATTTACTGTTCTAAATGTCGTTTTATTGTGAAACTTTACTACTACATCTTTACAACTGCCAACGGACTATTAATACAATTGTTTAGCAAATGGGTATAGGCCACAGTGCTAGAGTTGACACAACACCAGGCACTCCACGACCAAAATCATTTGCTCTTAAAGTAAAGGTTGATATTAATTAATTTTTTTTTCTTCTTTGCGATTCTAAATTTACTTCGAAGCAGCCAGGCTAAGCCTCGAGGCCGTCTGTACAAGCGCCAATAAGTGCAATCGGCGTGAAGAAAATGTGACAGTCTTTCTACGGATTTTGTTAGGCAAATAACACTTGGGAGGGAAAAAACAGCTGCGGGAATCCACTTGCGCACGAAGACCGACGTGAACCCGTTATATCGACCGGAGTGCCTGCCGAGATTGGCACAAACAAGTGGGAGGGGAGATGGTGCCGAGGCTCCGTTGTATCTCTGTTCTTGTGAAGGCCATTGCGCACGTGTTATGCTGCTACTTTAGCATTGCTCCCTAGGTGTGTTGGACCATGGATATACCCCTACAGCGCCCTCTTCCGGTCGAAACGACTTATCTTGTGTTGCACCATCTTGTGTTGCTTTGGAACGATAATAAAAGAACGCAAGAGCGTAATCGTCTTGTGATTTTTCTACATCAAAGGCCATGTTTGAAATAATAGACACATTTTACGTTCAAAGAAAAGTTTGTGTTCAGTTTTTTGTTAACTAAAATTGTTACTAATCCGTCTAATCTATTGACGCTGTTTATACGTCGATATTAAATTCAATTCATGTGTTACTCCATCTACCCTAACTTTTGTTACCTTTATTCTTAACAAATACAATGCCACCATAATAAAACAGACGTACTTTTTCTTAATTTCTTTGTAGGATCTAGGTATACAACTGAGGGATCTGATTTATACCATGGCTAGGCTACATGGGTTAACAACAGTCCGAGATACGACTGGCAACGGAATCCGGACTTTCCAAGAACTCAAAGATTTACTTGACAAATTTGGCGCCCCTGACGTGCAAGACGTGGATGACGTTGGGGAGGGTTACTCAAACTTCACGGTGGTAGACAACCTGGGACAGTCCGAGAGCTCATCTAGTATCAATCTGGATAGCTTCTTGGACAAGATTATCGAGAATGGGAATATGGATGACGAGCGAAGCATGGACTTCCTTAATCCACATAGCATCCCCGCCCGTGCTGTGTTCATCACACTCTACACCATCATTGCCACAATGGCCCTGTTGGGCAATTCACTCGTTTGCCTCGTTGTGGTGCGCAACAAGCGCATGCGCAGCGTGACCAACTTTTTCCTGGCCAATCAGGCGCTCTCTGATATGCTCATGACCATCATGAACATTCCGTTTGTTGCATACAACCAGCTCGCTGGGAGCTGGCCTTTTGGCAACCTCATGTGCCACCTGGCGGACTATATGGGTATGTCGTCGGTCTATGTGTCAACTTTTATGCTGACGGCTATTGCACTGGACCGCCACAGTGTCATCATCCATCCGCTCCGACCACGAATCACAATGAGGACAGCTGTAGCCATAGCCGTGTTAATTTGGGTGTTGGCGATGTCACTGTCAATCCCATTTGCAATCTACCGTGACATTCAAACGCGCCCGTCCAACAAAGATCAGGTTCTGTGTATAGCCGACTACCCTGGCAAGGACAACAACTTCACCAAGTACTTCACGCTGGCCACGTTTATTTATCAATGCGTGGTTCCGCTTGCCCTGACCTCGGGAGCTTACCTCCACATTGGTATGAAGCTGTGGGCCCAGGCCTCCATTGGAGATGTGATTGCCCAGCAGCAAGCTGCCAACAACCAGACAAAGCATCGTACCACGCGAATGCTAGTGCTAGTCGTGGCCGTGTTCGCTGTATGCTGGTGTCCAATCAACGTCTACTTGTTGGTGAGCAACTTCTGGCCCGACCAGCACAAGAGCTCGATTCTCTACTTGTCACTCCACTGGTTCGCCATGTGCAGCGTCTGCATCAACCCCGTGGCCTTTGCTTTCCTCAACAAGAACTTTCGCAGCAACCTAAAGGCGGCGTTCCACTGCTGGTTCAAGAACTCCAGGCTGAAAAGTCGCCACAGCAAGAGCTTCGGTCGTACAACGGACCTCAACGAAAATTCACATACGGCAGATAGACCCACTAATGGTCTGACTCGCTACGAGTATGTGACGACGCGCACAACGGGCACTGCTGGTTCTAGTTGCAATGTTTCGCCGGGTGCTACATGCGAAACGTATCAAATGGAAGTGAAGCTCACATGTCCGGACGAGTTGGCCGACGAAATCGTAGAGAACAAAGTCTGAAGAGGTTCCTATATGGGCATTCCACCTATACCTCTGAAAATGACAGGTGTATAGGCAAGTTGAGGCAAGTGAAGGCGGGGCGACATTATACATTCCATTTTGTGATCGTAGAAATATAAGTGGCAACGTCTTTGTCATGTACAACTCTTGGACTTTTGTTTTGTTTCTATGTTTATATCACAATAAATATTTTAACACGTACCCACGTCATAGATGTATTATTGTATGAGTTACCATGAATTTGCTAGTTGCACGTCCACAGTGTACAATGTGTAATTGAAGGTTGATTCCGACACCTCTGCACAACAAGCTCTAATTACTGATGACGTCACAATGTTACCGCATGACATTGCAGTTTTGAGTGGGGGTCACCGCTTGACGATCGCTAGACTTTTACTAAATGCCGACGTATGACCCGTTTTCTACCAAAAGACAGTCAAATGTGCAGTTTTACTCCTGCCGGCAGTAGAAGATAACACGACGACCACTGTAAACTTACTGTGCAAAAGATTTCTTTCTTCGGGAGCTACAGAGTCTAAACATGAGCGTGGGAGGTATACGCCGAAATCGTGTACGAACCTCGGCGGTGCATGCGGTAAACAGTGCGTGACATCACCAGTATACATTGGGCCATTCCAACATCTTTTACTACCGAAATGCCTTGTATTTTGTGGTAGAGCTGTTAATACGGTGTTTGTTTGGTACTTGTTTAGAATACATGAGCTACTTTGCATATATGCTGCGCACATGATTCTCGATATGAAAATACAGAAACTCCTTAAGAGACGCCCAACGTTTTAATCTGTATTAGATTATAAGGCAATAGTTCTGCTGCCGATTACATCATGGCTTTTGAAAATAGGGTAGGTAGGTACTTTTTAGAGCCATTTTTGTTGTGCACATCATAATGCAGGTATCTGCGAGTAAGAAAATTAGGGTAGGGCCTGCCAAAATAGGTAGGGTAACCGGAAGCATAAGTATTATTCTTTGGGCCTAAATGACAGTGTGCATATACTGATCTTTTTAAGACATGCACCTTGATCCGTAGGTTTATAGCTAAACAAGGGCAGTGTGTAAATAGTGCAAATATCTCCGATAGCTCTAAATGTGTAAAGTTATCTATACATACTAAAATCACCGTATACAACTAAGAAACATATTTTTTGACTCGGCCAAGTATACTCCGCAACAAATTCAGAATGATAAGCAGTTCCCAGGGACATAATCTTGGGGTTGATCGTAATTTACATTCTATAATATGTAATACACCATACGCCACCTCGGTTTTTTTTTCACAAGGACAATCAAATATCCAAACTTAAACAAACGGCTCAACAATCATGAACATTTGGATTTGCATTACTTGAAAATAATAATAACTTTATTATATAAAGTTATTATAATTTTACAGCTTGTCCACGGCAGGTTCATAACAAGGAAAGAACTAATTTATCTTTAATATAACTAAACATCTTATACAATTTTAGTGATTATTATACGACAATGTAGCCTATACATGTAGGTCTACGTGACATACCCCACCACTGGGTCTGTGTAATAGGCAAGCATACGCGATTACGTCTCCTTATTTATCGGCATCTGACCTCGTCTGCTATCTGCTCGGGCCCAAATGATCGGATATAGGCTACATTCCCTTTTTTCGTGAATGCTTTTAATAGTTGGTTGCCCCTCAAACGCAAAGCTCGTAACACCCAGTCTTGTAGTCGCGCGTGCTCCAATCGTTCTTCCTGACATTGTGTCGCTAAGGCGCTCAGATTGAGCGGACCAATGGGCGTTCCTTTTGGCCACCCTCGGGTTCGTGATAACTCCCTCAGTGTTCGGGTGACATGTCTACCTCTTGAGCCCCTGATCCATAAGCACTCGTAAGTCGTATTTGGGAAGGGGAATACCACGCCGTGGGGTGCGAATTGATCACATAATATCGCCCGGGGATTTGAAAGACGTGCCTGCGAGGAGGTAAATGAAGTTATTTGTCCAGCAGGGCTCGGCTATGTCAAATGCCTCTCGGGGCTTGCAAATGGTACGAGAATATTGATAACAGGGCAAGTGTCATCCGGTGCAATGTAGCGTTTCTTTCATAATGGGAAATGCATGTGCATCGTCACAAGTCTGAAGGATTTCATAAAGAATTGGTGAAAAATCAGTTTAAATCGCCTTGACACTTCCGAATTTGTTTAACACAGCGATTTTTTTTAACGCTGAGCTATTCTGTGTGTGGGTCTAAAAGATTTAATAACGAAGCCAGTTGAATGTACTATTCTACACGACGGTGATCATTAAGGTACTCTATTTCCAGAGAGACTATAGTTATTATAGTTCCACTCCAGAAGTATTGACATGCAGAGTATACTAAAATGCTACGTTATTTACAAATCTAGCTTTTTGGAAAACCTATACGTGTCTTTGGTTTGTGTTTCAGGAATAAGTATTATTTGTTTGGCATACAGCGCAAAGTGTCAATATTTACACATATTATGTCATACAGCGTATCACCTATTGTAAAATTGGGATCATTGCTGTATAGTTACACCTTCAATTAAAATGAAGCCACATTAACCCCGAGATGTGTGGAAATTCGTATTGAAATTGACATATTTTTTTCACTGTTAGGGCTTAGGTTTATTAGTTTAGTTTATTCTGACCGTACCCGAGAGAGAATAAAGTGGAGTGGTGACACAGGCCAAAATCGTATGGAGCTGTTGGGAGAATTTCGCACAGTAAACTAATGTATGCGTTTAAAATGCAAAACACACGCATGAACATCAGCCGATTTCTGCGCCTAATTGGCAGCTTCCAAATATCGGGCCCAGCTAAGATAGCGAGAAGTGAAACGGCAGAGACAGAGCTATAGCACGAGGTTAAAGGTGATAGACGAGCTTTAAAAAAGGATGTTGTCGAAGCAGGAGAAAAGAAACAGAGCAATGTGTTTACAAAAGGTGTGTTAAGTGATCTGAAATTCGGTACCCTCTGGAGACCTGAACACAATGTGTATAATGGAGACAAAAGGTCTCCGGAGGGTAAATTTCTATAGATAAATAGGTCTCCACTGGGAATTTCACGAATTAGATTTTTGGAGTGTACTCAAATTACTCAAAAACTAGGTTTAGGATGTGGGTTAGGGTTAGTGTTTGGGTTAGGGTATGATAGGGTATATTGGGTCGAAATTTCAACCCAGGAAATTAATTGTGGTTGAAATAGGAGCATTTTACCCGACTTTTTAAGCAGTTTGTACACGAGAACAAAGAGATGTCTCCACTAGGATACAAATTTGAGAGTTGGTGGAGACGGAATGTGATGGTGGGCTGCTTGGGGACGATTAATTGCGAATACATGTTCTTGGGAAGGATGAGATTGTGTGTTCGAAGCATTCATAAACAAAATATGTCCGCTGGATACAGAAAGAGGGTACAGATTGTGCACTTGTACGGGTCCACAGTCCGTTTCCCCCTCTCTGAAAAATATTTTTAGATAAAAACAATGGGGTTACGGTTATATGTAGACAAATTAAGGAAAACACTTGACGGGCCCAGAACCAAATTTGGGGTGGACAATTATCTGGAAACGAGAAAAATTAGTATTTAGCCAAAGTTTTCTTAACTACACGAAAACAAAGGAATGCCTACAGTAGGTATGGGACGTAAGATCATGTGTTCTTGTACCAGTATAGCCTTGTGTGTTATAGGAAACAATACATGTAGAACAATAGAGCCCACAAGGAAGTCTTCAGAATTATATTTTCAAACAAGGAAAATGCCATGAAGTTTGATATTTCAATAGGAACAAAGGAGAACTTAAGAAGAGAAACAAAGGTCTACCCAACAAGTATACGAACATTTCATGCCAACAACAATATTGACGTCCGCAGAATAAGGACGACGTTACGGAATGTGGACTTGCACAAGTCTACAGTCTGTTTCCCCTCTCTGAACAAGAGCTTATAGGGGGATGGGGTATGGTTATGTGTGCAAAAGTGAAAGAAAACAACAGAGGGGAAAAATGAGTATTTAGCCAACGTTTTCTTAACTACAAGAATACAAAGGAATACCTACAGTGCGTATGCAACGTAAGACTGAGTGTGTAAACACCGGCAATCGTGGACTAGGGACATTTGGGTTAGGGCAGGAACAAAAGGTTTGACCGACCGTCCACGATTGAAAAATCGTGTACAAAACCTATTATGGGCATAATAAGAGGGACAATAGGTTCACGATTGCCGACTGTGGGTGTGTGGGGTGCGAGTTTGATTTTGAGTTTAAATAGGGGACGTTGAACAATTAATAGAGGACAATGGGATTCCCGGTTGACATTTATGTACAAAACATATAAGATGTCTTCTGATATAGAGGTTTTGGGTAAGGGTCCCCGATTGGGAGAAATAATACATGTGCATGTGTGTGTGTAATGAACTGGGTGCGAGTCAGCCAGCTGGTGGATGAACAAGAAATGAGATGAACAAGGAATTGGATATTGGAGAGAAAGTTGATGTGAATGATTGCATTTTGGCTCGGAATGTAGCGAGCAGTATAGACGATGTGCCCTCTGACGTCACGTGTTTACATCTGTATTCAAATGTGACCAGCAGTATGCGCACAGATCCGTGTTTTACATAACATTTGTTTAAAGAGTGACGTCGCAGGTCAGATCGCCTTTGAATTATGTGACCTCTGGTGCATCTCTTAACCAAATGTATGTAAAACATGATGCGTGCGCATACCGCCGGCCACATTTGAATACACATCGTCTATAGGAAACCCAATGGGACAGAGAATTGGTGGGGTGCGTGCCACCCTTTTGGGTATATAAACGGACCACGGAGCTTACGCATGCGCTGCTAACTCATTCAACATTAACTCGAAAACACTTATTGGTGCAAGCACTTTTAGACTCTGCAGTGTAAACTATGAATTAATGATAATCGTATCCTGAGTCATGGGACAAAAGCATTTTCTTCATTTGGAACCAAGATTTCTCTAAATTCGATATGGGTAATTAATTATTCGGACCCGAACCTGTTGTGCAGGGCCAGTCAAAGATGATGTATAATTGATGTACATAAACAATAAACATGACAGCTATTTATTTATCTATTTATTTATATTTTTATACATAACAAGACACGTGATTATTGGAGATTACCGTAAAAATTTACCGAGCAACCGAGGAGGTATAATTGTAATAACTTGTGCGTACATTTGTGCACATTATCTTATAAATATATCACCTTAACTTATAAATATATATTTATGTAAATTGACGTTTTCATGTTTAAAATAGTGTGGACCTTTCTCGGAGAGGGGGTTAAATGTGTGGTTTTGGTGGGTTTGTTTTAAATTAAATCTTATCTGGTTGGAATGAGTGTACAAAGTAAATATCACGGTGATAATTACCTAACGCATGTTTTCTTAAATTGTTGATAGATTGCCAAGAAATGTCATGTAATAGCCAATTAACAGTCAGATGAAATGTACTGATCACTTAAATGTATTAATTTGTTAAATATAGAGACATAGGTATTTAGACGTTTTCTTACTCAAAAGTGTTATTAGGTCATAATCACAATCCCGGTTGTAAACAATGCATTGTTGTCCTTTCGGGGGCATGGTTTACAAAAATCTTTTAGTTTGTGTTTCAAACGGTAGCTATCTTTATTAAATACGTGTAAATAGATGTATATGAGGCAGAGCAATTTTCTTTTTTGCTCCCCTCACATTGGCACAGGTGGTCGTGTTTTTGCACAATAAGGATTGCTCAGGTGTACTCGTTGTTATAACCGTGATATTAAGTATCTATAATGTCACAAGTTCAGTAATGATGATCTCGAATTGCAAAGGATTCATAGACTGGTGGGCCGATATTGTCACACGCCTTCTTTTCCTGTTGCAGGATTTTGCTGAAATCGTGGGTTTCATAGCTCTAAAATGATACTTATGTAGTTCCGTTTCTTTTTACTGTTCTGTTCACGCAATCAATATATTTTTACTGCTACTATCCGATGATAAAAGATGAAAGTAATCTGTACAGTGCACGTGACAATAATTATTATTTTAAGGGTAATTGACTAACGAATGGGCGTCAGCATACACTGTGATAGAAGTATTATGTACAAAAATACAATAGTGGTGTAAACATTTGTGTTATCTTAATACAAACATATTTAATAAAACAGCAATGCATGCGAGTCGTATAGGTGTTGAGTGAAATTTTTTATTTGTGTGTCACTATATATACTTTTAAGCGAAAATACTTTGACTAGGTGCATTTAAAACGATGACATTATTAATCATTTTTTGGAATTCGTCTTAACAGGCTAAAGAGAGGGCCACATTTTTTTTAAGTAGGGTGCGGGAAGAAAAAGCAGAAAAATCTACTTGAAACAGAAAATCTTGGTGCATTTATATTTTACATCCATTATATTGAACAAGGATCATAGACAGAATATTTACATGTCAGATTAAACAGATTTTTTCGCTTTTCGGGGTGGGTCACCACCTTTTTTCTTAAAGATCTTTTTTTGAATACTTGCAGATAAACATAAACAAAAATCTAACCCAAATTTGATAGTTCAGGTATTTAAAGAAACAAGCATATAAGGTTCTTTTATGTTTCCATGCTATTTTAAATGGCATACCTTCTATTTGGGGCAAGAAAACAAAACTTTAAACTTCGTTATAGGAAAAGATGCCGACCAATTTAAAGTCATTTTTCCTCTAAGTAAAGACATTTATACCTGTACTGTATTTCAAATTGCTACATGTTCATTTGAAATCTGAAATGTACATAACATTTCAATATTACACACATTTTACCAATTGTCCTTATTTTGTACCCTTAAATTCTTTAACCGTTTTTCTTTAACCATCTTCAAGTGCCCCATACTTGCTGCATATTGGAATAAAAGAACAGATCTAGCTAATCTCCGACATCTAATTTATTTAAAACAAAATGGATTTCAAGGACAACACTTGCACGTTCTTTATATCAAAATCTGTTTTTACAAAAAACAAAATTAAAATAAATTGAAAAAAAATGCAGTTTCTCTGACATAAATGTAAAATACCATCTAGAATTTTATTTTTTAAACTGCTAAGGCTAAAATCAGAAGAAGAAATTACATGAGTTTGGGTTAATATGTTGCATTATTTTGTAATGTTTATATTGCCCACGCCCTAATTATGAAGTGTCCCGCCCCAAAATAGTGAGTTTGGTCAAAAATTGTGTTTTTCCATGTAATTACAATTACCTTTTGTTTCAGATAACTGCAAAAAGTATTGACAACTCTGCTTGTGTGTTTATAGTGCCATTTTTTTCCAATTCAACGCCCCGACCACAAAACAGGTGGGATGCAGCTATTCAATTGTACATAGCTCGTTATTTTTGTCAAAAAACAATACCCTGAGAAAAAGAAACAATTCTGGGAGTAAGAAATTAATGGCAAAGTGTTTTATTAACAATCCCTGAAATGTTCAAACAATATTCCCGAAATTGCACACGGGACATGATTTTGTTTACCGCAAGCCAACAGACTATAGGTAAGATGGAGGATATAGTTGGAACGATGTTCACAACAATTTATATATTGCACAAACAGGTTTTATTCAAGAAACAATAACTACACCAGTTTATTGCGTGTGTATTTCAAATGTAGCCCATACAATCCTTAGATTTCTTGATGAATTCCTGAAATAAATATGCAGGAAGTTATACAAATACTTTGTTTAACCACTTAACAAATATTTTTGGTTTTCAGAAAAAAAAGATTTCCCATTACCTCTATGCATTTTTTATTTTTTTTAACAATTCACCATACATGTTTTGTCTTTCTTTTAATTTTTTTAAATCAAATGAAAGTTGTATTGTCTTTCAAAAAATACTACAGTATTTAAAAATAATTATTGTTTTAATGTCACACACTTGGCTAAGCTTACCAGTAAGATAAAGTACATGCAACCAAGTTAACATCTATTTGTAGCCTTCTACTAAGCCTTAGTGGTTTTATTTTACACCTATTTGGCTTTAGACTGCTTTCTGTTTTTTGTTTTTTTAAGTCTTGCATCTTGGCTTTGCTACAGTTATAACTGGTCTTCGATTGACTAGCACGTCCCACACAGCTCGCTGTTACATGGCATCTCGATTGCTGAAGAGGAACCAAAAGAAAGATCTATTAAAAGTTGTGCAAAAAGAAGATGAGTTAACCACATTAATAGCCAAATAGCCTTTTTGTTTTTCTCATTGAAATATTGTAGCCATACAACAAATTAATCTCTAGGCCTAGGTTCCCAAAACAAATTAGCACTAGGCCTACAGTTATAATAGGAATAGCCAACATTCATTGTTTTGCTAATTTAAATTTTGTTACAACAGATATATGCCTACAATTACTATTTGCAGTAGGCCTACAGCAAACATTATGTTGCCCCCAAAGATTTGAAAATAAATTAGAATTTTCATCCAAAAGGCACTTTCTTCATACATAATAATATAATAAAACTTGTATTCAAAGGGAATTCATTAATATATATTCGTTATGTTAAACATGTTCCAATTAGCCCCCATTAAAATGTTCCAACTCGCCCCAGTGACCCGTGTGACATTTGTAAGCATACTCTGCAAAACAAGGACTACAATAACATATTTTAACCTTATTTTATAGCTTTATAGCACTATAGAGCCTAAAATACTCAGAAACTGGTCACTTTTATGTATAAACTAAGATAGTACACATTTTATGAGAAGTGAAAAAGTTACCCAGAAGGTGAAACAATTAAACTTACCTTTTCCATTCGAGTATTATTGCGGCTTATGGTGCTACAGAAAATATGGTGGATGGCTTTTTCCAAGGTTACACAACACCTTTAGACAACAGCATTTCTTAAAATTAATTTTTAGCTGTTGAAGAAAATCTCAATTGTTTCAACTTACCCCGTGTTCCAACTAACCCCCATCTCCTTATACTTTATAGTTGTACTAGGAATACAACCATGCTCTAATTTGTTTTGCCAATAACAATGATTTTATGGACGAAATTGAAGAATTTATGCAAAAAGGTCCTGATTTTGTTTTGCACCTTTGTGTATTGAATGAGAAAGTAGACTAACACATTATTAAACAATAATAGACTTTTATTGGTTCACCGGACTTTTAAGAACATGAACATGAACATGAACATCAAACAGGGAGAAAAAAAACTTTTGAAATCAGTTTTAAAAACATCTGTTTTTCTCGTTTTGGGGAAACCAGTGTTCAGACACAACTTGTAAATGTGCAATTCTGTTTTGGCATCATTTTCTCAGAAACTTGCACTTTTGTACACAGGTACAATGGGTGTGGACATTCGTTTGTAAATGAACAATTATTTTGTATAGGATATTCCAATAATGGGGAAACTTCAATGTTTGCACTACATTTTGGTAAAGAATTCCATATCCGGACATCATCCGTGTTCCTGCATGCATGACAATCTTATGTATACTCGTGGTATGGAATTCTCTCCCAAGTGCATAAATGTCAGCTTACCAAAATCCCGAAATCTTCCTGTTGCAACTGCACGAAGCTCCATGTTTATTGGTCTCTTTAACTGATGAATTTCTGTTAGGTTCCCGCATTGTCAATTTCCAGTAAAACTAAAATAATTCCTGCAGTGCATGGGAGTTTAGATGACCGTAAATCCAATCTGCATGCTCCTCGGTATAACTTGGGTTGGCAGTGTCCGAAATTTGGGCATGTCCTTCAATACCGGCAACAGTTTCTCGTTTACTTCACTGAATACACATGTTTTTGGTTACAAGTGGTCTACACCTCTTCCCCAAGTTGTCACCAAACTAAACTGCCAAAAACGTCTAACTGCACGGTTGTTCCCGGACCCACACACATTTCACTTTGCACTTCAACTTTTTATAGTTTCACTTTCAAAGATGAAGAGTCCACCACACCACTGTACTTGTCATGCTTGTAATTTACGCGTTCACACTTTTCACAAAATACATTGACAAGTTCGATCAAGAACTACACTAACTCAGATCGAACTCACGCTATTGTTTGGACTAGTCCAGGCAATTATTGGTCGCGCTGGTTATCAATAGCAACTAATTGATTATATTAGAGTCGTTCGCATAGCGCATGCGCTAGGTACATTACGAATCAACAACTGGTGAAACAAAACGAGTTCGAATGGAATGGAATTTTCCATCACTCACATTCCAAACCATACCAATTGCATTGTTGTTTTGCACCTGGGAAGAACTTATGCGCGCCATTTCGTTGTTCGCCTTTGTTGATATAAGGAGTTTTTCTGTAAGAAAAAGATACCCAAATAGAGTCTGGAGCTAAAACTAATGGACCAAATCGGGAATTCTTGGTATCATTTTTCTTCTAGAAGGATTCTCCATCAATTTATATAGGTAGTTTTGACTTTGGGCGGTGGAGGTATGCCTGTCGGTTTTTTTTCGGCAACCCTGTATAGGCATCACGGAACAGAAAATATAACAAGCTAAATATACCTCTACGCAAATTTAATTTGCTTTTTCTTGGATCAAAACAATTGGATCAAAATGTTAAAAAGGACAAAGTACAACATTGGAGGACAAAATCAAGATAAAAGTACGGCTTTATTTGCAAGATTTTAAGGAGTAGTTTTTGTTGATATTCACCAACGTCAACTGCATCATGAGACTGGCATTTGGCATGTTTTTTAATATATATACCGTCGAAGCCCTTCGTTGCATAATGGCAGTGTTCGAATTGTTGTGACTTCGGCCGTTGTTATATGTTCTTGCTAAGGGCGGACAATGACCGACAATAGCAACAGCATAGCAAAGGCCAAAGTCACAGCCAAAGCCAGCAATTCGGACACGGGTTAAGACTGTTGTGAACAATACTTAATGGGATTTCATTTGTCGATGTTGTGGGACAAACAGTAATAAATAGTAGGAATTTTGATAAAGAAAAGTAGGAAAAATATGAGCAAGGTACAGAATAGCCTTTTGTCAAGGCCTTCGTGGCTTGGACAGCTTTGTAGACCCGCTATCCCAAGCGACTGGAACGGGAGACCACGCACGCGAATGGCAGGCTTACCACTCGACTCGCGCGTGGTCTCCCGTTCCAGTCGCTCGGGATCGCAGCCACGAAGGCCTTGACAAAAGGCTAGGTACAGAAAACTATAGGAAAAGTAGGAATACTTGAAAGCCAGCTGTTAGCGTCAAAGCTGGCACCGGACTGACAAGTGCACGGATTTACACAGTAGATGTCAAGTGCTTATTAAACGAATGCCTCAAGTGGTAAGTGGTAACAAAATAGTGAAATGACAGTTTAAATAAATCTGAAAATCCTAACCCTTCGGGACGAGTGGGCAGGTGCTTATACGGAGTGAGACTCAAGCTCATGTTTCTTTCCAAAACATCCCGTTTCCGGCTGGCAATGTGGCAGAAAACCGTAGTTTTTGTCCTGGCATGAATTACACGTCGGCGCACGTGCAGTGTCCATGGCTATCGATCAGTGGATAATATTGCTCAAAATTCGTGGACCAAAAGTACACGAGCACACCAGTTGAACTTGATAAGGTTTGGAAAAGGATTTAGCACTCCGGGACGGACCTAGGACCATAAAGCCGCGTTTTAACGTACCGTGCGACTTTTCGCAGAATTTAACACGCAGTAGACAGTCGTTTTCCCATCGTACGTTTCTTTTGGGGCCTCTTGGAAACCACCGCGAAATGACTTTGCGTAATTCTACTGTGCGTTCCTACTACTTTGTTTTACCGCGACGGAATGTTTTTTGCCTTGCGAAGCTGGTTTTTCCGCTGCTGATCGGAAACATTCCGCGACCACTTTTGGCCTGGTAGTTTTACATCAGCGTTGCGGTAATTTGACGTTGTCTAGCTCACGTACCTCTAGAGAAAGGTCGCGGTACGTTAAACAAAAATCTAATGTGAACACGGCTTAAAGGTAGGATACACCATTTGCAGATATCGAAAATATTTACTACCGAATTATTAAGAAATATCTTACTTATTTGAAAGTAAATAATGATTCTAGGCATCCAGCAACATTATTGCGCTAGATATCCTGTAATTATTCCGAAAAATTGAATTTTATAAAACATAATTCAAGCATTTACCAATGGTGTATCCTATCTTTAACGTCCCACTAGTCAACTGACTGCGAAGGTGATACACAACTACCAGGCGGAAAGTTCCGCTCAGCCGCGAAATGTTATCTGCGCATGACATTCTGAGTACCGTTTTGACCCACAAAACGCTCCTGATTGTCCGAAATGGCAGAGACTTCAAACACGCTTAACTCGGACCCCAACTAACATGCAGATATACCGTCGATTTAAAGCCAGTCGTCGGACTAATATGTTAGTGTCGACGTACACGTATCAAGGGGACGCTCACGATGAAACATACGGTTGTTTCACAAATACTGTAGGCAAGGAGGGTAGGGTATACAGTAAACGTCCGAGGGTCATTAGCCAACGCCATACAATAATCTGGCAGGCAGTCCGGGCGGCATGAGGTTGGCTGCACTTGCAGACCGGTAAATCGGTCGAAATAAGCCTACACGGGCCAATTTTTTTCTGCTATTTTGTGAGCTGTGAACTTGAGGGTTTGTAAAAAAGCACGGGACTGTCGTGCTTGTGTTACTGTGACATTTGGATGAAATTTGGTGCTAAAAGTGCTCTATTTTGCGATGGAGCGGATCGAGGCACCATTTTTCACAATGGCGATTTTGAGGGGGGGGGGGGCCTTCTTATCAGTTACCCACCCCCTCCAGACTCCTCCTAACAAAATTGAACCGAAACAAAAAAACATCAAATCTGCTTTAACTTGATGTGTATCTCAAACATCTTAAAGTTGGCGAGTTCTGTAAAAGTATTTTTCCAAAAATAAATCCTGAATTTCGGAGGTTATCATTGGAGATATACATGTATAATAAGTCTATTTATAAGTGTGCGATCATAAAGCTGATGACGGGGCTGTGTTAATTGCACTTACGCCAACAATTCAAAGATTCGCCAACATTTGCTAAATTTGTGGGCACTTCCAATGGAAAATTGTTCGCGTAGTTGGCAAGCGATGGCGATGTTCACGTGAGTATAATGCACCCCGGCCTGACAAACAGCGATGAGTGTGGTTGACCAGTTAAGTTGAACCCATGGTTTACTTCGCGCGAATCTCGCTCTCAAGTCTCAATTCATTGATAAATTTGCTGTCATATTCTGGTTCGTTGTAGTCATAATAAGCTTGTTTAGAGGTTAAGCTTGGTGGTTAATTTATTTTTCAAGGTTTCATTTTTGAAAGATGTAACAAATTCGTTTGAGAACGCGTGGGGGCGCTTTCTAGATATTACATACACAGAAAGGAGGCGTTTGTTGTAAACTCGTTAACTTAGAATATGTAGGGTATGCAATTATTTATATTAGCCTGTTGATTACTCAGTGGCAATGTAGTCAAAACAAAGACACTGATAATTTAGTAGGCTGCCAACATAGCGCAAGATAGCTCAGTTGGTAGAGCGCCGATACGGTGTTCTAGATGATGGAGGTCGCAGGTTCAACACCTGCCAGTTTGTTTGGTTTACTTTGAAATTGAAATTTACAAATGTATTCAAATTTACCTCGATATAAGTTCCCTTGCCGGTTGTTTGACAATTTAAATGTTGGTAACTCGCTCCATGAACATTACCACAGACAGGTTCATATTTTGTTTTAGGAAGTTGGAACAAAATGTATACAGTATACAAGTGTGTATAATATATATATATTTTTTCAACAACATGCGTCAGAAATATCCGCCGATTTCCCATAAAGTGTAGGAGAATTAATAATATGATTAATACAAAATTGTCAAATCGATATGCCGATATAATTTACATGTGGGGGACCCAGGTGGCCCACGATGTAAGGCAACACTGCCTATCAGTATCAAATTTGATAGAAAACCACACGAAAACATCCACAGGCAGCTTTTTGTTAACCGCCAAGAACCCTGAAGGACACAGCTACTCAAATGTCGCATAGCATTATTCAAATGTCATTCCTCCGAGGCCGATGGAACAGTAGGTGTTTTCAAGATGCAAAGATAAGACCTTAGTATAGAATATGTTTCACTTCAACTCTTAGAATAATACCCTTAAGATGTTCTATACAAAATGGTACATGTAATATCAATTGAATTATTTGGAATGTTAATCTTAGATCAAGCGTGTGGGGATTGCGACCTCAAATGGCCGCATATGAGTTCGCTGCTATCTTCAGTAGATAGCAGTCTACGAATTGTTGAAGCCCAGCAGCAGTTTGTGACAGAAAAGTATAAAACTACACAGTAGGCTTCTACACTGTCAACGTGGCGGTTGGAATGAAGAATGGACATAATGGGCCGAATATATACAAACTAGCAATTTCTTTTTTTTAAATGTTGCTTACAATTTTATTTTTAAAAAACAATAAATTGCTAACAAGCAAAGGCTTATGAGCAAAGGAAAAGCCTGTTTCTTGCAAGCCAGGACATCAATTGCTTAGAAAGGTATACATGTACATAAAAAACAAGCTGTTGCCTTTGTCACAGTCTTTGTTCAGGTAACACGAACTCTTGCTTATCAGACAAGATTGGCCGTTACCACCATGTGCTTGTCCGCGGTGCTTGGCAGATGACGCTTTCAAAATGGCTGCAGAGAGGGATGTTGATCAAACTGCTGTCAAATTTGACCAAGTAGTTACCATCGTTCAAAACACCCTGTAAACAGGTTGGGGGTTCGAGTCCGGCCTGGGACTATGGTACTTGTGCCCTTGGGCAAGGCACTTTGTCACTCATTGCTTCTCTTCACCCAGGAGTAAAATGGGTACCTGTGAGGACAGAGACGGTTATTGTGGTTAAATTTAGCTACTTTGCGCCGAAATGGCAGCATCGAGCTGTATACTCCCCAGGGAGCTGAGATGGTATTTGGAATGTTTTATGGGCCCAATGACCGGGGTAATAATGTAAAGCGCTTTGATACACCCATAGTGTGGGAGTCGAAAGAGCTATATAAGAACTAACATTATTATTATTATTATTTGTAGAGAAGTGTCACCTCTATTCATGCAACTACCAAGCAGCAAGGAAAAGAAAGTGATGGTGTTAACAGTTGTTGTCTGATAAGCAAGAGGCCAAGCTACCAAACGGAGAACTTGGAACTCTACAAGCAATTGCTACAAGCAATTGCTAAAAGCATAAGCTAGCAATAGCTAGGCAAACTTAACTCAGAAAAAGCTATTAGGCAAAGCAAAATATTATGTACATGTATATGTGTTTAAGCAATTGCTTCTGCTTCTGCTTATAAGCAATTGCTAGCTTGTATGAATCCAGCCATGGGTTCAAAAGCCGGGACGACTGCGAGAATTACGCATGGTCCAATGACTGACATGCATACTGCTTCAAACTAACTGACAGATGAACGGATGACGTACACATCCTGTCTGTAGTGGTTTTTTTTCTCATGCCACTCGTCATCAGCTGCCCGCGCAGTAAGTCATTGCCCTTCACGATCTATGGAATAAATACGAACAGCGGTGTCCGTTTGAGGAGACACCTGCTAGTGCTCAACTAATTCGAGTGGCCGGAACCTCATTACCACGCGTAGGGATAATTGCTCATCCAGTTCCCTTGCCATATGTATACATCATCGGTGAGTAGATTTAAAACAAAACAAATATGAGGGATTAGTGCCAGTAGAATAGTTGTGAATGAGTTTGGAAATCTTAATATAATTTTGTTTTACAAGGTTTAAAAAGAAATTTACATCTTAGAAAGGAATTTCAGTTGAAAAAGGTCTTATCAATGTCTATTATAAATGAGACTATTTCACTAAAAGCAAGTGCATTTTAAGGCATTATCTTGTGGCTCACGCGATGGTAGATCTGATAATATTAGCTTGAATTTTACTTCTGTGACGTGGAAAAAGCGTCACATTACCTCAAAGTGTACTCATGATCCAAGGATTTGCAGAGTACGAAACTGCATAAACATGATTGGTCTCGAAATAATCTATCTGGGATATCGTCAGAGTAATCGTGTGGATGTATACTATTATTGGCTATGGACTATTGGTAAAGTTACATGCATGGGATACATGGCCAGAGTTGTCTTTTTTGGTGGTTTTCTGTAAGTGCTTATAACCGAAGATACTTGGAGGCGCCAGCAGAACACATTCCAGACCATGTGCAATTGAGAGGGCAGAGGCCAGATTGACAAACAAAATTCAAAACCAAAGAAACTATAAATACTTGAATCCTAACAACCATAGATTGTACTCTCAATATATTAACTTTTATTGCATCGACTAGACTCGCGGGAGAATAGGACTTGACTGAACTTGCAAACCCATAATGAAGCAAGATATTAGACAGAGGGAACACTCCCTCATTTATGGTGGTCATTGTGCTTGCGGGATGTTGTGGTTTCTTAGGAATTATTTTTAGAGTTTTAGTCTGATAAGCAAGCTACCAAATTGGGAACTTCAAACTCTACAAGCAATTGCTTAATGCTTGTTTTTATGTATACGTGTTTAAGCAATTGCTAATCTGGGAAGCATTTGCTAATCTGAGAAGCAATTGCTAATCTGGGAAGCATTTGCTAATTTGAGAAGCAATTGCTAATCTGGGAAGCAATTGCTAATCTGGGAAGCATTTGCTAATTTGAGAAGCAATTTCTAATCTGGGAAGCATTTGCTTCCAGGAAAAAGTACAAGATTTTGCTTGTTACCAATTTCATATTTTTATGTATAATAATGTAGGCAAAACCTAGAAAAAACAATTGCCAGTTATTTGGCCTATTAAACGTGACATTTTCAGAATTGCCCTCCTGTAACGAGAGAATGTCACTGAAAGAAGATTAATTCTTAACCAGTTCGCGCCGGGATTATTTTAACATCGCCGAGCCGACGGGCGGGATTATTTTTAACGAAACTCGATCCGAAGCGTGTTTAGGCCGATAGTGCTGGGTAGCACACCCACGCATTTCCGGCCTTGCGCGCTGCTGACATACATTTCCGAACTTGAACTTGGCGTGTTTATTCGTCATCCGTTTTGAATTTGGGGAAATTTTTGCGTTTATATACGTCATCCGGCGCGAACTGGTTAAGAGAAGTTGGCAAGAAATTAATTCCCAGGAATTGCACGCGTAAACAAAATTACTCTTTGTCACACTCTGTGTATCAACTTCATGGAATGACCCACATAATTATAATATAACAGATATCATAATCATAATATATTTCAGTATTTATCCTAATTTGAAATTAAAATAGATTTTGTTAAAAATAAAATAGTGATTTCTTTTACTTTACAACTTGAGCGTCACTGGCCGAGTAGAGTGGTGACCTACACGGGGTCATCCATAGCATCGATTGCAAGGCTGCGTTGTTTGCACGATCTTCACTTTCTATGCATCGCCCATACTGTACTATACACACCTATGCACCGCTAACACTGTGGTCTGTCAGGAGCACAGCCTTGATTATTCTTGTCATTTCTAGGTTTTCTGTATCTCTTTACATGGGGGAGTGGGTATGCAAATTATCACTATGAATTTGTGGTTTCTCAACTGCAAATCACAGATCACAGACTGTGGGTTTGCGTCATACTTCTGACAGTTGTATTCGAGTCGCCACAAGTCCATGGAAGTCCATGCAGGTCCATCACAGTCCTTCGGTCTCAAGTCAAGTCACTAGCTGTTCAGATGAACTGTTAACAAAAGCATTCCTTTGTCATTGTTCAACCAGTTACTTGCGACTGGCTTTATGAAAAGACTTGTGAAAAGACTTGTGACAAGACTTGTGACTGGACTTGCGACTGGACTTGTGAAAGGACTTGCAGGGACTCGAATACTACTCTGACTTCTGAATACTCCTGCAAATGATATTCAACGTGACGCTTCATTTAACCCTAACTCCTTTTGGTGATTTACTAGAAACCTACCGGTAATTCCTCATCTTTGCGAATCCCAACACCCTGTGCTATTAAACTGTGCACTAAACAGCTGGACTCCACCAAACTGGATGGATGGATGGATGGGGATCGTTAGGGTTAAAGACCAATCAGATCCAGTTGATCGAACGCAGCGCAGGGTCATTAACATAACCACAAAAACCCGGAAATGAAAAGATTAATCAAGGCTGTGCTCTTGACAGACCATGGGCTGGATTCTCGCGTGTGAGCAGTGCGTGTGCGTGTACAAGTCTTCACCTAGTTATGAGGACAGGCTCTTTTGTTTTGAAAAAACAGACCGAGTAGTGGGGACATTTTCGTGTCCCCATAGCACGTTGGGTCTTCAGTAAAGGTAGAACAAAGTAAAATTAGGTTATGGTATAATGACAAAAAATGTAGAAGACGACAAATTAGGGTGATTTTGAAAATCTTTTTTTAGAGTGTTCTGAGTTTGAGATTAGAGAGATTTTACTTTAATAGTACACAAAACCTATGAATTGTCCCCATAACGCAATGTACCAAAAGAATTGATGGGCGTGTAGAGTACAGTGTGGGATATGCATAGCCAGTGGTGATCTCGCATTGTAACTATTTACAGTCTTGCATTCATGGCTAGGTCATCCATGGAACCCATTAGACACACATGCTAGTGTTGACCAACGTGCACCTGTCGGTTTTGACTAGCGTTACTGGGTGAGTAGAGTGGTAACCTGCACACGGCCGTCCATCGAACCCGTTAGACACATACCGGTGTTGACTGACGTGCACCAGTCAACGCTGACCACTGGAGTGCGGTGACCTAGTATGGTCAATAGCCGCATCATTCCCTGATCTCTGTGGAGCTGAAACCAAGGGGGGGGGGGGGAAGAGATTAATGCTTGTTGATGACTTTAAAGTTTTGAATATTACTAAGGGGAATAAATATGAGGCTGGCCAGTTTAAAAAATGTACAGTACATTTAAAACCGGCTCATGGGCCTGAAACAGGGCACTTTATGAAGTTGAAAATCGGCAGGTAAATTGCTCAGGACCCAAGAATGTGCAGTTTCAAGTTGTTTGGATGAGCGGTTCTAAAGAAAGCTGCACAAAAACAGCAATACCGAAGGCCGATAGCCCCACAAACGTTACAGTCTATTGGTCTACGATGCATTTTTTGCTAAATTTGATACAAAAAAGGGTATTAAGTCGCGCTGTGCATTATCATGTAATGGCCATCTCAAAGTTGAGAGGGTAAACATTTCATCAAAATGAGATTTACATTTTTTGCCATTAGTGACATCTTTAACACCAATATTTTCAGGTTTCATTCAAAGAACTGTTGATTTTGATGATTAAAGTGGAAAACACACCCATTTTGTGTTCATCGTTCTGTTGTTCTATAACAAAGCCGGCTTTTTCAAAGCCTGTTTTCTCAGTTGTGTAATTTGAACTCCAAGGAAGTAATAAAAAGCAAACATGTCATATCTCCAGAACGGGATATGTAGCTATGGAGCTCTATTATATACCAACTGGAAGCTTAGGCTGTGGGCTTTCCAACCATGTATATAACTCAATTTCACTATTTTGTGACATAATACCAATTATTGTGGAGTGGGTCACAAATACACTCTATACCGCCACGTTTGCGGGTCTGCCAGAGGCCAAGCAGTTTGCCTGTTCTTAACCAGTTTGCGCCGGGATTATTTTAACATCACGGAGCCGAGGCGCGGGATTATTTTTAAAGAAACTTGATCCGAGGCGGGTTCAGGCAGATGGTACCGGGAAGCACACCCACGTCGCATTTCCGGCCTTGCTCACTGCTGACAGACATTTCTGGCCTTGCTCCTGGCGTGTTTATGCGTCATCCGTTTTGAGTCTGGGGCAAACTTGGCATTTATATACGTCCTCTGGCGCGAACTGGTTAACAGGCACATTTTGAACGGGCACTGCAGTAGTGAGGAAACAATTTTCATGCATGGGTCAGCGATTTCTATTCTTGCCACTCACCTTGTAAATGATGCCCCCGTACGGCGCACACGTAAGCACGTGGGTGCCGCTGCTGTCGAAGGCAAACAGCTTGGCCCGGGGGGCCAGCTGCTGCTTGTAGCCGCCGAATCCCGACATGATGAATGGTCCCGTGGCGCCATCGTGGATGTCGAAATGCTGCAGTCTCTCCCCGACTCGGTGTGTGCTCCACTGACTGAACTGCAGTGCAACACGGAAAGACGAAAGCTGTGTAGTAGTCCACGAGGGCATAATAGGGATCCAAATAGCCCTGTTTTGATGCCGTCACACAATGTTTACCACATGACACTGCGATTTTCAATGGGGATCGCTGCTTAACCTTGCTTTTTTTCAAAGTCGGTTGTATTTCGTGTGTAACCCCCATGCTGTTCGGTTTTATGGCTTTATACGTCAACACAGTACTTTCCCATAGTGTCTGAATATATTCGATCCCAGCTGGTGTTGTTGAATGGGGCAAGGCAACAATAGCATGATTAATTGCTTGGGTAGGTCTGGAAAACCCAGACTTGAATAGCCCCTTTATGTACACAAAGTAATGGGACACTCATGGGACAGCACTTTGCTTTGCTAAAAGCTGGTTCACCGGTTCAACCAGGGTTCAAGCGGCACTTACCATGCTATTCGGCATGCTTTGAACTAGGGATACATGTAATATGAACATTTTTAGCAAATGATAAAAAATCAATTGTTTTTTTTACCGCGAAGCAACTTCGAAAAGAAGTACGGTGGCACGTCGCAAGGTTAACTTTTATTTGCAAAATACCAACGTATGATTGGTTTTGACCAAAAGAAGTGTGCTGTTTTTAGTCATGTCAGTCATGGAAGACAACACGTCAGACGACTAAGAAAGATTATTAAAGTGCAGGGGATATTCCTCGGGAGCCACAGAGTTGACAAATTTATTTGGAAAGTGCTAGTGTACGTAAAATTGAAACACGAGTCGCAGCAGTGACCCCCCGCTTTCCTTTGTGATTCACTGTGGTAAACAGCGTGTAACGCCATCAATACATTGGGCTATTGCAGCAGCCGATATTACGAAACAGTGCGCAACTTATGCCATGCAGATGCAAACTTGTGCAGATGTGCAATAAACATCCCATTGATCCCATGCACACAAGGCTATGGGGGATGTGGTAACCGAATCTGCATTCTGTGAAATTGTTCGTGCAATCGAAAAGACGAATTGTTTAAACAAAAGTTTGGATACACAAGACACTTTTAAAGACTTCGCTGTCCAAACGTTTTTGAAATATGTTACTTTAGAACACGGCGATCTCTGTAAACTTGCTGGTACTTGCTATGCTGTTGCACGTACACGATGAAATATTAATCTCCAAAGAAAAAATCGTCAAATCTTGATGTGCATAAGCACAGTACAGTTAGAATACCAAACCGGCAGTGTAAAATCATGACCCGACATCCCAATTCGCATTCTGTTCGCCTTCATGTTCGTGTTTGTGCCAATCATGAACCTGCCTTCAGACCCTAATGCAATCGTCACAGAATACATTTTTGCCATCAAGCCTAAATCTTCCAAAATTCTCTCGAAACAGCCCAGTTTATTTTGGAGAATTGATTAGGAGGGTTTCATATGTTTACCTTTCCGTCAGAGCCCATACTTAGGACCGACGTCTCATCCAGGCTAAACTGAGCTGCGTATACCTGTCCCGAGTGTGCATGCCAACTTAGAAGGCTCTCCAAACGCTGCATATCTGCAATAAACACGGAGAGTAGGGGGTGGGAGGGGGGTTCCATCATTACAGCAGAGTTGTAGTCGAGTCATTCGGTCAAGGAGTCGAGTCAAATATGTAGTTCGAGTCAATTCCAGTCATGAATATTTAAACACTATAATAAAATGAGAACGTAAGTCACCAGTTCGCACCAGGATTATTTTGACATTGACCGGGACCCAGGCGCAGAATTGTTTTTCACAAACAGGCATCTGTGGGTAGCACACCCTGATATTTCTCGCTGCAAGTTGATGCCGACAGAAATGTCTGGCCTTGCTTGTGACGTGTTTAATCATTTCCTGAGTGTGCATGCCAACTTAGAAGGCTCTCCAAACGCTGCATTTTGAAATCCGGAAAAACTTACTTTTGTTGTGGGCATCGCATTATGACATTACGGATGCCATTTTTAATCTTGTTTTTAATGCGTCACATATAAAATCAATCATACCGAATATCCTGATCATTCCGTCTGCCGCGCCAGTTACTAAGAGATGTCCGTTGTGATTAAAGGCTGTACAGTTCACACAACCTGAATTGGCCGTCATAGCCAGCTCGTCCTGAACAAAATATAAAAAAATGCATATATGTTTTGTATTCTGAAAAAGTGATTTTTGTTTGTTTGTTTTACTAATAAAAGACGACCTTAAACTACTTCTGACTTATTTTGAAAGGAGTTGTGATGAACCCCGACTCAAAGATCACCCTATTGAATTTGCATTCCAATCCATAAAATTCTGTACACAAAGAAACATTTGAAGCATATTTGAACAATGACCTTTAATCACTACTACATGACCTTCGACCTCGGTAATCCAATAAAGAGTTGTCTTTCCACCCAAGGGTCATTAAATTGAAGGAAAAAATAGTAAAAGTAGGAGCTTGGTAAGAAAAGTAGGAGCAAGATAAGAAAAGTAGAAGCAAGGTGAAAAAGGTAGGAGCAAGGTAAAACAAGTAGGAGCAAGGTAAAAAAACTATGAAAAATTAGAAAAAGTAGAAGCAAGGTAGGAAAAGCAGGAGCAAGGTAGACAAAGTAGGAGCAAGGTAGACAAAGTAGGAGCAAGGTAGACAAAGTAGGAGCAAGGTAGAAAAGGTAGGAGCAAAGTAGAAAAGGTAGTAGCAAGGCAAGAAAGTAGGAGCAAGGCCAAAAAAGTAGGAGCAAGGTTAAAAAAGTAGGAGCAAGGTAGAAAAGGTAGGAGCAAAGTAGAAAAGGTAGGAGCATGGCAAGAAAGTAGGAGCAAGGTTAAAAAAGTGGGAGCAAGGTTAAAAAAGTGGGAGCAAGGTTAAAAAAGTAGGAGCAAGGCAAAAACAGTAGGAGCAAGGTAAGAAAACTAGGAAAAAGTAGTTAAAGTAGGAGCAAGGTAAGAAAAGTAGAAGCAAGGCAATACAAGTAGGAGCAAGGCAAGACAAGTAGGAGCAAGGCAAGACAAGTAGGAGCAAGGCAATAAAAGTAGGAGCAAGGCAATAAAAGTAGGAGCAAGGCAATAAAAGTAGGAGCATGGCAAAAAAATTAGGAGCAAGGCAAAAAAAGTAGAAGCAAGGTTAGAAAAGTAGAAGCAAGGTAAGAAAAGTGGAAGCAAGGCAAGACAAGTAGGAGCAAGGCAATGAAAGTAGGAGCAAGGCAATAAAAGTAGGAGCAAGGCAAGAAAAGTAGGAGCATGGCAAAAAATTAGGAGCAAGGCAAAAAAAGTAGGAGCAAGGTTAGAAAAGTAGGAGCAAGGCAAGAACAGTGGGAGCAAGGTAAGAAAAAGGTAGGAATACTTGAAAGCCTGTACTTACTATGACCTTGACCTGTTTGATGTCACAGACAAGTAACCTGGAAGAAACCGCTGTGGAGGGAAGACCGGACGGCTGGTGATTGGAAAGACTGGCTGCTGAACAGATGATGGTAGAACCATTGGGACTACAGCATAGTGAGACTGCCCTACAGAAACCACACAAAAACACACCCCAGTCATACCTTACATACGTACTGTTTTAACAAAATAACAATTAATTTATTATTTTGCAGGGTGCATCGCCGACAATAACAGTCATACAAATATACAAAAACAAACATCTTAACAGTGAACAACCAGAGAACATCGGCGCACAGACCTTCTGGCAAAATGAGACAAAACTTTTAGGCAGAATTCCAAATGAGAGTTTGCAGGTTTTATAGAAAAGAGAATACAATTCTCCTTACAATACCATTTGTTACACTTCAATCAGACATTCGGATGACAAGCTATATATGGCTGTTTAAATGTAAAAGTTATCGTCATGTCAAAAATGTACAATACTGAGGAAAAGGCCTTTAACCAGTTCGCGCCAGGATTATTTTAACATCACTAAAGCCAAGATTTTTTTTAACCAAACTTGATCTGAGGCGGGTTCAGGCCGATACCACCGGGAGGCACACCCACGCATTTCCGGCCTTGCTTGCTGATGACAGACATTTCCGGCCTTGCTCGTGGCGTGTTGATGCGTCATTCGTTTTGAATCTGGGAAAAACTTGGCGTTTATATACGTCATCCAGCGCGAACTGGTTAAAGTTCTTGGTTAGTGAAAATGAAAAACGCAAATTGTTGTTCTCTAAAATCTTTTATTCCAAGATTGTTTGACTGTTTCTTTTATGTGCAGTAGACAAATCAATTATTACAAACACCAATTGATCTTAAAAAAAAGACAAAAAACACCACAATTAGCTTTTGCCTTTTTCTCCATTACAGCCTTTGCGAAGTTCCGTCTTATTTGCCAGAATGCCTCACATTTGAAGCACATTTTACGAGTGCAAACCTTGGATGGTAACTGTCTGTTTCCAAGTCACACACTGGTTTCTTGGCCTCAGTGTCGTAGATCTTCACTGTGCCGTTGGAACTACCAAGTAACAACTGCAAATAATGAAATAGAATAAGTAGAAGCCTTAAAGGTAGTATACACCATTGGTAATTGCTTGAATTATCATGAATTGGTAGATTTGGAGGGTTGTATTTTATAGTAAATATCGTTTAACTGACCTGTTCGAAGTTTTAAAATGATGGATGCCGAAAAAATCCAGAAAAACAGCGTTCGTTCTCCACAGGAGTCGGGCAGTTCTTATGTTATTTTTGTTTTTTCGCGATCGCTGTTCGGTTTTTTGGAACAATTATAGAATATCTAGCACAATAATTTGCCGGATTCCTACAATCATTAATTACTTTCAAATAAGAAATTTCTTAATAATTCGGTAGTAAAAAAATTTGATATCTGCAAATGGTGTATCCTACCTTTAAGGCCAAAGTCATACAATAAGCAGTGCGTACTGCGTGATGTGTAAAAAAAAAATATATAAAATTAAATAAAGCAATACATAATGCATCCATATTGACCTATCGCCGTTTACGACCATTATCCTATTGTACTGTGTTAAACATCACGATATTCCAGATCTTGGACAAATAAAGAACATTCCAAATACGCGCATTGTTCGGCTGCATGTGCACCCTGTTATCAGTTTAGTGAGAACAAAAAATGCATAAATATTTGTTGTACCTGTTGGATTCTGTTAGATTCAGCAGGCAGCCTACATAAAACTAGGTTTGCAAATTAACTCTTTCCGTGCCAAGGTCGTACATAAAAGTGCCGTTATCATACATGTACGATCCATTTTATGTACTCCAAAAGTTTCATTAATCGGCCGTACTAATCATACAATGGTGACAAAAGTGACAGAATTACTCACTTATGTGGACAAAAAATGCCAGTTTGCACGAAAAAGTTTTGTTGTCTGCCATTTTTTGTTAATAGTCCACTTTATACGTCCGAAGAATACTTTCAAGAACAGGATCATCGCAATTTTGTTCATTATCGGATCGAGCCTTTGCATTTCTTACCAAGCGGTCAGACTTTGTAGCCCACTCTATACATAGTACTGGTGATTTAAACATGATTGTCGCCGTGGTTATCGGGGAAGGAGCAAACTTCCAGACCCTGGGTGAATAAAAAAAAAAAAATTATTTCAGAAAGAAAAACGCAAAAATGTCTCACTTTATCAAATTCGGAAATAACTACAAAACTATGAGTTTTAATTATTTTTGGTTACGCAGTCCTTTTCACAACTTGGTCACAGTGTCTGAAAATCTTGTCGTGATCAATTGAAAATTGTGTATTGATACGCAACTTAATTGAAACTCATAAGGAATTAGGCCAAGGATCTGAAGTATTTGCACAATCAAAGATTTTCTAAATTGACCTTATAGTTTTGTAGTTACATCAGAAATAGTTGGCCCGACACTTTTTTAGAGACATACTGTACATTTTTTTCAAATGAAATTTTAAAGGGATCGTATACGTTTGGTAATTGGAACCCACTGTTTGTTTCAATCCTATATGTGATCCGCTCTACATAAATGAGTCTGATGTAGCAAAAAAAAATTTCGGAGTTATTTATAGGGCTTGAAAGAGCATCTGATAAGCTTCAATTTGATGTATGTCGGAGCGCTATAGAGTACTGCATTAATTTTTTATGATTTTTTGAAATAATATATTTTTCAAGTGTGAAACAGCCACTTTTAAGAGAAAATTAACGTATCCCAACGATCAAAATAACTGAACTTGAAACAAAACAGTCAACAAAATCCTGTATTAAAACACTTTAAGATTCAAAATTAAGTTTTATTTCGTTTTTTTCTGAAAATATGGATACAAACGAAGCAGAATACACAGCAAAATAAAAAAAAAATAAAAAAAAAAAATTCAATCGCCCTGTACGTGTCAACGGTAATTGCGACATCCGACTCATTTATGTAGAGCGGGTCACATATAGTTATAGATATATACCATAAAACTAACCTCTAAAAATTTAATTTCAAAAGGTGGTAGAGATTTTGAGATATTGCTGAAAATTTAAAGCGGTTATGTCCACGCAGGAGGAATAATCTGCATTGGAATACACAGTCTTGAGAAACGTCACTGCAGTAAAGCTTCTCAGATTCAAATTTTTGGGGATAAAAAGTGATATCTTTTTTCATAACCGAAGTACTTCGAAGTGAAAGGTTTCTAAAAATGCATTATACTATCCAAAGCTGCTGTATTTCTTACCAAGTAAGTTTTTATTGCCATCAATATTTGTAGTAATTACCAAACGTATACAATCCCTTTAACATACGTACGGGGCTATAGGGTACGCTCATATGGAATTTAGGACTGGTAAGTGTCTCCCAAAACATCGTTTAGGCAACAAAAAAACTCACTTGACAACACCATCTACATCCAAACTGGCCACCGTAGTAGCGGAAGGGTTGAACTTGCAGGCAGCGATGGCCGAGTGATGTTCAGTGTACTCGTCTTGGCTTAGGACCAGAAAGGGCACTGCCCCTCCATAATCTATAGAGCAACAAACGGGAAGGGACTTTAATAACAATCATCATAACAATGGTCGGCTAATCATCCTTACTGGGGCCAATTTCATAGAGCTGCTAAGCACAACAATTTGCTTAGCATGACAATTTGTCCTTGGCAAAAACAAGGTTACAGACCAAATTTTCACCTGATCTTTATAGTTCTGGATTGATAATCAGCTGTTTTCTTGCTTAGCATGAAAAACACGTATAATTTTGGCTGGTAATCTGTTTTTAATAAGCAAGACTTTTTTGTGCTAAGCATTTTTTTTGGCTTAGCTCTATGAAATTGGCCCCTGGCAGCTGAGAAGCTGAATTGCCAAAGACGCGGCTACAACGTGGTCGAGTCGATGGCATGTAGCCAGCCGCCGTACGACCCTAAATCCGAACACCGAGCACAGCCAGAGATCGATTGAATTTTGCGTACAATTATTATTCCTGTTCATCAGGAACGAGACCATTTCTGCAGCAGCTCGAGATCAGCGCAATTTGGTTTCTACCTTCACAGGTACCCATTTATACTCCTGGAAGGACAGAGGCAATTGCAGTAAAGTGTCTTGCGCAAGAACACAAGCACCATGTTCCCGTCAGGATTCAAGCCCGTGTACCATCGCACACAAGTCGAACGCGGCGTAACCATTGGACCCTGGCACCCCAGTTTTGAAAGCTTTAATATAGCTTTTGCAGCTATCCAAAAAGTAACCAACACAAAAATTGTGTTAAAAAGATTACTTCTTGTAGAGTTATTAACGACTCTAAACTTCCTGTAAAATTTGGCTTAGGAAATGCCCCAAAATGTCCTTTATTAACAGTACTGGAAGTCAGATTTACAATTAGCATATTAACTATGACTATGATTCAAACCAGGCTGGTAATGGAAATGAGCCGTACAAGTGAGAAAAAAAAGGTAAATGAATAACAAGTGTGTGGTAAAACCATGCTAAAGTGAGGAATTTGTGTAGGACAAAAATGCGACAGTTTGTGAGACATTAAAATCATAGACCAGGGTTGGTCAATTGTTTTGAGGGGTGTGGCCTGCATGACCGGTCTATTCCCACCTCAGTCCGGCGTAATTCCAAATATAGCATCCCATTGTTCATTATTCACGGAGACGTCATTCATCCAATCAGCGCGCTGAGAAATGACATCATGCTTATGCTACAGATTACTCCAGTCATGCACAAAAACAGCACAAACAAGTGTGAGCTCAAACAACCGCACGCGACCTCCGGTCATTTTGGCTGTCTCTGATTGGTTGTGCAGTACCATGTGAGAGAATTCCTGAATTATGTAATATTTGTAATTACACCGGACTGCACCTTGGTCTGGCATTGGCTTCCTTGTCTCTTCCGTAGTCGATGCAGCTGGTTGGGAAACTGCCTTCGGCACAGTCGCCTCGGGCTCCTTCTTCACAACAGGCTCCGGCGAGACAGGATCCCCAACGTTCGGCAACGCGCCAAAGTAGCCGCTCCTGCCGGGCTTCCCAGCACTCGGAATGTCCTGCATTCCGTATTCTTCCACACTGGACTGCGAGGCGAAGCGCTGCGAGTCAGACGCCCTCCCCTGGCCGGATTTGGAGAGGAGCTCCCGCCTCTGCTGGGCGAGTCCCTGGGAGGATTGCTGCTGGTTGCGACCGGGCCGCTGCTGGGCGGCTGGCTGCTGAGACGGTTGGCTCATTTGGTTAAATCCCTGGCAGGCGAAAAGAGAAAAAGCGGGAAAAAAAAAAAAGATAGTCACAAGAATAGAAATGCCTGTTTTGAATATAATTAAGATGATTTGTCAGCCGATTTGGCAGTCGATTTGGCAGCCATTTTGGCAGCCATTTTGGCAGCCATCTTGGATTTGAGGATGAATTCTGGGGAGTCTCCCTACTAATTTCAAAGGCCTTAGATTCAGGATGATGATGAAACCTCTGAAAAACTGTGACAGATAAAAGTCCTATAACCGGTGGCTCGGTGGTGCCCGGAAGTTCAATCGTGACCTTTATGCGCGAGACTTACACGATCTATTGTTAGGGTTATTGTTTGAAATCACTATTTAACCTGTACAGATAGCCCAGACGATGCGGCCTGGGTAATTTCCACCTTCTTGCTCGTTCCCGACTCCCTGCCATTGGTTGCCTGTCTGGTGACCTTGTCACTGACACTACCCAGGATCGCTGTGACGGCCCTGCGGGCGGGGCCGGGAGTTCCCGGTGTGTTGCTCCGCCTTATTGAGATTGGAGAGTGGTTTTTCTTGCTGCCGCTTGCCTTGGTAGACTTGAACTGTGGGTCTTTAAATTCGGCACTCCTGCAGAAAGAAAGAAATTAAGATTCAAATGAAGTTAAGTTTCCAGACAAGGCTAGCGGTTATACAAAAATGTTTGTAACTTAGAACCAATGGAATACAAGGATGGTTCTTGGACCACGAGTCTTGCCTACTTTCGCACTTACCCAATTTTAAAACTTAACCTCAAATGACTATTGATTTCAGAATGTGACCTTTACACGGAAGTTTCTATATTGCATCTACTTGTATGACCCAAATTTGATCACAATTAGACTTCACAATTTCAAATAAGACCAATTTTACAAATCCCCGTTTTTTACAACTTGAACTCCAATGACATTTGACCTCAGTACTTGACCTCTAACACAACCATGATATAAAGGTTACAACATTGCATCCATGACCCAAGTTTCATTACAATAGGACTACACAATTTCAAATGAGACTAATTTTACTGTTCCACCCTCTTTTACAACTTGAACTCAAATGACAATTGACCTCAAATGGAATCCATTTGACCTCAAATAACATTTGACCTCAGTACTTAGCGTCTAACACAATCATAATATGAAGGTCACAATATTGCATCCACGACCCAAGTTTGATTGGAATTAATTGGACTTCAACTCTGCATATAAGACCAAATCTTCGAATCTTTAACCAAAATGACACATACATGTAGAGACTACGTACAGAAACAGCGATTGCATAGTCTCTTTATGAACTTCATGCCGACAAGACTAAAGGTTTATTCGTCGACTGGAAGGTAGAACTAAAGAAATAAAAAAGGAATGCCTGAATAGAAATGAAAAAAGACAAGGGCAATGGGCTTAACAACAAACTAATGTTAATATTGTTTCTTACATTGTATTAGCAGTGAATTCCTCCTGGATCTCTGTGGCTCCGCTGAGTTCTGAAGGAAGCTCCAAGAATGTACCTTTCTCCTTCTGGGCACGCTCCAACAAGGAAACCTACAAGAAAAACAACAACCTTCCCAGTAAAGCTGTCCACTACCGGGTACATAGACAAATCTTGTTTAGGGCAGCGGTTAACCAGATGGTGTCCGAGTGTATACACACACACACAGTTTTTCCGGAATTAAAAACAGATGATGGATAAACACGTCATGAACAAGGCCAGAAATATCTGTCAGCGACTAGAATAAAGCAAGCGAGGTATCAGGGTGTGCTAACCACAGATGCCATCATGAGCCTGTCCCATGAGCCTGTCCCATGAGCCTGTCCCACGAGCCTGTCCCACGAGCCTGTCCCACGAGCCTGTCCCACGAGCCTGTCCCACGAGCCTGTCCCACGAGCCTGTCCCACGAGCCTGTGCCACGAGCCTGTGCCACGAGCCTGTGCCACGAGCCTGTGCCACGAGCCTGTGCCACGAGCCTGTGCCACGAGCCTGTGCCACGAGCCTGTGCCACGAGCCTGTCCCACGAGCCTGTCCCACGAGCCTGTCCCACGAGCCTGTCCCACGAGCCTGTCCCACGAGCCTGTCCCACGAGCCTGTCCCACGAGCCTGTCCCACGAGCCTGTCCCACGAAGCCTGTCCCACGAAGCCTGTCCCACGAAGCCTGTCCCACGAGCCTGTCCCACGAGCCTGTCCCACGAGCCTGTCCCACGAGCCTGTCCCACGAGCCTGTCCCACGAGCCTGTCCCACGAGCCTGTCCCACGAGCCTGTCCCACGAGCCTGTCCCACGAGCCTGTCCCACGAGCCTGTCCCACGAGCCTGTCCCACGAGCCTGTCCCACGAGCCTGTCCCACGAGCCTGTCCCACGAGCCTGTCCCACGAGCCTGTCCCACGAGCCTGTGCCACGAGCCTGTGCCACGAGCCTGTGCCACGAGCCTGTGCCACGAGCCTGTGCCACGAGCCTGTGCCACGAGCCTGTGCCACGAGCCTGTGCCACGAGCCTGTGCCACGAGCCTGTGCCACGAGCCTGTGCCACGAGCCTGTGCCACGAGCCTGTGCCACGAGCCTGTCCCACGAGCCTGTCCCACGAGCCTGTCCCACGAGCCTGTCCCACGAGCCTGTCCCACGAGCCTGTCCCACGAGCCTGTCCCACGAGCCTGTCCCACGAAGCCTGTCCCACGAGCCTGTCCCACGAGCCTGTCCCACGAGCCTGTCCCACGAGCCTGTCCCACGAGCCTGTCCCACGAGCCTGTCCCACGAGCCTGTCCCACGAGCCTGTCCCACGAGCCTGTCCCACGAGCCTGTCCCACGAGCCTGTCCCACGAGCCTGTCCCACGAGCCTGTCTATCACAAGGCTAACGAGGTATGGGCTACTGGAGGAAAGTGTGAAAGAGACAGCCTTCACACTAAAACACGACATTCCGATCTCTTCAAAGCACGAATAGGGTTGGGGTGGGTAACTAGTCCACTGCAAGGCATTAATAATGCCTCTACCTCATTTTGCTTTTCCAAGTGTTTACAAAATACCCCTACCTGCTTCATAAGCACTGCGTTGCCGTCTTGTAAGTCGTTGATGCGCTGTAGTCCAGCGTCAAAATTCAGCAGCCCAGGAAGAGGTAGATTAATTGGAGCAGGTCAAGGAAAAACAAAAGAATCAACTGCGAAGAAGACAATTCCATCCAATGGTTTGACAGACATATTATAATGGAAAGAATTGGGAAAAGAATCCAACCTCGATCAGTGCACCATTTCAAGCTTCACTCCCGTATGAATTATCGTCTTTTATCGATAAAATCATCTTCCTTTTTTTGACAACTACTGCCAGTGAAAATTTTCTTGTATGCCCTTTTGTCATCCCCGAGATCGTCATTTTATTTTGAAAGCAAGTATTTTGTACAACTAAATCTGAAACCTCACAACTAAAATTTGTTTTACTGCGGTCAACCACCATGTTAAAAAGGCTTGAAGCTCCGTCGTACATAGTTTCATGTGACACAGGATAAAACTAAAACATATTTTCAGCCGCCATGTACTTCAATCTTGCTGTACTTACATGTATGTGCATCTACAATAAAATGTGTGCACCAACCGACTGGTGTTCTCATCAAATTTGATTTTGCGGGTAAACATTTTCAGAAAAACTTGAACAAGTTGAATTTCCTATTAGAATAGAAACAAATAATCACTGGAAAAAAAATTAAAAAATTTGGACGATTGGGGCAGTATTGTTATTTTCACAAGAAGGCAGTTGGTGGATTAAAATAAAGGATATGCATGGACTGAAAGATGATGCTAAAGAAGTTATGAAGAGAAATGGTCAATGTCTCCTGCCACTGCTTGCTGAAGTAGAGTTCAAAGGTCGCGCTCTGCTCGGGGTTCTTCAGGAAGGGTAACGCTGTGAAAAAAACAAGGCAAATACATGTTGTGTGAATCGAAAAAAGGGGCACTGGTATAAATGGTTCATTCCATGAAGGGACATGGCGCAACGTGGCGTCCTATTATGTCCACAACCTGTTGTGATGCAATTTCAGTACTCACATTTCTGAGCCGAGGCGGGGGATTATTTTTAACGAAACTCAATCAACATATCCCTTGTAATTTATCTACAATAACCTGATAAAAAAGGCCCAATTGCCCAAACAGGGCAAAAGGTAGTTTTTGAGTACACAAAGCACATATCGATGCCTTGACGACGTACGTACCAAACCACTCTTTCCATTCCGGCTGATTCTGAATCTCGCTTCCCATCTTCTCAAAGAACTCGCTGACTTTATCGGAACGATTGTTCTGACATGCATTCACAATGTACAGCCTGCAACCGAGAATACCATTTTAATTATTTGGTTGGAGTGTTGAATTAGCTTAAAATCTTGCAACACTTTTTTGAAAAAAATGGACTGTGATTTTTTGTAATCGTGTTTTCAGACAAAATATTAATGTAAGAGTGGTTTTTTTTGACTGGGTGAGAAATTTGACCGCTCGTGATTAAACTGAAAGATAAAGTATTTTTTGCAAAAGATTAGCAGAACAAAATATAAATTTTATTTTACTGAGCGTACCCAACAAGTAAAATGTAGCGAAATTAATATTGATTAATATTAATATTCTTATTTGAAGTGTGTAATGACCGCTGGTTTTGCTCGATATTAGATATTTTTTAATACCCTACCCAATGAATTATATATCATTTTAAAGCTAAGAATTCAAGTAATCTGGAAATACCAATATCTCAAGATATCAAAATGTCAACTTTACTCTGATTTCATGGGAGCAGGTCAAATGTGACCCGCTCTACATAAATGAGTCGGATGTCGCAATTACCGTTGACACGTACAGGGCGATTTAATTATTATTTTTTTTTTTTTTTTTTTTTTTTTTGCTGTGTATTCTGCTTCGTTTGTATCCATATTTTCAGAAAAAAACGAAATAAAACTTTATTTTGAATCTTAAAGTGTTTTAATACAGGATTTTGTTGACTGTTTTGTTTCAAGTTCAGTTATTTTGATCGTTGGGATACGTTAATTTTCTCTTAAAAGTGGCTGTTTCACACTTGAAAAATATATTATTTCAAAAAATCATACAAAATTAATGCAGTACTCTATAGCGCTCCGACATACATCAAATTGAAGCTTATCAGATGCTCTTTCAAGCCCTATGAATAACTCCGAATTTTTTTTTTGCTACATCAGACTCATTTATGTAGAGCGGGTCACAAATATTAGTATAGGATCCAATAAGAATAGTCACTTGATGCCGCCCTTTCGGAACACTGACGGACTAAAGAAAAATACAACATTATTCATTAAATGTTTCTATATATGCTAATTATCAACTCTCGTGTTTCGCGATTGGTCCACATCTGTGCCGAGGGCATGTCTTTGAAGCATTATTATGGCTGCGATCAAGTCTAAATTTGACCAAATTTGCGAAATATTGAAATACAGTAGAAATAGAATGCATTTTAATTTTTTCCCTTACCCCACCTTAGAATGCTGACTTCTAGCTTGCGGACATTGGTCATTTGACTGTACTCCAGGTGGGAAAATATTCGCCTGTCCAGGTGTTCCATGTAGCCTCGGAGTGTTGCTAGATCGTAACTCCATATCGAGTTAAGAAGATGGTCTAGCACTTTGTCCACCTATACGTGCATGTGCATGTACATGAAAGGTACGGGTTAAAAGTAAGATACACTATTTGTAGTCCGAGTAACTAGGACCCTACTTATCGCTTTTTTAACATCTGGACATGATCTTGCGATAGTAGGGTCCTAGGGAGTCCCATTGGTTTTTTTACATTTAAATCAAAATGCCACTTTGCCTAAATGTTTGCCCAAAGAAACATCAGATTTCACCCTCAAAACGGCCACAAAAGTACCGTACTCGATAAGCCATTTGAGATACAAGTACACATCGACGATTAAGATCGTGGTACTACTAAGTTTACTTACGATTCTGATGAAAAGTGAAATTGACAGCTTAATTAATTCCGCAAGCTGCATCGGACACTTTTTTGCTGCCGTGTCGCTGTACTCTTGTTGTTGTTGCGATATTTCAAATTAATATCTGCATATGAATACGGCGCGCGGTGACCCCGACTGGACCTTGCATATTATTATGTCAATGTACACAGGAACGTAGTTGCGATAATCGTAACCCACCATCCTCCCGGTCTTCGACCGTCGGGAGGATGGTGGGTTACGATTATCGCAACTAGTAACAGGAACGCTGCCGACAGTTTACTTGGACTACACCATTTGCAGATATCGAACATGTTTTACCGAATTATTATCTTACTTATAATTTATAATAGATATTCTGCAATTGTTACAAAAAACTGAATTTTATTATAAAAAAAATTCACGATCGCCGGACGGCGATCGCGGAAAAAACAAAAACATTAAAACCATTGTTTGTTTATTAAATATTTTTGTAATTTAGGAGATCAATTGTCCGAAAACTGGGCAAACCAATTTTTAGGCCCATAACTAAGCTTATCTTTATACATTTCATTCCTACCCGGAGCTTCTTATCTTTGTCGCCCTTCAGTTCTGCATCGAAAGTTTTTAGAGTATTGGTAAAGCCACGAAACAGCAGGTAATCTCGAACCAGTTCGTCCGTTCTCTCCACTGCATCAGCCATTGCAAGCACCTGTAGGCCTTTTCCCAAACCTCTCACTTCTGCTCTATATGCGGCTCCAGCCTATTTATAAACTGCAGGAATAAAGCCGGATAAACGACAAAGTCATAGTTTAGAAAACGACCCTATAGGGCGCTCTTTACGTCGACTAGTCTTGGTAGCAAGACTCCTAATCGCGGTATACAGCGCGCGTAGGCTTGCTATGCGGTCGCCTTATAACGTATGCCGTAGATAGACCACGCCCACCTTCGAATAGGACGTCTTGGCTAACCCGCAAAATCGCTCGAAAAATTGCGAGCAGATTTGTGTTGCATTTGAATGCTCGTGTGACATTGCATGCATAATTACGTGACGTATGCATTATTGCCGACTCACGGGTCGAGTTTCTGTTACGTTACGTAATCATCTACGCAACGTCACACCTGCATTCAAATGCAACACATTTCTGCTTGAAATTTTTCGAGCGATTTTGCAAGTTATCCAAGACGTCCAAGTTGAAGGGCATGGCGTGGTCTATGATGTATAAGGTCGCTGCATACCGCGATTAATTAGGACGTACGTCTTGCAACCAAGACTAGTTGTTTAACAAGTTCGCGCCGGATGACGTATATAAACGCAAAGTTTTCCCCAGATTCAAAACAGATGACGCATAAACACGCCACGAGCAAGGCCGGAAATGTCTGTCAGCAGCAAGCAAGGCCGGAAATGAGTGGTTGTGCTTCCCAGGACTATCAGCCTGAAGCCGCCTCGGATCAAGTTTCGTAAAAAAAAAATCCCGGCCCTCGGCTCGGTGATTTTAAAATAATCCTGGCGCAAACTGGTTAACCAGTTCGCGCCGGATGACGTATATAAACGCAAAAATTTCCCCAAATCCAAAACGGATGACGAATAAATACGCCAAGTTCAAGTTCGGAAATGTATGTCAGCAGCGCGCAAGGCCGGAAATGCGTGGGTGTGCTACCCAGCACTATCGGCCTGAACACGCTTCGGATCGAGTTTCGTTAAAAATAATCCCGCCCGTCGGCTCGGCGATGTAAAAATAATCCCGGCGCGAACTGGTTAACAAGCGGATATATTACAGACTATACTGTTTTATCTCCAGAAACTCCAAATTCCACCCCTACACACAGAAACAACAATATCAAGATGACAAATAGAATTCCGTCAAAATGTCCAACACACTCGTCGTATTTATTTATAATTTATGTTCAAATTTTAACAAATATAGAGTACTCTGATAAGCAATGTATACAAATGCCTGCAACTTTGTAACTACATACAATTTCTTTTAAAACACAGGTAACCACAACAAAAACACACCCTATACATGTATAGCCATAATGGATCGATCCATTAAGCCCCGCCACCTACACAGGTAGATAACTAACACACATGAGTTTGCTATCCTTACGACTGAGGATCTAGGGACAATCGAAGGGGGGGGGGGGGGATTTATTACTGACAATTAATGACCTCGAGGACTAATGAGCCAAGTTAGTATGTAGTTGGTAGGTTTTTGGAGATGAGAACACGGTAGCATCAACATCCAGGGGCAACTAGGGGACAAATATTTCGTCCCTTTTCTAAGTTGAGACAACAACCACTTACTCGTGTACTTTCCCGACCTGTAAAGCCCTTGGCCTTACAGGATCAACAAATGGGATAATTGGACGCACACAAAAATGGCTTGAGAAAAACTCTGTAAACATTGGCGGAGTGTCGTGGCCGAGCGGTTAAGAGCTGGGTTTTCTGTTCCGCAGAGCGTGAGTTCGAGTCCAGGTGTTGACACGTGTGTCCTTAAGCAAGGCAATTAAACCACTTCGTCCTTCGGATAGGACGTAAAGCCGTAGGTCCCGTGTGTGTGTGTATAATGTATATATTGAACCTGGACACGCACGTAAAAGAACCCAGTCACACTTATCGCTAAAGAGAAGGGGTTCGCCCCGGTGTTTCTGGCATTTCGTTCATCCTCCTACTGGTTTCTTCAGGCTTACGAGCTACACAGTGCCTTGGGCGCTTTTGAGGAATCCTCGGTTTCATTGCCGAAAAAAAAAAATAATAATAATATTTCGACAGAACATAAAGTGTATTTTCAAACCAATTTCCCACCAATTCTACAAAGACTGTCCTGTTGAGTTGTATATCAAATAGTTCATGATGACAATGCATGCAATATGTTGTGTACACAAATTACCATCATGAACTGTTTGATATGCAACTTAATGGGACAGTTTGGAATTTTGATTAAGTAGTCCAGGTCAAAGGGTATTCGGGATTGAAAACAGCCGATGTGATGTCACGCGATGTTACGCGAACGCACATTCAGATTGTAATTAACAAGTGCGCGTAGAGCGACCACCTGGCATGTCCATACGTACACGTTAATTATCCCGAATGACCAGTGACCCATATCACTGTAAAAATGCGCAGTTAAAATACCAAACTGGTGATTTTGGCAATTTACTACAATAAACAAGCACGTTTTTCAAAAATTGCTGTGCTCAACTATAGTAAAGGTACGTGTATAAATTTTTAGATAGAATACAATTTTGAGATTGAAATACCTCCACAAATTTTTCTCCGAACATGATGAGCGCAAGTTCGACAATGTCCTTGTCCAAGGACAGGAAGGTTGTTTATGTGGTGATCAAAAGGGTGTTTGTAGTCGGGTTTTTTACAAAAACGTGATCGAACGCAACTCTGCGCGATGCGCTGGATTTTGCACTATGCTCTTTGACCTCCATCTCACCATGAACCCAGAGAGGAAATAATGACAGATGGCCCATGGTAGTGAATCAAAATGTGCCAATTTGATTTAAAAAAATAACTTCATGTGCAGTCAAAAATTTAAGTAAAATGAGTAAAAGACGGTGTTTTGCAGACCAAGTTTCGAACGGGTGGATCCTTTGAGAAAACAGCACTCTTCAAAGTCTGGATGTTCCTTCAGACTAGCAAAAATAGCTAACCAAGATCAGAGTTTCCTATACAACAGCACAACGTCAGTTGGCTTCTATCTGCAGACACGAGCGATCCCACTGCTGACACCAATAGTAATATCCACATCTACAGGTGAAAGGCAATCATGACCAAACCGTTGTCGAAACTAATGTTGTGTACATGTAGGTGGGAAAAAAAGTACAAGTCTATCGTGCTGATTGGGATTGCCCTTCAACGAGTATCACATGACGGAGCACATGGAACTCTTTGTCTGACTGGTTGGGGGTCTCGGTAGCGGGTCGTTGTAGTTTACGACCTCGGCTTTGACGACCCTCTGTTGGTGCCAAAGGTTAAGGGAAAAGTGATCATCAGTTTCAAGGTTTTCTGTGCACAAGTACATGTATTATAATTATATCTGTGGATCCGTGGATCGCGAGTGTTGCCTTTTCCCGCGGTCAATCTCTATATGTTAAGTTTTCTTTTAAAAAAACATGTTAAAATGACGACCTCAAATGACCCCTAAATGACCTTTGACTTGTTTCGGAAGAGTTGTGATAAACCCCCACCTAAGGATCACTTCATCCAATCAAATCTCTTCATAGATCATCACTTCATTCCATCAAATTCTGTAGACAAAGAAACATTTGAAGCATAATGACCCCTACATGACCTTTGACTTATTTCGGAAGAGTTGAGATAAACCCCCACCCAAGAATCACTTCATTAAATCAAATCCCTTCATCAATTCATCCCATCAAATTCTGTAGACAAAAAAAAAAGTTAAGAATAATGACCCCTACTTGACCTTTGATCTTATTAATCTGATGAAGAACTGTGTCTTCCCACCCAAGTTTCATGAAAAACCATAAAAGCATGTAGAAGATTTCTTTCAAAAACTTAACCTGAAATGTTAACACATACAGACATACTGGCATACGGTGATATGGAGATACATGTCATACAGAATTTGTCTCCCAAAACTTTGTTTAGGCGATACAAAACTGTTTTACTTCAACTTTTACTTGGCAAAGGATACGTTAGCTTGTTCCATCTCAGACCTCGACAGTTTGACGCCAAGGATTTCTGCTGCTATCTTCTGGAAACACAGGTCGACCTATTGAAGATAAAGGTATATTGAGAAAAAAAAGTATTTTATAAGTTTTTTCTTCATGGTGAGATCAAAGTTTTTTTGACAGTGTAATTTGAACAGTGAATGCAAATTTGTTTTCATTGCCGATTGTATGTAGCCGCATAAGACGTGAGGTTGCTACTATTTTTTCTTCGTACAGTGCAAAGCGCACATCTGGTGTTTACGTTTAATAGCGGCAAGAAAAAACCTAAGATACTCGACAAACATCTTTACCAAAGCTTGACAGCATGACAAATTTGCCTAAAAGGTGTGACCCTCCTGTCCTCCCCTCTCCTGTCCTCCCCTCTCCTGTCCTCCCCTCTCCTGTCCTCCCCTCTCCTGTCCTCCCCTCTCCTGTCCTCCCCTCTCCTGTCCTCCCCTCTCCTCCCCTCACCCCCCCCCCCCCCCCCCCCATCTCTCCCCCCCCCCCCAAATACACACCCTCTCTAGTGACCCAATGGATATCTAAACTTACCGTGTCCCCACTCTTAGCGGACACAAAATGGCTGGAGAAGCTATGCTCCTGCACCATTCGTTGGTGTTTATCAGCCTTCACTGCCCGCATGTGCTCCAGGTCCACTGAGGAAATCAAAGGACATTATGTGATATAACATGTAAACACACTTTATATACAGACTGACAGACTTTGTACGCATACAGTACAGCGAGCGCTGAAGCAATATTTGAGGCACTTCGTTTGCTCAGGTATTTGTGTTTCCACCAAAAAAAAATATAAAACAATAAAAAAAAAAAACTGCTATAAACTGCTTTCAAAATGGATTCATCTGAAATATTTACTTAGAAAAATAGTAAAGCAACCGGAAGTGATGTTTGGATCTTTCCAAGAAGCCTTAACCCTAAATTGTAGTTCATCACCTACATTTCCCCAACAGAGTCTAATATCCCAATAGAAAAGACAGGCAATGGAAATACAGTCAATGAGAAAAAAAAGCCAATGAAAAAATCCAGTCTATGAAAAAATCCAGTCTTTGAAAAAATCCAGCCAATGGAAAAATCCAGGCAAAGGAAAAATCCAGGCAATGGAAAAATCCAGGCAATGGAAACTCCCAGGCAATGGAAAATTATAGGCAATGGAAAAATACAGGCAAAGAAAAAATACAGGCAATGGACAAATTCAGCCAATGGGGAAAAATCAAGGGAATGGGGAAAAATCAAGGGAATGGGACAAATCAAGGGAATGGGAAAAAATCCAGGCAATGGACAAATCAAGGCAATGGAAAAATACAGGCAATGGAATAATCCAGGCAATGGAAAATTACAGGCAATGAACAAATTCAGGCAATGGAAAATTACAGGCAATGAAAATAAACTACACTTGGGAATTGCCCGGCGAGTTACACACTTTGTACTCACTTTTGTTTGCGACCAGCGCTATATGAGGGTAATGCTCTTGATCTTTAAATACTTCCTTGATTTTAGAATACCAGTCCTCGATATTCTCAAAACTATTGTAGTTTGTGATGTCATAGACCAGGAGAACACCCTGTGGGGGGGAAAAAACCCACAAATAACACCCATTTTAGACGATATTTTCCACAGATTTGAAATTGATTTTAATTAGGGCTGTGCATCGGAACCAGGTACTCAAGTACCCGACCGTTCGGTTGATGTCAGGAACCGGTTCCAGATTATTGAATAGAGTACCCGTAACCAACTTCACAAATTACACAATAACTTCTCAGACAATGCGAGATAAGGGTTTTAAATGTTATTTGTTGGGAATTTTCAAAATGAAACTAGGCTATATGTGACCCGCTCCATCGTAATCAGGAATAAGTCGCTGAGGCCATTTTACGCAATCGGCCGTTGAAGTGAACGCATGGGTGAAAATCGTGACCAAGTCGATTTTCTGAACATTGTATTTTTAGGAAGTGTAGTTATCAAAGATTATTGTCATTAATGTCTTGTATGTTCAATAAAGATAAAAATTAAGATGATTTGTGTGTGCTGTCCGTATGATTTTGGTAAATTTGGTTTATTTCAAAGCTGTTTTTCTCGGAATGTGGATTCGGCCAATAAATATACACCTGTCATCTTCATCAGACCATAACTCGTTAACCTAAACAGATACACACTTGTGATGGGTATCATTAGAAAGCTTATGAAATTCCCTCTCTCATTTTGAGACTTATTCCTGATTTCGATAGAAAAAACAGAATATCTGTCACGTTGATGATGCTCGCAAAAAGTGCAGTTTATACCTTAACCTTAACCATTCCAAATCCTCCAATATCCTATTTGCAAATTGCAGTATTTGGCAGGATTGAGGTCACTTGGAAGTTGATGCGTCCGGTAAATTTAGAAAAAAAACCAGTGCGAACTGGCAGGTACGCAGTATCAAGATTTCCAAATTTTTTGACTAGTGTAAACTATCATTTGTGACCTGTTCCCACAAAACCAGGACAAAGTCGCACCGGTCATCAATTTTGGGTAAACATCGTGCAAAGTCATTTCAGGGTGGAATCGTCGATTTTTTCATTTTGGGATGACCGTCTTCTTTACATATTCATCTATCATTTTACTCTAAAAATGAATTAAATCTGTTAAAGTATAAATTGACCTTGTGGAGTGCGCTGATGCGTGTACGTGTACATTGCATTCACCGTGTGTGTGTTGAGTTTTCTTCCTGTGAACACAAAGCTGGTTTTCTCGTAATAAAAGTTTTATGGGTCGGGCAAAGCTGGTGTCTGAATCCCTTCTCGTGGGATTATATGGAGGGATAAACTATACAAATTATATATCATTGGAAAGCTGATTAACTAGAGAATTTAAAAAATACCCAAAACTAAATTTTAGATTTTTGCTACTTTGTCCGGGTTTCGTGGGAACAGGTCACATTTGTTATGTCCTTACCTTAGCTCCATAGACATAGTTGTCTAGCATTTTGCCGCCGAGGGACTGTCCCCCAATGTCCCACACCTGTAGTGTGACGTGTGTGTCAACTGTAGAAGTAAGAGAAAAAAAAAAACAGAAAGAAATAATATTTGTCAATAGTACTTGCTGCCAAACAAAAATAATTTCAGCTGGAAAAAAAATTAAGATTAAGATTAGATTAAGATTAACCAAACCGGAAAAATATACCGTGTAACCGTTTGAACGGTCGGTTAAACGTGTATTAACCGTTTAACCGCTGCAGGTTTAGAAGAAGTGTGTATGATATCTAATTTTAATATGGATCCATCATTTGCAGTGATGGGCAACTGCTAATTGTAATTGTAATTCCTACCTCCGATGATTATCCTCTTCAGAAAGAAGTCTAGGCCCACAGTCTGTTGATACTGCTTGCCAAACTGGTCCTGGGAGTATCTGGTGGCCAGAGATGTCTGGGGAAAAAGCATGTGTGGAAAATGATGAGAAAAGTAGGGGTTTACATTTCTGGGTTGTTCGGGAACCGGATACCCAATTACCAAAAACAAGGGTACTGGACAACTCTACAAAATGCAACATAATGCACCTATGGTAAAAAGTTGTTGCAAGTTGTTGCATTTAGCAGGCAAAGCATTTCTTCTGGTATTATGCATTTTGTTGCACCTAGCAGGCTTTACCAGCATAACCCTACTCAATGCAACATAATCCACTGTTGCATGTTGTTGCATTTTGCGGTGCTCTGTTTGTTGTGTAGTATTCTGTTGCATTAGGCAGGGTGCTCCGAATACCCCGTGGGGGTTAGGGTTAAATAAAGGTAGGATACACCATTTGCAGATATCAAAATTTGTACTACCGAATTATTAATAAATATTTTACTTGTTCGAAAGTAAATATTGATTGTGGGCGTCCAGCGAAAAGATTGCGCTAAAACAACATATAATTATTCTAAAAAATTGAATTTAATAAAAACAAAATCACGATCGCCAAGAACAAAATAAGATCCACTGCCCACTGCGTTTCTCAGCATCTATATAATTGTAAAACTTCGATCAGGTCAGTTAAAAGTATTTACTATAAAAAAATTATACCCCTTAAATCCACCCATTCCTGATAACTCAAGCAATTACCAATAGTGTATCCTACCTTTACATCCACTCATTCCTTATAATTCAAGCAATTACAAATGGTGTATCCCACATTTACATCCACCCATTCTTAATAATTCAAGCAAATACCAATAGTCCATCCTACCCCTATGGGAGACTCTTGCTCATAAAGATATGCATTTTTTTGTGGTTGTTTTGTTTTGTTTTGGGTTTTTTTTGGGGGGAGGGGAGAGCAGTTAATAGACGCTATACCTTTCCCGATGCACCGTCTCCTAGTATGACAATCTTCAGTTGCTGCTCGCGCTGAGGCCCTTCGCCTTCCGAGTCAGACATCTTTGTAAGCTTTTGGGTCAGGTTCCAAATTTCAATGGGAAAAATGCTTTAAATAAACCAAAACGTCCGCAACTTGGAACAAACTGCCACAAGCACCAATTCCTGCTTGGCTGTCCACTGGGTTTTCAAAACAAATTTCAGGTCCACTTTCATTCAAATCATTGCTGCAGATAACTGTAACGGGGCCGTGTGATGTCTCAGGTTGGGCGTACCATCAATCGTACCAAGCATCCCAAGTACAAATTTGACATTTTTGTGTAAGATAGATGGTTTCTTTTACAGCCTTTCTTTGCCAATTTTCATCCACCACATGATCTGGAAGACAAAACATGGAAAGACAGATTCAATGAATCTGGAGCTAAACAACTGAAGACAAAAACAAACCGGTTGGCCTAGGCCTGCAACTTTTTGGTAGCAAGACTAGAGCAACTAGCTAGACCCTAATCAATAAGTAAATAGTAAGTTAATCAGGAACTGAGAAACATTTCAAATTAATCCTAACCCCAACAGGTTATTCTGTGAGTTCCCTGCCACACGCAGCAAACTGCATCATTTGTCAAAGCGGCAACCTTTTTTTTATATGAACGTGCGTATACACACACACATTTATTTTTCATGTTGATATACAATGCAAGTTGACAATTGATAATCTATGGAGTAAACAATATTATTCATAAAGTTATCTAATTGTAATAATTAAATCAGTAATATAGTATAACAATTACTATACAGAGCATTACCAACATGTAGGAAGAGCGAAGCAAGCTTTTATGTTCTCCCTATAAGACAAATTACACAAAACTTTCTACCCACATAGAGGCACAAATTACACAAAACTTTCTACCCACATAGAGGCAGTGATATTACGAGACCAAATATTATGAGACCAGATTATACATGTATGTAGGATGATACATTAATAATTATTAGTGACAAGTGTTTACGGACAAGGGACAACAATACAGAAATGTACTTGATATACTTGGTATATGATAGGAATTTGTTTTTTTATTAAAATAAACAAGTTGTTACTCTGAACTAATTTCAAAAAACAACGACTAGTATTGACTTAGAACATTATCTTTAAACTCCTTTGCAAACACTTTCAAACTGGTGGTGTTTTTAAGTTTTCTGTCTAATTTATTCCAAAGGAGAACACCCCGAGTTTTTAAGCTTTGTTTTGCAAGCGATGTTCTGTGGTAATGTATATAAAGATCACCTTTCGATGCACCACGAGTACTGTATGAGTGAACAGATGAAGACATTGTGAATAATGTTGTGAGGTCCCTAAGGTCAGAAATCTTAAGGTCAAACTGCTTCAGAGTCTGCGGTCACTCAACGCAGCGTAATCCAACTCTGGCATTGTTCAATGGAGATTGTCTCTCAATAGTCTTAGACTGTGGTCGTTTATGCACTGGGGCCAATTTCACGGAGCTGCTAAGCACAAAAATTTGCTTAGCACAAAAACGTCTTGCTCATTAAAAACAAGTTATCAGCCAAAATTCTACGTGTTTTTTATGCTAAGCAAAAAACCAGCTGATTATCAATCAAAAACAATAAAGATCACGTGAAAATTTGGTCTGTAACCTTGTTTTTACCAAGGACAAATTTTCATGCTAAGCAAATGTTTGTGCTTAGCAGCTCCGTGAAATTGGCCCCTGCTCAGTGCCGCGAGGGCCATAAGGTCAGAAATCTTAAGGTCAAACTGCTTCAGAGTCTGCGGTCACCCAACGCAGCCGAATCCAACTCTGGCATTGCTCAATGGGGATTAGCTCTTATAGTCTTAGACTGTGGTCGTTTATGCACTGGTGTTGACGGCTGAATGCATCAAAAGTGCACCAGACTTTTTTTACCTGATGCACTGCGCTGCGTCTAGCAGTGTTACTGGTTAAATGCACTGAAAGGTCTCTCTACAGACTTTGTACACAACCAAAGAAGTGACTATGTCCATGAACATGATGGAGGCTGCTGCTAGTGCTAGTGCTATATATGTCGATGTACCAGTTTTTGAGGGTGTAAAAGGATTTATGCCAAGCAAGAGAAAAAACTCACCGACAAAAGCAAATATTTGACGTTGCAGTTTCTTATCCCGACTCGGACTAGGCCTAGCCCTGGTCCTATCAGTACTATCAAATCTCTTGAGTCTTGTACGTGTACGTACGTCACTGGTATCCAGGTATCTGTGTGACGTAGTCGTGGAAATGTAAATCCACAAAAACTAGATGCCTCAAAAACAGGTACGTGGACGATACATTCTTTCTCTTGGCTTTAGTACTTTACTGTTTCTTTAAGTTGCACCATAAGGTCTATTGTCGATCGGTTGATTTCAACAGGTGGCGCCCTGCGCTACGCAAGAAAGGGAGCATCGCGCGCACGGCGAACCACTCGAAAATATGTCGTCATCAAAATTCCTAAATCTAAAAAGAAGACCAACTCTTATCGTATTTGAGGGCCAGAGGTGTTGTAGTAAATAATGAAAAGCACAAAGAGCTTGCCGAGAAGGCATACCGGGACGAAAAGCTTGGTTTAGTTGCAAAACAACTCCCTTTGTCTGCCCATCATGCTTTGCACTATACTTTGGGATCGCGATCAGCAATAGACCTTAAGTTATGGAGGTACATATGATTGCACACACATGAAAACTGATTTGCCCCCACCGTACCCAGCTAGCTATAACTGAGTGATCATGCATGCTTGCAACCCTATTTTTGATCCAAGATGGCGGTTAAGATGCAAAATTCTTTCCCTTTTGCATGGGTACTTTACATTAGGCACTTTTGTTTACACAAGTTAATTAATAATAGGGTAAGCCAAAAAAAAAAAAAAGACGCAACCGCGTGTTTGTTTGAGCATTCTATCCATTTCTTAAACCCGTATCCATCATATTCATAATCATTATCATAAAATATCAATATCACGCTCAACCGTACCTATACTCCGTAGTCCGTATGTCGAAACAATACTATCTGATTTGGGCCGAAAAATACTGTCTGATTTGGGCTCTATTTCAAGCCCACACTGTTGTGGCTTTTGTTGTTGTTGTGGTTGATGTCAACACGACTACGGCAAAATATTTTATTTCATGTATTATTTTTAGTACAGCGAGCTACGTTGAATAGCGCCCTCTATACAATTCACTCCAGAAAAACTAAAAACAAGAGGCGGAGCCAGGGCCGGGGAGGGGGGGGGGATGTATAGGGAGGCCAACACATCAGGAGTATATCATAGAAAAAGAAAACGGTATATCAGGCGGAAATTTTTTTGGAAGAACACACTCTAAAAAAATGTAGGAGGGGAGGGGACGTATCTAAAGGGGTATTACCCGTCAATCAATTCTCCTCTGTTAAAAATGAACGGCAGCGTACCGTAATGTATGACGAGGGAAATCCCCATTTCGAAAGGAACAATTGCCCGATGAGAAACACCCGAACCTTGAACAGGTGGACCCCATCCTTGCAGCTGGCGCTGTATATCTACGAGTACGACCATTGATTCAATTCTCACTGTGGCGACATTGCGGAATTTTCACCAGTCGTTTTGCTAAAGGGTGCGTTCGCTGCAAATCAGTTTGGTGAGTTACTTTGAGCACGATGACATTCTCCTTCGTTCGTGGTACTCGTGTACGCCTCAATGTCCAGAGGCCCTGTTTGTTTCACAATGATCATCCGGATCGCATCAGTGTGATCCGGCCGTTGGTTCACAATCACATCCCGCTAGTAAGTCGACGGAGTGAAGTGATCACCAGCGGCCAGATCACTGATCGCGTCCCGGCCTGTGTGAATTACAAACAGGCCCGTTTATGTAGACCCACATTTATTTCAATGCATATTTCCATCTTTTTGTAATAAAACAAAGTATTCCTGATAAAAAAGCCCCTAAATTGGCACCGCTCAAAAGTCTGCCTGCACGAAGAGCAGACAATGAGAAGAAATTATTTATAAAGCGCACGCCGACTATAGACACTGATCACACGCGCAAGGTAATCATTATACATGTATTATTCTGTTCATTTTATAATTCCAAATCCAACTCGGATCCCTGGGGAGTATCAGTATACAGCTAGCTTGATGCGTGCTGCCGTTTCGGCGAAAAGCAGCTAAATCAATCACAGTATCACAGTAACCATCTCTGATCCCACATGTACCCATTTACTCCTGGGTCGAGGGGGAAGCAATGAGTGACAAAGTGCCTTGCCCAAGGGCACACGTACCAGAAGCCTATATGACCCCGAGATGGCCGGCCGGCTAGCTCGACATCGACAACCTGCAGATTACCCATTACGAATTCAATTATCCAGACTTATATTACGAATTCAATGCTGTAGACCACTAAACCACGGTGGGAGAAAAAAAACCCGCATTTTTTTTTTTTTGTTGAGTAACGATGACGACTGAAAATACCAAACACGTGAACCACGACAGAAACCGAACCGGGTTCAAAGCGTTGAATGCCTGGTGATGAGGATAGTAATTAACCACTGCAGCTGTGCCACAACCTGACTCCCCCGCTGATGTAGAAGGTCGATCACTTTAGCGATCGATTCAGGAAACATTCACTGCATGAATCATTCCACATGAAAAGTGATGCGTGTATACCATGGCAATACCTGAGACATAATTATAATGACGTCCGTGGCTTTGTTTACATAATGCGCTTTCCTGCGTGAGCGAAGTTTAGACGCCGAACGAGTAGGGACAGACCATAGAGTTATTAGAGTTATATTAGAAACTAGAGAGCGCACTTATCACGTGACCCCTTCTGGACAAGGATGCTTGGACCCATTTTGTAAGGAAAAAAAAAGTACGTATATATAGTTGACATTAACTATCCGTATGTTTTTCATCTCTTTGCCGCGCGCGGCAAAGAGATGCTGGGTGTGGGATGCCTAAGACATTAATACCTTCTGTTTTATAATTTTGCCAACTTACAGCTCAACCTCCATTACTTGACGGACGGTGTAAAACCATGGCACAAAACCGCGCCTCCTTAGTCGCAGTTCCTGCCGATTTTGACAAGACCCGTGCTGTCGCCGCACTAAATTTAATGGCACCACCCCTCATACCAAGAATGGTCATTGAGGCGCTCCCTCCCCTTCAGGCGATTATCGATGATTCTGGCCAGCCTCATTTCACAGAGGAGCAAGTAGCCAACGCGCTACAAAGGATGTCTGCGATGTACAAGATGGTAGGAAAAGCCCATTACAGGCCCCAGCCAGACTTCGAAGACCCCGCATTTCGCTTGGCGTACGTGTTTCAGTACCTCACTAAGCACTGCCATCTGATTTACCAGATGCTGTGGAGGCTTCTGCCGTTTGACATCGCCGCGCAGTGGCTGGAAAGGGGCGTGAATGTTTGCTCTATCGGGGGAGGCCCGGGCACGGACGTCATCGGGGTACTTGTGTACCTCAGGTCTATCAGGTCGTACCTCGGCAAACCGGCCAGCGAGCGCGTCGTCGGGTACGTGCTCGACAAGTTTGCCGATGCCTGGGAGGGCACGTGGCAGGTCATCCGAGCAAACAACTCCGTACTAAGGGAGAGTCAGATATATTGTCGGTACATCAGCTGTGACCTCCTGGATGACCTACCTACGGCTGCCACGGAGGAGGAGATCCGACAAGCCGACTTGGTGACGATGATTAAGTCATTCTCCGCGTTTATAGCCTTCATGAGGGACGGCCGCGACATTCGGCAGTGCGCGGTGTACAAACTTCTGGGGCAGCTCAAGGCAGGTGCAGTTGTGCTCTTCATCGACAACAAGGATGATATTTATCTAACGAGAGGGGCATCTAACTGGAGTCCTCGCAAGAGCCAGAACGAGACATTTCTGCAAGACATTGTCCAGCCGTCTGGGTTAATATGCCTTGGCGAGTGGCATGGTAGCACTTACACCCGGATAATGAAAGACTCCCACATACAGCTGAAGAGGTACATCCAGGAGCAACTCGGCCTGGACTGGACCACCGGACTTCGCAAATGTGCAGTTAGTGTGTTTCTCCTCTACAAGCCATAAATAAACTGGACATACCCACACGTACGTCTAGAAATCTGATGCTGAATAAAAACATATCCACGATTGATTGGCCAACATAAGCGCGGCCCCCTCAACTGCTTTTCGCGACCCAACCGTATAAACCCAATAATTGCTATTGGATTGTGTTACATCAGGAGAAAACCTAATTGGGCAATATAATGATTAAACAAATTTCAAGCAGCGAAATGCCAAAAGAAAAGCTCTTAAAATCCAACTCATAATTTTGTGCAGGGACTATCCAGTTTCTGACTGCACTGCCAACAGCGAAGTCGGAACGAAGTTGAACCCTGGGGCCAGTTTCGCCAAATGCTGAGATCAATCTAAGGAAGAGTAACTCATCCTAACTTGCAAATAGATTCAATGCAGGATAGGACGAGTTATGTCTTCCCAATATTGACCTTAGTTTTTCGTGAAATCGACCCCAGGGGTGCGTTTCACTCACGTGAACGTTGCCAACGTTTGCCACTTGATGTCCACACAAAATTTGCGAACGTTGGCGAACGTTTGTTGTTTGCGTGAGTTGAACGCATGCATATCCCTCAGGAGGGCGGCTCGCCTCGAGACAGACGCATTGAAAACGTCGGAACTCACCAACTCTTGGACGCAAAAAATCAGCACAGAAGAAACTCAAGAAGAGTTGTTTTCCCGGATGTCATAAAGTCAGAAGTGGTCATCAACCGAAAGGCATGATGTTCGTTTTACCTTGCATTTTTCGGCTTTCGCGCACTTTTTAAAAATGCTTTTGATTCCTTCCATCTGTTCCAATTTCTTTGTGCCTTGCATTTGAATTTGTTTTATTAAGTTGGTGGGTTATTATATATTCTTACTTTTTAAAATGTGTTAGATGTTTACGATTGTATTCATAAAACTTTAATGATTATATGTACACATTAAATTAATGGTTTTATCTTTGTTAATGTGTCAAACGTCGTGTATAGTTTAGATCGCAGTGATGCGAGGTCCTAGAACTTACATGTACATGTTAAGTGTAACCTCTTAGTAACTAATTCGTCGGGTGCCCGGCAGAAGGGCATATGAGGCGTTCTGACGCGAAAATCACTTCCATACAAATTGCGTTAACCAGTTCGCGCCGGATGACGTATATAAACGCAAAAATTTTCCCAAATTCAAAACGGATGACGCATAAACACGCCAAGTTCAAGTTAGGAAATGTATGACAGCACCGCGCAAGGCCGGAAATGCGTGGGTGTGCTACCCAGCACTATCGGCCTGAACACGCTTCGGATCGAGTTTCGTTAAAAATAATCCCGCCCGTCGGCTCGGCGATGTTAAAATAATCCCGGCGCGAACTGGTAAGGCTCCAATTTTCCCACACATGTACTATGAATCCAATGTTCTCTCGCCCGCGTCATAAACCGTACACATGTTATATTTGTCACACATCTGAATCACAATCTTTTGAGGGGAGTTTGTGTTAAGTTCGAAAAGAAATGTTTAAATTTCCTTAAAATATAGGCCGTTGTTTTGCATATGCCCTTTTGCTGGGAACGTTTTGGTGATTACGCGTTCGCGCCACTGACCTCTACACCTGGACGGATCATTGTCCATATTCTGCTGTGCTAACACTTGAAGTCGGCGCAAACTGGAAGTGCAACATGGCGGACCCGAGACGTCACTGCTGTGAGCCAATGAAATGTCCAGGTGTAGAGGTCAGTGGATTTACTCTGTACATTTTGTATTTATAAACATTACGTAATACGTATCGTACCAACACCTGGACATTTCATTGGCTCACAGAGTGACGTCGTGGGTCCGCCATGTTGCACTTCTCCGCATGCCGACTTCAAAATGAAACAATGATGACCTGTCCATGTATAGAGGTCAGTGGTTCGCGCATAAGGGCATACGCGCACATGCCCTTCTGCCAGACACACAACGCTATGTTGTCTTCATGTTTTGTTAAGGTTTCGTGTTTTTAAATTCCAATGCATTGCAGATGTATACTGGGCTGTCGTTGGCATCCTGCAGCAATCTGCTTCGACTGCATGGTGACGAAAAGGCATGAGCCGAGACGAGGTGTTACATATACATGTATTCTGTCATTCACCATAAATTAATACAGTCACAATGTCTCAGGGTTTTGTGGTGTAGCCATGCTTAGACTGGAAACAGTTGGTTATTTTAGACGATACGAAGCTCGTTTGCTTTTCCCGGCAGCAAGACTTATGGCGCCACCAGGTTTCCTCCCTGTTATGGTGCTTGGCCCTTGGGTTATTATAATTGGAAGGTGTGGTGGAACGCCGGCCGGGAACCCAACATTTTCCTATGTTATACATCAAGAGTCGGTAATGGGCGCCAAAAGACCTACAGGCGGCCCGGCGAAGCAGGAAGCAAAAACGCCCCATTTAAAACATAGGTTACGGGGGACAAACATCTTGAAAAAAGAATTATCAATTTCTCCAGGATGTGTCGGCTTTTCCTCCAATTTTAGAAGTTTTTAGTTGGCAATGGTAATGCATGTATGTCTAGTCTGGTTTTTTTTTTAGGCACAATAAAAACTCGTTAACAATGCGTCCGGGTACCGACAGATTCAGTCACATAATGGTATTGGTACAATTAACATTTTATTCAGAATGAACATTATGAATGCTCAATGGGGACGTGTTCAAAATACAATTTACAAGTAGTCCCTTTGGGTATTCCAGTCCTCAAATCTTCGTACGTGTACAATGCACTGTACATGTACATGTACGTTATGAATAACCCCAAAGCCCTGTGACAATAACACAAATAAAATAGGTGCGGCAATGTTCCGTTTGTCCGTGATTTGGTTAGTATTGCAACATAAAACACAATTGGTGGGCTTAAAAATGTCTGATAAAAGATTGCAAAGTGTATTCATCAGTATTCGGTTCGTAAGTGACTTCGTAATACACGCGCACCATTCTGATACTAGCATATGAAGCACGACATGTGGCAGAGAAACCCCCCCCCCTTCTTTGTGTTGACCATTGTGTTCCCGGAATCTCAGGAATTCTTTAGGTTTCAAGAGGGGATGTGTTAGGTAACAATAGTGTCGAGTGTGTATGATGTAAAGGGATAAGAGGGGGGGTACCCCTCTGTCACATATCGTGCTGGGTATAGATACTACATATGAAGCACGATATGTGGCAGAGAAAACCCCCCCTCTTTTGTGTTGACCATTGTGTTCCCGGAATCTCAGGAATTCCTTTTAGGTTTCAAGGGGGGATGGGTTAGGTTACAATAGTGTTTAGTGGTATAAAGTATAGGGATAAGAGGGGGGTACCCCTCTGCCACATATCGTGCTGGGTATAGATACTAGCGCTCATTTGCTATAGCCAGGCGCAGTTCTAGAGCCAATATTTTAGGGGGGCTAGACCCTTCGCACGTGACGTCAACTTCTAACTTTCGCTGATCCAGTATAGGTACTTTCAAGATTGTACTTTTTATTGCATTTTTGGGGGGTAGGGAGCCTAGACAACGGTTTAGGGGCTAAAGCTCCCGGTAGAACCGCGCCTGGCAGTAGCGCCTTATTAACCTGCGTTCGTGGTGAGAAATGTAAGCATTTTAAGGAAAAAAGGTAGGAGTAAGGTGAGGAAGAAAAAAAATAGGAAAAAGACCAACCGGCGAGCTTCATTAGTTCCACGGGCTTGTGACCAAGGGTGATTCCTATTTAAGCAAACTAAAACAAGGGTATCTCAAAGTTGGAAACAGGATAATCTTCATTTTACACTCTCACAAACACATTTATCGTCAACTGGTGTTCTGGACAAGTTCTTAATTAATATACAATCATTCAAATACACATTGTACAAGGTGTCCCACAATGAGGAGTACCGATCGATGCCCACATTTGTAAAAAAAAATCCCGCCATGAAAATCAATGACGTTCGGTTGGTTGTTTAATAATCAACGTTGGCATTGATACATATATACACTGTAACCTCTCATAAGAATATTATATCATGAAAATACACGCCATTGTAAATAAAAAAAAAATTCCCAACGCAGGTTGAAAATGAACGACGTTTTTCTTACTTTTTCCAGGGCATCCAAGATTATAAAACTTCAGACAGGTCAGTTGAACGATATTTACTATAAAATACAACCCCCAAATCTACCCATTACTGATAATTCAAGCAATAACCAATGGTGTATCCTACCTTAAAGGGTAATTACCCCAAAAATGAATGGCAATACAAACTTACTTAGTAAGAAGTATAGCAGCTTTGGATGGTATAATACATTTTTAGAAAGATATATATTTTTATCCCCAAAAATTTGAATCTGAGAAGCGTTACTGCAGTGACGTTTCTCAGATTGTGTATTCTAATGAAGATTATTTTTCCTGCGTGAACATAACCGCTCCAGATTTTCGGCAATATCTCAAAATCGCTACCACCTTTTGTAATGAAAATTGTACAAGTTAGTTTTATGGTATATATAGGATCAAAACAAACGGTGGGTTCCAATTACCAAACGTATACGATCCCTTTAAAACTTGTTTGAAGGAAGCAAACACATTTTCTGGCCTGTTATTCTAATCTTTTGTTTCCTTCTTTTTCTAACAGTTAAGGCTAAGGCTGTTCAAGTCATTATTGTTTATTTATGCATACACTTTAAAAGGATACAACTAACATGTTACTGTGGCTATTGTTTTTGTTGTTTCTCTACATTGTTTTGTTCACTTTTCCCCTAAGTAGAACATTCCCATTAACCAAATTGAGTATTTGCAAATCGGATTAAGTCCGATTTGTATGATCCAACATTCTTATGAAAGGTTACAGTATGCCAAAGTTGATTATTAAAACAACGAACCTATTGTCATTGTTTTTCATAGTGAAACAAATTGATACATTTTGGACATCAAGTGGTACTAATCATTGTGGGGCATCCTGCATGAACAGAATAAATATAACATACATGTACATATGTATTTGTAAAAAGTAATCAATACATGAATAGTATTGCAGGCAACAAAAAAAACCAAAAACAAAACAGCATTAAATATGTACATGACTTAAGTATCAATTGTTTACTCGCTTGATTTTGCATTTGTTGGGTCGGGACGTAAAATAACACAATTACAAGTATATTTACATGACTGCACTGGCAGGTGCAAGCAGTGCATGCACATTAAATGTACACAAAACTCTATTTCACATTTATTTCCGGTAAAGTTCGTATTCTGAAGTTCGGTAATGGTGTTTCATTACATGTATTTGCCATTACTGTATGTGCAGACATTTAATCAAGGATAGCCCATTTAATGTACATGTACATTTATCTCAAGCAAGCATTACAAAAAGAATGCTAGTCTTGGTTATTTTTGTGTTTTTTTATTTCAAATTAAAGTTAACTAATCTAAATATGAGCACCTCAACATTTTTTTTCAAAAAATTATAATAATAATAAGCATTAAAAAAAAATGTAAAAAAAAAAATAATAATAAATATCAGACAACCACCAAGTTGACCTCCGATGTTAGTGCACGCTTTCGAGCAGATGAAACAGTATGAGAAAAAAAAAAATTTGGAGGACAATATCCGGTTTCTAATTCTGGTCGGCGTTTTCTCAAAATGGTACCGGTATGAGTCACTGAGCTAAACTGTGCATGTCAACTAGACGTCAATTGTTTGCTGGTCCACAGTATGTATGAAATGTTTGTACATATACAGCCACACACACATTCTTTTAGTACATAGTTACATATGTGGACATTCCATAGGGTTCGTGTGCTTAACCAGTTCGCTCCGGGATTTATTTTATTAACATCACCGAGCCGAGGCACAGGATTACATTTAACAAACTCGATTTGAGGCAGGTTCAGGCCGATGGTACCGGGAAGCACACCCACGCATTTCCGGCCTTGCTCGCTGTTGATAGACATTTCCGACTTTGCTCGTGACATGTTTATGCGTCATCCGTTTTGAATCTGGGGAAAACTTTGCTTGTGTTTAATACATCCTCCGGGGCACAAACTGGTTAATAAACGGGACCATGCCACCCTTTTCAAAAACCCCAAAACCCAAATTCAATTTTGGGGTTATTTGGTCAGTGAAGCTTTATAGCTTCAGACAAAAAGGCTTTGTAGCAAACAAAAAATTATTTGAAAATTGAGACCAGACAGGACAGTTTGTGCATCACATAATAATGTACAATATTCACAAATTGAAGAATATACAGACCATGATGGGTTCTGGGTTGATACAATGAACGCTCGGCTCAATAATCTGGGGCTGTCTAATCCAGATTTTTATTTCTTATTTAAAATGACAAGGTGGTGATGCGTCAGATTGAAAATATAAAATCTTCTTCAGTGGCATCCCTCGCAAATTACAAAAATGTGCATGCATTTGAAGTTTTTGTTGTCCAAAAATGGCAAATCAGAATGCATTAATCACCACACCTTGGAGTACACTTAAGACAGTATGCTTCGGCACTATCTCAGAGCCCCATCTCATCAGATGTGTCTCGGGGTGCCACCAAATCCGTTTTTAATTCGGTACAGAAATTAGCTCAACGCCGACTCAGGTTCCTACTCTCGGAGACCCGTGTGCCCTGCGTCGTCACGTGGTTGGCCGTACTGGGGTGGCTCGGCGGAAGGGCCACCTTCTGCTTCAGCTGGGTCCAGTCGAAGATGTAGTCGTACTGGTGGTTCAAGGTGCGGAACAGGATGCGGAACAGCTGCCGCAAGTACATGTAGTCCACGGCCTCGTCAAAGCGCAGACCCCGTGCATAGTTCAGGTACATGGAAAACTCAGCGGGGAAGCCCTGCCATGGAGGTTTGGGGTAATAAAACACTGAACAGTGACTCAAATATCAAAAATTGTTCAACCCTGACCCTCCAGGCTTGAAACCCTCCAGGCTTGAAACCCTGACCCGCCAGGCTTGAAACCCTGCCAGGTGCAAGCAACATGCACCGTTTGTCAAAATGACTAGCCTTGATCCATCAGGTTTAATAATCTCAAGGCCAAACTGCTTTGGAATCTGTGGTCGCTCGATGCAGCAGGTTCCTTCTCTCTGGCATTGTTCATTGGGGACTAGCTCGCAATTGACCTTTCGCGGTAGAATCCCGCCAACGCAGCTTGTGAAATTGTTTGTCCAATCACATGAATCACAAATCACCGCACAAAATTTCACAGGGTTGTCGTAGGGGCGTGGCTACATGCCAACGAGCGATGCGTCAATATTTTTTCTCTCAATATTTTACTTTTTGCGATCTTTGATCAATGCAAACTTTAAACAGCCATACATTGTACGGAGAATGTTATCATCTTTTCTAATGCCTGAAAAACCCTCATTTCCACCTCGGCCCAGTTCTGTCTCATTTTTCCAAAACCCCTAATAAATTACTCTTACATGAACACTCACGTTTGTTTATGGTGTAAATCGAGGAGTTTCTTTTGTTCTTCTCAATAATTTTCTTTGTTTGTACTTTTTCCGACGGCTCTCATTGGTTTTGTACACGAATCTCAATCGAGGACGTCCTCGATTCTAACCCTAACCCCAATTCACCTTCGTGTCGCCAGGCATGTGTTCTCCATTTGCACCATAAACAAATGCATACGTACATGTCTAGAGCTTAACACTGTTACCCCATCCCCAACTTCTACCGACAGTAGGCATCTTTTACACATTCTGGCCCTGACAAGACTGGTAAAAAAACTCACCTTACAAAGCACCTCTACCGGTGTGGACATCTTCTTCTCGCTGATCTTCTCGTATTTCTGTTTCTTGGTGGCAGCTTTCAGACCCTGCCAGGGTAGACTGGTTCTGTTGAAGTACATCAGCACGTAGCCAAGGGACTCCATGTCATCGCGCCGACTGAATAAATCGGCGAAGACAATCATTTATTCCACACAGAATCAATGCCACGAGGAACAAGAATGTGTTCATCACTACTAAATGTTTTTGTTTTTTTCGATTCTCAATTTAATCTTGTTTTTTCTTCTGCTAAAGGTAGCATTTTTAATCAGTTGTGAGATTTGAAACCATATTTATAAATATGTGACTCACTCCACCAAAAAGGGTATTATCTCGCAAAAAAATATTGAGTTTGGTTGGAAAGCCTGCAACGTCAGCTTTCATTTGGTACATAAAACAGCTCCATAGCCCCTTCTGTTCTGGAAATATGACTGTTTGCATATTGATGACCGCTCCGAGTTCAAATTACACAACTGAGAAAACAGGCTTTGAAATAGCTGGCTCTGTTGTAGAACAACAAAAGGATGCACGCCAAATTGTTTTTTTTTCACTTTATTCATCAAAATCCGCATTTGTGTAAATGCAACCTGAAACTTTACGTATTAAAGATGTCATTCATGACAAGAAATGAAGATCAAATTTTGATGAAATGTTCACCCTCTCAACGTTGAGCAGGCCATTACCTTGTTATAATGCACAGCACGACTTAACCAGTTCGCACCGGGATTATTTTAACATTACCGAGCCGAGGCGAGGGATTATTTTAGGCCGATGGTATCGGAAAGCACACCCACGCATTTCCGGCCTTGCTCGCTGCTTACAGTCATTTCCGGCCTCGCTCGTGACATGTTTATGCGTCACCTGTTTTGAATCTGGGGGAAACTTTGCGTGTATATCTGTCTCCCGGCGCGAACTGGTTAATACCCTTTTTTGCGGAGCTGAGTTTGTGGAGTTCTTCAGTAATTTGTAAAGTTGGTTCTGAGTAATCAATTCCACAATCTGGATTGTTCCTGACATCAACGGTTGAGTACTTGGGTAAACAGTTCCGATGCAGAGCCCTATTTTGAGTTTAACAATGAAGCATGTTGGTCTCACCTTTGCTCGATGCCCAGATGTGCATTGATGCTGGCGTATCTAGCTGTCCCAGTGAGGTTCTTGTCTTCCCTGTACGGGATGTGTGATTTGGACCGGCTGTCCCGGTACTTCTTGGCTAGACCAAAGTCGATGATGAAGAGCTTCGAGCATGCAAACAAAAAAAAAGTTATTAACCCTAACCCTGCAAGACAGTCTGGTGCACTTTGAAGCATCCAGCTGTCATTAGCAGTGCATAAACACCACAGTCTAAGACTATTGAGAGCTAGTCTAGTCCCCAGTGACCAATGCCAGAGATGGATTCTGCTGCGTTTGGTGACCGCAGACTCTGAGGCAGTTTGACCTTGAGATGTTTGACCTGATGGATCTTGCTGCGCTGGGCAGGGTGGTCACTTTAGCAAATGTTAAAAGTTTTCTAGGTTTTCTAGCTAAAATACCTTGGAGGGTATTCGGTTATAACAGGGTTTCCACCATATCCTGAAAATCAGGGGAAACCTCGAAAATGATTTTTTTTTTTTTTCAGTCAGGGAAAAGTCTGGAAATAGTCTGGAAATTTGTAAAAAGTGCCTCAAATCAGAAACAGGCCAGGGTTTTTGATTGGCCCAAAATAGAAAAATGATCAGTCTGTTAAATTTTGTCTCATGGCCAAACAGCATATTCACTGGATGATTGGCTATGGTGGCTTTTTATTGTGGAAAATTCATCTCTATCTATTTGTAGCTAGGTCAACATGTTCACTGCAACAACGTTGAAGATGTGTCAAACTGGAGATACTGTAGATAAAAAATGTGAAAATTCATCGGGCAAAAATCTAGAAATTTTGTTTTCATGAAATGGTGGGCACCCTCGTCAAGGTAACCAGCCAAATTATTATTCAGAAGCTTACTTGATGTGAAGATATTAACGACTCTAAAACTCCCTGCGAAATTATTCCTTCTGGCAGGCTTGTCAATTTGAAGAAAATAATGAAAGAATGTCATTTTCATTTTTCTCCTATTTGTCATCTGTTTCAGATTGTTTTTTTGCCAGGAGTTTGTTCTTGTTTGTTCTCACTCCTCCAGTTACCCCTGTCTATTGTCCTAAACTCCCCCCCCCCTTCACATTTCTCCTATTAATACTTCTTTGTTAGTTCTTTCTTTGATCCTCCCCACACTGACCTTTCCCTTTAATCCCTCAGCCTAATCCCCCATTTTGTTGTTTCACTGGACCATGTACATGCTTTTTCTTTTGTGCATCATGCTGTATGTTGCCCTAAAATATGTTTGTTTCTTGTACACAGTCATTATGTCTCTGAAGAAAAACTTGTTAAGATCAAAATATTAGGCCCTCTTAACTTATTTGATTCATTTCCAAAGATGCCTCTCAGAGATGCATATTTGGAAATTCCCTTTTGTAATTGGTTTGTAATCCGTGAATATGCGCTATTATTGGTCCGTTCAGTGCGTGACATGAGGGTAGCTGCATTCGGCTTGAATGAGAACCACCCTGAATGCCGATTGTCGTCTCATTCAAACTGTGACACGGCAAATTTTGAATTGAAACAAAAATCCTCAGAATATTATTTTCTCAGAATACACAGCATTCGCAGAACTTAAACTTGTCAAGCACCATTCTTTAGATTTTAAGAACTTTTGCTGCTTCAAAACGATAAAAATGCACAACTGACAAATGGTATACTATCCATTTAAAACAGTTCGCGCCTGGAATAATTTGACATTGACCGGACCCAGGTTAGGAATGGTCTTTCACGGACCTCAACCCCAGACGGGTTAAGGCCGTCATCTGATATTCCCGGCCTGGCCCGCTGCAAGCGAGTTGCCGACAGATATTTTTGCCCTTGCTCGTTGCATGTTTATCCATCATCTGTTTTGATTCACGGAAACACTTTGCGTTTAATACACGCCCTTCGATGTGAACTGGTTTAGGGAAGTCTGTTTTAGCCTGCACAAGTAACAATGGATTTGTCATTGTTAGTGGTTCATGCCACACCTGATTGCAGTGTTTGCCGATGCCCATGAGGAAGTTATCCGGCTTGATGTCTCTGTGGATGAAGTTCTTTCCATGGACAAACTCAATACGACTGATCATCTGGAGAGAGATACAAACAAGTGAAGTGAAGTCAGCTGTCTGTTCACAATGAAGAATAACTGAACAGTGATTTTGATATATTTTGGTGCGAAAGGACCTCGACTGTGCTTCACAAAACATGGCCTGGAGCTTACGATGTAAAACTACAAAGTACAAAAGCAACGAGTACATGTAAACGAAGCAACTGTTAACCCTAACCCCCTAGCTCTTTTTGCTAGAAACCATCCGCAATCCTCCAAAAACCTCATTATTACCAGTATGTACAAATTGGATTCATCCTCAATCCTTCAAAATCATCAGTTATTTCTTGCATTTGTTCACTGGAAGGCTGACCACTGCCTCAATCATCCCAAAACCTCATTTAATCAATGCTATGGTTGGGTCAGTGCCAATGACATTTAGAAGCAGTGTGGTTGGTATAGACCATGTGCCCTCTGTTTACATCTATATTTTAATGTGTCCGTCAATATGCGCACACATCGTGTTTTACATAAATTTGGTTAAGAGACGACATCAGAGGGCACATAATTCAAAGGTGGTCTGACAAGTGGCGTCACTCCTCAACCAAATGTTATGCAAAACAAGATGTGTACGCATATTGCCAGGCACATTTGACTACACGTGACCTCAGAGGGCACATCGTCTATTGAGCATAATGAAGGGTTGCATTATGTTTGGCTAAACATAAAGAATGCTAGGTAGGGCCTACGACTTTGACCCATTGCATCATCTAAAATCAACTGTCACTTTTTGCCATTCATCCTCAATCCTCAATAATCCTCCAAAACTGCAATGAGGATTTTGGAGGATTGAAAAGGGTTAGAAATTTAATAGCGATATTGAAGGGCGCTTTAACCCTGCGTTGTGCCGCCAAACTTTTTTTCAAAGTCGCTCCGCCGTAAAAAAAAACATTACTATTTCATCCTGTGTTAAAAAAATCTCATATTACATGTATTCCTAGTTCAAATCAAGCCGAATAACATGATAAGTGCTGCTTGAACCCTTGCTTTGCTTAGCACAAAAAAGTCTTGCTCATTAAAAACAGGTTACCAGCCAAAATTCTACGTGTTTTTCATACTAAGCAAAAAAACAGCTGATTATCAATCGAAAACAATAAAGACCACGTGAAAATTTGGTCTGTAACCTTGTTTTTTCCAAGGACAAAATTTCATGCTAAGCAAATTTTTGTGCTTAGCAGCTCTATGAAATTGGCCCCTGGTTGAACCAGTGACCCAGCTTTTTGCAAAGCAAAGGCTGCCCCACGAGTATCCCATTACATTGTGTACATAAAGGGTCTTTGAGGTGTGGATTTTACCGCCAGACCTTCCCAAGCAATCAATCATGTTGCTGCACCAGCTGGTTTCTGGGTGTCTGGGGGTTTTACACGAAATACAAGCGAATTTAAACAAAAGTACGGATGCACATTCGTGTAAAAAAAAAAAAAGGTCGCACGTCACAAGGTTAACTAAAGTTGTAGTGCACATCAACATGCAACCAACAGCATGAAGTGAAAGTTAAGTAAAAAAAAAAACCGAAGAAAACCGAATTTTTAATTTTACGAAAACAGAAAAGTAGGACCGTAGCTAAATGCAACAACCTGCAACAATATTTTCCCATTGGTGCATTCAGTTGCATATTTAGCAGGGTTCAGGTATAATTATGTTCATTGTCTCACCTGATCGGCTAACATTAGGACGGTCTTCATTGTGAACTTGCGACTGCAGAAATTGAACAGATCCTCCAGACTAGGACCCAGTAAATCCATAACCAGGACGTTGTAATCCTTCTCGTTGCCATACCAACTGAGATATATATCAAGAACAAATTCAGGAAAAAAAAATAAAAAATTAACAGAGATTTAAATGCAACATAAAAAGCAGAAGCACCAAGGCCAATTTCACAGCTCTGCAATTCGTGGAATGTCGTACTTGTGGTGACCATTCTATGCTAATAATAGCGCTTGCAAAGGAAGTCTGCATTAGCCGCGTAAAAGCACAAATTGCATAGTGAATGAATGTACAATGTGTGTTCATGTACATGTACATTGTGCATAAACTATAATTCCTTACTTTTACACATACACTTGTACATGTACTGTAACGAGCACAGCCGCATGATGGCGTAGTTTTCACAGCCGCAGGAAGCTAGGTGACTGGAGTTCACCCAAAGTTCATAGTGAGCGCGCTAAAATTACCTAGTTCCGGAGTACCTGAGGATCCAGGCTCCATGGCGCGTCTTCGACTGGTTTCCCTGCGCGCACACTCTTAATAATAATAATAATAAGCAGTTTTTATACAGTGCACGTATCTACCAAGACTGGTACTCAAGGCGCTCTCACATTATTACCCCGGTCATTGGGCCCATGAAACATTCCAAATACCATCTCAGCTCCCTGGGGAGTATACAGCTCGATGCTGCTATTTCGGCACAAAGCAGCTACGGTAAATCAACCACAATAACCATCTCTGCCCTCACAGGCACCCATTTACTCCTGGGTGAAGAGAAGCAATGAGTGACAAAGTGCCTTGCCCAAGGGCACACGCACCGCAGTCCCAGGCCGGATTCGAACATACAACCTGTAGCTTTACCTACAGATTACAAATTGAATGCTCCAGACCACGAGACAACGGCACTCCACAAGACCACGGCACTCCACCAGACCACTGCACCCCACGAGACCAGGGCACTCCACGAGACCAGGGCACTCCACGAGACCACGGCACTCCACAAGGCAAGGCTGTGCTGAACCAGAGCTGATACTAACAACACGTGCGATATACTCCAGTTGAATAATAAAACGATAATGTAAGTATTGGATTTAATAGAGAAAGAACAAATCAAGAAGAGAATTGGAAGAGGAGCAGTCTATTATTGGTGTTCGTGTCATATTTATTTTATTTGTTTTACTGTGTTGTTCGTCTAGTCTATGCGCTATAATTTTAGGCCAAATCGTCACAAAGTAATTGCTTGGTCCGCGACGACTCGTTACAATACAATCCTATCCTGTGAAAATGGTGAAATGTGAAATATGACTTTTTGAGATATGCACATTGTGAGAAAGGGAATTTCATAAGCTTTCTAATGATACCCATCACAAGTGTGTATCTGTTCAGGTTAACGAGTTATGGTTGATGAAGATGACAGGTGTATATTTATTTGCCGAATCCACATTCCGAGAAAAACAGCTTTGAAATAAACAGTTGTAAAAGTAAACGCAAAAACAACCATAGCAACGGCATACTTCCTGTTATCTGATTGTCATAACAGTTTCCACATTAGTTGGTCACTACCTTGATAACAATCTCCCGTAGTTTGTATTTCATATCTTTAATATTTTTGGAAATATGACACCTATACACGTATGTATATCATATCAATAATGCACACTAATCATACAGACAGCGCACACAAAACCTCTTCATTTTTATCTTTATTGATCGTTTTTACATACAAGACATTAATGACAATAATCTGTGATAACTACACTTCCTAAAAATACAATGTTCAGAAAATCGACTTGGTCACAATTTTTACCCCTGCGTTCACTTCAACGGCCGATTGTGTAAAACTTACTCCTGATTACAATGGAGCGGGTCACATAGGTACACATACATTGTGTACATAATATTATATTCTGGTATGGGGTAGTGGGCAAAAAGGTGTATTACATATGTCGCAAAAAAAGAAATTGAGTTATATACACTGTACATGGTTGAAAAGCCCACAATGTAAGCTTTCATTTGGTATATAATAGAGCTCCATAGCCTCTCTCATTTCGGAGATATGTCGTGTTTACATATTGATTACTTCCTTGGAGTTCAAATTGCACAACTGAGAAAACAGGCTTTGAAATAGCCGGCTCTGTTGAACTACAACAGAACGATGCACACAAAATGGTATTTTTTTCAACTTTATTCATCAAAATCAACATTTCTTTGAATGAAACCTGAAACTGTAGGTATTAAAGATGTTATTCATGACAACAAATAAAAATCACATTTTGATGAAATGTTTACGCTCTCAACGTTGAGCGGGCCATTACATGATAGTGCACAGCGCGACTTAATACACCTTTTTGTACATTATGTGTCGTTGTGACGCTTGTGCATTGTAGTTTGGCAGATCTTTGTACATTTTCCACTTAAGACTTTTCAGCCATGTTCACTTTTGCATGGAATTGACCTTATACAAAACCACAAGAGCGAATTACAAGTAACAGCTAACTTTTGTGAGTCAAACAAAGTGTGTGGGCAGGGGGCACTCCACCCTCTTTTGTCTACTGTACACAGTAGTACATACACTGTACTGTAGTGTAGTGTACTTGGCAGAGGCCCACATATTGCATGATTCACTGGGCACACAGTGTGCTGTATAAGGGCAATGGGTTGGGAAATGCTTGGATGAATGCAATGTACTAGTACATGTACCATGTGTACATGTACATGTACACACGTGTTCAATGCAGAATTACCATATATTTCTAGCATTCCACTTTTGCGAGATTAATGCTCATTTCTGTAACTGGCAGTTCCTCCACTGTTGGCAGTGGTTAATAAATAAATGAATGCGGTCTGTGAATTTTTAGATAATGTGTGGTTGAACAGTAGAATTTCCCAGTCATTTATAATCATATCATATCTCTAACTACCCCCCCCCCCCCCCCCTCCCCCCTTCCCCCCCCCCCCCCCCCTTCTTTACTTCGAATATTTGAATATGCGGGACAGCCCTAACACACTGTTGTCAAATCTGCTTACTGCTACAAGTAGCTGCTAGTGATGATCCTCGCCTAATTCTTTACAATGCTGTACAACAACCGGTGCATGCACGCTAAGTTTGATATTAAATATAGATCATAAAATAAGTTTATTTTGCACAAGCTGCATAACTAATTTTTGGGATCAATGTGTTTACATGCGTTTGTTTATGGTGTAAATGGAGGACACATACCTGGCGACACAAAGGTGAATTGGGGTTAGGGTTAAAACGAGGACGTCCTCGATTGAGACTCGTGTACAAAACCAAAAAGTTGAGGTACAAACTATCGAGAGGAACAAAAGAAACTCCTCGATTTACACCATAAACAAACGTGCATGTACGTCCAAATGTACATTTGTACACAAGGCACTGTTCAGTGGCTTGTCAGTGGATCGGTGGATCCAAATACTTGCCTGATTTTGGGAATTCCAATTCCTCCCTGTAGTATTTTGTACAGTTTGCTTTCATATAGAAGCTGTGGGTGCCTTGCTTTGTGTGATTCTAACTTGACAGCAACCTCCTATAGAGAGACAGAACAAAAAGAGCTTAGGAAATCGAAAATACATTGAAGGTAATATGTACATAACATTTGCAAACATGACCAGCATAAATAATGTAGTATCCTGACGTCACTTGAGTTCAGCAGTTGTGTACAAGTCTACTATGTATGGAGTTGAGACAATTTTCGTAAGTATTTTGTTAAAGTAATTGACCTTCGTTGAGATGCTACAATGAAGAAAAAGGTTGTGTCAGGTTGCAACTTTCTTTCCATAATATGTAATAGGTCTGTCCATAAAAAATGGTGTCCCTGAAATTCACTTCAACTTTTTTTACAAATTTGTTTGGCAGGTACATTCGACTCCTGTTTTAACGAACTTCGTGGCACCTCGCCAAAGTAATTGTTATATCAAAATGTTGTATTATCCGACCCAATGGTTTCCAACCAATTGTTCACTTTGTGTAGACATCATTGTACATTTGTATTCACATGTACATACACGATTAGGTGAATGTGAGCAATGACAAAATACACCCTTAAGTTACAGTTAAACGTAATGTGTTGTTTGTGTAATAACATGTTTAAAATACAACTTGTTTTATAGGTGAGGAGAAAAATAATGTAAAATAAAAAACAATTACGAAGGATCTTGATGTTCGATAATATTGCTGAGGATGAAGTCAACGTAACACTAACAGACGGCAGCAAGTTGGGTGTTTATCAACATGGATACGTTGTTTTAACAGAATGTACCCTCTCCTGCAAATTAATTAATTATTATTTTTATTATTTTTTTTATTAAATCATTAAAAGTCTATAAATCATTTAATTGTTAAATAATGTTATTTTGCTTTAAAAAATGAGAGAGAAAAGTAAAGAAATATTATTATTAATCATTATCAAGAAAAAGCCTCGAATCTTCCGGTGCCAATATAAATACTCACATCGCCATTGCTAATGTTGATTCCCAAGTAAATATCGCCAAACGACCCGCTGCCAATTTTCCTCACCAACTTGTATTTCCCGCCCACTATAAACTCCGATTTTGTCGTGGATCCCGATGAGGATGCCATTTTGTGTCTTTAGGTGGCTAGTACGTTTCTACCCGTGGTAAACATTTGTGTTATTTGTGGGTTAATCAGCTAATAAACATGTTTTATGGCCTAACTTAAAAACAAAAAATAGCGATGATGGAAATGTTTACAACACACTGCTGGCGCTGCTGAGTATCCATGTTGTGTTGGCGAGTATCGATACTAATTTTATATTGACATTTTTGAAATGCAAGAATCGACTTTTTCCAACTTGGAATCGCCGTCAATTTGAGGCATTTTTCACAGTCTTCCAATCAGTGTTCAATTTGTTAATAATACAAATTCGTTGCCGTAAAAAAGAGGTTAATTTCACTACATAACACTTTATAACCACATCGACTAAAGCTAGATTCAGGCGATAATGATTTGACAGGAGAGTATCGATATCGTTAGTATCGTTTCATTTTATATGCACAATGACACGATGCACGGTAGTCCGTAGTCGTCAAGTAAAGTACAGCTGGTTTCGACTGGTTACCAGTGAACGACGGGGCAGTCGACATAAACATTTTGCTAGTCGCTCGTTTGTTCAATTACAAACGGATTTAAAAACCAGTCTGCGTTGGAATGGATGGCGTTTTACATTGTGTACACGCCAAGTTTTTCCAGGAAATTAAAACGGATGACGGGGAAACACGTCACGAACAAGGCTGGAAATATCTATCAGCGACCAGTTCGCAGCGAGCGAAGCCGGAAATATCGGGGTGTTCTGTACATCATGTATTAAACAGCTCTATGGCCTGATGAACACGTGTTTCGTTGAAAAACAACCCCGAGCTTGGGCGCGCGCCCACCGACCTCTATACATGGACAGATAATAATAATATAATAATATGGATTTATAATGCGCACTTCTCCAGAAAACCGATCAAGGCGCCTACACAAAAAGAAAACATTATACAATAGAAAATGAAAAATAAACATAATTGAACTTAAATAAAACCCAATGAAAGTCTAAGTGAACAAGTGTGTTTTTAGTTCCCTCTTGAAGTTGTTGAGTGATGTTGTTTTGCGAAGTGAGACAGGGAGCTTATTCCATAGGGCAGGAGCAGCTTTGGCGAAAGCACGGTCTCCGTAACGAATTGTTCTAGACCTTGGTTCTACCAGCAAGTGAGATCCAGTAGACCGTAGAGCACGACTGCTGTGCTTAGTGGAGATTAGTTCACAAAGATACTGTGGGGCTTGTCCATGCAGAACTTTGAACACAAGGAGGCAGATTTTGAAGGTGATCCTCTTTCTAATGGGGAGCAAATGTAGGCGTCTTAGGACGGGCGATATGTGGTCGTATTTTCTGGCTTGGACAACGACTCGAGCGGCATTATTGTGTACACGTTGCAGACGAGAAATAGATCATCATTGTTTCATTTTGAAGTCGGCATGCGGAGAAGTGCAACATGGCGGACCCACGACGTCACTCTGTGAGCCAATGAAATGTCCAGGTGTTGGTACGATACGTATTACGTAATGTTTATAAATACAAAATGTACAGAGTAAATCCACTGACCTCTACACCTAGACATTTCATTGGCTCACAGCAGTGACGTCTCGGGTCCGCCATGTTGCACTTCCAGTTCGCGCCGACTTCAAGTGTTAGCACAGCAGAATATAAACAATGGTCCGTCCAGGTGTAGAGGTCAGTGTGCGCGCCCAGTCAATGTCAAAATAATCCCGGCGCGAACTGGATTAAAACTATATGAACCAATGGTTCAACTCGAGGTGCATTTTTGTTGCGCTTTACACGTTACATTTACGGATTATATTGTTTTTGTTTGACCCTTATTTTTGATATTATTCAATACATTTCACGGTCATATTACAACGGGGTTTTAATTCAATGCAATAGGTTGATAATTCTTGTTATCTTCAACAACGATGATTTTTTTTTTTCTAGAAGTAATATTCAAGTTGTAATAAGACTCGTTTTTTCGTTTTTAATGTCCAATCTGCCGGTATGTCGATGCTTGAATGGGTTCTGGCCTTCTGGGACATGTAGGCGTCCCCCTTCTGGTCACTCACAGGCCCAAGGGGGGGAGGGGGGTAGACGTGCTCTAGTGACCGAATCATGCCAGTCCATGTGTTTTATAACACACCTCGGTCCAAATATGAAATAAGAAAAGAAACCGCCATTTTTCATATAAAGATGAGCCTGGCAAACCTCTTGAGGGCGCTGTAACCAGTCAACAAATTTAAGTCTATTGCCCGCTTCGGGAACTATTTCCCGCAAATTCACGGTGGCGCATTCACTCATGCACTAGCCTATATTAGTTAACCCCACGTGACCGTGTTTCAGCCAACCAGAATACAGAACTAGCAAGAGGTGTGTTATACAACAAATTAATATAACAAAACAGTACCGTACAAGAAACTTGTTTTACCCTTCGCAGGGTTTCTTTTAATATTTCACATTTATAAAACAAAACTCAGTGGCCCAATCTCAAAATAAAATGCTAAAGTCTGCAACCCCCTTCCACAACCTTTACAACAAAGGGTTCCTACCAATACCAACAAAAGGTGTTATGAAAAGAACCCCATGCAGCTACTAGTTGTGGTTGCGTACAATAGTGATAGGCTATTTTAAGTTGAAACGAGAATTTTTCAGTGTATTTGAGATTGCCGGGCTGGGCGTTCGTGGCGGTATACATCGTATTTACACATGCCATCAACATATTTCTTGTGCAGCAATCAAAACAATTAACTCAAACTAGGACCATAAGGTTAACACACAAAGGCCAAATTAAATGAACAAATAAACACCTAAATGCGTGCCAACTAGCATAGATATGACACATAGTAACGTGGCGATTCTCCGTTTGATTTGTATAGATGAGTTACAGTTTATATATAACCGGAGACACGCCCAAGTACCATACGCTATATTTAACACCCTCATGTGACGTCACACTATTGTGTTTTCGATCGCGACATTATTTTGCACGAATTGATAACAACACGCCATTCGTCATGTTACGAAGGGCGTGCTATGGGAGACAAAGTGGGAGACAAAGGGGAAAAGAGTGAATGTAACATATCGTATTTAATATAGGTTATTTAATATGTTCCATGACCGACATACCAATTTATTGTCAACATTTCTAGAATGGCTTCCTTGATTTTCCAAAAACACGACATTCGTTTACAATAATGAAACATTCTTGGAGGGTGTACTGTTAATCAAGTAGGTTACACCCTTCGGTAGCGCGCCGTTCGTGGGTGACCAATGGCCCTCGGGCCATTCTCATCCACGAACGGCGGACGCCTCGTGTATTATCCTACTTCAAAAGGTGAAATATACGTACCAGTATTTCTGATATCTCTTACATCTCAAACACAATTAAAGTTATAGTACACACGTATACCATTTGTCAGTTGTGCATTGTTTTCCTTTAAAGCAGCAAAAGTTCAAAAAAATCTAAGGAATGGTGCAATTGATGACAACTAACCTGACGAAGTTTTAGCTCTGTGAAACAGGGTGACCAAAAAAATCCCGGGCAAGCATATACTTCCACTACCCTGCGGCCAAAACGACCTATACCAATGGACGGAGAATCTTTCTAGTAGATGACAAATAATACAAAGATATCTTGATTTAGGCTAGTACTAGTTTTAGCTCCAGCCCGTTTTGTGAACTAAAGTCAGTGGTCCTTAATTTCGCACCGACAAATTACTAAACCGTGCCATATTTTAGTTATCTTTCGGGGCGAAAGGCCCCCGACTGTGCCTCACAAATCACGGGTTACAGCTAAAACTACTTTGTACTAGCCATCGACATTCCAAACCTCACATATTGTAAATTTACATTTACCTTGCGATACACTAAATCAAATAGTGGTGACGTGATAATGCAGTCGTTATTAGTATTCATGTGCAACTTTACTTCACTTACAATTCTACACATTAAAAATCCTCTCTAAAAACATTGAATTTGTTATACTTTTGGACTTTAAAGTTCTGTTTGTGTGTTTTTAAGTTAACAAAGAGAGCAATTATTCTGGGGCAACAAATGGAAACAAACAAAAACAAACAAAAGGAACATATACCTACTAGTATACAACTTTAAAAACATTTAAAATCAAATAAATTAAAATGTGCTGCAACAAGACTTTCCTGATTTCCTTAAATCTTTCAGCCTCCTTTTTCTATTTTTATTTAACCAATCATTCCCTTCTAGTCTAAATTATAATTAAATTTTTATTTTTTACTGCGGAGACATGATCAATCTATCAATAAATTATTAAAAACTTGCCAACAAAAATCATGGCTATTAACACTTGCTCAGGTTGATATAAACTAAAGAAAATTCCTCTGGCTACTTTTATTTAATTTATTTTTTTACAATAAATGATGCACTCCAATGCACCTTTTGGACTCAGAAAGCTAAGAGGAGGGCACACTGATATAGAGAAGCTCACTTGGCTGTTTTAGCAAAAAAAACCACGTTTTTAATCATAACCCTCCAGGGTATTTTGGCTAGAAACCCTGCCAGACACAACAGATTGTCACATTGTCACATTGACTTGTGTGCAGAGTCCAGCAAGGTCAATCAGTCACTACAGATGCACTGTGCTGGATCTGGCAGGGTTAGGGATAATTATGCAAGATAAGCAACTCTACCACAGAATGGCACTTTTTACTTGAAGTGACAGAATCCATTTCTTTTTGGGTGCAAATTGATATGGTACATAAAGGTATTTTCTCCACATTGAATGGTGGATTTCTGTATGTACATGTAGTTGCAGACAGAGTTGTAATAAGGTCCCGTTCACAAGTCCAGTCACAAGTCCTTTCATAAAGCCAGTCGCAAGTAACTGGATGAACAATGACAAAGGAATGGGTTTTTTTGGTCAAAGCTCATTTGAAGAGCTCGTGATTCGAGTCAGAACTGGAAGACTTTGAAGGTCTTGCAGGGACTTGTGTTGGATTGAATTGGCTACAATCCCGGTTGGAAAGTCACAAGGGACACTGTCTATTGCTTCTTTTATTTTAATTTTAAAATGTGATAAGAAAAATTCACAAACAGCAGACAATACAGTTCGGACTATAGCTACTATTGGTGTACATAACCGTGTTAAAGGCCCTTCGTAAGTAGAACTGCTTACCATGAAACATGGGTAGGCAAGGCATACCATTCAAACTTACACCAGTGTGTACACATGTCGGCTGCAGGTTAAAAAAATAATCTACCCAGGTACAAACCCCCCCCCCCCCCCCCCCCCCCTCCCAAGCAGGGTTGGATTTTAGCAATGTAGGACCCTCTATTATAGAAGCTGGATACACGCTAGTGTTAGGGTTTCCGAAATCCATGCATGGAACCCCAAGTCCGACACAGATATTTGCATATAGTACAAAAGGCCTTTTTTTTTTCACGTAAGTGTTTAGCAACGGAGCAAGTTGTCCACACATACACATCCGACGGCCTCAATACCAGATATGCCAGGATTATATAAATACACTAAACAAACGTTTATATTTACAAGATAGTAGTAATAGGTATCACGTGTTAACGACGGTGCATAATACGTACATGTACATTGCATAAAAATCTTCATGGGCATACATGTGCAAAGGTTTTTGGGTTATAATTTGTGGAGAATCGGGTAAATTTCATAACGTGCACCTTGTTGAAAAGACATTCAAATAAAATTGTACGGTGAAGTTATAAATATGCCCGGTACACTGGCGACATTTGGCCTCTATTAATAGGTAGAGTGCCACTGCTATACGTTGCTTGCATTTCGATCAGATCATTCAAGTTGTAATACAGACAAACAGACTAGAAAAACGGAAAAAATAATTTACGAGTTAATTTACATTTACAATCCCTTAGTATATGTATATACATGTAATGAACACTTTGAAATTTATTATGCCATGCCGAGACAAAACGGCATTTCTGGTTTTTAAATTCGGTACCTTGTGGAGACCTGAACACAATGGGGACAATGGGAGTCATAAGGTCCCCACTGGGTACATTTCTATAGATGAATAGGTCTCCACAAGTTTTTTACGAAATAGATTCATGGATTTTACTCCAAAACTAGGGTTAGTGTTTGGGTTAGAAAGTTAAGTTTTGGGTTAGGGTATAATAATTATAGGGTATATTTAGTCCAAGTTTCAACCCAGGAAATTAACTGTGGTTGAAATATGAGCATTTTGAATGTTGAAAAATTGTGTACGCGAGAACGAAGAGATGCTACAAATTTGCGGTCATGCTCTTGGGCGTTTCTTTTGAAAGCCAGTCAGCCTGGGTTTGTTCTATTCTACCCCGTGTGCAATCTGAGTAAATAACATCACTTGGGAAAACACATAAATTAAAACAAAATCATAATTACCCATCCTACGGGCACCACACAACTAAATAGTCTTTGAACACACACAGTCATCCCTTCCATATGTACTGCGGACATTTCTTTGTATTCGTAAAAAAACAAACCGCTGGCTAAATACAGTGGTACGCCGTTAGAACGAACATTGCGAGATCCATCAATTTTGTTCGGTACATCAATCGCCGATCCGTCAGGCATTGTCAAGTGGCCATTCTTCAAGATGACGTCCGTCCTTTTAAATTGCGCCCTTTTGTGGCCCAGTTCAAGTGCGCCTTCTTTTGATTGTAATTGAAGGTTTTATTTAAGTGTACATGTATTAGGCCTAAATATTAGGCCTGGATATATACCCAGTGGATTTCTAAAAAACTGTTGGCAACAGTTTTTTTTCAACAACTTTTTTGGTATTTTGGTATACAAAAATTAGAAGCCAAGAATGGTGTTTGGTATAACGGTGTTCGATATAACGGTGTTCCACTGAACTCTTTTTTTCTCGCTTCATCAAGAGATAACTCAAACCCCATTTTTCCTCAAAAACTCCTTTTCAGAAAGGGCTAAACAGACTGCGGACGTGTGCAAGTCCAACAATCCGTAACCTCGTCCGGCATCATGTGGACGTCAACATGCTTGCAGGTCCACAGTACAGATGAAATGTTTGTAAATACACACAAACTGAAACGAAGAACGGTTTTAACTAGGGAACTCCGTTTGATTTATAAAAAAGATAAAGATAAAGAAAAAAAAATCAACAAAAACGGTGACTCTCCAAATTAATTGGAAGGAGGGAGGACGGTGTCAGTTCTATTTCCCACCGTCCGAAAAACCTGTGAGAACTGGCCCACTTGGAAGTCAAACCAATCTCACGAGTGATCGTTGCATTTTGCCCTCGCAGCCGGCAAACCGGGTGGACAATTGTCGGTGGCCATCTCAACGCTTGCTCTTGCTTTTGCTCTCCGTGTGCTTGGTGCCGCCGGCCGTTCCCGCATTGCCCTGGGCGGCCACCTGCGACGTAGACTTCTGCTTGAGCATGGTCCAGTCGAAGGTGTAGTCGTACTGGTGGTTCAAGGTGCGGAACAGGATGCGGAACAGCTGCCGCAGGTACATATAGTCTGGCCCCTCGTCGAACCGCAGCCCACGTGCATAGTTCAGGTACATGGCAAATTCTGCGGGAAAGCCCTGCGGGGTCAATATAATGAATAGTTTATTGATATAAACCCGCTAGCATCTGTTGTATTACATTGTTTGTATTATAGGGCGGTGCATCAGAACCGGGTACCCGACCGTTGATGTCAGGAACCGGTTCCAGGTTATGGAATCAAGTATCCGTAGCCAACTTTACAAATTCGACATCGTATAACTCGCCAAATCGCTCAAGTCCCGATCGTCTCTAATGTATTTCCATTTAAATGTCTATTTCTGAGTCGGATTTTAGAAGTTGCCATTTCTCTCACATCGGCGTGTTATTCTCGGACCCCGAATCCAAGCACACGATATAACAATTGTGTTTTTATCGTACCTTACAAAGCACCTCTACCGGTGTGGACATCTTCTTCTCGCTGATCTTCTCGTATTTCTGTTTCTTGGTGGCAGCTTTCAGACCCTGCCAGGGTAGAGTTGTTCTGTTGAAGTACATCAACACGTAGCCAAGGGACTCCATGTCATCGCGCCGACTGCAGGAACGAAAAAATAGTGGAGAGTTAAGCAGGTTACTGAATACAAACAAAAACTTGGTGGGTCCAGGCAAACGAGGATCCCTTTTTTACCAGTGGACAGTCTCCGTTGAAATTTTATCCCGACATTGGCCCTTTGCAGGATGGGCTATTAACCTGAAACTATGGAAATGTTGCAACAAGAACCCTTCCTTCCTGAGACAGGTGACGTACGGTAGTAGTGCGAGGCATTTCCTGCAAATGCTGCACTGTGCTTCTGTTAAAAGGTAGGATACACCATTGGTAATTGCTAGAATTGGGTGATTGTATTTTAGAGTAAATATTGTTTAACTGGCCTGTCCGAAGCTTTACAATCATGGATGCCGAGAAAAAAAGCAAAAAGAAATGATGTTTGTTTTTAACCGGCATCGGAAAGTTGTTCTTGGTTTTTTTTCTTTAGGCCATCAACCTCGGTTCGAAAACCTGACCACTGGTATCAAATAATCAAAATGAGCAACGCTCAAAGCGATATTTGGCAAGATATGCACACCTAGAGCTGGGAAATGTGTGATAGCATTGCAGCGTAAAGCAATGGCTGCTTTTTGGGGGTTATCACTTTTTTTCATATTTTTTTTCAAAAATGCCCGCCAATATGCTTGTTACAAGGGGCCAATTTCATAGAGCTGCTAAGCAAAAAAGTTTGCTTAGCACAAAAAAGTCTTGCTTATTAAAAACAGGTTATCAGCCAAAATTATACATGTTTTTCATGCTAAGCAAAAAAACAGCTGATTATTAATCCAGAACAATAAAAATCAGGTGGAAATTTGGTCTGCAACCTTGTTTTTGCCAAGGACAAATTGTCATGCTAAGCAAATTTGTGTGCTTAGCAGCTCTATGAAATTGGCCCAGATAAATGTTATGCGGTAACTAGCATGTTGGCGGCCATTTGTTTTACAAAAAGGGTGACAATGCCCAGAAAGTTGCCACTGCTACAATGCTATCACATTTTTAAAAACTGCATGGGTTCATACCATGCCAATAAACACTAGGGCTGATGGCCTATGTGATCTCCCTGAAAAGGAAATTTCTCGTTCCTTGCGATATAACCTATTACAACCACCAACGCAGCGCGATTATTATTAGGCATACAAAAAAAAATGTTATGTTGGCGTAACCCGACCGACCCTAAAAAATACGGCCGACCCTGGATATTTTTTTTTTAAGGGACGAAATTTAATGATTAAAATCTATATAAATATAGTTATGAATACGTTTGAAATCATTTCTGACCGTTTCTCATTGTTGTGTGTGTGGATTGTGTATATATTGAACCTGGACACGCTATCGTGTATCACTACCGGCTTAAACAATTAGAAAACATATCATTTTTATTGCTAAAAGAAAAGGAAAAAAAAAAAAAAAAAAAAAAAAGAATCCCTACCTACTGTACCTACCCTATTTTGTTGGGCCCGTTACGCCAACATAACATTTCTTTTTTATGCCTTATTATTATTATTTTTGTTTTTACCTCTGCTCAATACCCAGGTGTGCATTGATGCTGGCATATCTCGCTGTGCCCGTTAGGTTTTTGTCTTCCCTGTATTGGATGTGAATCTTCGTCCTTCCATCCCGGTACTTCTTGGCCAGGCCAAAATCTATCACAAAGAGCTTTTATTTGGAAAAAAAACACCAAATTTAGATGTTATTGATTACCGCAAAACAAAATCACAGAAGTTCTGCTTTAACCCCAACCCTGCCAGATGCAGCACAATCCGTCAGGAAACAAGTGTGGTGCACTTTGATGCATTCGGCTGTCAACACCAGTGCAAAAATAGCACAGTCTAAGACTATTGAGAGCTAGTCCCCATTGAACAATGCCAGTGATGGATTCTGCTGCGTTGGGTGACCGCAGACTCTGAGGCAGGTTGACCTTAAGATTTCCGACCTGATAAATCTTGCTGCACTGGGCAGGTTGTCTCTTTGACAAATGATGCAGAATGCCGCATATGGCAAGGTTTCTAGGGTTAGGGTTAAAGGGACAGTATAACTTTTGCAACCATCCAAAAAGTAACCAACCAAACCATTATTCAAAAGCTTACTTGATGTAAAGAGATTTATGACTCTAAAACTCTCTGTGAAATTATTTTTGTTGGCATGCGGTCATAATTTGCGTAAATGGTACATACAAGTGGTATTCTGTAGTAGCCAGTATCTATACTGCTGTCATTACACACCAAGTCATGAGTCACAGAGAGCCCAGTACTACAAAATACTAAGTAGTATTCTGTAGTACTCATGTACCAGTTCTTAGCCTAAAGTATTAATGCGTCGGACGTTCGGGTTAAACTGGTGAAATAAAGAAGGGTGTTAACTTTGTGAAAACGAAAATCACTCGGTTCTGTGAAATACGCGTGCGTAGCGCGCACTCAAGTCCACTCAGGTGTTACTTTGTGGTGTCGTTGATGATATGCATACGACATCTATAGACAAAAGATCTTTAGTCTACCTGATTGCAGTGTCTTCCGATACCCATGAGGAAGTTGTCTGGCTTGATGTCTCTGTGGATGAAGTTCTTCATGTGGACGTATTCTATACGACTGATCATCTGTACAGAAGGAAACGTGAACAATCATAGAATTCGTTTGTCAATTCTAAATAAGATATGTATTTCTACCCAATGGGATGCTCGCATACTTCCAAAATGTTCATTCAAATGATGCTATGGCCCAGTGGTTACGGTGTTCGACTCATGAGAGACTCATGTACGATGGTGCGTGGGTTCAAACCCTGCCAGCCCCTATAAACGGCTGCCGCGTGATCCAAAGCCTGATGAACAAGCTAATAATTATAAAACACTTTGAGATGGTTGATACGATGGAAAGCGCTATAGCACGGTTACTATTATTATTTTGATAAAGACAAGAAATTTATTCAAATCTGTGATAGCCTGGGGGTTGGTCGGAATCAAATGAGGGTAATAATGCTCATGGTGATTTACGGCAAAATTACAAACCCATGTAGTTTGAAAATATGTAATAGCATTGCAGCAGTGGCAGCTTTTTGGGTATTTATTTTTTAAATGGCCCCCGAAATGCTTGTTACCACGTATAATTACTCCTGTAACAAGCATATTGGCGGCCATTATTTGGGTTACTTGTAGTAAACATTGGTATGGAGTTGGAGTTTAAAAAACGTCAACACAAGATTGTCCAATAACCTGCCCATTTTTGAGAGGTTTAGTAAACTTTTATTTCTATCCATTTAAAAAAAATCTGTGCGACAACCAACCTGATCAGCTAACATTAGGACCGTCTTCATCGTGAACCTGCGACTGCAGAAGTTGAAGAGGTCTTCAAGGCTGGGACCTAGTAGGTCCATGACCAAGACATTGTAGTCTTTCTCTGTGCCAAACCATCTGAGTAAAAAGAAAATACAAGTATATGGTCAAAAGGTGTTGTAATAGTGGCAATATTTTTTTTTTTAATTTAATACTCGCTCTTGTTTATCCTAAAATGACTTTTAACATATACCCCCCCCCCCCCCCCAAAAAAAAAGGAACAAAAATAAACCCGTGTATAATAATTTAGTCCACACAGCTGGAATGAAATGGTACGTTTCTAAATTCGGTACCCTGTGGAGACCTGAACACTGGGGACATGGGAACAATGAGATTCAAAAGGTCTCCACTGGTATATTTCTTTACATGAATGATGAATAGGTCTCCACAAGGTTTTCACAAAATAGATTAATGGATTTTACTCAAATAACTAGGGTTACTGTTTGGGTTAGAGGTATAATATAGCGTAGGATATATTTGGTCCAAAATTCAACCCAGGAAATTAACCGTGGTTGAAATAGAAGCACTTTGAATAGATTTTCTGACAGTCCCAAAATGTTGTACACGATAACAAAGAGATGTCTTCCCAGGTACAAACAATTGCAGATATACCACTGCCATGAAGTGATTTGCCCTCATAGAGAAAGGGTTAAAACACGTGATGAAAGTGGCAGTTATTCAAAATATACAGTACTTCCGAAAAAGTTTTTTAAAAAATGCAATACTTGGATTATCCTTCATACAGATTGGTAAAAAAATTAATATATTTTTACTAATGGCATATACCGTACATGTACAAAACTGGCTTGTCCACACATATCACTGTGGAGACATGGCTTTGTTCTCGTGTACAAAATGGTTAGAAAGTCGAGCACGTTTTTCAAAATGCTCCCATTTTAACCATTTTTTTTTCCTGGGTTGAAATTTCGACCCAATATACCCTATATTATACCCTAACCCAAACACTAACCCTAACCCACATCCTAATCCTAGTTTTTTTAGTAATTTAAGTAAAATCCAAAAATCTAATTCGTGAAATTCTTAGTGGAGACCTATTCATCTATAGAAATTTACCCTCCGGAGACGTTTTGTCTCCATTGTACACATTGTGTTCATGTCTCTAGAGAGTACCGTATTTCGCACCACAAGAGCATCATTCAAAAAGCATGTTGAAGACAGAAACTAAATAAATGTAAGAAGCTCAGTAGACAAGCAAGTTTTGTACCTTGAATGGGCCATATCTTGTGATCCAAAAAAAAGCTAGAGGTAGCATTTTTCACGATTATTTCTGAACACCCATCAACATTATAAACACAAATTTTACAAAATTGTAACCACCCTAGTCTGTAGGTCTGTATTTTTGTTTATACTAGTATGCACTGTACAATGTACACTCATGGTTGCAGTCCCCGCTGATGTATTCAATTCAAACCTGGCCAAAACCGAAACCAATCCTTCAATGTTTTGTTTCGTCAATTTATCCTGTTTTTGTAAGATAAATTCTTGGTCATCTTGTGTTTACTATAGTAGTAGCCCACAGCTAGCTTGGTCCATGTGGTTGTGGTCTACCAGTAGCTCTGCCCCTCTGGTTCAGGCAAAGTTCAAGGCTAGGCTAGGAGAGACTGGCAAGCTAACATATTGTTTTCATTTTGTGGTTACAGTAGTCCCACCTACATGTTCATGTACATGTATTGTACTGTTTGTACCAGTACATGTGCATCATCAGCAGGCCAACAAAAGAACACAGGATGGGCATGTAGGGGGGGGGGGGGGGGGGGGGGGCTTGGGGGGGGGGGGGGGGGGGGGGGGGGGGGTGGGGTTCATACAATTCAGGCAGACAAGTTTCCATGAACATATACATGTACATAGTTATTGTACAGTTGTACATGTATGCCTTTCAGGATGCAGTAATAAGGATATCATTATACCATACTTGCTCTATGGTTATTACATGTGATGTTCCATTTTATACAATAGCTGGAGCCTAACTTGAGGGGTGTTTTGGAAAACTTTAAGTGAAATTGTTAAGTAAAATCAGGCTGTTCAGTGCTACATGTACATGTAGTTGTGATTCCAGCTGTTTTTGGAGTGTTCGCCTTCTGAGGACATGTAAGAAACCATGTGCATTGGTGCTGTGGGGAATTTATGTTATACAGCACCGTGTATCATACATTGAATGAAAAAGTATGCGTACTCTGCGTTGTACCGGGTATCATAAACAACTGGTTTTGTTGTTGTCTTTTCTTGGCAACACTATTAGACATTATTAGGTTGCTAAATACTAGAAGGAAACAATCCCAACACATTTATGGGCAATATAAACATTGTACAATGTGGTATAGGGACAGCAGAGTAACATTCGAACAAAAGACAAAACCAGACAAGAGCAGACATTAGTGTAAACAATATAATTTCAAAGCTGACTATGACTGACATCACTACAGAATAATATATACCAGATTACATTGTTCAATGACCTTTAGATCACTCTCGAGGTCAAACTGTGGGCAACTCCCTCTATTGTTTACTTCAGACTCTGATTTGTACTAGGGTTCACAATTGCTTGAACAATTATTTTTTTCCCAATCATTTGGGTGCACTATTTACAAAATGTTTACTATGCCGGGCCAATAGTACTCTAACTATACAGTTTACGCTGCTTATTTTTCTCTTCCAGATAACACCGAGAATACATAACACCGAGAACTTAAATTACTCAAAAACTAGGGTTAGAATGTGGGTTAGGGTTATAATGTGGGTTAGGGTTAGTGTTTGGGTATGGGTATAATACAGGGTATATTGAGTCGAAATTTCAACCCAGGAAAATGGTTAAAATTGGAGCATTTTGAAAAACATGCTCGACTTTCTAACCATTTTTTACACAAAACAAAGCCATGTCTCCACAGTGATACAAAAATGTGAATACATGTACATTTATGTACATGTACCGTACATGTCGATGTACATAAAGGACGCGATACCATTACCAACAGTAAATACAACTGACTGTTGACATGCATGGCCGTTTAATACACAAAGAGAAATTCCTTTTATTTCATCACATTCTACTCCATTTTTCTTATAATTAACCTGAATCCTGCACAATCCTTCAATATTTATTACTGGTGACCACAGCCTGAATCCTGCAAAATGCTGCAGTGGGTTTACCATTGAGCTATAAAGAAGCCAAACATGAAACAAACAGCTGCTAAGTGCGCTATTACAACAAGGGTCTGTAATGCATACATGTACATGACCCTTGGTATGCAAATGTTTCCTTTCCTTGAACTGAGGTTGACGCATAACTTTACCACCTTGACTGAAGGTTTATGGAGAATGTGCATCAGAGCATAACAAGTACAAAGTAACAAATAACCTTAATCCTCCAAAATCCTCATTCTGATAATAATTTTGCTGGTTGCCTAGAATCATTATTTACTTTCAAATAAGTAAGATACATGAACTTCTTAATAATTCGGTACATGCAGTAATATTTTTTGATATCTGCAAATTGGTACATGTATGTATCTGATATCTGATTGATATAAGGCCAAACCGTCATTCCACGAAAACAGTTTCTCAAAATTTAGATGTAAATTATGTACTTACACACCTGTGAAGATTCCAAACTTGCCAAATCCGAAAATAGCAATGGACAAATACGGTACACATTAACACTTTGACTGCTAAGCCCGAGAATTCTCGGGATAGATTTCCCCACCGTAAACTGCTAAGCCCGAGAATTCTCGGGTTAGCAGTACAACGATTTGCCGCCCTCTGTTGATCAAGAATTAAAATGCTTTTCATGTATAACATGTATTGACATGCATTAGCGTACACATAGGAGTCATATGCGGCTGGTTTCGGATGGCGGCGCGGGTACCAACGATCGCGAAGTACCTCGGTGTTTACATTTTTCTTTGGGATTTAAAGATGGCGGCGCCCAGGAAACGTTAGTTTTGACTAGTTTTCGATGAAATATTCGCAGAAAGCGGCTCTGAAGCAAGTGAATTTGGAGGATCGAGATGATGATTCTGATACTATAGAATCGGAAGGTAATACCAGTGACGTTGGAAGTGAATCTAATCATTCAGAGGAATCGGACGATACTCGATGACGAAGTTTCGGCAATCGACAGTGCTAGTGAACATAGTGAATCTAGCGGTTCGGACCGTGGTCGTGGCAGAGGCCGTGGTTACCGTGGCAGAGGCCGTGGTAATCGTGGCAGAGGCCGTCGTAACCATGGCAGAGGCCGTCGTAACCCTGGCAGAGGCTGTGGTAACCCTTTATTTGAATGTTTTTTATTGGGGAGCATAATGGGGAGTGACGGGGGTAAAAAACATCTTTATTTGTAGTTAAAAAAAAAAAATGCAGCACCGTGGGCTGTAAATGTGTAAAAAATGGTAGCAGTGAAAGTGTTAAGATGCATTTCATTAATTTAAATTATCAGGACAAGTAATTGTTAGCTGCAAGTGTAAAGCTGTACATGCGTGTACATTGTAGTGGACTGTTTCATCAGCCATAATACTTCATGTAACAGAGCTTTTTGTTATAACTGATACAGATCCTTGTCATTTGATTGGTGGAACTCATCACATCACGTGACATTCATTATTGCTCCCATTCAGGCTGGGGCTCCAAAAGTCCCATTTGCCCATGGTAAATGGGATAATACTATTCAACAGTTAGAATCATCCTTGTTCCCCCAGCTTGAACAATCCACCCTCATTCCAAAACCCGGGGAGAAGGTTGTGACCCAATTTAATGACAACAACGTCAACAGATCAGCCAATGTTCACGGATCTCTGTCAGTTATATAAAACAAATATTTAGTGGCTTTAAATTGTGAAAATGGGAGGGGTATTATCGCTCGGTAAAATTTTGACTTTTCCATTTCACTCTGCTTCGACTTATGAAATGGAAAAGTCAAAATATTACATATTGTCGTACATGTACCGTACCTTGCAAAATTAAATATTCCTCCCATTTTACTCTGAGCCACTCAATATTTGTGTACTAATTATTTCTTACTCGGACTTGATAGAATATTCAAATATTTAAAATATGTTTATCGTTTTACATGTGCCGGCCTATGCTGGAGATTGGATTCTGCATGTAGTATACATGTACATGGATGACATTTAACTTATGAAATAATATAAAGAATGACTACGTGTGTATTTCAAGTAGTGTAATGGCTATTTTTGGATAGAATTTATAATTAAATAACAAAGAACACTATATAGGTACTACATGTTTTTGTACCGTACATTATTTATCCCATCTTTTATGTAGTGGAATGGCTATTTTTAGTAGTTTAGACAGATTTTAAGGCTCCTCATTATTTAATTCATTCAGCACAGCACTCGGCCAATAATTAACAAATATACATTGTAGCCTGAAAAAACCCTACAAATTAAGCATGGCAAGTGTGGAACCCAGTCTATTTAAAGATGAATCATGTGTACAGAGAAAGGAAACATGTACTGGCAGTATGCAGGTCTAGTCTAGTGCAACAACAAGTATATTTGTATTGCTAACATAACTACATGTACATGGAAATATGGTAAATAGAGAGTAGTATTTGAAAGAAGCCATTTTTTTTCCCAAACTGGTCGGCCGACCAGCATTGGAAATTGAAATAAAAATATCACTTTTCTTGAGAATTATGGCACACCAGGTGCCGCAATTTTACAGGATGCTTTAGACTATCATTCACCAACAGTCCAATAATTTTGTAGTTTTGTTATGGGGTGTTTGCAAATGTTGAACGTTCCCTTTAACACTGATGCCTGAGACAGAAACAGCCAGCTTCAATGAAGTCAATATCCTTGGCATGCAGAGGCTGTTGGCTATGATGAGTCAATGACCACACAGTGTACAGATGGAGAATCCTCATTTACATACAGTACAAGTACATGTACAGTACATGTAGTGCATGTACAGTATACATACATGTACAGTACATGCTTGACAATAATATGACTGTGCACTGGAATGACGATGACTCAACTTCCATCTCAGCAGAAACAGCTCAGTGCCAAGCCAAGAACACTCTTGGCTGCTCACTCTCCACGAAATGCGATTAGGATCAACAGACTGGTCAACCAATAAAATTTGAAGACTGCCTACATATAGTACAATACTAGAAGCAGATTGGGAAGTGTGGTTATAGCATGATCGGTGCATGATATGGCATGGCATAATATTCCTCTGACATAGTGTAGATTATCAGGAGATAATTTCTCATTTTGAAGTCTTGGCCTGCTTATGTACACTTATGTGTTCACCAAGTCGTGTTTAACATAACGACAGAGGATACCCTATTGTGTTTCCCTTTGTTCTTGTACTACATGTAAAACCAAACACCGGCTTACACTTTAACACCAGAGGACAACATTTAACAAAAGCCAACGATCGAGGACTGAAAGGATCTATTTTTCACCTATTGTGGTTCTGTTCCACACAACAAATCTCATTTTAAAAAGCATACGCTGAATCGCCCATTACGGACCCAGTAAATCTAGTAGGCCTACTTCACACGCATCAACCTGCCTTGCATGATCAGTTCCAATACAGAAAATCTTGATAATGTTGATAAATTTCCATATCATGCATGGGTAAGGACAATCCTGGTTGGCAGGCCAACATAATCTTCACAGATACTCTTGCAAAATTCATGTATGGAAAAAGGCAGAGACAACCGATATAAAAAGGGAAATTGAATTTCGGCCTTAAAGATTCTAAAGTAAAACTGAGCGATGCTCACACATGTGTGTGTACAAATACATGTACATGACGACCGGACGGCGATCGCGATTTACAAAAAATAAAATTACATTTTTCGGAATAATTACAGGATGCATGTATCTAGTGCAATCATTTTCCTGGATGCCTAGAATCATTATTTACTTTCAAATGAGTAAGATATTTCTTAATAATTCAGTAGTAAATATTTGTGATATCTGCAAATGGTATCTTACCTTTAACTCTAACTCCCTAGGGTGTGTGCAAAATCATATTGACTTTTGAGGATTCAGGACCGTTAGGGTTAAGGTCGGTTCATACTACATTGGCACAAAAGCAAGGAGGAACATAAACAGAACATGTTTTTGTGCTGCGAATTGAGTGATCTCAACAATGTCGCTTTCCAGGTTGTATAGTAAAAATTCGACGCGATTCCTGGCCACACGGCATTCTGGTGTTTATGACTTCTAACTAGCGCCCCCAAAGATACTAACAACTTGGGCGACCGCCAACATTATGGCAAGATAGCTCAGTTAGTAGAGCGCCGGTCAGGTATTCCGGAGATCGCAGGTTTGAGTCCCGCCTTGCCAATTTCTTTGTTCACTTTGAAATGTATGCAAATGTACCTAGTCAGTTTCCCTTGTGGTTTATTTGTGTATTATAAGATGAAAAGTTGTATCCTCATTGAGTGATCCCGATGATGTTGATTCCCAGATTATATCGTAAAATCAGGTGTGATACCTGCCTACACGGCATTCTGGTGTTTATGACTTCTGACTGTAGAGCCCTCAAACAAATACTGACAATTTGGGAGACCGCCACCATAGGGCAAGATGCATGTTAGCTCAGTTGGTAGAGCGCCGGTCCAGTATTCCGGAGGTCGCAGGTTCAACATGGGCTGAAAATCTCAACCCAGGTATGGAGCAGGGTTGAGTTCAACCAAGGCTGAAATCAATCTTAAGGTTGGCACAGGGTTTACAGTTTGTTTAGCGTGAAACAACAACGTCAACCCTGAGATTTGTCAAGTGTGAAAAGAGCTTAAAGCTACACCAAAAGAGCAAAGGGTTAAACCACGAAAGCCAACTTCAGAAACAATGGTTACAATGTACAAAATGTACACAATTGTAATGGATAAAATTGATAAAATCAACCAACAAGTGATATCCCTTGTACCATTTTTTTCCCTTTTCTACAGAACCCCTGCATCAAACTACCTTGTGTGTGGTATACCGGTGCCTCCTTGTAGTATTTTATACAGTTTGCTTTCGTAAAGTAGTTGTGGATGTCTTGCTTTTACGGCTTCAAGTTTCACCGCAACCTCCTGTGAAGAAAATGAAAACAGTTAATTACTTCATAATCATGTTAATTAAACTTCGGTATTAACAAAAAATAAGATTTTTGAGGTGAATGTAACTAAAGTTCAACTTGTGGATTGTCGAGTTGATGTTTCAAAATTCATCATGTTTGTCAGTCAATCACCTTCTCTTTTAATACTGCCTCGAGAGGCCAAATATAATTTTTTTTAAATTCATTCCACAATTTGCCACGCGTACTGAGGTTAATATTGTTAACCAGTTCGCGCCGGATGACGTATATAAACGCAAAGTTTTCCCCAAATTCAAAACGGATGACGCATAAACACGCCAAGTTCAAGTTCGGAGATGTCTGTCAGCAGCGAGCAAGGCCAAAAAATGCGTGGGTGTGCTTCCCGGCCTGAACACGTCGAGTTTCGTTAAAAATAATCCCGCCCCTCGGCTCGGTGATGTTAAAATAATCCCGACGCGAACTGGTTAAAACCGAATAAAAACAAACAATTTAATGTATACGAATTCAAGCTTTTTTCCTCAGTTTTTAACATGTACATGTAGGTATTAACGTTAGAAGCCTTTTCAATCACATCAAACAGTAAGACTAATTTTAAGGTTACACACCTATGTTCACGCAGTCGTGAACCACATAACGACCGAGGATCGATATTGTGTTTTCCTTTGTTCCTTTACTATACCCTAACCCCATTACTTAGCGCTTGCCCCAACGACCGAGGACCGAATTCGGACAAGCAAACTGTCCCTCGAGCCTGTCGAGGATCCTTTGTTCCATTTGTTCTCTTTTGTGTTTCGATCCTCGATCGTAATACGATACAAGAACAGACACACATGTTCAGACACCCCTATGTTTCGACACCCCAAATGTTCCAACAGTATTCTGACAACCCCGTAATCCAACATTCCTATGATTCGATATTCCTATGATTCGACAACCCTGTGTTCTGACACCTCTATATTCCGATTGATCCTACTGTATGTTCTGACACCCCTATGTTTCGACATAAAGACTTGATAGCATAGGGAGTACAGGAACTGTTGCCAATTGATCAGCCGGTGTCAGGCCCCCTCTTGGGTGTTCTAGAGAAGACAAAGGACTGAGACAGTTTTGTAACATCGTGGTTTACCTGGTACTGTACGGGTATAAACCCGATTTACGTGACCGTAACCCTACTATTTTTATGTGACATAACTGGTTCCCGACACAGACAAGGGAAACTCAATACATGTAGAACGTATGAAGACCAACGACGGTCGACAGTCATAATTCACCAAAATAAATGGATATAGTCCCTAGTTAATTGTATACAGTCCCTAGTTATTCGTACACGACATTTATACCTTTTTCTATTAACCAAAGTTATTGGTTAATAATCTCATCTACATATTTATAGAAAAAGGTATAAAAGTCGTGTATACGATAAATATAGGGACTGTATACAATTAAATACGGACTGCGCATGCTCAACCAGAACTCGCGTAAAAATAGCAAAAGTACGTAGGTTTTTGGTCACATAAAAATAGCCACCGCCATTTACTTTTTGTCCACAACCAAATTAGACCGGGTTCAGTTTTTGGAATGTCGCGGTTCGCCTCTTTAACCCAGGGGGGGGCGGAGGGGGGGCCCTTCGAGGCTGTGATTGCGAAACGCTGGGGTACCGTCCATTCTCAAAATAGGGGGAACAATTTTCTCACCCGAAAAAATAAGAGTTTTTGGCATCCAATCTTAACATCTTGTCTTTTGTAGTTGTACAACGTTGTTATTTACCTTAATTTTTATCATCCAATGACAACATTTGTATTGAAAATGAAAAAAAGCAGTCGAAATTTTTTTACGTTGACGTACCGTTGATGCATGTAGAGATTGTGCACAAATACTCAAACGACGTTGACAAATACCTCCCCTAAAAAGGGCAATAATAATCGATAAATTGTGAAAAATCGTGCTTCGAACCCACTGATTTTTTTCCATTGATACGTTAAAAAAGGATGTAGCAGTGATATACTGAATTTTTAAAAAAATCTGCCTGTGAACCCCTTGCGTTTTATCGTGTTGTTTTCGAACGAAAATGGCAGAAAATGACATCGCCCCAACAAAAATTCGTGTAGATCGTGCCTGTGTACCTGGCTTTGCGGACGTTGCATGAATCACTGAAATCGGGGAGCGAGCGCGGAGACAATTTGTACGTGTTTCAACGGTGCGCTTCGCGGTAGCGATCTATACGTATACTGTGTGAGACGTGTGGCTCATGAGCGTGGAAGAACGAATGAGATACATTTCAACGTTGGTGGCGCACTTTGTTGGGCCCCCCTCCGCCCCCCCCTGCTTTAACCCTAACTCCCTCACCATTGTTATTGAACAATACAATTCCTTCAAAATCCTCCAACTTCCTTAGGCTTGTTGTGTAAGGAGTTAGGGTTAATACGGTGTCAGGTCAACTCGGACCAAAACCAACTCGGACCCAAGCCAACTCGGACCCAAGCCAACTCGGACCCAAGCCAACTCGGACCCAAGCCAACTCGGACCCACTACCAACTCGGACCCAAAACCAACTCGGACCCACTACTAACTCGGACCCAACCAATACCAACTCGGACCCAACAATGCCCCCGCCCTTAAAAAAAAGGGGGTGCCCCCCTAGTTTTGGCTTGTGTAGTACATTATTCTGCAATCAGTTTTAATTACTAATTGTTCTATTATGTAGGTGCTAATTACGTTTACGTAATTATTTACAATTTTAGTTTTTTACATACATGTTTTAATAAGTTTTAATTTGTCTATTTAATAAATTTAAGAGAAAATGTTGTTAGATAATATTAGAAGTGAAGTGTTTTTATTTCAGTGTTCATATAATTATGATTTTATTTTTCTATTAAAATATACGTGCTATAGTTTTGTTTCCATTATGTAAAAGTTTGGATTATCAAGCACAAAATCTAAATCTGGGCAATAAAATACTAAAAATTTTACTAAGAAACTTAAAGTGCTATCTACAGAGAACAAGACAAATGCTTATAATGGCAAACAAAAATTAAAGAAGGCAAGTTAAAACATGTGAAAAAAATTAAAAGACAAAAACAAAATTTAAAGGGTTAATTGTTAAGTACAAGCATTCACCTTTCGGTACAATAATTCCAAATGTGTAAAATTTATTTGTAATGAGCAAATTAAGCTCGGTACATAAATTATTTGCTTAACATTGTCAAATGGAATGATGGGTCCGAGTTGGTAGTGGTTGGGTCCGAGTTGGTAGTGGGTCCGAGTTGGTTTTGGGTCCGAGTTGGTAGTGGGTCCGAGTTAGCATGGGTCCGAGTTGGCATGGGTCCGAGTTGGTTTGGGTCCGAGTTGGATCGAAACCATAATACCCTATATTTATATTTATTGTTTTGTGACAAAAGTTGCTTTTATTCCTATTAACAACTGTTATTAACATTAACGTAAATGTTAACGTTAATAATTTTTAAGTTAATTAACGCTAACGCTAACTTAACTTAAGATCTAGGGGTCTACTCAGTACTCTGTATTTTAGCAGCATGACTCGGCTAGCATTTTAGTGAATTCACTCCTTTTTTATGTAAGCCTAAATTATGTTTCTACAAATCTGAAGCAAAAAAATAAATATGTAATTCAGCAAAATATAAATTTAAAAAGTTAAAAAACGAAAACAAATTAATAATTTACCTCCCCGTTTGTTATGTTGATGCCCAAATAAATATCACCAAACGACCCGCTGCCGATTTTCCTTACAAGTTTGTACTTGCCACCGACCATGAATTCCGAGCTGGATTTCGCACTTGTCGTCATAGTGGCAGTAAAATGGTTCGCCCAAGAATGGCGACAAGCTCGGCCAATTCGTCAGTCGATCTGTAAAGAGTTCTATATTGCAGGTTTAAATAAAAAATAAAGGGAACAATTCAGGACGTGAGTCACTGTAGCTCCGCCATTTTCACTTGCTGCTCCTACGTAATGTGAATTGCCATTGGTTTTGCGTGCATTGCATGCGATATGCACAGCTGTGATTAATGTTATGGCGGCGCGCGATAGACACAATGAAGTTACGCGGTGCATTGTGGGAGTCTACTGATCCGAAATTCCCTCCCCGTTGCTATGGTTAAACATTTGCATACGTGAACGCCCACATGTTTTAGTTTCCCGTGGATGAGGGCGCCATTTCATTTTTACGTAGAACCATAGACATAGGGCCTATAGTCCAGGAAAAATACGTTTTGACCTCAAACAAATTGCAACAGATTGTTTTTCACCACAGTGCACTTCTATAAGGTCCCTAGAATGACATACTAAAAATCTACAAAAATCCAAGTGGTGGAAATATGACTAATTTGCATAAATCGTTAATCCCTGCCGCGTAATATATGTATTCCCATATTTGGGTATATATATATATTTTTCATTTTTTGAAAAGTTTATTTTGGTGATTCTACTTACATATCCTTACTTTAATAACATTTGCTAAATCATATAAGTGACTGAATAATTATGAGAACAAAGTAATTATCAAAAATGACAACTTCGTGACCCTATAAATGTGCGCACATTTACACTGTCTCCAGATATCATCATGTAGTCAGTATTGGTGAGCTTCAAATTCACCAAGTTGCTTACTGGCACAGTTATCATATTTAAACCTTATGAAAAATCATAGGAACAATGATAACATTGTGATATTTGGAGGAAAATGGTGTGTCCATAAATTGGGCAAAAAAAATAGTTAAAGGGTTGCCTAACATGGGAGACTTGAACAAGTTCAAGGAAATCCCAAAAATACATTTTAACGTAGATAGGATTATTGTAAGCAACAACAATCTTTAATTTGGGAGGTTTCCTTGAACTTGTTCACGTCTCCCATGTTAGGCAACCCTTTAACTACTTTTTCGCCCAATTTATGGACACACCATTTTAGTTTGTGTTTGCTGGGCTAAATATCACAATCATGTTATCATTGTTTATATGATTTTCCATAAGGTTTTAATAGGATAACTGTGCCAGTGAGCAACTTGGTGAATTTAAAGCACGTCAATACTGAACTTGATGATATCTGGAGACAGTGTAATATGCGCACATTTATGGGACAGTGAGTACGTGCAATGTGGTAAATGGGACGCTTTATTTCACGAGACAAAGCCAGTGCTGAAGTGGAATGGAACATTCCGTCCATGCATTGTTGTTTTATACCACACTTGAACAAATCCTGGTCGTCTGATTGGTACGTGGTCAGCCTCCGATTTCACTACGACGCGTTGCAACCTTCCTCCTGCATACATGGTTCAATTATGGAGGTATTTCCTACCTCCATGGTTCAATAAACATAGAGCAATTGGTCAACATTGTGAATCTCGCCATAGTTAAATCATGGAGAAATAGTCCCTTCAGGGCCACCATAGTAATAAGACCTATAGTGCATATCAAGGACGTCTAACGGCACTTGCGGGGAGCATACGTGTCACCATAGTGTCGTGTACGACCTAGGCTATACCCAATGTACATGTTTTATTTAATGGTCGTGTACATAAATCGTATAGCATAAATCAATACAAAATGTTTACTCAAATTCACGCCAATCTCCTCATTGTTTTGCTAGTCTGTCTCAATGGTATTAATGCACTGGTCGATCATAAGGACACTCGAGCCAGAATCTTGATTTTAGGTGCAGGGGCTTCTGGTTTACAAGCGGCCAGAACTCTGCACGATGCCGGAATGGACGACTTCATCATCATTGAGGCTGCTGAACGGATTGGTGGACGCGTCCGGAGCGCACGATTCAGTGGCTACACTGTGTCGCTTGGGGCACTGTGGGCAGCCCCAGGAAATTCCAAAACCAGTCAAATTGTCCGCGATCTTGACTTGGGGCGTCACACGAGTGATTTTGACAACGTGACTATCCGCAACGCGACCGGCCACGATGTGACTGACGAGGCTGATGCCAACTATGAGCGTTTGGAGAAAGGAATCGACAAACTTACCGAACTGAGCGAAAGACTGAACAAGAATTACGACATACCAGACATGTCTCAGCGTTCTGCCCTTCGAATCGGTGACTGGATACCACATAGTGCGATCGACAAGGCGATCGAATGGTATGAGTATGATTTCGAGTACGGCGAGGCACCTGAGATTTCTTCTGTCAAAGCAACTAGTAAGCCTACGAGCGAAATGACCACAGACTACATCACCGACCAAGGAGGATTCGAAGGAATCTTTGATGAGGTGGCTGGCTTCCTCAAGACTCCAGAATACATCAACCACACCCGTCTGAACCAGAAGGTGACATCCATCGATTACAAGCTTGACGAAGCGGTGGTCGTGACGTGCGAAGATGGCACGCGATACATCGGCGAGTACGTTCTTATCACATTCAGCATCGGCGTTTTGCAGAACAATTTGATCCAGTTCATCCCGCCTCTCCCGGAATGGAAAGATGTCGAGATCAAGAAATTTCAAATGGCCGCGTACACCAACATCTATGTCAGCTATCCTAGCAAGTTCTGGGATGACACTGAATGGATTCTATACGCTGGCAAGAGAAGAGGTTATTTTCCACTGTTTCTCAACTACCAGGCAGAGGGGCTGTTCCCGAACGGGACACCGATGTTGATGGTCACTGTTGCTGGTAATGTCTAATTTCGAACCTTATTTGTATGAAGCTTACTGTAGCGTCTTCTCCTGATAATCGTACGATAATCAGGAAATAACCTCCTCCCAAAACCCTATCGTTTCATTTGGTAAAGTCTAATAAATTGTCACCGAACACAGTATAGAGTTTAAAGGTAGGATACACCATTTGCAGATATCGATTTTGTTTATTACCGAATTATTAATACATATCTTACTGATTTCAAAGTAAATATTGATTCTAGGCATCCAGCAAACTTATTGCGTTAGATATCCTGTAATTGTTCTGACAAAATTGGGTGTTTATAAAATAATCTACAGCCTTTTTTAAAGATTAATGTACATGTACACTTTAGATTAAGTTACGAATGTAGATTCGTAACTCAATCTACAGTAAAGTGTACATTCTTTAAACATAATCTGCAGTTTCAACAATAAATAGTTTTTTTAAGGGGCCGTCCAAAGTTGTTGTTAAGGTCGTACAGAGAGTACTACTTTTCAAGACCCCCTCTCCCTCCCCCTGAAGTAGTACTTTTCAACATTTTATTTTTTCAATGTTGATGCTCATGTTTTATCATCATTTTACATTTGTGCTGCACTGAGTAGCAATGTTATTCATGATGCTGATGATCAATGCAAGTTAAAAACAAAATCAGATGAACATTTAATGTTGTCAAAAACAATGTACTCATACTTGTTGTATAGTTTATTTTAAACATACAATGCTAAAAGCATGGCTGTCTGGACTGCAACGCAGATCGGACTAGTGCAACAAGTTCGACGCCATGATCATTGGCAGTGACAACCTCGTGCCAAGTTTACAAACTCCAAATACCGGTAGAGCGCTATTTACCCAGGTTATTCATTCACGCTTGGCACATTCGCGCTCTATTCAGGGTATTGATGTACTGTACATGTATTTGTGTAAAAAAATGCGAATACATCCATGTACACGCACACACTTGCTGGATTCGTCCATGCGCGCACGTACGTGTACCCCTCATGGTTAACGTTGCGCTATACAAAATCATTGCCAACTCGGCCGCTGCGGCGTGTAGGGCGGGCGGCGCCAAAAGTATCCCATACTCGCCAGCTACGCTAGGGACGCATCAGGTTGGTTTTTTTTGGAGTTGCACAATAAACAAGGTATACCTGCCGAAGCAATTATTTTAGAACAGCGGACTTTGTATCGCTTCTGATTTAAAAACCAAACCTCAAATTATATAATTTTTCTTTGTTGATTGTACGGTACAAAATCACCATTTAAAGTCGTACGCGGCCTCCGACACCCCTTCCCCCGGTCGTACGCTTTGTACGACCTTTACAATGTTGACAACTTTGGACGGCCCCATTAATTGTAGAGAATGACGATTTTCTCAGACGCTACTTTTGGGGAATTTATTCTTCACACAAAAGTTGACGAAAATTCTTTGAAACGTGGTTGTGGCAACCAAGAATTTTTTTCTTGGGGGAGCCTAACTTGTTATTACCGGCAATGTTTCGTTTTGACTCTAATGCCACTTTATCAATTCATGGGATAGGATTCATAACTTTTAGCTTATATACTTTTTTGATATTGATTCAATTAGGTGATGAATCTCGACGCGTTGAGGCACAACCCTCGAACACGACCAAAGCCGAGATACAGCAAGTCCTTCGTGACATGTACGGAGACAATATCCCTGAAGCCACCGATATCCTGGTGAGTCGCTGGTCTCAGAATCCTCTCACCAAAGGCTCCTACAGCAACATCCCCGTGGAGGTTCCAACCAAATGCCGCCAGAAGCTCCAAAGCCGAGTGGACCGTCTCTTCTTCGGCCGTGAAGCAACTACTAATTCCAGCGAGTATCATGGATACATCGCCGGGGGTTTACTCTCAGGAGACCGAGAGGCCCGCAAGATGCTGCAGTGTCTTGAAGACTTCAAGGTGTGTCCGACTTTTGAAGGGGACGACCTTGAATGTGAAGCTGATTCGGCGTGCTCTGTGCCCAACATATTAAACATATCATTCCTTGGCCTTTTTAGTCTGTTTGTGACAGTTACATTTATATATTAAACTTAGAAAAGTGATTTATTTTATTACTCCGAATTACCTGTATTTTGGTTTTTTTGTAGCAACGTTTATGTAAAGGGTCTGTAAGTTGGTTTAATTGGGATAAGTATATCGTTTCAAAGCCATGGTTTATTTTCTACCTAGCAAAATCAATGCGACTTTAAGAGCTTGTTTTTGTAGTTTTTGTTTAATTTATTAATCGGATTCATCATCTTTAACTTTCATTTTTAAATGTGGTGGGTTGTTTATATTGTTTACTGGGACTGTGACGACTTAATTGTAGGTTGTTTTCTGTAATGAACTGAATACGATGATGTAGGCATATCATCTATCATAAAATTTGCATTATATTAAAAGCTGTAGGCCTACGTGTTTTTGATGTATGTCACAGCCCCACCCCCCCCCCCCCCCAAAAAAAAAAAAAAAGATTTAAAAAAATTAATAAATAAATAAAATAAAATAACCCCCAAAATTAAAAAAAATTAAAAAAACAACAACCTGGAATATGATACATAATTATTATTCAACTCGGACAAAATAAACGGACACGCCGAAAATACAACACCGGTATTATATTTAATTTTATACACAAAATACTAATTTTCGCACGACAAACTTTGACCCTGGCGATTTCGGTCAAAAAAAAGATAAGCCCCGCTCCGCCCACCAAAGTGTGTGCATTGACCCCCTGTGAGTGTTTTTTTGTACATGTACATGTACATATTACAATGCGCGGAGGCTGCGCGGTGGCACTACGGCAACAGTTCTTAGGACCAAACCATTTTAAACATAAGGGGTATAACAGTGGAGGCACAAACAAGATACACAAAGGAAGCGTGCGATAATACGTTTTGGGGTCATGCCTCAGAAAGGAGCGCAACAAATGGATTACATAAATTACATGGATTGGAATAAATAAATACATTATTATCTTATTTCTTCACTATTTTAGCGTAAGGATGGGAATATGGGTTACTCTCAAAGTTAAAAGTGGTAAAGTAATCCGCTCCAATTCCTCAGTGCGAAGTAATGAAAAAAATCATTAACGAAACACCTTTTTATTTTCTTCCAATTAATTGGCTCTGAAGGTTACACGGTCGGTTACACAACATGTTCAAACAACAGTCTCTTCGTACACGGCGTATGACAAAAATCCACAGGGTATGCTCGTGAGGATGAGCTCTTTATACTCAATTAAACCCTAAAAACACTTTCGACCCAAAATGTTCAACATCACTAATATAGGGCCTACGTCTTTTTCTTCATTTCCTTTCATTATACAGTAATAAGTGGAGTGTCGTGGCCGAGCGGTTAAGAGCTTGGTTTTCTGTCCCGCAGAGCGTGAGTTCGAGTCTCGGTGTGGACACGTGTGTCCTTAAGCAAGGCAATTAAACCACTATTGCTTCGTCCTTCGGATGGGACGTAAAGTTGTAGGTCCCGTGTGTTGTATAATTTATAATGTGTGTATATATCTTTCCCATTATAACATTATAAAATAAAATTGTATAATGCACGTAAAAGAACCCAGAACACTTATCGCTAAGAGAAGGGGTTTGCCCCGGTGTTCCTGGCTGACACAGCCTCTGTCTACGGGTTTCTTCTGGCTTACGAGCTACAGTGCCTTGAGCACTTTTGAAGGATCCTTGGTTTCATTACCAGAAAATAATAATAATAATAATAATAATAATAATAATAATAGTAACTCCAAACAGAAACGTTATAGGACAGAAAAATGTCCCCACATCATCGACTATTCATTTGTACGCAGCCAAAGAAGTTTCGGCAAGATTCTTTTCCAACATAGCGAGCCTTAAGCTTGTCGCGTCAATCAATGTTCATGATTCGTTCTAATGAACGCCAGGTATCTGTATCGAAGCTCGCAGACGATATCCGGCGTGCGGTGATGTGATTTTCGCTTATTTTAATACACCGACAATAATATTAGTTTGCCCTAAAGTCTAAAACGCGGTATTTCAAGGAAAAGTAACTCACAAAAGTCATTGTCTACTGCGTGACATTATACAGCACAGAGTTGCATTCAAGGCTTTTGTTGGCGACATGCATGACTAGTGCCCAACCTTCCTCCTTCATAAACGGATTGGTTTGGATAATGTGAATCTCGTCCATAGTTATAGTGCATGTTAATGTTATAGTGCACGGGCTTGTGTGGAGCATACGAGTCACCATGTTGTCATGTACGACCTATATAGCCTATACTCAATGAACAATTTGTATTAATGGTTGTTTACATCATTAATCATAGCATAAATCAATAAATAATGTTTTCTCAAATTCACGCCAATGTCCTCATTGTTTTGCTAGTCTGTCACAATGGTGTTAATGCACTGGTCGATCATTCCGACACTCGAGCCAAAATCTTGATTTTGGGTGCGGGGGCTTCTGGTTTACAAGCGGCCAGAACTCTGCACGATGCCGGAATGGACGACTTCATCGTCGTTGAGGCTGCTGATCGGATTGGTGGACGCGTCCGGAGCGCACGATTCAGTGGCTACACTGTGTCACTTGGGGCACAGTGGGCAGCCCCAGAAAATTCCGAAACCATTCAAATTGTCCGCGATCTTGACTTGGGGCGTCACACGAGTGATTTTGACAACTTGACTATCCGCAACGCGACCGGCCACGATGTGACCGACGAGGCCGATGCCAACTACGAGCGTTTGGAGAAAGGAATCGACAAACTTACCGAACTGAGCGAAAGACTGAACAAGAATGACGACATACCAGACATGTCTCAGCGTTCTGCCCTTCGAATCGGTGACTGGATACCACATAGTGCAATCGACAAGGCGATCGAATGGTATGAGTATGATTTCGAGTACGGAGAGGCACCTGAGATTTCTTCTGCCAAAGCAACTAGTAAGCCTACGAGCGAAATGACCATAGACTACATCACCGACCAAGGAGGATTCGAAGGAATCTTTGATGAGGTGGCTGGTTTCCTCAAGACTCCAGAATACATCAACCACACCCGTCTGAACCAGAAGGTGACATCCATCGATTACAAGCTTGACGAAGCGGTGGTCGTGATGTGCGAAGATGGCACGCGATACATCGGCGAGTACGTTCTTATCACATTCAGCATCGGCGTTTTGCAGAACAATTTGATCCAGTTCACCCCTCCTCTCCCGGAATGGAAAGATGTCGAGATCAAGAAATTTCAAATGGCCGCGTACACCAACATCTATGTCAGCTATCCTAGCAAGTTCTGGGATGACACTGAATGGATTCTATACGCTGGCAAGAGAAGAGGTTATTTTCCACTGTTTCTCAACTACCAGGCAGAGGGGCTGTTCCCGAACGGGACACCGATGCTGATGGTCAGTGTTGCTGGTAATGTCTAGTTTCAAACATTATTTGTATGAAGCTTAGCGTCTTCACCTGATAATCGTACAATAATCAGGAAATAACCTCCTCCCAAAACCCTATCGTTTCATTTGGTAAAGTCTAATAAATTGTCACCGAACACAGTATAGAGTTTAAAGGTAGGATACACCATTTGCAGATATCGATTTTGTTTATTACCGAATTATTAATACATATCTTACTGATTTCAAAGTAAATATTGATTCTAGGCATCCAGCAAACTTATTGCGTTAGATATCCTGTAATTGTTCTGACAAATTTGGGTGTTTATAAAATAATCTACAGCCTTTTTTAAAGATTAATGTACATGTACACTTTAGATTAAGATTCGTAACTCAATCTACAGTAAAGTGTACATTCTTTAAACATAATCTGCAGTTTCAACAATAAATAGTTTTTTTAAGGGGCCGTCCAAAGTTGTTGTTAAGGTCGTACAGAGAGTACTACTTTTCAAGACCCCCTCTCCCTCCCCCTGAAGTAGTACTTTTCAACATTTTATTTTTTCAATGTTGATGCACATGTTTTATTATCATTTTACATGTGTGCTGCACTGAGTAGCAATGTTATTCATGTTGCTGATGATCAATGCAAGTTAAAAACAAAATCAGATGAACATTTAATGTTGTCAAAAACAATGTACTAATACTTTATAGTTTATTTTAAACATACAATGCTAAAAGCATGGCTGGTCTCTGGACTGCAACGCAGATCGGACTGCAACAAGTTCGACGCCATGATCATTGGCAGTGACAACCTCGTGCCAAGTGTACAAACTCCAAACACCGGTAGAGCGCGGTAGGGCAAGGCGTGCACGATGTCCATGCACAGCTGTGGGAACGATTCGCAGTACAGTCGTGCCAAAGGTTATTCATTCACGCTTGGCGATGGCACATTCGCGCTCCATTCAGGGTATTAATGTACTGTACATGTATTTGTGTACATCGATGCGAATACTTTTACATGTACACCCACACACTTGCTGGATTCGTCCATGCGCGCACGTACGTGTACCCCTCATGGTTAACGTTGCGCTATACACAATCATTGCCAACTCGGCCGCTGCGGCGTGTAGGGCGGGCGGCGCCAAAAGTATCCCATACTCGCCAGCTACGCTAGGGACGCATCAGGTTTTGTTTTTTTGAGTTGCACAATAAACAAGGTATACCTGCCGAAGCAATTATTTTAGAACAGCGGACTTTGTATCGCTTCTGATTTAAAAACCAAACCTCAAATTATATAATTTTTCTTTGTTGATTGTACGGTACAAAATCACCATTTAAAGTCGTACGCGGCCTCCGACACCCCTTCCCCCTGTCGTACGCTTTGTACGACCTTTACAATGTTGACAACTTTGGACGGCCCCATTAACCCTAACTCCCTCACCATTGTTATTGAACAATACAATTCCTTCAAAATCCTCCAACTTCCTTTGTTGTGTAGGGAGTTAGGGTTAATTGTAGAGAATGACGATTTTCTCAGACGCTACTTTTGGGGAATTTATTCTTCACACAAAAGTTGACGAAAATTCTTTGAAACGTGGTTGTGGCAACCAAGAATTTTTTTCTTGGGGGAGCCTAACTTGTTATTACCGGCAATGTTTCGTTTTTACTCTAATGCCACTTTATCAATTCATTGAATAGGATTCATAACTTTTAGCTTATATACTTTTTTGGTATTGATTCAATTAGGTGATGAATCTCGACGCGTTGAGGCACAACCCTCGAACACGACCAAAGCCGAGATACAGCAAGTCCTTCGTGACATGTACGGAGACAATATCCCTGAAGCCACCGATATCCTGGTGAGTCGCTGGTCTCAGAATCCTCTCACTAAAGGCTCCTACAGCAACATCCCCGTGGAGGTTCCAACCAAATGCCGCCAGAAGCTCCAAAGCCGAGTGCACCGTCTCTTTTTCGGCGGTGAAGCAACTACTAATTCCAGCGAGTATCATGGATACATCGCTGGGGGTTTACTCTCAGGGGAGCGGGAGGCCCGCAAGATGCTGCTGTGTCTTGAAGACTTCAAGGTGTGTCCGACTTTTGAAGGAGACGACCTTGAATGTGAAGCTGATTCGGCGTGCTCTGTGCCCAACATATTAAATATATCATTCCTTGGCCCTTTTAGTCTGTTTCTGACAGTTACATGTATATATTAAACAAAGAAAAGTGATACATGACAAGTTCTTTCATCATGTCTTTTTAAGGTTCACGTTATATTGAGGTAGCCATGACCATTCTTCATTTCTTGGTAAATAGTTTACAGATTGAACTAATGTAATCTGGTTCCCACTATAAATTAGAAATGTTTCGAACAAATTTCTCTCGTTGTCTTCGGGGGAATCACTTTGTAGGTTGCCACAATTATGATGTCGACCGTGACTTGAAACACGGCGTTTAAACAAGTTAAACAACCCTGGTTGTTCCTGTTCCCTGCTTAAACTGCGCACATTATATAGAGTAGTTCAAAAAACGTTATACAGCGTTTTGTATTGATTTTTAGTTATTCCATTCGTTTAATCGATTACATTAACGTTAAATGATTTATCATTTATTTTATTACTGCTAATTACCTGTATTTAATTTTTAAGATTTTGTTATTATTAATTACTGGAACATGTAAAGGATCTGTAATTTTCTTTAAATTGAGATAAGTATTTCGTTTCAAAGCCATGGTTTATTTTTTACCCAGCAAATCAATGCGACTTTGTTTCATTAAGAGCCTTTTTTGTAGTTTTTGTTTATCTATTAATCGGATTCATCATTTTAAACTTTCATTTTTAAATGTGGTGGGTTGTTTATATTGTTTACTGGGACTGTGACGACTTAATTGTAGGTTGTTTTCTGTAATGAACTGAATACGATGATGTAGGCATATCATCTATCATAAAATATGCATTATATTAAAAGCTGTACGTGTTTTTGATGTATGTCACAGCCCCCCAAAACCCCCCCCCCAAAAAAAACCCCAAAAAACAAAAAAAAATACCAAAAAAACCACACAAAAAAACAAACAAAATAACCCCAAAAATAACAACAACAACAACAACAAACAACCTGGAATATGATACATAATTATTATTCAACTCGGACAAAATGAACGGACACACCGAAAATACAACACCGGTATTATATTTAATTTTATACACAAAATACTAATTTTCGCTTGAAAAACTTTGACCCTGGCGATTTCGGTCAAAAAAAGATAAGCCCATTAACGCCCACCAAATACAGTGTGTGCATTAACCCCGTGCGTTTGAATTGACCGGCAAACGTGGTCGTCGGACAAAATAATTGGGAGTCAAACAATGGGTCCACGATTGACACAACGTCCACGATCTTTTCCCGTGTACAAATCCTATGGCGATCATCAAAAAACGTTAGAGTATAAACAAAAGAGGGAAGACGTTCGGACAATACCCCGTCCACGATTGCCGGTCAAACATTTTTGTGTGCATGTGTGTGTTCGCATTTTTGTATCACTGTGGAGACATGGCTTTGTTCTCGTGTACAAAATGGTTAGAAAGTCGAGCACGTTTTTCAAAATGCTCCCATTTTAACCATAATTTTTTTCCTGGGTTGAAATTTCGACCCAATATACCCTATATTATACCCTAACCCAAACACTAACCCTAACCCACATCCTAATCCTAGTTTTTGAGTAATTTAAGTAAAACCCAAAAATCTAATTCGTGAAATTCCCAGTGGAGACCTATTCATCTATAGAAATTTACCCTCCGGAGACGTTTTGTCTCCATTGTACACATTGTGTTCATGTCTCCAGAGGGTACCGTATTTTGCACCATGTTACAATGCGCGGAGGCTGCGCGGTGGCACTACGGTTCTTAGGACCAAACCATTTTAAACATAAGGGGTATAACAGTGGAGGCAAAAACAAGATACACAAAGGAAGCGTGCAATAATACTTTTTGGGGTCATGCCTCAGAAAGGAGCGCAACAAATGGATTGAAACAAAACCATTTTTTTCTCTCTAGACCAATCAAAACTATTCTTAATATCCCCGTAAAGAGAATTTTCTATAGTATATTTCGACATGCGGTGTAAGATAAACGCCACTTTAACTGTTCGATTTAGTGAGCAGACCCCCTGAGAATCGAGTTGACATCAGTCCATAGAGAATTGCGCGTTTTGAGCATTTTTTACCGATTTTCTAATCGAAAAAGGCCCTCTGTTCCCGAAATTCTAACGCGATAGGCAGACTTTTTACATGTACTTGTTTACAGAACTACCGCGTGCTGGAACAGTGAGTGCAATGGTAAAACTAATGTAATGAAATGGCAGATAGAACGCTTCATTTTACGAGACAAAGCCGAGAGGAATGGAACATTCCGTTCATGCATTGTTGTTTTATACCACGCTTGAACAAATCCGGGTCGTCTGCAGTGATTGGTACGAGGTACGGTCAGGACTGCCAAAAGTGTAGCCTTTAGTCAAGGCGCGACTGGCTATCCATCATGTGTGATGCGCCCCGGAAATGGTGGGCGAAATTCTGTTTGTATTATTGCCGCGTCCTGTGTACGTTGGGACAAATTATTATCTAATGGCACGTGATTATAAACGAGCCACTATGATAATGTGGCATTCGATAAACACACCGATTTATTACATGCTTTTATACACTAGCTAGCACTAGTAGTAGTAGTAGTGGGGCAGAAAAAGGGATCTATTTGGGGGAATTGTGCCTTTGATGGTGGCAATCATGAAATTTGGCAGAGTATGCCATAATTATAAAGATATTTTAATATGCCTATAGGATATCGCAGGTTTGTCCTTTGAAGAAATATATAGGTAGAATTCCAAGACATTAGTAAAATTTGCAATTACACAGACCAATCCAAAAGTGGGTTTTTATTTGAAGCGATCCTAAACTTGTTTGTTGGCAACATGCATGACTGCTCAACCTTCATCCTGCATGGTTCAATAAATGGATTAATTGTTTTATTAGTGAATCTCGCCCTATAGTTACAGTGCATATCAAGGTCTAACGGCGCTAGTTGCAGGAGCAAATACGTGTCATATACGACCTATAGGCTATACTCAGTGTACACGTTTAATTAAATGGTCGTTTAGATAAATCGTATAGCATAAATCAATACAAAATGTTTACTAAAATTCACGCCGATCTCCTCATTGTTTGGCTAGTCTGTCTCAATGGTATTAATGCACTGGTCGATCATAAGGACACTCGAGCCAGAATCTTGATTTTAGGTGCAGGGGCTTCTGGTTTACAAGCGGCCAGAACTCTGCACGATGCCGGAATGGACGACTTCATCATCATTGAGGCTGCTGAACGGATTGGTGGACGCGTCCGGAGCGCACGATTCAGTGGCTACACTGTGTCGCTTGGGGCACTGTGGGCAGCCCCAGGAAATTCCAAAACCAGTCAAATTGTCCGCGATCTTGACTTGGGGCGTCACACGAGTGATTTTGACAACGTGACTATCCGCAACGCGACCGGCCACGATGTGACTGACGAGGCTGATGCCAACTACGAGCGTTTGGAGAAAGGAATCGACAAACTTACCGAACTGAGCGAAAGACTGAACAAGAATTACGACATACCAGACATGTCTCAGCGTTCTGCCCTTCGAATCGGTGACTGGATACCACATAGTGCGATCGACAAGGCGATCGAATGGTATGAGTATGATTTCGAGTACGGAGAGGCACCTGAGATTTCTTCTGTCAAAGCAACTAGTAAGCCTACTACGAGCGAAATGACCACAGACTACATCACCGACCAAGGAGGATTCGAAGGAATCTTTGCTGAGGTGGCTGGCTTCCTCAAGACTCCAGAATACATCAACCACACCCGTCTGAACCAGAAGGTGACATCCATCGATTACAAGCTTGACGAAGCGGTGGTCGTGATGTGCGAAGATGGCACGCGATACATCGGCGAGTACGTTCTTATCACATTCAGCATCGGCGTTTTGCAGAACAATTTGATCCAGTTCATCCAGCCTCTCCCGGAATGGAAAGATGTCGAGATCAAGAAATTTCAAATGGCCGCGTACACCAACATCTATGTCAGCTATCCTAGCAAGTTCTGGGATGACACTGAATGGATTCTATACGCTGGCAAGAGAAGAGGTTATTTTCCACTGTTTCTCAACTACCAGGCAGAGGGGCTGTTCCCGAACGGGACACCGATGTTGATGGTCACTGTTGCTGGTAATGTCTAATTTCGAACCTTATTTGTATGAAGCTTACTGTAGCGTCTTCTCCTGATAATCGTACGATAATCAGGAAATAACCTCCTCCCAAAACCCTATCGTTTCATTTGGTAAAGTCTAATAAATTGTCACCGAACACAGTATAGAGTTTAAAGGTAGGATACACCATTTGCAGATATCGATTTTGTTTATTACCGAATTATTAATACATATCTTACTGATTTCAAAGTAAATATTGATTCTAGGCATCCAGCAAACTTATTGCGTTAGATATCCTGTAATTGTTCTGACAAATTTGGGTGTTTATAAAATAATCTACAGCCTTTTTTAAAGATTAATGTACATGTACACTTTAGATTAAGTTACGAATGTAGATTCGTAACTCAATCTACAGTAAAGTGTACATTCTTTAAACATAATCTGCAGTTTCAACAATAAATAGTTTTTTTAAGGGGCCGTCCAAAGTTGTTGTTAAGGTCGTACAGAGAGTACTACTTTTCAAGACCCCCTCTCCCTCCCCCTGAAGTAGTACTTTTTAACATTTTATTTGTTCAATGTTGATGCACATGTTTTATCATCATTTTACATGTGTGCTGCACTGAGTAGCAATGTTATTCATGTTGCTGATGATCAATGCAAGTTAAAAACAAAATCAGATGAACATTTAATGTTGTCAAAAACAATGTACTCATACTTGTTGTATAGTTTATTTTAAACATACAACGCTAAAAGCATGGCTGTCTGGACTGCAACGCAGATCGGACTAGTGCAACAAGTTCGACGCCATGATCATTGGCAGTGACAACCTCGTGCCAAGTTTACAAACTCCAAATACCGGTAGAGCGCGGTAGGGGGCATGGCGTGCCAAAGTCGTGTCAAAGGTTATTCATTCACGCTTGGCACATTCGCGCTCTATTCAGGGTATTGATGTACTGTACATGTATTTGTGTACAAAAATGCGAATACATGTACATGTACATGTACACCCACACACTTGCTGGATTCGTCCATGCGCGCACGTACGTGTACCCCTCATGGTTAACGTTGCGCTATACAAAATCATTGCCAACTCGGCCGCTGCGGCGTGTAGGGCGGGCGGCGCCAAAAGTATCCCATACTCGCCAGCTACGCTAGGGACGCATCAGGTTGTTGTTTTTTGGAGTTGCACAATAAACAAGGTATACCTGCCGAAGCAATTATTTTAGAACAGCGGACTTTGTATCGCTTCTGATTTAAAAACCAAACCTCAAATTATATAATTTTTCTTTGTTGATTGTACGGTACAAAATCACCATTTGAAGTCGTACGCGGCCTCCGACACCCCTTCCCCCGGTCGTACGCTTTGTACGACCTTTACAATGTTGACAACTTTGGACGGCCCCATTAACCCTAACTCCCTCACCATTGTTATTGAACAATACAATTCCTTCAAAATCCTCCAACTTCCTTTGTTGTGTAGGGAGTTAGGGTTAATTGTAGAGAATGACGATTTTCTCAGACGCTACTTTGGGGGAATTTATTCTTCACACAAAAGTTGACGAAAATTCTTTGAAACGTGGTTGTTGCAACCAAGAATTTTTTTCTTGGGGGAGCCTAACTTGTTATTACCGGCAATGTTTCGTTTTTACTCTAATGCCACTTTATCAATTCATGGGATAGGATTCATAACTTTTAGCTTATATACTTTTTTGGTATTGATTCAATTAGGTGATGAATCTCGACGCGTTGAGGCACAACCCTCGAACACTACCAAAGCCGAGATACAACAAGTCCTTCGTGACATGTACGGAGACAATATCCCTGAAGCCACCGATATCCTAGTGAGTCGCTGGTCTCAGAATCCTCTCACCAAAGGCTCCTACAGCAACATCCCTGTGGAGGTTCCAACCAAATGCCGCCAGAAGCTCCAAAGCCGAGTGGACCGTCTCTTCTTCGGCGGTGAAGCAACTACTAATTCCAGCGAGTATCATGGATACATCGCCGGGGGTTTACTCTCAGGGGACCGGGAGGCCCGCAAGATGCTGCTGTGTCTTGAAGACTTCAAGGTGTGTCCGACTTTTGAAGGAGACGACCTTAAATGTGAAGCTGATTCGGCGTGCTCTGTGCCCAACATATTAAATATATCATTCCTTGGACTTTTTAGTCTGTTTGTGACAGTTACATTTATATATTAAACTTTAGAAAAGTGATTTATTTTGTTACTGCGAATTACCTGTATTTTTTTGTTGTATTTTGTTATTATTATTACTGCAACATGTTAAGGGTCTGTAAGTTGGTTTAATTGGGATAAGTATATCGTTTCAAAGCCATGGTTTATTTTCTACCTAGCAAAATCAATGCGACTTTAAGAGCTTGTTTTTTTAGTTTTTGTTTAATTTATTAATCGGATTCATCATCTTTAACTTTCATTTTTAAATGTGGTGGGTTGTTTATATTGTTTACTGGGACTGTGACGACTTAATTGTAGGTTGTTTTCTGTAATGAACTGAATACGATGATGTAGGCATATCATCTATCATAAAATTTGCATTATATTAAAAGCTGTAGGCCTACGTGTTTTTGATGTATGTCACAGCCCCACCCCCCCCCCCCCCCCCCCCCCAAAAAAAAAAAGATTTAAAATAATTAATAAATAAATAAAATAAAATAACCCCCAAAATTAAAAAAAAATAAAAAAACAACAACCAGGGGTGCGTTCCGCTTACGCGAACGTTGCCAACGTTGGCCAACGTTTGCGTTGTTCGCTTGAGTGGAACGCAATGTGCGCCAATTATGTTGGCGAACGTTAGCGAAAACGGCGAACGACATTCCGAGCTGTTTGCTGTTGGCCAGTGACGTATTTTAAAGATGGCGAAGAGGTTAGCAGACGGCAGTGTTCTTTTCACAGTTTTGATTTACGTTTCATACTTTTCGTTATAAATGGTGGATTGTTTTGAGCAGTTACAGGGATCTTTTTAAGAAAAATAACGAGTTGTACAAAAAGCAGCCAAGCAAACGATGTTACTGTCAATGGGCGCCGCCATTTTGAAAACGTAGTTTTTAAAATATCGTTCCACTTCAACTAACGCAAACTCAAAACTTAGGCGAACGTTCGCGCAAACAGTTCGCGTAAGTGGAACGCACCCCTGGAATATGATACATAATTATTATTCAACTCAGACAAAATAAACGGACACGCCGAAAATACAACACCGGTATTATATTTAATTTTATACACAAAATACTAATTTTCGCACGACAAACTTTGACCCTGGCGATTTCGGTCAAAAAAAAGATAAGCCCCGCTCCGCCCACCAAAGTGTGTGCATTGACCCCCTGTGAGTGTTTTTTTGTACATGTACATGTACATGTACATATTACAATGCGCGGAGGCTGCGCGGTGGCACTACGGCAACAGTTCTTAGGACCAAACCATTTTAAACATAAGGGGTATAACAGTGGAGGCACAAACAAGATACACAAAGGAAGCGTGCGATAATACGTTTTGGGGTCATGCCTCAGAAAGGAGCGCAACAAATGGATTACATAAATTACATGGATTGGAATAAATAAATAAATTATTATCTTATTTCTTCACTATTTTAGCGTAAGGATGGGAATATGGGTTACTCTCAAAGTTAAAAATGGTAAAGTAATCCGCTCCAAATTCCTCAGTGCGAAGTAATGAGCAAAATCATTAACGAAACACCTTTTTATTTTCTTCCAATTAATTGGCTCTGAAGGTTACACGGTCGGTTACACAACATGTTCAAACAACAGTCTCTTCGTACACGGCGTATGACAAAAATCCACAGGGTATGCTCGTGAGGATGAGCTCTTTATACTCAATCCCTAAAAACACTTTCGACCCAAAATGTTCAACATCACTAATATAGGGCCTATACGTCTTTTTCTTCATTTCCTTTCATTATACAGTAACTCCAAACAGAAACGTTACAGGACAGAAAAATGTCCACACATCATCGACTATTCATTTGTACGCAGCCAAAGAAGTTTCGGCAAGATTGTTTTCCAACATAGCGAGCCTTGTCGCGTCAATCAATGTTCATGATTCGTTCTAATGAACGCCAGGTATCTGTATCGAAGCTCGCAGACGATATCCGGCGTGCGGTGATGTGGTTTTGGCTTATTTTAATACACCGACAATAATATTAGTTTGCCCTAAAGTCTAAAACGCGGTATTTCAAGAAAAAGTGACTCACAAAAGTCATTGTCTACTGCGTGACATTATACAGCACAGAGTTGCATTCAAGGCTTTTGTTGGCGACATGCATGACTAGTGCCCAACCTTCCTCGCCTCCTTCATAAACGGATTGGTAAATAATGTGAATCTCGCCCATAGTTATAGTGCATGTTAATGTTATAGTACACGGGCTTGTGTGGAGCATATACGTGTCACCATGGTGTCATGTACGACCTATATTATATAATAGCCTATACTCAATGAACAATTTGTATTAATGGTTGTTTACATCATTAATCATAGCATAAATCAATAAATAATGTTTTCTCAAATTCACGCCAATGTCCTCATTGTTTTGCTAGTCTGTCACAATGGTGTTAATGCACTGGTTGATCATTCCGACACTCGAGCCAGAATCTTGATTTTGGGTGCGGGGGCTTCTGGTTTACAAGCGGCCAGAACTCTGCACGATGCCGGAATGGACGACTTCATCATCGTTGAGGCTGCTGATCGGATTGGTGGACGCGTCCAGAGCGCACGATTCAGTGGCTACACTGTGTCGCTTGGGGCACAGTGGGCAGCCCCAGGAAATTCTAAAACCAGTCAAATTGTCCGCGATCTTGACTTGGGGCGTCACAGGAGTGATTTTGACAACTTGACTATCCGCAACGCGACCGGCCACGATGTGACTGACGAGTCCGATGCCAACTACGAGCGTTTGGAGAAAGGAATCGACAAACTTACCGAACTGAGCGAAAGACTGAACAAGAATGACGACATACCAGACATGTCTCAGCGTTCTGCCCTTCGAATCGGTGACTGGATACCACATAGTGCGATCGACAAGGCGATCGAATGGTATGAGTATGATTTCGAGTACGGAGAGGCACCTGAGATTTCTTCTGTCAAAGCAGCTAGTAAGCCTTTGAGCGAAATGACCATAGACTACATCACCGACCAAGGAGGATTCGAAGGAATCTTTGATGAGGTGGCTGGTTTCCTCAAGACTCCAGAATACATCAACCACATCCGTCTGAATAAATAAATAAATTATTATCTTATTTCTTCACTATTTTAGCGTAAGGATGGGAAGATGGGTTACTCTCAAAGTTAAAAATGGTAAAGTAATCCGCTCCAAATTCCTCAGTGCGAAGTAATGAACAAAATCATTAACGAAACACCTTTTTATTTTCTTCCAATTAATTGGCTCTGAAGGTTACACGGTCGGTTACACAGCTAGTAAGCCTTTGAGCGAAATGACCATAGACTACATCACCGACCAAGGAGGATTCGAAGGAATCTTTGATGAGGTGGCTGGCTTCCTCAAGACTCCAGAATACATCAACAACACCCGTCTGAACCAGAAGGTGACATCCATCGATTACAAGCTTGACGAAGCGGTGGTCGTGACGTGCGAAGATGGCACGCGATACATCGGCGAGTACGTTCTTATCACATTCAGCATCGGCGTTTTGCAGAACAATTTGATCCAGTTCACCCCTCCTCTCCCGGAATGGAAAGATGTCGAGATCAAGAAATTTCAAATGGCGGCGTACACCAACATCTTTGTCAGCTATCCCAGCAAGTTCTGGGATGACACTGAATGGATTCTATACGCTGACAAGAGAAGAGGTTATTTCCCACTGTTTCTCAACTACCAGGTAGAGGGGCTGTTCCCGAACGGGACACCGATGCTGATGGTCACTGTTGCTGGTAATGTCTAGTTTCAAACCTTATTTGTATGAAGCTTAGCGTCTTCACCTGATAATCGAACAATAATCAGAAAATAACCTCCTCCTGAGTGTTACAAAATTATCTCGTTTCACTTGGTAAAGTCTAATAAATTGTCACTGAACACAGTATAGAGTTTAAGATACACCATTTGCAGATATCGAATTTGTTTAGATATCGATTAAACTAACTCTTTATTACCGGCACTGTTTCGTGTTGACTATAATGCCACTATAGGCCTATGAATTCATGGGATTAGATTTATAACTTTTAGCTTATCTACTTTTTGGTATTTATTCAATTAGGTGATGAATCTCGACGCGTTGAGGCACAACCCTCGAACACGACCAAAGCCGAGATACAACAAGTCCTTCGTGACATGTACGGAGACAATATCCCTGAAGCCACCGATATCCTGGTGAGTCGCTGGTCTCAGAATCCTCTCACCAAAGGCTCCTACAGCAACATCCCCGTGGAGGTTCCAACCAAATGCCGCCAGAAGCTCCAAAGCCGAGTGGACCGTCTCTTCTTCGGCGGTGAAGCAACTACTAATTCCAGCGAGTATCATGGATACATCGCCGGGGGTTTACTCTCAGGGGACCGGGAGGCCCGCAAGATGCTGCTGTGTCTTGAAGACTTCAAGGTGTGTCCGACTTTTGAAGGAGACGACCTTGAATGTGAAGCTGATTCGGCGTGCTCTGTGCTCAACATATTAAATATATCATTCCTTGGCCTTTTTAGTCTGTTTGTGACAGTTACATTTATATATTAAACTTAGAAAAGTGATTTATTTTGTTACTGCGAATTACCTGTATTTATTTTTTTTGTATTTTGTTATTATTAATTACTCTAACATGTAAAGGGTCTGTAAGTTGGTTTAATTGGGATAAGTATATTGTTTCAAAGCCATGGTTTATTTTCTACCTAGCAAAATCAATGCGACTTTAAGAGCTTGTGTTGTAGTTTTTGTTTAATTTATTAATCGGATTCATCACCTTTAACTTTCATTTTTAAACGTGGTGGGTTGTTTATATTGTTTACTGGGACTGTGACGACTTAATTGTAGGTTGTTTTCTGTAATGAACTGAATACGATGATGTAGGCATATCATCTATCATAAAATATGCATTATAAAGCTGTACATGTTGTTAATGTATGTCACAGCCCCCCCCCCCCCCCCCCCCACTCCCCTCCCCCCAAACAAACAAACCCCTCCCTTCAAACAAACTAAACCTGGAATATGGTACATAATTATTATTCAACTCTGACAAAATAAACGGACACACCAAAATATAACACCGGTTTTATATTTAATTTAATACACAAAATACTGATTTTCATATGAACAACTTTAAACCGATTTCGGTCAGAAAAGGATAAGCCCAGCTCCGGGCACCAAAATACAGTGTGTGCATTGACCCCGTGTGTGTGCGTGGGGCTGTGCGGTCGGCGCTTTTTCTTTCCGTACCACTAACGCGTCAATTTGCCCGTTTCATTGGAATGGGGCGACTTGAATGGAGACTTTTATAACTTTTACTATAAGACCCTATCTAAATGAGATTATTAACCAATAATTTGGGTTAATAGAAAAAGGTATAAAAGTCGTGTATACGAAAAACTAGGGACTGTATACAATTAACTAGGGACTGTATCCATTAATTTTGGTGAATTATGGCTGTCAACGTCGTTGGTCTTCATACGTTCCGCCCGTATCCAAATCGATTCGTATTGAAGCGCGCGCTTTGGTCTCCATTCAAGTCGCCCCATTCGAATGAAACGGGCAAATTGACGCGTTAGTGGTACGGAAAAAAAAATCGCGTGCGGTCGCACTCCGGCAACAGTTCATAAGACCAAACCATTTTAAACATAAGGGGTAAACAGTGGGGGTGCAATATACGTGTTGGGTCATGCCTCAGAAAGGAGCTCAACAATTAGATTTAAAAAAAAACCCACCAAAACAACAACATTTTTTCTCTAAACCAATCAAAATCATTCTTACATCCCCGAAAAGAGAATTTTCTATAGTTTATTATGACGTGCAGTACGGATAAACGCCACTTTTGCCGTTCGATTTAGTGAGCAGACTCTCTGAAAATTGTTTTGACAACCATAAAGAAGTGCATTTTTGAGCATTTTTACCGATTTTCTAATCGAAAGAGGCCCTCTGTTCCCGAAATTCTACCGCGATAGGCAGACTTTTATACATGTACTTGTCTACAGAACTACCGCGTGCTGGGATGTCAGTGAGTGCAATGGTACAAATAATTTAATGCAAATGGACGCTTCATTTTACGAGACAAAGTGGAATAGAACATTCCGTCCATGCATTGTTGTTTTATACCACGCTTCGCTTGAACAAATCCTTGTCGTCTGATTGGTACATGGTCAGCCTCCGATTCACTACGCGACGCGTCGCAACCTTCCTCCTGCATTATATAGGCCTACATGGTTCAATAAACCATATAGCAAGACTGGTCAACATTGTGAATCTCGCCATAGTTAATTTATGGAGAAATAAGACCTATATATAGTGCATGTCAAGGTACGTCTAACGGCACTTACGCATAGTTTAGGCATAACAAAAAAAAATGTTATGTTGGCGTAACGGACCCCCAAAAATAGGGTAGGTAGGTATTTTTTTTTTTTTTTTTTTTTTTTTCCTCCCAGCAATGAAAATGATATGTTTTTTAATTGTTTTAGCCGGTAGTGATACATGATAGCGTGTCCAGGTTCAACATATACACAATCCACACACACAACAATGAGAAACGGTCAGAAATGGTTTCAAACATATTTATAACTAGATTTATATAGATTTTAATCATTAAATTTCGTCCCTTGCAAACAAAATATATCCAGGGTCGGCCGTATTTTTAGGGTCGGTCGGGTTACGCCAACATAACTTTTTTTGTTATGCCTTAATTAGTGGCGCAAAGGGCACATTTTAATGTGACATACATGTACGTGCCAACAAAACCTACACCAACAACAACAACAACTAACGGCACTTGCGGGGAACATACGTGTCACCATAGTGTCGTGTACGACCTAGGCTATACCCAATGTACATGTTTTATTTAATGGCCGTGTACATAAATCATAGCATATAATCAATAAATAATGTTTTCTCGTATTCACGCCAATGTCCTCATTGTTTTGCTAGTCTGTCACAATGGTGTTAATGCACTGGTCGATCATTCCGACACTCGAGCCAGAATCTTGATTTTGGGTGCGGGGGCTTCTGGTTTACAAGCCGCCAGAACTCTGCACGATGCCGGAATGGACGACTTCATCATCGTTGAGGCTGCTGATCGGATTGGTGGACGCGTCCGGAGCGCACGATTCAATGGCTACACTGTGTCGCTTGGGGCACAGTGGGCAGCCCCAGGAAATTCCAAAACCAGTCAAATTGTCCGCGATCTTGACTTGGGGCGTCACACGAGTGATTTTGACAACTTGACTATCCGCAACGCGACCGGCCACGATGTGACTGACGAGGCTGATGCCAACTACGAGCGTTTGGAGAAAGGAATCGACAAACTTACCGAACTGAGCGAAAGACTGAACAAGAATGACGACATACCAGACATGTCTCAGCGTTCTGCCCTTCGAATCGGTGACTGGATACCGCATAGTGCGATCGACAAGGCGATCGAATGGTATGAGTATGATTTCGAGTACGGAGAGGCACCTGAGATTTCTTCTGTCAAAGCAGCTAGTAAGCCTACGAGCGAAATGACCATAGACTACATCACTGACCAAGGAGGATTTGAAGGAATCTTTGATGAGGTGGCTGGCTTCCTCAAGACTCCAGGATACATCAACAACACCCGTCTGAACCAGAAGGTGACATCCATCGATTACAAGCTTGACGAAGCGGTGGTCGTGACGTGCGAAGATGGCATGCGATACATCGGCGAGTACGTTCTTATCACATTCAGCATCGGCGTTCTGCAGAACAATTTGATCCATTTCATCCCGCCTCTCCCGGAATGGAAAGATGTCGAGATCAAGAAATTTAAAATGGCCGCGTACACCAACATCTTTGTCAGCTATCCTAGCAAGTTCTGGGATGACACTGAATGGATTCTATACGCTGACAAGAGAAGAGGTTATTTTCCACTGTTTCTCAACTACCAGGCAGAGGGGCTGTTCCCGAACGGGACACCGATATTGATGGTCACTGTTGCTGGTAATGTCTAGTTTCAAACATTATTTGTATGAAGCTTAGCGTCTTCACCTGATAATCGTACGATAATCAGGAAATAACCTCCTCCCAAAATTCTATCGTTTCATTTGGTAAAGTCTAATAAATTGTCACTGAACACAGTCTAGAGTTTAAAGGTAGGATACACCATTTGCAGATATCGATTTTGTTTAATACCGAATTATTAATAAATAACTTACTGATTTCAAAGTAAATATTGATTCTAGGCATCAGCAAACTTATTGCGTTAGATATCCTGTAATTGTTCTGACAAATTTGGGTGTTTATACAATAATCTACAGCCTTTTTAAAGATTAATGTACATGTACACTTTAGAATATGTAGATTCGTAACTCAATCTACAGTAAAGTGTACATTCTTTAAACATAATCTGCAGTTTCAACAATAAATAGTTTAATTGTAGAAAATGACGATTTTCTCAGACGCTACTTTGGGGGAATTTATTCTTCATACAAAAGTTGACGAAAATTCTTTGAAACGTGGTTGTGGCAACCAAGGATTTGTTTCTTGGGGGAGCCTAACTTGTTATTACCGGCAATGTTTCGTTTTGACTCTAATGCCACTTTATCAATTCATGGGATAGGATTCATAACTTTTAGCTTATACTTTTTTGTATTGATTCAATTAGGTGATGAATCTCGACGCGTTGAGGCACAACCCTCGAACACGACCAAAGCCGAGATACAACAAGTCCTTCGTGACATGTACGGAGACAATATCCCTGAAGCCACCGATATCCTGGTGAGTCGCTGGTCTCAGAATCCTCTCACCAAAGGCTCTTACAGCAACATCCCCATGGAGGTTCCAACCAAATGCCGTCAGAAGCTCCAAAGCCGAGTGGACCGTCTCTTCTTCGGCGGTGAAGCAACTACTAATTCCAGCAAGTATCTTGGATTCATCGCCGGGGGTTTACTCTCAGGGGAGCGGGAGGCCCGCAAGATGCTGCTGTGTCTTGAAGACTTCAAGGTGTGTCCGACTTTTGAAGGAGACGACCTTGAATGTGAAGCTGATTCGGCGTGCTCTGTGCCCAACATATTAAACATATCATTCCTTGGCCTTTTTAGTCTGTTTGTGACAGTAACATTTATACATTAAACATGGAAAAGTGATACATGACAAGTTCTTTCATGACGTCTTTTTAAGGTTCACGTTATATTCAGGTAACCATGACCATTCTTCATTTCTTGGTAAATGGTTTACAGATTGAACTAATATAATCTGGTTTACTCTACAAATTAAAAAATGTTTTGATCAAATTTCTCTCGTTGTTTTCGGGGGAATCACTTTGTAGGTTGCCACAATAATGATGTCGACCGTGACTTGAAACACGGCGTTTAAACAAGTTAAACAACCCTGGTTGTTCCTGTTCCCTGCTTAAACTGCGCACATTATATAGAGTAGTTCAAAAAACGTTATACAGCGTTTTGTATTGATTTTTAGTTATTCCATTCGTTTAATCGATTACATTAACGTTAAATGATTTATCATTTATTTTATTACTGCAAATTACCTGTATTTTATTTTTAAGATTTTGTTATTATTAATTACTGGAACATGTAAAGGGTCTGTAATTTTCTTTAAATTGTAAGTATTTCGTTTCAAAGCCATGGTTTATTTTGTACCCAGCAAAATCAATGCGACTTTGTTTCATTAAGAGCCTTTTTTGTAGTTTTTGTTTATCTATTAATCGGATTCATCATTTCAAACTTTCATTTTTAAATGTGGTGGGTTGTTTATATTGTTTACTGGGACTGTGACGACTTAATTGTAGGTTGTTTTCTGTAATAAACTGAATACGATGATGTAGGCATATCATCTATCATAAAATTTGCATTATATTAAAAGCTGTACGTGTTTTTGATGTATGTCACAGCCCCCCAAAACCCCCCCCACCCCCCCCCAAAAAAAAAAACAAAAAAAAAAACACAACAAATTACCCCCAAAATAACAACAACAACAACAACAAAACAACCTGGAATATGATACATAATTATTATTCAACTCGGACAAAATAAACGGACACACCGAAAATACAACACCGGTATTATATTTAATTTAATACACAAAATGCTAATTTTCGCATGAAAAACGTTTACCCCGGCGATTTCGGTCATAAAAGATAAGCCCAGCTCCGCCCACCAAATACAGTGTGTGCATTGACCCCGTGTGCTATAGTACATGTACAATGATGTATGTACGCGCGGAGGCTGCGCGGTGGCACAACGGCAACAGTTCTTAGGACCAAACCATTTTAAACATAAGGGGTATAACAGTGGAGGCACAAACAAGATACACAAAGGAAGCGTGCGATAATACGTTTTGGGGTCATGCCTCAGAAAGGAGCGCAACAAATGGATTGAAACAAAACAATTTTTTTCTCTAGACCAATCAAAACCATTCTTATTATCCCCGTAAAGAGAATTTTCTATAGTATATTTCGACATGCGGTGTAAGATAAACGCCACTTTAACTGTTCGATTTAGTGAGCAGACCCCTGATCGAGTTGACATCCATAGAGAATTGCGCGTTTTGAGCATTTTTTACCGATTTTCTAATCGAAAAAGGCCCTCTGTTCCGAAATTCTAACGCGATAGGCAGACTTTTTACATGTACTTGTCTATAGAACTACCGCGTGCTGGGATAGTGAGTGCAAAAACTAATGTAATGAAATGGCAGATGGAACGCTTCATTTTACGAGACAAAGCGGAGAGGAATGGAACATTCCGTTCATGCATTGTTGTTTTATACCACGCTTGAACAAATCCGGGTCGTCTGCAGTGATTGGTAGGAGGTACGGTCAGGACTGCCAAAAGTGTAGCCTTTAGTCAAGGCGCGACTGGCTATCCATCGCGTGATGCGCCCCGGAAATAATGGCGCGAAATTAGTTTGTATATTTGGCCGCGCCCTGTGTTGAGACAAATTATTATTTAATGGCACGTGATTATAAACGAGCCACTAACCAAGATAACGTGGCATTCGATAAACAAACCGATTTATTACATGCTTTTATACACTAGCACTACTAGTAGTAGTACTAGTAGTAGTAGAAGTGGGGCAGAAAAGGGGATCTATTTGGGGGAATTGTGCCTTTGATGGTGGCAAATTTGGCAGAGTATGCCATAATTATAAAGATATTTTAATATGCCTATAAGATATCGCAGGTTTGTCCTTTGAAGAAATATATAGGTAGAATTCCAAGACATTAGTAAAATTTGCAAATACACAGACCAATCCAAAAGTGGGTTTTTATTTGAAGCGATCCTAAACTTGTTTGTTGGCAACATGCATGACTGCTCAACCTTCCTCCTGCATGGTTCAATAAATGGATTAATTGTTTTATTAGTGAATCTCGCCCTATAGTTACAGTGCATATCAAGGTCTAACGGCGCTAGTTGCAGGAGCAAATACGTGTCATACGACCTAGGCTATACTCAGTGTACACGTTTAATTAAATGGTCGTTTAGATAAATCGTATAGCATAAATCAATACAAGATGTTTACTAAAATTCACGCCAATGGCCTCATTGTTTTGCTAGTCTGTCTCAATGGTATTAATGCACTTGTCGATCATTCCGACACTCGAGCCAGAATCTTGATTTTGGGTGCGGGGGCTTCTGGTTTACAAGCGGCCAGAACTCTGCACGATGCCGGAATGGACGACTTCATCATCGTTGAGGCTGCTGATCGGATTGGTGGACGCGTCCGGAGCGCACGATTCAGTGGCTACACTGTGTCACTTGGGGCACAGTGGGCAGCCCCAGGAAATTCCAAAACCATTCAAATTGTCCGCGATCTTGACTTGGGGCGTCACACGAGTGATTTTGACAACTTGACTATCCGCAACGCGACCGGCCACGATGTGACTGACGAGGCCGATGCCAACTACGAGCGTTTGGAGAAAGGGATCGACAAACTTACCCAACTGAGCGAATGACTGAACAAGAATGACGACATACCAGACATGTCTCAGCGTTCTGCCCTTCGAATCGGTGACTGGATACCACATAGTGCGATCGACAAGGCGATCGAATGGTACGAGTTAGCCTTGGTCAAGGCGTTCATCGTTACCCGTCCGTACGTACAGCGCAGCGGTAATCGGAGCTCAAACAACGACCTCACGCGGCCACTATTATATATGCAAACTAACTGAGGATACTCGAACGCCTTGGATCATTAGGTTTTGGGGGCGGTGCTCATTATGCTAATCGATTAAGCTGACCTTAATAGTCGTTTTCTTATTGGTCGATCGTTGCGTAGAAACTGCATAATTTGAGCTAGCGGTGAAAGGTCATAGCTAGCTCGCAAGTGTTTACGAACACCGCCATCGTTGACATATTTTATCGGGAGAAAGTTGAGTGATTTTTACGAAGGCTTGTAGGAATTACACATGAAGATTTGAACTGTCTTGCTTGATTGGTTAGGGTCGCAGTTATTTTCGCTCGTTTTGCTGGGTATTTTCTTGAATGTTGACAATGTTATGGTCAAAACTAGTTGTGTTTAGCTGCTTAGTTTTGAGTTTTCAACCGCGGTGACTGGAGAAGGCCGCGACTCTATTGAAACGTGTCGAACTCGGCCCTACATTATTTCGCACACATCTAATCCAGCTGATCTGAAAACCGTGGCTCGGTAAAACGCGGAACTCTGATAATTAAATGCCTTGCCGGTTGAATTTTGCCAAGAAAATTATCTGAAAATCACTTTGAAGGTTGGTTCTGCAGCCGTAAACATGCCCCCTCCCCACAGCGTTGGACCATGCTTGAACCACAATGTGGCGATACCGCACAGACCAGCATGCCTGGGTTAATGCCGATTATGCGGCTATAAGAAACCGAACACGCTGAAAACTGACGCTGAGTACCTGGCCGTACGTTCGAGCTCCGAGCAAAATGGGGCTCAGGCTGCCTGAAAAATGACGGATTTCCCATAACCTGTCGGCAAATTCACAAAGACCACGAAGAAAGGATTCTAATGGCCTTTCGCTGCTCGGGTCTAAAATCTTCGAGGGATAATATTTTCGCTGCAAAATTCAAACAACACGACAGATCTTCGGACGAAATACGACGCTGAATATCTGCCATTTTGTCTTAAATGTCATGCTGCATCAAATTTGATGACGTCGGGTTTTAACCGCGTTGTGATTGGACACTTCACATCTTAGCCCCGCCTATACTTATCTGTATTCGCATACGAGGTCATGCGCCACAAATGTGGCGCAAAATATAGGAAAAACATAAGATTTCAAAAACCCAATGATCCAAGGCGAAAAAGTAGCCTCAGTTGATTTGCATAAATAGTGGCCGTATGAGGTTGCTGTTCGCGCTGTATCTTTGCATGGGGCGCAAGCTAGCAATGCGGGGCGCGCGCACAGTGTATTTCTGGACGGATAACGACGGACGGATAACGACGAACTCGCCTTGACCAAGGCTAGGTACGAGTATGATTTCGAGTACGGAGAGGCACCTGAGATTTCTTCTGTCAAAGCAACTGGTAAGCCTACGAGCGAAATGACCATAGACTACATCACCGACCAAGGAGGATTCGAAGGAATCTTTGATGAGGTGGCTGGCTTCCTCAAGACTCCAGAATACATCAACCACATCCGTCTGAACCAGAAAGTGAAATCCATCGATTACAAGCTTGACGTATCGGTGGTCGTGACGTGCGAAGATGGCACGCGATACATCGGCGAGTACGTTCTTATCACATTCAGCATCGGCGTTTTGCAGAACAATTTGATCCAGTTCACCCCTCCTCTCCCGGAATGGAAAGATGTCGAGATCAAGAAATTTCAAATGGCCGCGTACACCAACATCTATGTCAGCTATCCCAGCAAGTTCTGGGATGACACTGAATGGATTCTATACGCTGACAAGAGTAGAGGTTATTTTCCACTGTTTCTCAACTACCAGACAGAGGGGCTGTTCCCGAACGGGACACCGATGCTGATGGTCACTGTTGCTGGTAATGTCTAGTTTCAAACTTTATTTGTATGAAGCTTATACTAGCGTCTTCACCTGATAATCGTACGATAATCAGGATTTTATTCTTGACACAAAAGTTTACGAAAAGTCTTTGAAACGTGGTTGTGACAACCAAGGATTTTTTGTCTTGTGGGAGCCTAACTTTTTATTACCGGCAGTGTTTCGTTTTGACTCTAATGCCACTATATCATTATTCATGAGATAGGATTCATAACTTTTAGCTTATCTACTTGTTTTGTATTGATTCAATTAGGTGATGAATCTCGACGCGTTGAGGCACAACCCTCGAACACTACCAAAGCCGAGATACAACAAGTCCTTCGTGACATGTACGAAGACAATATCCCTGAAGCCACCGATATCCTAGTGAGTCGCTGGTCTCAGAATCCTCTCACCAAAGGCTCTTACAGCAACATCCCTGTGGAGGTTCCAACCAAATGCCGCCAGAAGCTCCAAAGCCGAGTGGACCGTCTCTTCTTCGGCGGTGAAGCAACTACTAATTCAAGCGAGTATCATGGATACATCGCCGGGGGTTTACTCTCAGGGGACCGGGAGGCCCGCAAGATGCTGCAGTGTTTTGAAGACTTCAAGGTGTGTCCGACTTTTGAAGGAGACCACCTTGAATGTGAAGCTGATTCGGCGTGCTCTGTGCCCAACATATTAAATATATCATTCCTTGGCCTTTTTAGTCTGTTTGTGACAGTTACATTTATATTTTAAACTTAGGAAAGTGATTTATTTTATTACTGCGAATTACCTGTATTTTTTTTTTTAGCAACGTTTATGTAAAGGGTCTGTTGGTTTAATTGGGATAAGTATATCGTTTCAAAGCCATGGTTTATTTTCTACCTAGCAAAATCAATGCGACTTTAAGAGCTTGTGTTGTAGTTTTTGTTTAATTTATTAATCGGATTCATTATCTTTAACTTTTATTTTTAAATGTGGTGGGTTGTTTATATTGTTTACTGGGACTGTGACGACTTAATTGTAGGTTGTTTTCTGTAATGAACTGAATACGATGATGTAGGCATATCATCTATCATAAAATATGCATTATATTACAAGCTGTACGTGTTTGTAATGTAGGTCACAGCCCCCCCCCCCCCCCCCCCCCCCCAACCCCCCCCCCCCCCAACCCCAACAACCCCCCCCCCCCCCCCCCACAAAAAACCCACAAAAAAAACCAAAAAAAAACAACACGGCGATAGGCAGACTTTTTCTACATGAACTTAATTGTCTACAGAACTACCGCTTGCTAGGACAGTGAGTACAGTGGTAAAAACAATTTAATGAAATAGCAGATGGGACGATTTATTTCACGAGACAAAGTGCTATTAAGTGGAATGGAACATTCCGTCCATGCATTGTTGTTTTATACCACGCTTGAACAAATCCTGGTCGTCTGATTGGTACATGGTCACCTCCGATTTCACTACGACGCGTCGCAACCTTCCTCCTGCATATTAACCATAGAGCAAGATTGGTCAACATTGTGAATCTCGCCATAGTTAATTCATGGAGAAATAAGACCTATATATAGTGCATGTCAAGGTCTAACGGCACTTCAGCATAGTTAGTGGCGCAAAGGGCATATTTGAATGTGACATACATGTACATGTATGTGCCAACAAAACCTACAACAACTAACGGCACTTGCGGGGAGCATACGTGTCACCATAGTGTCATGTACGACCTAGGCTATACCCAATGTACAAGTTTTATTTTATGGTCTTGTACATAAATCATAGCATATAATCGATAAATAATGTTTTCTCGTATTCACGCCATTCTCCTCATTGTTTGGCTAGTCTGTTTCAATGGTGTTAATGCGGCACTGGTCGGTCATTCCGACACTCGAGCCAGAATCTTGATTTTGGGTGCGGGGGCTTCTGGTTTACAAGCGGCCAGAACTCTGCACGATGCCGGAATGGACGACTTCATCATCGTTGAGGCTGCTGATCGGATTGGTGGACGCGTCCGGAGCGCACGATTCAGTGGCTACACTGTGTCGCTTGGGGCACAGTGGGCAGCCCCAGGAAATTCCAAAACCAGTCAAATTGTCCGCGATCTTGACTTGGGGCGTCACACGAGTGATTTTGACAACTTGACTATCCGCAACGCGATCGGCCACGATGTGACTGACGAGGCTGATGCCAACTACGAGCGTTTGGAGAAAGGAATCAACAAACTTACCGAACTGAGCGAAAGACTGAACAAGAATGACGACATACCAGACATGTCTCAGCGTTCTGCCCTTCGAATCGGTGACTGGATACCACATAGTGCGATCGACAAGGCGATCGAATGGTATGAGTATGATTTCGAGTACGGAGAGGCACCTGAGATTTCTTCTGTCAAAGCAGCTAGTAAGCCTACGAGCGAAATGACCATAGACTACATCACCGACCAAGGAGGATTCGAAGGAATCTTTGATGAGGTGGCTGGCTTCCTAAAGACTCCAGAATACATCAACCATACCCGTCTGAACCAAAAGGTGACATCCATCGACTACAATCTAGACGTATCGGTGGTCGTGACGTGCGAAGATGGCAAGCGATACATCGGCGAGTACGTTCTTATCACATTCAGCATCGGCGTTTTGCAGAACAATTTGATCCAGTTCACCCCTCCTCTCCCGGAATGGAAAGATGTCGAGATCAAGAAATTTAAAATGGCCGCGTACACCAACATCTTTGTCAGCTATCCTAGCAAGTTCTGGGATGACACTGAATGGATTCTATACGCTGACAAGAGAAGAGGTTATTTTCCACCTTTTCTCAACTACCAGGCAGAGGGGCTGTTCCCGAACGGGACACCGATGTTGATGGTCACTGTTGCTGGTAATGTCTAGTTTCAAACTTTATTTGTATGAAGCTTATACTAGCGTCTTCACCTGATAATCGTACGATAATCAGGATTTTATTCTTGACACAAAAGTTTACGAAAAGTCTTTGAAACGTGGTTGTGACAACCAAGGATTTTTTGTCCTGTGGGAGCCTAACTTTTTATTACCGGCAGTGTTTCGTTTTGACTCTAATGCCACTATATCATTATTCATGAGATAGGATTCATAACTTTTAGCTTATCTACTTGTTTTGTATTGATTCAATTAGGTGATGAATCTCGACGCGTTGAGGCACAACCCTCGAACACTACCAAAGCCGAGATACAACAAGTCCTTCGTGACATGTACGAAGACAATATCCCTGAAGCCACCGATATCCTAGTGAGTCGCTGGTCTCAGAATCCTCTCACCAAAGGCTCTTACAGCAACATCCCTGTGGAGGTTCCAACCAAATGCCGCCAGAAGCTCCAAAGCCGAGTGGACCGTCTCTTCTTCGGCGGTGAAGCAACTACTAATTCAAGCGAGTATCATGGATACATCGCCGGGGGTTTACTCTCAGGGGACCGGGAGGCCCGCAAGATGCTGCAGTGTTTTGAAGACTTCAAGGTGTGTCCGACTTTTGAAGGAGACCACCTTGAATGTGAAGCTGATTCGGCGTGCTCTGTGCCCAACATATTAAATATATCATTCCTTGGCCTTTTTAGTCTGTTTGTGACAGTTACATTTATATTTTAAACTTAGGAAAGTGATTTATTTTATTACTGCGAATTACCTGTATTTTTTTTTTTAGCAACGTTTATGTAAAGGGTCTGTTGGTTTAATTGGGATAAGTATATCGTTTCAAAGCCATGGTTTATTTTCTACCTAGCAAAATCAATGCGACTTTAAGAGCTTGTGTTGTAGTTTTTGTTTAATTTATTAATCGGATTCACTATCTTTAACTTTTATTTTTAAATGTGGTGGGTTGTTTATATTGTTTACTGGGACTGTGACGACTTAATTGTAGGTTGTTTTCTGTAATGAACTGAATACGATGATGTAGGCATATCATCTATCATAAAATATGCATTATATTACAAGCTGTACGTGTTTGTAATGTAGGTCACAGCCCCCCCCCCCCCCCCCCAACCCCCCCCCCCCCCCCCAACCCCAACAACCCCCCCCCCCCCCCCCCCCCCCCACAAAAAACCCACAAAAAAAACCAAAAAAAAACAACACGGCGATAGGCAGACTTTTTCTACATGAACTTAATTGTCTACAGAACTACCGCTTGCTGGGACAGTGAGTACAGTGGTAAAAACAATTTAATGAAATAGCAGATGGGACGATTTATTTCACGAGACAAAGTGCTATTAAGTGGAATGGAACATTCCGTCCATGCATTGTTGTTTTATACCACGCTTGAACAAATCCTGGTCGTCTGATTGGTACATGGTCACCTCCGATTTCACTACGACGCGTCGCAACCTTCCTCCTGCATATTAACCATAGAGCAAGATTGGTCAACATTGTGAATCTCGCCATAGTTAATTCATGGAGAAATAAGACCTATATATAGTGCATGTCAAGGTCTAACGGCACTTCAGCATAGTTAGTGGCGCAAAGGGCATATTTGAATGTGACATACATGTACATGTATGTGCCAACAAAACCTACAACAACTAACGGCACTTGCGGGGAGCATACGTGTCACCATAGTGTCATGTACGACCTAGGCTATACCCAATGTACAAGTTTTATTTAATGGTCTTGTACATAAATCATAGCATATAATCGATAAATAATGTTTTCTCGTATTCACGCCATTCTCCTCATTGTTTGGCTAGTCTGTTTCAATGGTGTTAATGCGGCACTGGTCGGTCATTCCGACACTCGAGCCAGAATCTTGATTTTGGGTGCGGGGGCTTCTGGTTTACAAGCGGCCAGAACTCTGCACGATGCCGGAATGGACGACTTCATCATCGTTGAGGCTGCTGATCGGATTGGTGGACGCGTCCGGAGCGCACGATTCAGTGGCTACACTGTGTCGCTTGGGGCACAGTGGGCAGCCCCAGGAAATTCCAAAACCAGTCAAATTGTCCGCGATCTTGACTTGGGGCGTCACACGAGTGATTTTGACAACTTGACTATCCGCAACGCGATCGGCCACGATGTGACTGACGAGGCTGATGCCAACTACGAGCGTTTGGAGAAAGGAATCAACAAACTTACCGAACTGAGCGAAAGACTGAACAAGAATGACGACATACCAGACATGTCTCAGCGTTCTGCCCTTCGAATCGGTGACTGGATACCACATAGTGCAATCGACAAGGCGATCGAATGGTATGAGTATGATTTCGAGTACGGAGAGGCACCTGAGATTTCTTCTGTCAAAGCAGCTAGTAAGCCTACGAGCGAAATGACCATAGACTACATCACCGACCAAGGAGGATTCGAAGGAATCTTTGATGAGGTGGCTGGCTTCCTAAAGACTCCAGAATACATCAACCATACCCGTCTGAACCAAAAGGTGACATCCATCGACTACAATCTAGACGTATCGGTGGTCGTGACGTGCGAAGATGGCAAGCGATACATCGGCGAGTACGTTCTTATCACATTCAGCATCGGCGTTTTGCAGAACAATTTGATCCAGTTCACCCCTCCTCTCCCGGAATGGAAAGATGTCGAGATCAAGAAATTTAAAATGGCCGCGTACACCAACATCTTTGTCAGCTATCCTAGCAAGTTCTGGGATGACACTGAATGGATTCTATACGCTGACAAGAGAAGAGGTTATTTTCCACTGTTTCTCAACTACCAGGCAGAGGGGCTGTTCCCGAACGGGACACCGATGTTGATGGTCACTGTTGCTGGTAATGTCTAGTTTCAAACATTATTTGTATGAAGCTTAGCGTCTTCAACTGATAATCGTACGATAATCAGGAATTAACCTCCTCCCAAAATTCTATCGTTTCATTTGGTAAAGTCTAATAAATTGTCACTGAACACAGTCTAGAGTTTAAAGGTAGGATACACCATTTGCAGATATCGATTTTGTTTAATACCGAATTATTAATAAATAACTTACTGATTTAAAAGTAAATATTGATTCTAGGCATCCAGCAAACTTATTGCGTTAGATATCCTGTAATTGTTCTGACAAATTTGGGTGTTTATAAAATAATCTACAGCCTTTTTAAAGATTAATGTACATTTACACTTTAGATTAAGTTACGAATGTAGATTCGTAACTCAATCTACAGTAAAGTGTACATTCTTTAAACATAATCTGCAGTTTCAACAATAAATAGTTTAATTGTAGAAAATGACGATTTTCTCAGACGCTACTTTGGGGGAATTTATTCTTCATACAAAAGTTGACGAAAATTCGTTGAAACGTGGTTGTGGCAACCAAGGCTTTTTTTCTTGGGGGAGCCTAACTTTTTATTACCGGCAATGTTTCGTTTTGACTCTAATGCCACTTTATCAATTCATGGGATAGGATTCATAACTTTTAGCTTATACTTTTTTGTATTGAATCAATTAGGTGATGAATCTCGACGCGTTGAGGCACAACCCTCGAACACGACCAAAGCCGAGATACAACAAGTCCTTCGTGACATGTACGGAGACAATATCCCTGAAGCCACCGATATCCTAGTGAGTCGCTGGTCTCAGAATCCTCTCACCAAAGGCTCTTACAGCAACATCCCTGTGGAGGTTCCAACTAAATGCCGCCAGAAGCTCCAAAGCCGAGTGGGTAGTCTCTTCTTCGGCGGTGAAGCAACTACTAATTCCAGCGAGTATCTTGGATTCATCGCCGGGGGTTTACTCTCAGGGGAGCGGGAGGCCCGCAAGATGCTGCTGTGTCTTGAAGACTTCAAGGTGTGTCCGACTTTTGAAGGAGACGACCTTGAATGTGAAGCTGATTCGGCGTGCTCTGTGCCCAACATATTAAATATATCATTCCTTGGCCCTTTTAGTCTGTTTCTGACAGTTACATTTATATATTAAACATAGAAAAGTGATACATGACAAGTTCTTTCATCATGTCTTTTTAAGGTTCACGTTATATTGAGGTAGCCATGACCATTCTTCATTTCTTGGTAAATAGTTTACAGATTGAACTAATGTAATCTGGTTCCCACTATAAATTAGAAATGTTTCGAACAAATTTATCTCGTTGTCTTCGGGGGAATCACTTTGTAGGTTGCCACAATTATGATGTCGACCGTGACTTGAAACACGGCGTTTAAACAAGTTAAACAACCCTGGTTGTTCCTGTTCCCTGCTTAAACTGCGCACATTATATAGAGTAGTTCAAAAAACGTTATACAGCGTTTTGTATTGATTTTTAGTTATTCCATTCGTTTAATCGATTACATTAACGTTAAATGATTTATCATTTATTTTATTACTGCAAATTCCCTGTATTTTATTTTTAAGATTTTGTTATTATTAATTACTGGAACATGTAAAGGGTCTGTAATTTTCTTTAAATTGAGATAAGTATTTCGTTTCAAAGCCATGGTTTATTTTTTACCCAGCAAAATCAATGCGACTTTGTTTCATTAAGAGCCTTTTTTGTAGTTTTTGTTTATCTATTAATCGGATTCATCATTTTAAACTTTCATTTTTAAATGTGGTGGGTTGTTTATATTGTTTACTGGGACTGTGACGACTTAATTGTAGGTTGTTTTCTGTAATGAACTGAATACGATGATGTAGGCATATCATCTTTCATAAAATTTGCATTATATTAAAAGCTGTACGTGTTTTTGATGTATGTCACAGCCCCCCAAACCCCCCCCCCCCCAAAAAAAAAAAAAAAAAAAAAAAAAAAAAAATAACAACATCAACAACAACAAAACAACCTGGAATATAATACATAATTATTATTCAACTCGGACAAAATAAACGGACACACCGAAAATACAACACCGGTATTATATTTAATTTAATAAATACCTAGGAGAGTTGAAGGCTTCTGATTGGCCGAGACTCGATCACGTGCCGGTCATTATATGTAGTAACATCATGGGTTTTCCAAGGGCCGTTTTCTAAACCCCGGCTTTGGGCTGCACTGTGGCCACATTACAGACGTTTTCCTAGTTCCGGATCGCAAAAAATATTCAGGCTGTTTTCGGTAAGTCTAATCCTCGAAATTTAAACGAAATAGATTTAGTAGTTTACCTTGAGTGATGGAGAAACTACAGTTTTTGTTTCGATATTTATGCTCTTCTTTATTTGAAAATACATACTGTACGACGTCAAATATACCGACATCCCTTTTTCTAGTTGTGGATCAGCCTTAACCAATTCCCGCGGATCGAGTAAAAAACTGCTTCGTACATGAACAATTATCACGCTAGAACCAACCCAAATCAAGCCTATACTTCTGATAAAGTATTCATTAATTTATATAAATACAGTTTAAAATAAATGTCAAATACTTTAACTTCCAATGAAGTTTTAAAAGAGGACTTGCAAGGAAATGCTTTGAAATGTTTTGTCCGTGTACGTGTGTTTCGCGCGGCAACGAGCCGATAAACTTTGTCCCACCGACGTGGAGGAATAAACTCCATGGTCCATTAGAACACGTCATATGAAATCGCTTGCGCGCGTGCTGTTGATGCATGTATTTTACGGGCGATCCGGAACTAGGAAAAAATGAACGTTCAGTCTTTGGCAGATTTGAGACTTTTACTTCGACTTATTTTTACTTATGTATCAAGAAGCTTGTATGTTTCTTTTCAAAATGCACTTCATCTAAACAAATAGTATTGGAGACCAATCCATAACAAGGTAGGTTTTTATTTGAAGCGATCTGGAACTAGAAAAAATCCGGAACTAGGAAAACAACTGTACCACTGCTAAACTACATGAACGAAGCCAAAATACGAAAACGAAGCTGCGTTTGTAAAACGGCCTAGAAGAAGCCGCGAAGTCGCGAAATTCGAAGTATTTTCACCATTTTTCTCATTAAAAAGGTATTTATTAAAGGTAATAACAGTGCGAGAACCCGGTTATTACTGCGTGGTAATGACCGGGTTGGGGGATGACCGCTGGTAATGGACCTCGCCTTCGGCTCGATCCATTACCAGCGGTCATCCCCCAACCCGGTCATTACCACGCAGTAACAACCGGGTTCTCGCACTGTTATTACCTATTTAATACACAAAATGCTAATTTTCGCATGATAAACGTTTACCCCGGCGATTTCGGTCAAAAAAGATAAGCCCAGCTCCGCCCACCAAATACAGCGTGTGCAATGACCCCGTGTGCTATAGTAAATGTGTGTGTACATGTACATGTTACAATGCGCGGGGGCTGCGCGGGGGCTGCGCGGGGGCTGCGCGGGGGCTGCGCGGGGGCTGCGCGGGGGCTGCGCGGGGGCTGCGCGGGGGCTGCGCGGGGGCTGCGCGGGGGCTGCGCGGGGGCTGCGCGGGGGCTGCGCGGGGGCTGCGCGGGGGCTGCGCGGGGGCTGCGCGGGGGCTGCGCGGGGGCTGCGCGGGGGCTGCGCGGGGGCTGCGCGGGGGCTGCGCGGGGGATGCGCGGGGGCTGCGCGGGGGCTGCGCGGGGGCTGCGCGGGGGCTGCGCGGGGGCTGCGCGGGGGCTGCGCGGGGGCTGCGCGGTGGCACTACGGCAACAGTTCTTAGGACCAAACCATTTTAAACATAAGGGGTATAACAGTGGAGGCACAAACAAGATACACAAAGGAAGCGTGCGATAATACGTTTTGGGGTCATGCCTCAGAAAGGAGCGCAACAAATGGATTGAAACAAAACCATTTTTTTCTCTAGACCAATCAAAACCATCCTTAATATCCCCGTAAAGAGAATTTTCTATAGTTTATTTCGACATGCAGTGTAAGATAAACGCCACTTTCGCTGTTCGATTTAGTGAGCAGACCCCCTGAGAATCGAGTTGACATCCATAGAGAATTGCGCGTTTTGAGCATTTTTTACCGATTTTCTAATCGAAAAAGGCCCTCTGTTCCCGAAATTCTAACGCGATAGGCAGACTTTTTACATGTACTTGTTTACAGAACTACCACGTGCTGGGACAGTGAGTTCAATGGTAAAAATAATTTAATGAAATGGCAGATGGGACGCTTCATTTTACGAGACAAAGCCGAGAGGAATGGAACATTCCGTTCATGCATTGTTGTTTTATACCACGCTTGAACAAATCCTGGTCGTCTGCAGTGATTGGTACGAGGTACGGTCAGGACTGCCAAAAGTGTAGCCTTTAGTCAAGGCGCGACTGGCTACCCATCGCGTGATGCGCCCCGGAAATGATGGCGCGAAATTAGTTTGTATATTTGGCCGCGCCCTGTGTTGAGACAAATTATAACGATAACGTGGCATTCGATAAACAAACCGATTTATTACATGCTTTTATACACTAGCACTAGTAGTAGTACTAGTAGTAGTAGAAGTGGGGCAGAAAAGGGGATCTATTTGGGGGAATTGTGCCTTTGATGGTGGCAATCATGAAATTTGGCAGAGTATGCCATAAAGATATTTTAATATGCCTATAGGATATCGCAGGTTTGTCCTTTGAAGAAATATATAGGTAGAATTCCAAGACATTAGTAAAATTTGCAATTACACAGACCAATCCAAAAGTGGGTTTTTATTTGAAGCGATCCTAAACTTGTTTGTTGGCAACATGCATGACTGCTCAACCTTCCTCCTGCATGGTTCAATAAACCGGATTGTTTTATTAGTGAACATCGTCCACTAGTTACGTGCATGTCAAGGTAAACGGCGCTTGCAGGGAGCAAATACGTATCATATACGACCTAGGCTATACTCAGTGTACACGTTTAATTAAATGGTCGTTTAGATAAATCGCAGCATAAATCAATACAAGATGTTTACTCAAATTCACGCCAATCTCCTCATTGTTTGGCTAGTCTGTCTCAATGGTATTAATGCACTTGTCGATCATTCCGACACTCGAGCCAGAATCTTGATTTTGGGTGCGGGGGCTTCTGGTTTACAAGCGGCCAGAACTCTGCACGATGCGGAATGAACGACTTCATCATCGTTGAGGCTGCTGATCGGATTGGTGGACGCGTCCGGAGCGCACGATTCAGTGGCTACACTGTGTCGCTTGGGGCACTGTGGGCAGCCCCAGGAATTTCTAAAACCAGTCAAATTGTCCGCGATCTTGACTTGGGGCGTCACACGAGTGATTTTGACAACTTGACTATCCGCAACGCGACCGGCCACGATGTGACTGACGAGGCCGATGCCAACTACGAGCGTTTGGAGAAAGGAATCGACAAACTTACCGAACTGAGCGAAAGACTGAACAAGAATGACGACATACCAGACATGTCTCAGCGTTCTGCCCTTCAAATCGGTGACTGGATACCACATAGTGCGATCGACAAGGCGATCGAATGGTATGAGTATGATTTCGAGTACGGAGAGGCACCTGAGATTTCTTCTGTCAAAGCAGCTGAGAAGCCTACGAGCGAAATGACCATAGACTACATCACCGACGAAGGAGGATTCGAAGGAATCTTTGATGAGGTGGCTGGCTTCCTCAAGACTCCAGAATCCACACCCGTCTGAACCAGAAGGTGACATCCATCGATTACAAGCTTGACGTATCGGTGGTCGTGACGTGCGAAGATGGCACGCGATACATCGGCGAGTACGTTCTTATCACATTCAGCATCGGCGTTTTGCAGAACAATTTGACCCAGTTCACCCCGCCTCTCCCGGAATGGAAAGATGTCGAGATCAAGAAATTTCAAATGGCCGCGTACACCAACATCTATGTCAGCTATCCCAGCAAGTTCTGGGATGACACTGAATGGATTCTATACGCTGACAAGAGAAGAGGTTATTTTCCAGTGTTTCTCAACTACCAGGCAGAGGGACTGTTCCCGAACGGGACACCGATGCTGATAGTCACTGTTGCTGGTAATGTCTAGTTTCGAACCTTGTTTGTATGAAGCTGAGCGTCTTCACCTGATAATCATACGATATGCGTGAGTTCGAATCCCGGCCGGGACACGTGTGTCCTTAAGCAAGGCAATTGAACCACTATTGCTTCGTCCTTCGGATGGGACGTAAAGTTGTAGGTCCCGTGTGTTGTATAATTTATAATGTGTGTATATATCTTTCCCATTATAACATTATAAAATTGTATAATGCACTAAAAGAACCCAGAACACTATTCGCTAAGAGAAGGGGTTTGCCCCGGTGTTCCTGGCTGACACAGCCTCTGTCTACGGGTCTCTTCTGGCTTACGAGCTACAGTGCCTTGAGCGCTTTTGAAGGATCCTTGGTTTCATTACCAGAAAATAATAATAATAATAATAATAATAATCAGGAAATAACCTCCTCCTGAGTGTTACAAAAGAATTCTCTCGTTTCACTTGGTAAAGTCTAATAAATTGTCACTAAATACAGTCTTTTGTATTGATTCAATTAGGTGATGAATCTCGACGCGTTGAGGCACAACCCTCGAACACTACCAAAGCCGAGATACAGCAAGTCCTTCGTGACATGTACGAAGACAATATCCCTGAAGCCACCGATATCCTGGTGAGTCGCTGGTCTCAGAATCCTCTCACCAAAGGCTCTTACAGTAACACCCCTGTAGAGGTTCCAACCAAATGCCGCCAGAAGCTCCAAAGCCGAGTGGGCCGTCTCTTCTTCGGCGGTGAAGCAACTTCCAGCGAGTATAATGGATTCATCGCCGGGGGTTTAGACTCGGGGAACCGGGAGGCCCGCAAGATGCTGCTGTGTCTTGAAGACTTCAAGGTGTGTCCGACTTTTGAAGGAGACGACCTTGAATGTGAAGCTGATTCGGCGTGCTCTGTGCCCAACATATTAAATATATCATTCCTTGGCCCTTTTAGTCTGTTTCTGACAGTTACATGTATATATTAAACAAAGAAAAGTGATACATGACAAGTTCTTTCATCATGTCTTTTTAAGGTTCACGTTATATTGAGGTAGCCATGACCATTCTTCATTTCTTGGTAAATAGTTTACAGATTGAACTAATGTAATCTGGTTCCCACTATAAATTAGAAATGTTTCGAACAAATTTCTCTCGTTGTCTTCGGGGGAATCACTTTGTAGGTTGCCACAATTATGATGTCGACCGTGACTTGAAACACGGCGTTTAAACAAGTTAAACAACCCTGGTTGTTCCTGTTCCCTGCTTAAACTGCGCACATTATATAGAGTAGTTCAAAAAACGTTATACAGCGTTTTGTATTGATTTTTAGTTATTCCATTCGTTTAATCGATTACATTAACGTTAAATGATTTATCATTTATTTTATTACTGCAAATTCCCTGTATTTTATTTTTAAGATTTTGTTATTATTAATTACTGGAACATGTAAAGGATCTGTAATTTTCTTTAAATTGAGATAAGTATTTCGTTTCAAAGCCATGGTTTATTTTTTACCCAGCAAAATCAATGCGACTTTGTTTCATTAAGAGCCTTTTTTGTAGTTTTTGTTTATCTATTAATCGGATTCATCATTTTAAACTTTCATTTTTAAATGTGGTGGGTTGTTTATATTGTTTACTGGGACTGTGACGACTTAATTGTAGGTTGTTTTCTGTAATGAACTGAATACGATGATGTAGGCATATCATCTTTCATAAAATTTGCATTATATTAAAAGCTGTACGTGTTTTTGATGTATGTCACAGCCCCCCAAACCCCCCCCCCCCCCCCCCCAAAAAAAAAAAAAAAAAAAAAAAATAACCCCAAAAATAACAACATCAACAACAACAAAACAACCTGGAATATGATACATAATTATTATTCAACTCGGACAAAATAAACGGACACACCGAAAATACAACACCGGTATTATATTTAATTTAATACACAAAATGCTAATGTTCGCATGATAAACGTTTACCCTGGCGATTTCGGTCAAAAAAGATAAGCCCAGCTCCGCCCACCAAATACAGCGTGTGCAATGACCCCGTGTGCTATAGTACACAAGTCAAAGGTAAAATGCTCTGAGAGCATAATAAAAGGGCCAACGGGTTTCCAGTTAAAGTAAAATGCTGTGCGAGCATTCCAGCTAAAGTAAAATGCTGTCTCAGCACTGCACTCGCGTCAAAAAGGAAGTGGACAAGAGAATGCCAACGAGTTTTACCTCTTACCCCCCAACAAGCGCAGACCGAGCGAAAGGTCAGCAGGTGTGGGCCACTAGTTCGGTGTGGGCGGGTCGAAACCGTTGCCCTCCCACCTCGCCCCCTCCTCCCATAGCAGCATGGACTCACAATCGGGTAGTCTAAAGCACCGACTCAATGAGCCAATGAGAGAGAGACACACGCATTGGAGGGGAAAGCGCTGCACTCTCTGCGAGAGAGAGAAGGCCGCAACGCAAGAGAGTGGGAAGGCGATCACCGGCTATGTAACGCGGTCGGTGGTCACGTAGCTGAATAACTGGCACGAAATGGGCGGCGCGTAAACAATAACTCGTGCTCGCGCGATAGGGCGGATGAGCACGAGCTTATAAATAAGCTTATAATGGGCTTATTAACGGATAATCTCGACGCGCGCTGTGGGCCCACGGTGAAGTTCACTTCTTACCCGCTCTGTGCGCGCTGTGTATCAAGTAGTAAGTATGCTGCTGTTGGCGCTCACATGTTTCCGTGCAAAAGTTGTTGAGTATTGAAGCAAGGTGACATCGTTTTTTTTTGAATCCGGCACACGTGTCGGATGAATGAGAGAAAGCGTGCGTTCGCTGTGTATTTGCGAGCGTTTGTGAGACAAATGCGCGCAAGGCACAGCTACGTACGGTGGTACGGTCTAGAGGAGGAGAAAGAAGGCGGTGCTAAATAGAATTGTCATTGTCAACTGACGTGATGACCTGTTGCAGTGTATGAAGTGCAACCCTATGCAGGCACAGGCGCTCATGCATTAGGTGTAGCTGACAGATGCTGAAAGTACGCCGGCGCAGATGTGCATGCAAAGCGGAGCGAAGGCTGTCAAGTGTCTTGGGCTAGCTGGAGGGTGTAGGTTAGAATTATGGGCGTAGCTAGTATGCGCCAGAGTAGAAGAGCGTGCATAGCGGCACCTAGGACCTCTCAGACAGTGTCGTCAGTGCAGGAGAGCGCGCAGCGTATATCGAACATTGGTGATAGTACTCTTTATAGCAACGCAAAACCAAAATTGAACTCCATCCAAGCCGTAATGGCTATCTTACGATGACCCACCAGCATTAGTGTATGCAAATAAATGCAGTGATTACGGTACGGTGCTAACCAGTTAACATCTACTGCTCGGTGGGAGGGCAACGGTTTCGACCCGCCCACACCAAACTAGTGGCCCACACCTGCTGACCTTTCGCTCGGTCTGCGCTTGTTGGGGGGTAAGAGGTAAAACTCGTTGGCATTCTCTTGTCCACTTCCTTTTTGACGCGAGTGCAGTGCTGAGACAGCATTTTACTTTAGCTGGAATGCTCGCACAGCATTTTACTTTAACTGGAAACCCGTTGGCCCTTTTATTATGCTCTCAGAGCATTTTACCTTTGACTTGTCCACTTCCTTTTATTTAGTAGCTTGTGTTTGAACAGTAAGAAGTTTGCATGCGCGCTTTTGGCTCGGGATCATCGGGTGCAGTCCCTCACCCAATCGCTCGACTAACTCCACATCTGGCGTCCGGGGGGTTTTGTTTATAGTCGAGCGAGCGCCTTCCCCCGGCCGATTGCCCAGATGTGGAGTTTTTTTGTGTACTCGCCGGCAGCAGCGCTTTGACGCCCGTGTGCGCCCACCACTGCGCATCCTCTTTGAAGAGGCAGGCGATACGCCGCTTGTGCGTGCGCAGTCGGCGCATTTTCTCGTATGCCGCGTAGAGGCGCGCGCAAATGTACTCGGAGGGTAGATTTGACCCAAGTCGGACTTACCATGGAGTTAAGACTACCAAATTGCTTTCGTCAATCCGGCCGAATAGTTATGTGCTTTGTTGGCCTTAGAAAAAAGGCGCCGTCATCTGGTTGTCGTTCCGCTATCGGCATCAACGCGATGTCATCATGTCAGTGCAGTAAATCCGACTTGACGGATCGGCCAATCAAACCCCCCGCGGTGATATGTAGTTATTCATAAATTATTTGCATACGCATCACATGGTTATCGATGCATGCCAAATAAGTCCGCCAATCGGTACGGACTCGCTAGACCGCTAACGGACTATGGAGGAATGGTAGGCAGTACTGTCACTAGATGCCTTTTTCAAATTAAATAACTGCGTCCATACTTCGTTTATTTAGTTAGAGTATGGTATAGTGCAAACTTAACGGCCGGACAATGTACACGATAGCAAGACTATTAAACCGTTTGTACATTTACACATAATGTACACTATGCACATGTGTATGTACATTGTACATCACAATGTCCACGTATGTCCGTCACACAACTGGGTCAAAGTTCATATTATTACAGATATATGCTAATTTATACAATTCTGCAATTTGATTGGCCGCTACCGTTTTCGGTAGATGAGCCCATAGGTTGTGTAAAAACGTGTGGCAGATCCGTCAAGTCGGGATTTCTGAACCACACATGAGCATGGGTGGCGCATGAGGGCGCGCTACTGATAAGCGTGGACGTGACGCGAGGCGCACAGTGTGGATGACCATGAGCAATGTTACCACATAATCCCGACTTGGATCAAGTCTACTCGGAGGGCATCTGGCTGCACTTGCCGGCACACTTCTGTTTGTGCGGCAGTGAGGTGCCCTTGTACTGCGGCGGGCTGTTGTTGCAGAGTGTCAGCTCACTCTCTCGCTTGGTGATGGTGAGCGGCGCCGGCGCATGGAACTTGGGGCGTCGCTTTCGACGCGGAATGCGCGCCATGCGGTCGCGACGCGCGTCCAGCCATATGTGCATGAACTGCGTGTAGAGCAGCTGCACGTGCTGGGCCGGACGCGTGTCGTCGCGTGGCTGCGCGGAGTGACTGCGCCGACGCCGATTGATCTTATGCGCCCTCCTATCGCGCGAGCACGAGTGCGCCCGCGCGCGATGCGCCGCCTGCGGCCCGGTGTTGTCGTCGCAGGGCGACTTGGGCATGTGCGCTTGTATCTCGTGCGCGTCGCTAGTGTACTGCGACTGGCTGCTGTCGACGAGTGGCAGCTCACTCTCCCGCGCCCCGTAGGGTTTGCGTACACGTTGTTCCCACACAGAACAGAACCACCGTTACAGCTAGTCGAGCCAATTTACTAACCTACCCGACTCTAAATAAACCAATCAGCCTACTTTGCCGTCAGACCTACGGTGTTGCGTCTTGCCACAGACCTACGGGCTACTAGTATGTATATACTATAATAGTACTGTACACCATTACATTGTTCTCCGTATACCCATTAGCTCCTACCCTGTGAGGAGATAGCACTAGTCAATGGCAGCTGCTACTTCGTTGTTTCTGTCTTAATTGTCTAAATTGGTCACTTTTGAAGCCAAAATACGTTTTAGCTTCGTTATTTCGGGTGTTTTGTTACTTTTTTTAACCTCCCCCCCCCTCCTGCGAGTCGGCGTCGTCGTTGTCATCGGCGAACGTCTGCGATTGTGATGATATTGTCCAGCGTCAAGTTGCCGTTGTGCTTCACTACAAAGGGCACACTGTGACTGCTGCAAAAAAGCGAAATAGTTTGACAATTTTCAGCAAGAAATGAAACAAAATTGCGGCAGAGGCAAGAAAGTTAGACAGAAACACAGAATTGACCGAAATTGCCGATAATTTGAAGCGATTCAGACAGCGAAAATTATTACCAGAGCTGAAATTTGTGGTTGTGTGCGCAAGCGTTTTGGCGGCATTTGCGCAGCGCACACTTGCAAACAACGCCGCACAATTGCGCAGTACATGCGCACTGACACTAGCAAATGCTAAAACGCCCGAAACTCACAAAAACGCAAGAAATATCACACATTCTTGCACCGAGTTTCACTTAGGAATGCATTCATTCACAGATGCTTTTAGTGCCGTTTTCGTCGAACTGAGGAAATTCACATGTCAGATGGTCAGATTCGTATGACAACCCCCTCTGAGAAGTCGAAAATCAAAATTCTGTCCCAATAGAACTCATGCCCTTGATCTCCTGATCATTTTCGTTATATGGGTTCTTTTCGATTCCGTGGAGCGATCGCGAGTTATTCCAGTCGGACTGAAGAAGAAAGAAAGAAGAATAAAATTAACGCAAAATCGGTTCACTGGCAAAGTAAGGGTGCCGCGGCGCTGCCACTCCCAGCCGGGCGAACCCGTTGGGTGTGACGCTCCCGCGTCACCCTCACATGTCAGATGGTCAGATTCGTATGACAACCCCCTCTGTCGTCGAACTGAAGAAATTCATTCACATGTCAGATGCAACCCAGTCTCCTTCTTAAATTGTGTACATATCACAATTGACCAATTGTGTGTATATCACAATTTAAGAAACTGTACATGCGCAGTAATGCTGGCAAAACGGAGGTTGGCCCTCAAAGAGTGAATAAACAAGTGTATGATGTTCTTATTAGTTGCAGTAGTTGTTTAAGTTTGGGATTGGAAAAGGAAAAAGTCGGGTTAGGGTACAAGAAAAAAACAATTCATATTACCGCATTAACAGCAATTCTTATTATTGTTATTATTTGACGCAAGTTTAATTGCATTGTATCTCAAGTTTTGTTTTTCTTTCTGTACCCTAACCCGACTTTTCCCTTATTCTACCCCAAAACAAAGTAATGAACTTAAACCAACTAATTCAAGTAATAAGAACATCATACACTTGTTTATTCACTCTTTCAAGACCAACCTCCGTTTTGCCGGTATTACTGCGCATGTACAGTTTCTTAAATTGTGATATACACACAATTGGTCAATTGTGATATGTACACAATTTAAGATAAGAAGGAGACTGGGTTGGTCAGATGGTCAGATTCGTATGACAACCCCCTCTGTCGTCGAACTGAGGAAATTCATTCATTCATTCACATTTTTTTGTTGTCATTGTCAGATGGTCAGATTCGTATGACAACCCCCTCTGAGAAGTCGAAAATCAAAATTCTGTCCCAATAGAACTCATGCCCTTGATCTCCTGATCATTTTCGTTATTGGGTTCTTTTCGATTCCGTGGAGCGATCGCGAGTTATTCCAGTCGGACTGAAGAAAGAAGAAGAAGAATAAAATAAACGCAAAATCGGTGCACTGGCAAAGTAAGGGTGCCGCGGCGCTGCCACTCCCAGCCGGGCGAACCCGTTGGGCGTGACGCTCCCGCGTCACCCTAGATGTGTGTGTACATGTACATGTTACAATGCGCGGGGGCTGCGCGGGGGCTGCGCGGTGGCACTACGGCAACAGTTCTTAGGACCAAACCATTTTAAACATAAGGGGTATAACGGTGGAGGCACAAACAAGATACACAAAGGAAGCGTGCGATAATACGTTTTGGGGTCATGCCTCAGAAAGGAGCGCAACAAATGGATTGAAACAAAACCATTTTTTTCTCTAGACCAATCAAAACCATTCTTAATATCCCCGTAAAGAGAATTTCCTATAGTTTATTTCGACATGCAGTGTAAGATAAACGCCATTTTAACTGTTCGATTTAGTGAGCAGACCCCCTGAGAATCGAGTTGACATCCATAGAGAATTGCGCGTTTTGAGCATTTTTTACCGATTTTCTAATCGAAAGAGGCCCTCTGTTCCCGACATTCTAACGCGATAGGCAGACTTTTTACATGTACTTGTTTACAGAACTACCGCGTGCTGGAACAGTGAGTGCAATGGTAAAAATAATTTTATGAAATGGCAGACGGGACGCTTCATTTTACGAGACAAAGCCGAGAGGAATGGAACATTCTGTTCATGCATTGTTGTTTTATACCACGCTTGAACAAATCCGGGTCGTCTGCAGTGATTGGTACGAGGTACGGTCAGGACTGCCAAAAGTGTAGCCTTTAGTCAAGGCGCGACTGGCTACCCATCGCGTAATGCGCCCCGGAAATGATGGCGCGAAATTAGTTTGTATATTTGGCCGCGCCCTGTGTTGAGACAAATTATTATTTAATGGCACGTGATTATAAACGAGCCACTAACCAAGATAACGTGGCATTCGATAAACAAACCGATTTATTACATGCTTTTATACACTAGCACTACTAGTAGTAGTAGTAGTAGTAGTAGAAGTGGGGCAGAAAAGGGGATCTATTTGGGGGAATTGTGCCTTTGATGGTGGCAATCATGAAATTTGGCAGAGTATGCCATAATTATAAAGATATTTTAATATGCCTATAGGATATCGCAGGTTTGTCCTTTGAAGAAATATATAGGTAGAATTCCAAGACATTAGTAAAATTTGCAATTACACAGACCAATCCAAAAGTGGGTTTTTATTTGAAGCGATCCTAAACTTGTTTGTTGGCAACATGCATGACTGCTCAACCTTCATCCTGCATGGTTCAATAAATGGATTAATTGTTTTATTAGTGAATCTCGCCCTATAGTTACAGTGCATATCAAGGTCTAACGGCGCTAGTTGCAGGAGCAAATACGTGTCATATACGACCTATAGGCTATACTCAGTGTACACGTTTAATTAAATGGTCGTTTAGATAAATCGTATAGCATAAATCAATACAAAATGTTTACTAAAATTCACGCCGATGTCCTCATTGTTTTGCTAGTCTGTCTCAATGGTATTAATGCACTTGTCGATCATTCCGACACTCGAGCCAGAATCTTGATTTTGGGTGCGGGGCTTCTGGTTTACTAGCGGCCAGAACTCTGCACGATGCCGGAATGGACGACTTCATCATCGTTGAGGCTGCTGATCGGATTGGTGGACGCGTCCGGAGCGCACGATTCAGTGGCTACACTGTGTCGCTTGGGGCACAGTGGGCAGCCCCAGGAAATTCCAAAACCAGTCAAATTGTCCGCGATCTTGACTTGGGGCGTCACACGAGTGATTTTGACAACTTGACTATCCGCAACGCGACCGGCCACGATGTGACCGACGAGGCCGATGCCAACTACGAGCGTTTGGAGAAAGGAATCGACAAACTTGCCGAACTGAGCGAAAGACTGAACAAGAATGACGACATACCAGACATGTCTCAGCGTTCTGCCCTTCGAATCGGTGACTGGATACCACATAGTGCGGTTGACAAGGCGATCGAATGGTATGAGTATGATTTCGAGTACGGAGAGGCACCAGAAATTTCTTCTGTCAAAGCAGCTAGTAAGCCTATGAGCGAAATGACCATAGACTACATCACCGACCAAGGAGGATTCGAAGGAATCTTTGCTGAGGTGGCTGGCTTCCTCAAGACTCCAGAATACATCAACCACACCCGTCTGAACCAGAAGGTGACATCCATCGATTACAAGTTTGACGTATCGGTGGTCGTGACGTGCGAAGATGGCACGCGATACATCGGCGAGTACGTTCTTATCACATTCAGCATCGGCGTTTTGCAGAACAATTTGATCCAGTTCATCCCGCCTCTCCCGGAATGGAAAGATGTCGAGATCAAGAAATTTCAAATGGCCGCATACACCAACATCTATGTCAGCTATCCCAGCAAGTTCTGGGATGACACTGAATGGATTCTATACGCTGACAAGAGAAGAGGTTATTTTCCACTGTTTCTCAACTACCAGGCAGAGGGGCTGTTCCCGAACGGGACACCGATGTTGATGGTCACTGTTGCTGGTAATGTCTAGTTTCGAACATTATTTGTATAAAGCTTGGCGTCTTCACCTGATAATCATACGATAATCAGGAAATAACATCCTCCCGAGTGTTACAAAATTATCTCGTTTCATTTGGTAAAGTCTAATAAATTGTCACTACAGTCTTTTGTATTTATTCAATTAGGTGATGAATCTCGACGCGTTGAGGCACAACCCTCGAACACGACCAAAGCCGAGATACAACAAGTCCTTCGTGACATGTACGGAGACAATATCCCTGAAGCCACCGATATCCTGGTGAGTCGCTGGTCTCAGAATCCTCTCACCAAAGGCTCTTACAGCAACATCCCTGTGGAGGTTCCAACCAAATGCCGCCAGAAGCTCCAAAGCCGAGTGGACCGTCTCTTCTTCGGCGGTGAAGCAACTACTAATTCCAGCGAGTATCATGGATACATCGCCGGGGGTTTACTCTCAGGGGACCGGGAGGCCCGCAAGATGCTGCTGTGTCTTGAAGACTTCAAGGTGTGTCCGACTTTTGAAGGAGACGACCTTGAATGTGAAGCTGATTCGGCGTGCTCTGTGCCCAGCATATTAAATATATCATTCCTTGGCCTTTTTAGTCTGTTTGTGACAGTTACATTTATATATTAAACTTAGAAAAGTGATTTATTTTATTACTGCGAATTACCTGTATTTTTTGTTGTTGTAGCAACGTTTATGTAAAGGGTCTGTAAGTTGGTTTAATTGGGATAAGTATATCGTTTCAAAGCCATGGTTTATTTTCTACCTAGCAAAATCAATGCGACTTTAAGAGCTTGTGTTGTAGTTTTTGTTTAATTTATTAATCGGATTCATTATCTTTAACTTTAATTTTTAAATGTGGTGGGTTGTTTATATTGTTTACTGGGACTGTGACGACTTAATTGTGGGTTGTTTTCTGTAATGAACTGAATACGATGATGTAGGCATATGATCTATCATAAAATATGCATTATAAAGCTGTACATGTTGTTAATGTATGTCACAGCCCCTCCCCCCCCCCCCCCCCCCACCCCCCTCCCAGACAAACAACACCCCCCCAAAAAAATAAAAAAATAAAAAAAAATAAAAATAAACCTGGAATATGGTACATAATTATTATTCAACTCTGACAAAATAAACGGACACACCAAAAATATAACACCGATATTATATTTAATTTAATACACAAAATACTGATTTTCATATGAACAACTTTAAACCGATTTCGATCAGAAAAAGATAAGCCCAGCTCCACGCACAAAAATACAGTGTGTGCATTGACCCCGTGTACTAGGCGTGGGGCTGTGCGGTCGCACTTCGGCAACAGTTCATAAGACTAAACTATTTTAAACATAAGGGGTAAACAATGGAGGTGCAATATACGTGTTGGGTCATGCCTCAGAAAGGAGCTCAACAATTAGATTTAAAAAAAAAAAACACCAAAACAACAACATTTTTTCTCTAAACCAATCAAAATCATTCTTACATCCCCGAAAAGAGAATTTTCTATAGTTTATTATGACGTGCAGTACGGATAAACGCCACTTTTGCTGTTCGATTTTAGTGAGCAGACTCTCTGAAAATTGTGTTGACAGCCATAAAGAAGTGCATTTTTGAGCATTTTTACCGATTTTCTAATCGAAAAAGGCCCTCTGTTCCCGAAATTCTACCGCGATAGGCAGACTTTTACATGTACTTGTCTACAGAACTACCGCGTGCTGGGATGTCAGTGAGTGCAATGGTACAAATAATTTAATGCAAATGGACGCTTCATTTTACGAGACAAAGTGCTAAGTGGAATGGGACATTCCGTTCATGCATTGTTGTTTTATACCACGCTTGAACAAATCCTCGTCCTCTGATTGGTACATGGTCAGCCTCCGATTTCACTACGACGCGTCGCAACCTTCCTCCTGCATATAAACGGATTGGTCAACGATTGTGAATCTCGCCAAAGCAGGGGGGCCCAACAAAGTGCGCCGCCAACGTTGAAATGTATCTCATTCATTCTTCCACGCTCATTATGAGCCACACAACAGTAAATACGTATATAGATCGCTACCGCGAAGCGCACCATTGAAACACGTACAAATTTGCTCCGTGTATCGCTCCCCGAATTTAGTGATTCATACAACGTCCGCAAAGCCAGGTACACAGGCACGATCTACACGGAATTGTTATGAGGAGATGTCATTTTCTGCCATTTTCGTTCGAAAACAACACGATAAAACGCAAGGAGTTCACAGGCAGATTTTTGTAAAAATTCAGTACATCACTGCTACATCATTTTTTAAGGTATCCATGAAAAAAAAATAGTGGGTTCGAAGCACGATTTTTCACAATTTATCGATTATTATTGCCCTTTTTAGGGGAGGCATTTGTCAACGTCGTTTGAGTATTTGTGCACAATCTCTACGTGCATCAACGGTACGTCAACGTAAATAAATTTCGACTGCTTTTTTTATTTTCAATACAATTGTTGTCATTGGATGATAACAATTAAGGTAAATAACAACGTTGTACAACTACAAAAGACAAGATGTTAAAATTGGATGCCAAAAACTCTTAATTTTTCGCGTGAGAAATTTGTTCCCCCTATTTTGAGAATGGACGGCACCACAGCGTTTCGCAATCACAGCCTCGAAGGGCCCCCCCTCCCCCCTGCGCCATAGTTAATTATGGCCTAAATATATGGAGCAGAATCAGTGTCAAAAAGATCGGACGTGTTTTTACAACTCGGATGCTTTTCTAATTCGGATGCTTTTCTAATTCGGATGCTTTTTTCAAACTCGGATGCTTTTTTAATTCGGATGAATTCGTAATTCGGATGCTTTTTGTAAACTCGGATGCTTTTTTAATTCGGATGAATTCGTAATTCGGATGAATTCGTAATTCGGATGCTTTTTGTAAACTCGGATGCTTTTTTAATTCGAATGCTTTTCTAGCTCGGATGCTTTTTATAAACTCGGATGCTTTTTTAATTCGGATGCTTTTCTAGTTTGAATGCTTTTTGTAAACTCGGATGCTTTTTGCAAACCGAACATATTCGCAAATCGGATGCTTTCCCAATCCGGCACTAGGGTGGCCCTGAAAGGACATCACACATCGCAGATTCTGCGATTTCGCGCATTCTGCGCGAATTTGAACGATGACAAACATGTTATCATATATATCTAAGCATATATCTGAGATGTGGAAGATTTTATTGTAGATTTCTGCACAGATTTATGTGATAATGAATATTTTCTGGGCAGATTTTTGAAAAGTCGCATATTTTTATTTTAGATTTCAAGTTCTGCGCAGATTTCTTAGTACGCAAATTTGTGCGATGTCGCACGGATGGGCACTACATGTACATTTTCATTGCACATTAAATTATGCGCGGCTATATATGTCGCACTCACGTACAGCAGATTTATATACAGATTTATGTGCACATTTCTGCCGCGATGTCAGCACATACGACGTTTTGAAAGTTGAACCACGACGTTTTGAATGTTATGATGTTCTAAAACGGACAGGCAACGTCGTGGTTCAACTTTCAAAACGTCGTGGTTCAACTTTCAAAACGTCGTACTTCAACTTCCAATTAACGTCCAACTTTCGCGCGCTTTTAACTGGTTCAAGGTAGCCGCGTATTCGGCCGGTTCTCTCCGCGCGGATTCAGTCCGCATTCACCAAAAGGCGACAAATATTTAATACATGCTGCAAAAGGTGATGCATTTTCTAAAAAGTTTTTTGTCAATTTATTTAAAGAATTTTTCGAAATAAACCGTAAATATAACAATACTTTTTCAAACCCTTGTAGATCATACAGCATATTAGCCACACTTGTTTAACCTTTCCTGTAATTTTGATAAAAAATTACAGTTAAATTAGCTGCTTAATGGAAGTAATTCTACTTCGAGTTATTTGTCAAACCTTTTATAGAAATTTCAAACAATACGGCAACAGTGTGGTTTTACAAATTCAAGACCTGCTTTTATCATTGCTGTACTTTTTTTCTTTTGCCACATGAATTGCAATTGTACATTTCTCTAAAGCACACCTGAAGGACTATCTTTCCGTGCCCCACTCTTTCTATCTGGCAAGTGTTCTTTCAAGCACGAGTGGCAGTACGTAGTTTCCAAGATTCTTTTATATGCTAATTTTGACATATAACCGTTGTTCTTTGTTTACATTTTATGTAGTTTTGATAATATCTGCTTATTTGCACTCGACCTTAGAAACTTACATTTGACCCAAGTGTGCTATATATCGCAAAGAAATTATTATGGGGCGATATTAGGTGGAAATAAAAAAGAAATTATGGACACGGTCTGAAACCGTATTTTACCTAACGTTCTAAGCTGACAAACTACTAGGATCCATCTAATGATGCAGAACTTTATAGTTGAAGGGCTGTTGTGTTATTAAATAAAGTAACAGTTATCATTCTCATAAAATCTGGCGTGGTGAAATTAATTGTTGAAATTGTTGATTGACGAAACTGATTCACCGAGAACATTGCAAATAAGCCCGAGTGCGAGTGCACTAATTACTGTTCGGCTGAAGCCTATACCCACATGCCCAGTAACATTATCTTGTAGATTATGAAATAAAAGTATGAGTTTTTGATAACATGTGAGGTATATTTTGTTTTAAATGTTTCATTCTCATTTCCAAATCTATAAAAATAACTCGAAGTAGCATTACTTAGTTCATTAGGCAGCTAGTTTAACTGTAATTTTTCTGTAAATTACAGGAAAGGTTAAACAAGTGTGGCTAATATGCTGTATGATCTACAAGGGTTTGAAAAAGTATTGTTATATTTACGGTTTATTTCGATTTTTTTTAAAAATAAATTGACAAATTTTTTTTTAGAAAATGCATCACCTTTTGCAGCATGTATTAAATATTTGTCGCCTTTTGGTGAATGCGGACTGAATCCGCGCGGAGAGAACCGGCCGAATACGCGGCTACCTTGAACCAGTTAAAAGCGCGCGAAAGTTGGACGTTAATTGGAAGTTGAAGTACGACGTTTTGAAAGTTGAACCACGACGTTTTGAAAGTTGAACCACGACGTTGCCTGTCCGTTTTAGAACATCATAACATTCAAAACGTCGTGGTTCAACTTTCAAAACGTCGTATGTGCTGACATCGCGGCAGAAATGTGCACATAAATCTGTATATAAATCTGCTGTACGTGAGTGCGACATATATAGCCGCGCATAATTAAATGTGCAATGAAAATGTACATGTAGTGCCCATCCGTGCGACATCGCACAAATTTGCGTACTAAGAAATCTGCGCAGAACTTGAAATCTAAAATAAAAATATGCGACTTTTCAAAAATCTGCCCAGAAAATATTCATTATCACATAAATCTGTGCAGAAATCTACAATAAAATCTTCCACATCTCAGATATATGCTTAGATATATATGATAACATGTTTGTCATCGTTCAAATTCGCGCAGAATGCGCGAAATCGCAGAATCTGCGATGTGTGATGTCCTTTCAGGGCCACCCTAGTGCCGGATTGGGAAAGCATCCGATTTGCGAATATGTTCGGTTTGCAAAAAGCATCCGAGTTTACAAAAAGCATTCAAACTAGAAAAGCATCCGAATTAAAAAAGCATCCGAGTTTATAAAAAGCATCCGAGCTAGAAAAGCATTCGAATTAAAAAAGCATCCGAACTAGAAAAGCATCCGAATTTAAAAAACATCCGAATAAAAAAAGCATCCGAGTTTACAAAAAGCATCCGAATTACGAATTCATCCGAATTACGAATTCATCCGAATTAAAAAAGCATCCGAGTTTACAAAAAGCATCCGAATTACGAATTCATCCGAATTACGAATTCATCCGAATTAAAAAAGCATCCGAGTTTACAAAAAGCATCCGAATTACGAATTCATCCGAATTAAAAAAGCATCCGAGTTTGAAAAAAGCATCCGAATTAGAAAAGCATCCGAATTAGAAAAGCATCCGAGTTGTAAAAACACGTCCGATCTTTTTGACACTGATTCTGCTCCATATAAATAGTGCATGTCAAGGTCTAACGGCACTTGCGGGGAGTGTCGTGTACTACCTAGGCTGTACCCAATGTACATGTTTTATTAAATGGTCGTGTACATAAATCATAGCATATAATCAATAAATAATGTTTACTCAAATTCACGCCATTCTCCTCATTGTTTTGCTAGTCTGTCACAATGGTGTTAATGCGGCACTGGTCGATCATTCCGACACTCGAGCCAGAATCTTGATTTTGGGTGCGGGGGCTTCTGGTTTACAAGCGGCCAGAACTCTGCACGATGCCGGAATGGACGACTTCATCATCGTTGAGGCTGCTGATTGGATTGGTGGACGCGTCCGGAGCGCACGATTCAGTGGCTACACTGTGTCGCTTGGGGCACAGTGGGCAGCCCCAGGAAATTCCAAAACCAGTCAAATTGTCCGCGATCTTGACTTGGGGCGTCACACGAGTGATTTTGACAACTTGACTATCCGCAACGCGACCGGCCACGATGTGACTGACGAGGCTGATGCCAACTACGAGCGTTTGGAGAAAGGAATCGACAAACTTACCGAACTGAGCGAAAGACTGAACAAGAATGACGACATACCAGACATGTCTCAGCGTTCTGCCCTTCGAATCGGTGACTGGATACCACAGAGTGCGATCGACAAGGCGATCGAATGGTATGAGTATGATTTCGAGTACGGAGAGGCACCTGAGATTTCTTCTGTCAAAGCAGCTGGTAAGCCTACGAGCGAAATGACCATAGACTACATCACCGACCAAGGAGGATTCGAAAGAATCTTTGATGAGGTGGCTGGCTTCCTCAAGACTCCAGAATACATCAAGAACACCCGTCTGAACCAGAAGGTGACATCCATCGATTACAATCTAGACGTATCGGTGGTCGTGACGTGCGAAGATGGCACGCGATACATCGGCGAGTACGTTCTTATCACATTCAGCATCGGCGTTTTGCAGAACAATTTGATCCAGTTCACCCCTCCTCTCCCGGAATGGAAAGATGTCGAGATCAAGAAATTTAAAATGGCCGCGTACACCAACATCTTTGTCAGCTATCCCAGCAAGTTCTGGGATGACACTGAATGGATTCTATACGCTGACAAGAGAAGAGGTTATTTTCCACTGTTTCTCAATTACCAGGCAGAGGGGCTGTTCCCGAACGGGACACCGATGTTGATGGTCACTGTTGCTGGTAATGTCTAGTTTCAAACATTATTTGTATGAAGCTTAGCGTCTTCACCTGATAATCGTACGATAATCAGGAAATAACCTCCTCCCAAAATTCTATCGTTTCATTTGGTAAAGTCTAATAAATTGTCATTGAACACAGTCTAGAGTTTAAAGGTAGGATACACCATTTGCAGATATCGATTTTGTTTAATACCGAATTATTAATAAATAACTTACTGATTTCAAAGTAAATATTGATTCTAGGCATCCAGCAAACTTATTGCGTTAGATATCCTGTAATTGTTCTGACGAATTTGGGTGTTTATAAAATAATCTACAGCCTTTTTAAAGATTAATGTACATGTACACTTTAGAATAAGTTACGAATGTAGATTCGTAACTCAATCTACAGTAAGGTGTACATTCTTTAAACATAATCTGCAGTTTCAACAATAAATAGTTTAATTGTAGAAAATTACGATTTTCTCAGACGCTACTTTGGGGGAATTTATTCTTCATACAAAAGTTGACGAAAATTCTTTGAAACGTGGTTGTGGCAACCAAGTATTTTTTTCTTGGGGGAGCCTAACTTGTTATTACCGGCAATGTTTCGTTTTGACTCTAATGCCACTTTATCAATTCATGGGACAGGATTCATAACTTTTAGCTTATACTTTTTTGTATTGATTCAATTAGGTGATGAATCTCGACGCGTTGAGGCACAACCCTCGAACACGACCAAAGCCGAGATACAGCAAGTCCTTCGTGACATGTACGGAGACAATATCCCGGAAGCCACCGATATCCTGGTGAGTCGCTGGTCTCAGAATCCTCTCACCAAAGGCTCTTACAGCAACATCCCTGTGGAGGTTCCAACCAAATGCCGCCAGAAGCTCCAAAGCCGAGTGGGCCGTCTCTTCTTCGGCGGTGAAGCAACTACTAATTCCAGCAAGTATCTTGGATTCATCGCCGGGGGTTTACTCTCAGGGGAGCGGGAGGCCCGCAAGATGCTGCTGTGTCTTGAAGACTTCAAGGTGTGTCCGACTTTTGAAGGAGACGACCTTGAATGTGAAGCTGATTCGGCGTGCTCTGTGCCCAACATATTAAACATATCATTCCTTGGCCTTTTTAGTCTGTTTGTGACAGTTACATTTATACATTAAACATGGAAAAGTGATACATGACAAGTTCTTTCATCACGTCTTTTTAAGGTTCACGTTATATTCAGGTAACCATGACCATTCTTCATTTCTTGGTAAATAGTTTACAGATTGAACTAATATAATCTGGTTTACTCTACAAATTAAAAAATGTTTTGATCAAATTTCTCTCGTTGTCTTCGGGGGAATCACTTTTTAGGTTGCCACAATTATGATGTCGACCGTGACTTGAAACACGGCGTTTAAACAAGTTAAACAACCCTGGTTGTTCCTGTTCCCTGCTTAAACTGTGCATTATAGAGTAGTTCAAAAAACTACAGCGTTTTGTATTGATTTTTAGTTATTCCATTCGTTTAATCGATTACATTAACGTTAAATGATTTATCATTTATTTTATTACTGCTAATTACCTGTATTTAATTTTTAAGATTTCGTTATTATTAATTACTGGAACATGTAAAGGGTCTGTAATTTTCTTAAAATTGAGATAAGTATTTCGTTACAAAGCCATGGTTTATTTTGTACCCAGCAAAATCAATGTGTCTTTGTTTCATTAAGAGCCTTTTTTGTAGTTTTTGTTTATCTATTAATCGGATTCATCATTTAAAACTTTCATTTTTAAATGTGGTGGGTTGTTTATATTGTTTACTGGGACTGTGACGACTTAATTGTAGGTTGTTTTCTGTAATGAACTGAATACGATGATGTAGGCATATCATCTATCATAAAATTTGCATTATATTAAAAGCTGTATAGGGGGGCCTACGTGTTTTTGATGTATGTCACAGCCCCCACCCCCAAAAAAACCAAAAAAACAAAAATATATATAACAAATTAAAAAATTAAAATAAAATAAAATAAAATAAAATAAAATAACCCCCAAAACAACAACAACAACAACAAACAACCTGGAATATAATACATAATTATTATTCAACTCGGACAAAATGAACAGACACACCGAAAATACAACACCGGTATTATATTAAATTTTATACTCAAAATACTAATTTTCGCTTGAAAAACTTTGACCCCGGCGATTTCGGTCAAAAAAAGATAAGCCCAGCTCCGCCCACCAAATACAGTGTGTGCATTGACCCCGTGGACTTGTACATGTGTGTGTACATGTACATGTTACAATGCGCGGGGGCTGCGCGGGGGCTGCGCGGTGGCACTACGGCAACAGTTCTTAGGACCAAACCATTTTAAACATAAGGGGTATAACAGTGGAGGCACAAACAAGATACACAAAGGAAGCGTGCGATAATACTTTTTGGGGTCATGCTTCAGAAAGGAGCGCAACAAATGGATTGAAACAAAACCATTTTTTTCTCTAGACCAATCAAAACCATTCTTAAAAACCCCGTAAAGATAATTTTCTATAGTTTATTTCGACATGCAGTGTAAGATAAACGCCACTTTAACTGTTCGATTTAGTGAGCAGACCCCTGATCGAGTTGACATCCATAGAGAATTGCGCGTTTTGAGCATTGTTTACTGATTTTCTAATCGAAAAAGGCCCCGTGTTACCGAAATTCTAACGCGATAGGCAGACTTTTTACATGTACTTGTTTACAGAACTACCACGTGCTGGGACAGTGAGTGCAATGGTAAAAATAATTTAATGAAATGGCAGATGGGACTCTTCATTTTACGAGACAAAGCCGAGAGGAATGGAACATTCCGTTCACGACTTTCCCCCAAAGTCGCGAATATTGACGTCAAATTTGACGTCAATATTCGCGACTTGCCCCCAAAGTCGCAAATATTTTGACGCGAATTTTTTTCCACAAGCTAGGTTTTGGCTAGTCTTGCTCCAAGACTGAGTTTTTCATTTGTCCGGGGCGCGCCGTCCGTTCGTCGATCATCCATACTCAGAAAACGGGCTTATTGAGGGCGCCCTCGATTGTCACGAGAGATCAGTGGATTTGTTTCAAGTTCAGAAACAAATCTCGTGAACTGAACTTAAAGGTAGGATACACCATTTGCAGACATCAACAATATTTAAGGTAAAATTTGACATGGCACTGCTGAGCACTTGATTTGTAAAAGGATATCCCTTTACAGCATGTGTTCTTCACGCAGTTATACCTGTGTATTAGTTCTGCCGCACTGACGTGACCGAAGTGATAAATGCTTACAAATCTCGTGAACTGAACTTAAAGGTAGGATACACCATTTGCAGACATCAAAAATATTTACTACCGAATTATTAAGAAATATCTTACTTATTTGAAGGTAAATTATGATTCTATGGCAATGCTGAGCACTTGATTTGTAAAAGGATATCCCTTTACAGCATGTGTTCTGCACGCAGTTATACATGTGTATTAGTTCTAACGTGACCGAAGACGAAGTGATAAATGCTTACAAATCTCGTGAACTGAACTTAAAGGTAAATTTGAAGGTAAATTATGATTCTAGGCATCCAGCAAAATGATCGCGCTAGATATCCTGTAATTATTCCGAAAAATATGATTTTATAAAAATAAATTCGCGATCGCCGGATCGCCCCGAAACAAGACTAGCCAAAACCTAGCTTGCTGGAAAAAAATTCGCGTCAAAATATTTGCGACTTTGGGGCAAGTCGCGAATATTGACGTCAAATTTGACGTCAATATTCGCGACTTTTGGGGAAAGTCGTGAATATTGACGTCAAATTTGACGTCAATATTCGCGACTTTTGGGGAAAGTCGTGAATATTGACGTCAATATTGACGTCAATATTCGCGACTTTGAGGAAAGTCGTGAATTTTGTCGCGAATATTGACGTCAATATTCGCGACTTTCGGGGAAAGTCGTGAAATTTGACGCGAATATTGAGTGCGAAGTAATGAACAAAATCATTAACGAAACACCTTTTTATTTTCTTCCAATTAATTGGCTCTGAAGGTTACACGGTCGGTTACACAACATGTTCAAACAACAGTCTCTTCGTACACGGCGTATGACAAAAATCCACAGGGTATGCTCGTGAGGATGAGCTCTTTATACTCAATCCCTAAAAACACTTTCGACCCAAAATGTTCAACATCACTAATATAGGGCCTACGTCTTTTTCTTAATTTCCTTTCATTATACAGTAACTCCAAACAGAAACGTTACAGGACAGAAAAATGTCCCCACATCATCGACTATTCATTTGTACGCAGCCAAAGAAGTTTCGGCAAGAGCCTTAAGCTTGTCGCGTCAATCAATGTTCATGATTCGTTCTAATGAACTCCAGGTATCTGTATCGAAGCTCGCAGACGATATCCGGCGTGCGGTGATGTGATTTTGGCTTATTTTAATACACCGACAATAATATTAGTTTGCCCTAAAGTCTAAAACGCGGTATTTCAAGGAAAAGTGACTCACAAAAGTCATTGTCTAATGCGTGACATTATACAGCACAGAGTTGCATTCAAGGCTTTTGTTGGCGACATGCATGACTAGTGCCCAACCTTCCTCCTTCATAAACGGATTGGTTTGGATAATGTGAATCTCGTCCATAGTTATAGTGCATGTTAATGTTATAGTGCACGGGCTTGTGTGGAGCATACGTGTCACCATGTTGTCATGTACGACCTATATAGCCTATACTCAATGAACAATTTGTATTAATGGTTGTTTACATCATTAATCATAGCATAAATCAATAAATAATGTTTTCTCAAATTCACGCCAATGTCCTCATTGTTTTGCTAGTCTGTCACAATGGTGTTAATGCACTGGTTGATCATTCCGACACTCGAGCCAGAATCTTGATTTTGGGTGCGGGGGCTTCTGGTTTACAAGCGGCCAGAACTCTGCACGATGCCGGAATGGACGACTTCATCATCGTTGAGGCTGCTGATCGGATTGGTGGACGCGTCCAGAGCGCACGATTCAGTGGCTACACTGTGTCGCTTGGGGCACAGTGGGCAGCCCCAGGAAATTCTAAAACCAGTCAAATTGTCCGCGATCTTGACTTGGGGCGTCACAGGAGTGATTTTGACAACTTGACTATCCGCAACGCGACCGGCCACGATGTGACTGACGAGTCCGATGCCAACTACGAGCGTTTGGAGAAAGGAATCGACAAACTTACCGAACTGAGCGAAAGACTGAACAAGAATGACGACATACCAGACATGTCTCAGCGTTCTGCCCTTCGAATCGGTGACTGGATACCACATAGTGCGATCGACAAGGCGATCGAATGGTATGAGTATGATTTCGAGTACGGAGAGGCACCTGATATTTCTTCTGTCAAAGCAGCTAGTAAGCCTTTGAGCGAAATGACCATAGACTACATCACCGACCAAGGAGGATTCGAAGGAATCTTTGATGAGGTGGCTGGTTTCCTCAAGACTCCAGAATACATCAACCACATCCGTCTGAATAAATAAATAAATTATTATCTTATTTCTTCACCATTTTAGCGTAAGGATGGGAAGATGGGTTACTCTCAAAGTTAAAAATGGTAAAGTAATCCGCTCCAAATTCCTCAGTGCGAAGTAATGAACAAAATCATTAACGAAACACCTTTTTATTTTCTTCCAATTAATTGGCTCTGAAGGTTACACGGTCGGTTACACAGCTAGTAAGCCTTTGAGCGAAATGACCATAGACTACATCACCGACCAAGGAGGATTCGAAGGAATCTTTGATGAGGTGGCAAGACTCCAGAATACATCAACAACACCCGTCTGAACCAGAAGGTGACATCCATCGATTACAAGCTTGACGAAGCGGTGGTCGTGACGTGCGAAGATGGCACGCGATACATCGGCGAGTACGTTCTTATCACATTCAGCATCGGCGTTTTGCAGAACAATTTGATCCAGTTCACCCCTCCTCTCCCGGAATGGAAAGATGTCGAGATCAAGAAATTTCAAATGGCGGCGTACACCAACATCTTTGTCAGCTATCCCAGCAAGTTCTGGGATGACACTGAATGGATTCTATACGCTGACAAGAGAAGAGGTTATTTCCCACTGTTTCTCAACTACCAGGTAGAGGGGCTGTTCCCGAACGGGACACCGATGCTGATGGTCACTGTTGCTGGTAATGTCTAGTTTCAAACCTTATTTGTATGAAGCTTAGCGTCTTCACCTGATAATCGAACAATAATCAGAAAATAACCTCCTCCTGAGTGTTACAAAATTATCTCGTTTCACTTGGTAAAGTCTAATAAATTGTCACTGAACACAGTATAGAGTTTAAGATATACCATTTGCAGATATCGAATTTGTTTAGATATCGATTAAACTAACTCTTTATTACCGGCACTGTTTCGTGTTGACTATAATGCCACTATAGGCCTATGAATTCATGGGATTAGATTTATAACTTTTAGCTTATCTACTTTTTGGTATTTATTCAATTAGGTGATGAATCTCGACGCGTTGAGGCACAACCCTCGAACACGACCAAAGCCGAGATACAACAAGTCCTTCGTGACATGTACGGAGACAATATCCCTGAAGCCACCGATATCCTGGTGAGTCGCTGGTCTCAGAATCCTCTCACCAAAGGCTCCTACAGCAACATCCCCGTGGAGGTTCCAACCAAATGCCGCCAGAAGCTCCAAAGCCGAGTGGACCGTCTCTTCTTCGGCGGTGAAGCAACTACTAATTCCAGCGAGTATCATGGATACATCGCCGGGGGTTTACTCTCAGGGGACCGGGAGGCCCGCAAGATGCTGCTGTGTCTTGAAGACTTCAAGGTGTGTCCGACTTTTGAAGGAGACGACCTTAAATGTGAAGCTGATTCGGAGTGCTCTGTGCATGTGCCCAACATATTAAACATATCACTCCTTGGCCTTTTTATTCTGTTTGTGACAGTTACCTTTATACATTAAACATGGAAAAGTGATACATGACAAGTTCTTTCATGACGTCTTTTTAAGGTTCACGTTATATTCAGGTAACCATGACCATTCTTCATTTCTTGGTAAATGGTTTACAGATTGAACTAATATAATCTGGTTTACTCTACAAATTAAAAAATGTTTTGATCAAATTTCTCTCGTTGTCTTCGGGGGAATCACTTTGTAGGTTGCCACAATAATGATGTCGACCGTGACTTGAAACACGGCGTTTAAACAAGTTAAACAACCCTGGTTGTTCCCGTTCCCTGCTTAAACTGCGCACATTATATAGAGTAGTTCAAAAAACGTTATACAGCGTTTTGTATTGATTTTTAGTTGTTCCATTCGTTTAATCGATTACATTAACGTTAAATGATTTATCATTTATTTTATTACTGCAAATTACCTGTATTTTATTTTTAAGATTTTGTTATTATTAATTACTGAAACATGTAAAGGGTCTATAATTTTCTTTAAATTGAGATAAGTATTTCGTTTCAAAGCCATGGTTTATTTTTTACCCAGCAAATCAATGCGACTTTGTTTCATTAAGAGCCTTTTTTGTAGTTTTTTTTTATCTATTAATCGGATTCATCATTTTAAACTTTTATTTTTAAATGTGGTGGGTTGTTTATATTGTTTACTGGGACTGTGACGACTTAAATTGTAGGTTGTTTTCTGTAATGAACTGAATACGATGATGTAGGCATATCATCTATCATAAAATATGCATTATATTAAAAGCTGTACGTGTTTTTGATGTATGTCACAGCCCCACCCCCCCCCCCCCCCCCCCCCCCCAAAAAAAAAACACCAAACACCCCAAAAAAAAAAGATTTAAAAAAATAAATAAATTTAAATAAATAAAATAAAATAAAGTAACCCCCAAAATAATTTTTTTTTTTTAAACAACAACCTGGAATATGATACATAATTATTATTCAACTCAGACAAAATAAACGGACACACCGAAAATACAACACCGGTATTATATTTAAATCAATACACAAAATGCTAATTTTCGCATGAAAAACTGTTACCCCGGCGATTTCAGTCAGAAAAAGATAAGTATGGTGGCCCTGAAGGGACACGCAGATCGTGAATATTGACGTCAATATTCACGACAAATTTCACGACTTTCCCCAAAAGTCGCGAATATTGACGTCAAATTTGACGTCAATATTCCCGACTTTCCCCGAAAGTCGCGAATATTGACGTCAATATTCGCGACAAAATTCACGACTTTCCTCAAAGTCGCGAATATTGACGTCAATATTGACGTCAATATTCACGACTTTCCCCAAAAGTCGCGAATATTGACGTCAAATTTGACGTCAATATTCACGACTTTCACCAAAAGTCGCGAATATTGACGTCAAATTTGACGTCAATATTCGCGACTTGCCCCCAAAGTCGCAAATATTTTGACGCGAATTTTTTTCCACAAGCTAGGTTTTGGCCAGTCTTGCTCAAAGACTGAGTTTTTTGTCCGGGGCGCGCCGTCCGTTCGTCAATCATCCATACTCAGAAAACGGGCTTATTGAGGGCGCCCTCGATTGTCACGAGAGATCAGTGGATTTGTTTCAAGTTCAGAAACAAATCTCGTGAACTGAACTTAAAGGTAGGATACACCATTTGCAGACATCAAAAATATTTAAGGTAAAATTTGACATGGCACTGCTGAGCACTTGATTTGTAAAAGGATATCCTTTTACAGCATGTGTTCTGCACGCAGTTATACCTGTGTATTAGTTCTGCACTGACGTGACCGAAGTGATAAATGCTTACAAATCTCGTGAACTGAACTTAAAGGTAGGATACACCATTTGCAGACATCAAAAATATTTACTACCGAATTATTAAGAAATATCTTACTTATTTGAAAGTAAATTATGATTCTATGGCACTGCTGAGCACTTGATTTGTAAAAGGATATCCCTTTACAGCATGTGTTCTGCACGCAGTTATACCTGTGTATTAGTTCTGCACTGACGTGACCGAAGACGAAGTGATAAATGCTTACAAATCTCGTGAACTGAACTTAAAGGTAAATTTGAAGGTAAATTATGATTCTAGGCATCCAGCAAAATGATCGCTAGATATCCTGTAATTATTCCGAAAAATATGATTTTATAAAAATAAATTCGCGATCGCCGGATCGCCCCGAAACAAGACTAGCCAAAACCTAGTTTGCTGGAAAAAAATTCGCGTCAAAATATTTGCGACTTTGGGGCAAGTCGCGAATATTGACGTCAAATTTGACGTCAATATTCGCGACTTTTGGGGAAAGTCGTGAATATTGACGTCAATATTGACGTCAATATTCGCGACTTTGAGGAAAGTCGTGAATTTTGTCGCGAATATTGACGTCAATATTCGCGACTTTCGGGGAAAGTCGTGAAATTTGACGCGAATATTGACGTCAAATTTGACGTCAATATTCGCGACTTTGAGGAAAGTCGTAAAATTTGTCGCGAATATTGACGTCAATATTCACGATCTGCGTGTCCCTTCAGGGCCACCATAGATAAGCCCCTCTCCGCCCACCAAATACAGCGTGTGCAATGACCCCGTGTACACATGTACATGTTACATGTACATGTTACAATGCGCGGAGGCTGCGCGGTGGCACTAATGACGGCAACAGTTCTTAGGACCAAACCATTTTAAACATAAGGGGTATAACAGTGGAGGCACAAACAAGATACACAAAGGAAGCGTGCGATAATACGTTTTGGGGTCATGCCTCAGAAAGGAGCGCAACAAATGGATTAAAACAAAACCATTTTTTCTCTAGACCAATCAAAACCATTCTTAAAAACCCCGTAAAGATAATTTTCTATAGTATATTTCGACATGCAGTGTAAGATAAACGCCACTTTAACTGTTCGATTTAGTGAGTAGACCCCTGATCGAGTTGACATCCATAGAGAATTGCGCGTTTTGAGCATTTTTTACTGATTTTCTAATCGAAAAAGGCCCTCTGTTCCCGAAATTCTAACGCGATAGGCAGACTTTTTACATGTACTTGTTTACAGAACTACCACGTGCTGGGATAGTGAGTGCAATGGTAAAAACAATATAAATGAAATAGCAGATGGAACGCTTTATTTTACGAGACAAAGCCGAGTGGAATGGAACATTCCGTTCATGCATTGTTGTTTTATACCACGCTTGAACAAATCCTCGTCGTCCGATTAGTACATGGCAGGACTGCAAAAGTGTAGCCTTTAGTCAAAGCGCGACTGGCTATCCATCGCGTGGTGCGCCCCGGCCGGAAATGATGGACGAAATTCTGTTTGTATTGTTGCCGCGCCCTGTGTTCGAACAAATTTTTATTTAATAGGAAGTGATTAGAAACGAGCCACTAACCAAGATAACGTGGCATTCGATAAAAACACCGATTTATTACATGCTTTCATACACTAGTGGGGCAGAAAAGGGAACTATTTGGGGGAATTGTGCCTTTGATGGTGGCAATAATGACATTTAGCAGAGTATGCCATAAAAAGATATTTTGATACGCCTAGGGATATCGCAGGTTTGTCCTTTGAAGAAATATATAGGCAGAATACCAAGACATTAGTAAAATTTGCAATTGCACAGACCAATCCACAAAAAGTGGGTCATTTGAAGCGATCCTAAACTTGTTTGTTGGCAACATGCATGACTGCTCAACCTTCCTCCTGCATGGTTCAATAAACCGGATTGTTTTATTAGTGAACCTCGCCCACTAGTTACGTGCATGTCAAGGTAAACGGCGCTTGCGGGGAGAAAATACGTGTCATACGACCTAGGCTATACTCAGTGTACACGTTTAATTAAATGGTCGTTTAGATAAATCGTAGCATAAATCAATACAAGATGTTTACTCAAATTCACGCCAATCTCCTCATTGTTTGGCTAGTCTGTCACAATATTAATGCACTTGTCGATCATTCCGACACTCGAGCCAGAATCTTGATTTTGGGTGCGGGGGCTTCTGGTTTACAAGCGGCCAGAACTCTGCACGATGCCGGAATGAACGACTTCATCATCGTTGAGGCTGCTGATCGGATTGGTGGACGCGTCCGGAGCGCACGATTCAGTGGCTACACTGTGTCGCTTGGGGCACTGTGGGCAGCCCCAGGAATTTCTAAAACCAGTCAAATTGTCCGCGATCTTGACTTGGGGCGTCACACGAGTGATTTTGACAACTTGACTATCCGCAACGCGACCGGCCACGATGTGACTGACGAGGCCGATGCCAACTACGAGCGTTTAGAGAAAGGAATCGACAAACTTACCGAACTGAGCGAAAGACTGAACAAGAATGACGACATACCAGACATGTCTCAGCGTTCTGCCCTTCGAATCGGTGACTGGATACCACATAGTGCGATCGACAAGGCGATCGAATGGTATGAGTATGATTTCGAGTACGGAGAGGCACCTGAGATTTCTTCTGTCAAAGCAGCTGAGAAGCCTACGAGCGAAATGACCATAGACTACATCACCGACGAAGGAGGATTCGAAGGAATCTTTGATGAGGTGGCTGGCTTCCTCAAGACTCCAGAATACATCAACCACATCCGTCTGAACCAGAAGGTGACATCCATCGATTACAAGCTTGACGTATCGGTGGTCGTGACGTGCGAAGATGGCACGCGATACATCGGCGAGTACGTTCTTATCACATTCAGCATCGGCGTTTTGCAGAACAATTTGATCCAGTTCACCCCGCCTCTTCCGGAATGGAAAGATGTCGAGATCAAGAAATTTCAAATGGCCGCGTACACCAACATCTAGGTCAGCTATCCCAGCAAGTTCTGGGATGACACTGAATGGATTCTATACGCTGACAAGAGAAGAGGTTATTTTCCACTGTTTCTCAACTACCAGGCAGAGGGGCTGTTCCCGAACGGGACACCGATGCTGATGGTCACTGTTGCTGGTAATGTCTAGTTTCGAATCTTATTTGTATGAAGCTTATCGTCTTCACCTGATAATCATAGTACGATAATCAGGAAATAACCTCCTCCGTTTCACTTGGTAAAGTCTAATAAATTGTCACTGAACACAGTATAACGTTTAAAGGTAGGATCACTGACCTCTACACCTGGACGGACCATTGTCCATATTCTGCTGTGCTAACACTTGAAGTCGGCGCGAACTGGAAGTGCAACATGGCGGACCCGAGACGTCACTGCTGTGAGCCAATGAAATGTCCAGTTGTGGAGGTCAGCGGATTTATTCTGTACATTTTGTATTTATAAACATTACGTAATACGTATCGTACCAACACCTGGACATTTCATTGGCTCACAGAGTCACGTCGTGGGTCCACCATGTTGCACTTCTCCGCATGCCGACTTCAAAATGAAACAATGATGATCTGTCCATGTATAGAGGTCAGTGGGTAGGATACACCATTTGCAGATATCGAATTTGTTTAGATATCGATTTTGCTAAAACTTTATTACCGGCACTGTTTCGTTTTGACTATAATGCCACTATAGGCCTATGAATTCCCCCTCCACAGTAGTGTGGATGGGGTCTACTAGCTCATACTTACCTGTAGAGCGAATTACTACATTTGCATATTCCCTAGACCGGCAGGTATAATCGCTAAGAGTTTGCCAACAGCGCCCTCCAGAGGCTACCCCATAGAGCCCGCACATGCGTGCCCCGTGAACGTCCTCTTTTCTCGAGCGCCACATAAGGATACGGACACCCAGAGTCATCGAGGATAGTGGGGAAGGAGGGCGGGACGCTCTACAGGTAAGTATGAGCTAGTAGACCCCATCCACACTACTGTGGAGGGGGAGTCTACTGCGCTCATACGTTACCTGTAGAGCGAATTACTACATTTGCATAGAATCGCACCGGATTATGGTGGAGGGTCTACGAGATGCAGCAATTAGCAGAGGGGCACGCCAACGGTAAACCCCAGGGCCTGGAGCAGCGCCCGCGGGCGCCGTCACGGCCCTAAACAAGTGGGACGCGGACCCCGTCAAGGGTGCGCGTGCACCGGACTGAGATAACATCGACCGAAAAACCCGCCGGAGCGCCGGAGCGAACGGGGGAAAAAAGAACATGTCAATGTTAATTAGTATATCATAACAATGAATACACATGCCAAAGCAGAAAAACGGGAGAAAACACACCTATTGACGGGGAGGTCCCGGCTGAGGTGGGTCGTGCCGTTTGGTAGGAGCCCGGCTAGTCGTTGTCAGGACTGCCCTTCCAAACCTGCCCTCTGACTGAAGTACTTCCTGAAGGTAGCAGTCAGTAAAAGTATTTGGCGTCTTCCAACAGGCAGCCTGGGTGATGTCACCTAGGGATATGCCGCGGAAAAACGCGAACGATGTCGCCACGGCCCGGATCTCGTGAGCACGAATAGGCGCCGCCGGCGAGACGCGAGCGTCCGAGCGGATCGCTATAAGTAGCCAACGGCTAATCGTATCCCGCGACGCCGGCCCGTGAGGCGGGGTCGAAGTCACGAATAGGTGGGTACGAGTCGTACGGAGTGCCTCCGTGCGACTAATATACCATTTAAGGGCCCGGACCGGGCACCAAAAACGATCCTCCGCGACAGATGATCGTGACTTAATGTCTGGGACAAAGATGTCCGGAGGAACAAATGACTCGGACTGGTTCTTTACTAGGAACCCGGCCCGGGGAATGAGGCGGACCCCGTCAGGTTCCCACCTGATGTGGCCCGCCTCGGTTGACAATGCATGGAGCTCGCTACGTCGGCGCGACGTGGCGACCGCCAGCAGGAATGCCACCTTGATGGACAGGTGGAGCAAGGTCGAGCTGCCCATTGGCTCAAAAGGAGGCCCCGCTAGCGTTGATAGTACGCTAGGGAGGTCCCAAGCCGGTACCAGCCGACGCGTGGGGGGTCGAGCGACAAACATGCCCTTCAGGAGTTGGCTGAGGGCCGGGTTGTCCGACACGGAGGTACCATCAGGGAAACCCTTGTGGACCGCTCCAATTGCCGACCGGTAATTCCTTACCGTGCCGATCGAGAGCTCGCTCTCGAATAGATAGACAAGGAAGTCGGCCACATCCCCTAGAGATGAATCGGTGGGACGAACAGGCCGCCGTCTGCACCATCTAAAAAAGTGGCGTAGTCGGCTGTCGTAAACCCGCCGCGTGGAGGCCCTTCGACTGCGGGCTGCGATTGACGCAGCTCGCTCAGAAAAGCCTGCCGCGCGGAGGGATTGAGTGACAACACCCAGCACGTCAGGTGTAGATCCTGAGGAGCTGGGTGAAGAAAACCCGATCCCGGCTGGAGGAGGACATCCGCCTGTCGGGGCAAGACCACCGGGCGGTGGACCAGCAGCCTGGTCAGCCGCGTGAACCACGGCTGACGAGGCCAAAATGGGGCGATGAGGAGGACTTTGCAGTCCTCCTCCTCCAGCTTTGCGAGAACCCGAGGGACCAGCGAGAACGGGGGAAAAGCGTACTAGTAACCCGTCCCACCGGAACGACAGGGCATCCGTCCGCCATGCGTTCGGGTCGTGAGCCCTTGCAATAGATGGGGAGCTGGTGGTTGAATCGTGAGGCGAACAGGTCCACATGTGGCCGGTCGATCAGTCGGAACAGCGACTGAACGATCTGCGGTCGGATGGTCCACTCCGTGGGGCGGATCCACCCCCTGGATAGGGCGTCCGCCCCCACGTTCTCGTCGCCGGGAAGGTACACCGCCGAGAGGTCAACCTCGTTTTGCATGCACCAGTGGAAAAGCTCCCATGTGTGCGCGCAAAGCCGGGGGGAGTGGGTGCCCCCCTGGCGGTTGATGTACGAGACCACCGTGGTGTTGTCGCACCGGATCTGCACCGCCCGTCCCGATACTAGGGACTGAAACTGTTCTAAGGCATTGGCCACGGCCAACAGCTCGAGGACGTTTATATGGGACGAGCGATGCTCGGGGCCCCAACAGCCCGCCGCCTGGCGGGGGTGGAGGGTGGCCCCCCAACCGTAAAGGGATGCATCGGTCGTGACCGTCAGGGATGGGCGGGGCCTGCGAAAAGCCTTGCCCCCCATCAGGTTGGCCCGGACCAGCCACCACCGCAGGTGAGGGACCAGCCACCACCGCAGGTGAGGGACCAGCCAGGCCGTGACTGGCACGGGATGACTGATGTCGTGTCGGCTGGGCCGGTAAAACATGAGTAGGTGCAGCTGGATTGGCCGCATTCGCAGCCTGCAATAGCTGACCAAATCCACCAGGCTGGCCATCAGGCCCAGCAGCCTGAGCCAGGCCCGTGCCGGGGCCGTCTCGGCCGGTAGAAAAAAGGGAGACGCACTGCTGAACATTCAGCAGGCGTTCCTCTGTAGGGCGTGCCAACCTCGATCGGAGACCGAGGGCCGCGCCTAAGAAGGTGGGGGACTGGGTTGGCAACGGGTGCGACTTCTCGGGATTTATCAAAAAACCGAGGTCGGCCGCCAGGCGCAAGGTGTGTTGAAGCGCCCCCGCTGCTGAGTGCCGCGACTGGCCCACCACGAGCCAGTCGTCGAGGTACATAAAGACCGAGACCCCTTGTTTCCGCAGCGCCGCCCCGACCGCCCGAGCCACCCGGGTGAATACCCGAGGGGAGGTCGAGAGGCCGAAGGGGAGCACTGTGAATTCGTAGCGTGTCCCGTCGTATTGGAACCGCAGGAATTCCCAGTGCTCCCGTCTGACAGGGACATGCAAGTATGCGTCCTTCAGATCGAGGCTGGCCGCCCATGCTCCCGGTTGGAGGGACTCGAGGATGGTTCTGAGTGTCTCCATCCGGAAGCGCCTGGGGCGGATGAATTTGTTCAGCCGCTTGAGGTTGAGAATTGGGCGCCATAAGCCGGCGTCCTTCTTGGGGACCAAGAAGAACGTCGACATAAACCCCGACTGCGCCCGCTGGGCGGGAAGGACCCGCACTGCGCCCTTTTAGAGGAGGGAGGAGATCTCCCCCTCGAGGGACGCACGTTGAGCCGGGTCGGTCGGGATTGGTGTATGGTTGATGCTGGGGATGGGCGGGCCGTGCACCCGACGGGTTGTCGGCACGGCCACGAAAACTCCCTCTGTTCGCCTTCACAGGTCTGCGTCGGGGGATGGTGAACGACGCTTTCTTAGGCTGGGAGGAAGGCTTCGCGGTTGAAGGTTTCTTGAGATTGATTTTCTCTGTCATCTTCAAACGCTTGGCCTCAGCCTGCATCAACTCTTCGAACTGGCCTGCGAAGAGATCCATGCCAGCGAGTGGGAGCTCTTCAAATCGTCTGCGCGCCGCAGGGGAGGGCAGGAACATTGAGTCCAGCACATTCCCGCGACGGGCCGATGTCATCAGGGTGGAGATGCGTGTAAATTGGTCGAGGACCACACGCAACCCCTGGTCCAAGCAGTGGAAAGCAGCCTGCAGCATAGCTGGGACGCCTCCCTCCTCATCCAACCCCGAGACCAAATACTCCGAAAGGAGTAGCAGGAACGAGGTGGAGCGCATATCCGAAGCGGGAGGCGGTGTCAGATTTACGCAACGTCTCCTCAAACTTCTCTCGGACCTTGTCTGAGAAGATGCGTTTCCTTGTTGCAGCACCCGCATCAGCGGCGAGCTTGTCCTTCGCCGCATCGGGGACAGTAGGCACGGCGAAAAAGTTTTCATAATCCGCCGGCGGGAACTGGTAATAGTCCTTGGTCCGGCGGGTGACGGCGGACCACTTGTCTGCTTTCATGATCTTTCCCATATGTTCAACGCACACCTGGTCCAGCGGGAGGACGGGAAAAATTTCCTCCGAGCTCACCGCCGTCCCAGTGCGCCGCTTGAACGACCTATGGTCGGGCTTCGGTGCTGGCTCCACAAGGGGCAGTTGAAGCACGCGACACATGTCACGCTGGACCAGACGCAGCTCCGTTTCCGCGATGGAAAGGCGCTGCATATGGACGACCTCATTCTCTGAGGCCGAGCCCCCCGAAGGCATTGGCCGAGTTGACCCCTGAGACGGTGAGCTGGCCGGCCCCTGTGGCGGGGCAGGCAGCGCCATGTCACGGTCCGGTGGCTGGGCCGTATCCTCAGGCACAAGGGACATCGATGGATGCAGGCTGAGGGCCGGTGGGGACGGCGGCGCACGGCTGACTGTGTGCGGTGCGTCCCTTTGTACTTGAGCCACCCAACCGTGACCGATAACAGACGGCTGGGCAGCGTATCCCAACGGTGCCACTGGGCCGTCCACCGCGGCCCTCTGCCGGGGGGCAGAGAGGGCCGCCAGTGAGGCCGAGATGGTTTGGAACGCCGTAAGGAACTCGGTCCGGGAGACGTTGTCGCCATGGCGACGCTTTCCCCGGCGGCCCAAAGAGCTGCTCGAGCTGGACGAGGAAGGCGAGCGGCGGGAACGCCGGCCAGACTTCCCTTTCTTATGTTTCGAGCGGACCCGCCGGGAGGATTCCGAAAAATCGGATGACTCCTGGGGGACCACGACCCCCGAACACCGGGTAAAACCCGATGCGGTGGTCGGCCCTTCAGAGTGGGGGTCGGCCAGCAGTCCAGGGGCCCCCGGGAAAGACTGGTCCACACCCCAAAACCCCTGCCCGGGCGGCAGCGCCTCCAGCCCCACAGGGCGGGGTCGGTTAGCAAGCCCGGGGGCCCGTAGGCCTGTCCACCCCGTGACTCTGTGGCGTACACTGCCAGTGAGCTGGGGGGTACATAAAGGTACGGGGGGTTATGGCCCACCGAGCTGCGTGGGCTCGTCACAACAGACGGCCCCGAGCTCGGAAACGAGGCGGGTAAAGCGTGCGGGACCGTGACAATGGACCCTGGCTTTTTATTCCCGCGCCCCTTCCCGTTTTTGGCTAGCAAGCCCGGGGGCCCGTAGGCCTGTCCACCCCGCGACTCTGTGGCGTACACTGCCAGTGAGCTGGGGGGACGCGGGGGGTTATGGCCCACCGAGCTGCGTGGGCTCGTCACAATAGACGGCCCCGAGCTCGGGGACGGGGCGGGTAAAGCGTGCGGGACCGTGACAATGGTCCCTGGCTTTTTATTCCCGCGCCCCTTCCCGTTTTTGGCTAGCAAGCCCGGGGGCCCGTAGGCCTGTCCACCCCGTGACTCTGTGGCGTACACTGCCAGTGAGCTGGGGGGACGCGGGGGGGTTATGGCCCACCGAGCTGCGTGGGCTCGTCACAATAGACGGCCCCGAGCTCGGGGACGGGGCGGGTAAAGCGTGCGGGACCGTGACAATGGTCCCTGGCTTTTTATTCCCGCGCCCCTTCGCGGGCTTGGGTTTGGTTCCGACACCGGAGTCCGCCTTGCGGCTCTTGCCGGAACTACCCTTACGTTTAGCCGCCCCACCGACGATGGCCGGGGAGGAGACCGTAGCTGGTACTCCCCTGCCCGATCGGTGGGACCGGCAGCGCCCACAGCTGATTGTGGCTGTGAGTGCCGGCTGGGGGAAGAATTAGGGAACGGCGCAGCGTTTCCCGCATCAACCCCTGAGGCTCCCGGCTGTCCCGAGTGAGTACAAATTCCCTCGGTTATGACAGACGGAGCTCTCGCCAAACGTCTCATACTGTAACTCATCAAAACAACACTCTACAAAACTCTACAATATCTTGTTATTCTGTTGAACTCTCTTGCGAAAAACACAGTAATTTAAGTGTAACTGGGAGACCCAGAAAAACACGTCTTACCGCGAGCACCGCTAAGAGAAAAGAGGACGTTCACGGGGCACGCATGTGCGGGCTCTATGGGGTAGCCTCTGGAGGGCGCTGTTGGCAAACTCTTAGCGATTATACCTGCCGGTCTAGGGAATATGCAAATGTAGTAATTCGCTCTACAGGTAACGTATGAGCGCAGTAGACCCATGGGATTGGATTCATAACTTTTAGCTTTATATACACTTTTTTTGTAATGATTCAATTAGGTGATGAATCTCGACGCGTTGAGGCACAACCCTCGACGACGACCAAAGCCGAGATACAACAAGTCCTTCGTGACATGTACGGAGACAATATCCCTGAAGCCACCGATATCCTAGTGAGTCGCTGGTCTCAGAATCCTCTCACCAAAGGCTCTTACAGCAACACCCCTGTGGAGGTTTCAACGAAATGCCGCCAGAAGCTCCAAAGCCGAGTGGGCCGTCTCTTCTTCGGCGGTGAAGCAACTTCCAGCGATAATAATGGATTCATCGCCGGGGGTTTAGACTCGGGGAACCGGGAGGCCGGCAAGATGCTGCAGTGTCTTAAAGACTTCAAGGTGTGTCCGACTTTTGAAGGGGACGACCTTGAATGTGAAGCTGATTCGGCGTGCTCTGTGCCCAACATATTAAACATATCATTCCTTGGCCTTTTTAGTCTGTTTGTGACAGTTACATTTATACATTAAACATAGAAAAGTGACGGTGACAAGTTCTTTCATCACGTCTTTTTAAGGTTCACCTTATATTCAGGTAACCATGACCATTCTTCATTTCTTGGTAAATGGTTTACTCATATAATCTGGTTCCCTCTATATAAATTAGAAATGTTTCGATCAAATTTCTCTCGTTGTCTTCGGGGTAATAGGTTGCCACAATTATGATGTCGACCGTGACTTGAAACATGGTGTTTAAACAAGTTAACCAGTTCGCGTCGGATGACGTATATAAACGCAAAGTTTTCCCCAAATTCAAAACGGATGACGCAAAAACACGCCACGAGCAAGGCCGGAAATATATGTCAGCAGCGAGCAAGGCCGTAAATGCGTGGGTGTGCTTCCCGGTACTATCGGCCTGAACTCGCCTCAGATCGAGTTTCGTTAAAAATAATCCCACGCGTCGGCTCGGTGATGATAAAATAATACCGGCACGAACAACTCGGGTTGTTCCTGTTCCCTGCTTAAACAGTGCATATAATATTATAATAGAGTGGTTCAAAAAGCGTTTTGTATTGATTTTCAGTTATTCCATTCGTTAAACCGATTACATTAACGTTAAATGATTTATCATTTATTTTATTACTGCGAATTACCTGTATTTAATTGTTTATATTTTATTATTAATTACTGGAATATGTATTAAATGGTCTGTAAGTTTGTTTAATAAGCCATTTGCGCGTGACCCCGAGTCACAGATGTTATTCAAATTTAACTCGGTGTCACGCGCAAATGGCTTATGATTGGGATAAGTATTTCGTTTCAAAGCCATGGTTTATTTTTTACCCAGCAAAATCAATGCGACTTTGTTTCATTAAGAGCTTTTTTTGTAGGTTTCTTTTTTTATCTAATAATCGGAATCATCATCTTTAACTTTCATGTTTAAATGTGGCGGGTTGTTTATAATGTATAATGGAACTGGGGCGACTTGTAGTTTGTTTTCTGTAATGAACTGAATAAAATGATGTAGACATTAATGTGAAAATATGCATTATAAGGCTGTACATGTTGTAACAGCCCCCCTCCCCCCTCCCCCCTCCCCCAAACAAAAAACACACAAAAATAAAAAATAAAAAAAATAAACCACAAAACAAAAACAAAACAAAACCCGAAATATAGTACATAATTATTATTCAACTCAGACAAAATGAACGGACACGCCGAAAACAGTAATCCGCCTGGACAAAATAGGGGTCCGGAAAACTTTTGTTGGTCATGTCCTAAATACAATTTCGTATAGAAAGCGCCGATGAATTTGAGCTCTGATTGGATAGTGTTTGTATATCAAAGCTACAATCGCATCACCTATCCAGTACTACACGCAATGGCGCCCTCTGCATTATACAGTACAACTAGAATTTCATATCAATTATCGTGGTAATCATGCATTTTCACAAACGGGTGAAACACCTACATGATTGGCAACAACATTAATTCGTCCAAATAGGCACTTGGGGAGACAAATTAGCGTAATGTTTTAGGTAATAAAGAGACAGTGGCACTCAAGTGTCTAGCTACCCTAAAAAACAATATTTGGGAGTTATTTTTGTCCTAGAACGACAGATTTTAGTCTAAATAGCATAAATCTCGAAGATCTTAGAGAAAAGGGTTAGGGCCAGTTAGGACTGTTTTAAGTTTGTGTACATCTAAATAAAATTGACTCCCCAAGTGCCTATTTGGAGGTAACAACTACATAATTATTCTCCAATATTCTCTAATACTTTGATTTGACAGCTCAACCGGCGTTCTGCCTACCAAAACCACAAATATTGCGGTAAAAATAAATTGCTGTGCCCTAAGACACCACACTTTCTAGATTATATTTAAATTCTCGTCCATTAATGACTTTATTATTTGTTTATTTACACACAATTCTTTTCCATGTAAAGACATAGTTAACATTTTGTTTTGTACAGGGACGTTCATATATAAAATTTGCTATATATTTCATACACGAGGATTATATATGTACAATATTTCAAATTCCGGTCAACTATTCTCGCTATCAAACAATGATTACGATTTGGCAATTCATCGTTCGAAAATGAGACCCAGCTTAATGCTACATTTGCGAAAGTCGTCCCTTATATGCTTTGAGCCACCTTTCAAACACTAAAAGGCAATTATTAAGTACATTTTTTTTTGTTTAAATTTTTGCCCGCAAAAAAGTCAAATAAGTACTTTTTTATTTAAATTAGGCCACATCGTTCGAAAGAGATGCAAAACAATACGAAAACAGTGCGGCAACCCATCGTTTACCCTTCTGTAAAATTCATCATTCTGCAATCATGTTTCACATAATCCACTCCGAATATAATGCAGCAATATAGCAGTTTCTTAATAAATTCAAATTCATGCACGCATGCGCATAAATAGGCCGGAAGGCAAGAAGCGAAAATGTACATAAAGATTTTTAAAAAAAATTCCATTTTCTCTCAATTTATCTAGAATTTGTCCTATTTATCTTCGGAAAAGTCAGTGAAATCAGCATAGGAATTACCTCGTGGTCTAAGTGGGTTTTGGGGGGTACACAAACCTAAAACTAAAATAGTTTGGTCCCGTGCGCACGAAGGCGAGGAAAACCAGCAGGGCTCCTTCGCCACGAGTCCGCAAAGAGAATACTGTAACTTTACCAGGGTACTATCCACCACGAGTCGTGGATGATCGCGGGTCACACAGTCGCACGATTGGTCGTGCCACCCACCACCCTGACGATTGGTGGTTCTACCTGATGACGACCTGACGATCGATCGATTACCACCACTGGTCACACCTACGATTGATCTAGCCATCGATCTACTTCAATCGTTGGTGATCGCACGACCACGCGTACCACCAATCGTACGATGACCTAGCACCAGTCTTAAAGAGCAATCGCAGTATGCGACCGCTGATGAAGATCCAAGCAAACATTGCCGATTGGTCATTCCTCGGCCAAATCGCCACCAATCGCACGATCCAGAAATCGCACGATCCAGAAATCGTATGATCCGATGTGACTGAGGCTAAACATAGGGTGTTACAATAGCATACATGCACTTTGTATGAAAGCAACAATTTCTGAAAGCAAGTGAACAAAATTATCCTGTGATCGGCACCAATCTTCTTTCTAAACATTCCGCCATATCATTTCCAAATATAAAACCTCTTATAAAAAACAGAATAAATTCCGCAAATTTGTATCCCTGTGGCTTGTGGAGACATCTCTTTGTTCTCGTGTACAACATTTTTGGACTGTCAACAATTCTCTTAAAAATGCTCCTATTTCAACCACAGTTAGTTTCCTGGGTTGACCTAGGACCAAATATGCCCTATGTTATACCCTAACCCAAACACACGGCTTTACCTTACATACGCACTGTGGACATTCCTTTGTCTTCGTGTAGTTAGCAAACTTTGACTAAATACTCATTTTTCTCGCTTCCCCAAAACAAATTTACCCTCAAATTTGGATTATGGGCCTCTCAGCTGTCCCTTCTATCTTTTCTATATATAACCCTAACCCGTTTTTCCTCTAGCGCTCTTTTTCGGAAACTGAAAAACGGATTGTGGACGTGTGCAAGTCCACACACCGTAACCTCTTCCCGCATCGTGTGGACCTATATTGTTCGGAGGTCCACAGTGCGTATGCAAGACTAACTCACTAACCCTAGTTTTTGAGTAAAATCCATGAATCTATTTCGTGAAAAACTTGTGGAAACTTATTCATCGATAGAAAAATACCAGTGGAGACCTTTTGCGTCCCATATTCCCCATTGTGTTCAGGTCTCCACAGGGTACCAAAGTTAGAAACATAACTAAAACACTAATTATTATACAGACAATTGTATATCATGAATATGTTGGAATAGTAAAATAGAATCTAATAAGAAGTCTTTAAATTAAAGTAAGTTGGAGGCTAAAATTAAAAACACACAAAACATTGCAAGAACAAAAACGGCCTGCATAATAATTTTTTAAGTTGCAACAAGCTTTTTTTTTTTACAAGAAAAGATGCTATAGACTAATGCTTTAATGGTATCTCACAGGTTGTGATTTGTTATTTAAATCAGTATTCATAAAATACGTAAGTTAGTTTGCCTATTCCTATTGGTGGATAGCCCACCATGTGGGTGGTTTTAAATAGTTGATTAAAACACAATTGTTCAACCCTTGATTCCTGCAGGATCAGTCAGTAGTCTTGGTTGTAAATACGTCCTAATTGCAGTATGCAGCGCGCGTGGGCCGCCGATGCGGGCGCCCTCTAACGTACGCCGTAGACTACGCCATGAACTTCGAATAGGACGCCTTGGCTAACTGACAAAATCGCTTTGAAAATTTCAAGCAGAATTGTGTTGCATTTGCATGCGCGTGTGACGTTGCGTGCATAATTACATAAACATTACAATAACATAAACTTGACTAATGAGTTTAGCGGTTATGTGTGTTACGTCGCACGCGCATGCAAATGCGACACAATTTAGCTCTCGGTAGAAGTTGGGCGTGGTCTACGGCATAAGTTGGGCGCAGTATCGCCGGGAGTTGGGCGCGGTATCGCCGGAAGTTGGGCGCGGTATCGCCGAAAGTTGGGCGCGGTATCGCCGGAAGTTGGGCGCGGTATCGCCAGAGATTGGGCACGGTATCGATAGAAGTTGGGCGCGGTATCGATAGAAGTTGGGCGCGGTATCGATAGAAGTTGGGCGCGGTATCGGCAGAAGTTGGGAGCGGTATCGCCGGAAGCTGAGCATGGTATCAGCGGAAGTTGGGTGCGGCCACCTTTAGGCAGGTCTTGCCCACGTCTCCGGCTAAGATGAGGGGGGTGGTCATGTGGTGCTGGATGAGGAGTACTGCCGTGTCGAAAACCTGCACCAGTCCAGAAGAGAAAGATGGTGTTAATTAGAATACGATCTGTCAAGCATTATAGCAGGAATATAAAGATGTCAACGTGTTTAAGAAAGAGAAACAAATGTAATCACAGGTCAATCACAGGAAAGGTAGTGAATACAGATATTTTAATGGAAACTACTCCACTCACTCCACTGGTCTTTCCAACTTGTTGCCTCCAATCAGAGTGTTTGAGAGAGAAACTCGGCTTTCTGCCTATTCTCATCCATATACTAGAGAAAGTATTATTCCAATAGTTTTTTTGGCCACATGATGCATCTCCTTGGATACCCTTGCCTGGTATTTGTTCCCCTTAACCTATGTTCTGTCCTGTTGGGAAGAATGTTAATTTCTACCTTCTCTTCTTTAAATTTTGTCTTGTAGCCCTGGTTTCTCGAGTGACTTCTCGCCTTGTCCGGGATGAATAAAGCAAAACCAAACCAAACCCAAACCCTTCTCTGGCGATCTCACCTGCTCATTTTCCTTGTAGGTGCCCAGAGCATACTTGCCGTCCTCCCGCAGTCGGATCTGCAGGTTCCTGGACTTGTTGTTGTACCAGAGAGACAGCGAGTAGGGTTTGTTGTCTCCTCCTTTGGTACTGTTCCGGACGACAAACGCCCCGTCCTGAAAAAGACAAAGTTTAATTTTGTTGGGGTGGGGGTTATGGAAAAATGCAGAATTATCAACAAGCAGTTACTTTGAGGTTAAACTTCGAGGCATTTGTAAAAAGCTTGGGGAACCTCATCAAGGGGAACCTCATCAAGGGGAACCTCATCAAGGGGAACCTCATCAAGGGGAACCTCATCAAAGGGAACCTCATCAAGGGGAACCTCATCAAGGGGAACCTCATCAAGGGGAACCTCATCAAGGGGAACCTCATCAAGGGGAACCTCACCAAGGGGAACCTCACCAAGGGGAACCTCATCAAGGGGAACCTCAAGGGGAACCTCAAGGGGAACCTCAAGGGGAACCTCAAGGGGAACCTCAAGGGGAACCTCAAGGGGAACCTCAAGGGGAACCTCAAGGGGAACCTCAAGGGAAACCTCCAGGAGAACCTCAAGGGGAACCTCAAGGGGAACCTCCAGGAGAACCTCAAACTTATCAATCACCCTTCTTAAATTACCGTTTTGGCTTGTTTTAGGATCTGCACTGCTTCGTCTCTGGTCAGATCAGCATCATACCATGGATAGCCAGTCATTTCACTCTGTTAAGGAAAAAACATACATTACAACTGTCACAGTTACAATAGAGCCAGAAGGTTGACCCCTGGTGGCACGCTTCCAGACCACTCAAATAGAAAAAAAGGTAAAACAAAAACAAATTGGGTACATTGATTTCTTTAAAAGTCACCTTCGGGAAAAAGCTTTTGTAAAAACCTACCCCCGTGAACAATTTCTTGCTATACTATTGGTGATACACCCCATCATTTTCTTAGGGTCATTTTTTTTTTTACAATTTTTTTTAGGGTGGCCGGGGTGGCTTGTGCGTAAAGCACTCGCAGCTCACCAATGTGGCCCGGGTTCATTTCCCGGCCCGGACCATATGTGAGTAGAGTCGTGCGTTGGTTCTCTCCTGTGCAACAAGGGTTTTTCTCAACGTCCACCAGTTTTCCTCCCTCTGAAAAAACCAAACACTTTGGATCTCTGGCTGTGCTCCGTAGTCATATGATCAGAGTCGAAGTGGCCAGCTGCCAAAGGCGCCTTTACGAGCCAGCGACTTGGCCACGCTCTAGCCCAGTCCTTTGCAATTCAGCATCCCAGCTGCGAGTAAGAATGATTGGCCTCCCAACTTATTATTGTGCTGATCCAAATCCCCATTATTAAAACCAAAGCATCAACTGCGCGCTTCCGATCCAGCCGTGTTCAATCCATGATCATCACACTTTACCTGCTTGGGAGGTTGCGGCATGGCTCTTGGTGCCGGCTGTGCTCGTTCTGTTTCAGCAGGGGGCGCAGGCGGGGCCTCTTTGGCTATCTGCTGGGGAAGGTCTGGGTGTGTCCTGGGGCTGTGCGCTGTTGGTGGGATGGAGCAACATGAAGAACAGTGTTATATCATGTGTGCTTGGATACTGTAAATTTGATTGGCCTAGAACGATCACGTGTCGTGTCGTGTCCAGTGTCGTGTCCAGTGTCCAGTCAGTCCAGTCCAGTCCAGTCCAGAAATGCATGTCACACTCCTAGTATGATTTCAAATGTGTACTATTTTGTAGTGCTGGCTGAGTAGTGGATTTTTCAACTTGAGTACTCGTGAGTAGTTAACATTGTTCTCATCAAAGCAAAAAGAACAATACACATTAGTACATGTACGACGAAAAGTGAAAACCCATTATTCAGCAGTAAGATGCAACGTTTTGGGTCATTTACATGAAATGTATTTTGTTGGGAGTGAAATCCTGGGGAAAGTGAGGTGGAGCAAATGATTCCTCAACTGCTAGCTTCATTTATAACATCCAGACAAAATGCAACTTTAGTGCAGAAACCGCAAAGTAGTTACTGTTTTTCTAAGTTAACACTTTTAAAACAAATTGCTACTCGTGAGTACCTGCTCTACTCGCGCCTGGGCAAGCACTCGAGTAGATGAAAAATCTCTTCATTCCTAAAATTAGTCGTGCGTAAATCACACTGTATGCGTGTTAACCAGTATGCGCACGCAGTGCTCCCTAGTACAACTGGAAATTTTGAAAATGATTACTAAGTTCCAATAAAGAATAGCAACAATACAAGCAATGTTTTGTTTGGTAACGTACGAGTGAACTTCTTGATTGATTTGGGAGGTTCCTTGGTGGGACTGTGTTCGTTGAATGCAGGAGGATCTGGAGGTAACCGAGATCTAGGAATTGGTCGGGGAAGTGCTGCTGGCGGTGATGCTGCTGGGAATTGTGGAGGGCTGGGCATGGCCGGTTTGTTAGCGCTAGGTGCTGGAACGGACGGCGTGTTTGCGGCTGCTGACCTATTGTTTGCATCCGCTATGGCCGAAGTCTGCCACGATTGAGCGGGTTTGTTTGCACTGGGCTTGGCCGGCATGTTCTGTTTGTTGCCTGGCGGCCTGGGGAGCAGTGTTGGCCGCGTAGACTGGGTGTCTTCTGCTGCTGCTGCCGCCTTTTGAAACTGCGGCAGCCTTCTGCCGATGGTGCCACTGCCACTGCCCGAGTTCTCACTGACCTCCGAAGCACGCTCTGAAGGCCGCTCTGGAGCTCGTTCTGGAGGACGTTCCGGTGCTCGTTCCGGAGGTCGTTCCGGAACCCGTCCTGGAACCAGTCCTGGAGCCCGTCCCAGAGCCCGCTCCGTGTCCCGGGGAATTGTCTTTGGCAATGGCGGGGGCAGTTTCGGGGTGTTTACTCCAGGGTGTTTGGACCGGGGTGCAAAGTTCCGGTTCTCATCCGGCCGGCCGCCCCCGTTGTTCATGCCGGTCCGGCTGGGAGATTTCTCGCGGAGGTTCTCCTGGGATCTGTTCATGACCTCCCAGATGACGCTCGGGGGCGGATCGGGGAGGACCTTGCTGAACCCTTTGCTCTCGATAGGGGTGCGGGGGGCGACCGGCCGCGAGGGGATGGGCGGGGGCGGCCCTTCATCGGGGCCTGACGGAGGACGGGTAGGGGGGACGGCCAGTTCGGGGGGTTTGGCGGGCCTTGGGGGAGGCGTTCCATTTCCAGGGCCAGGAGGGAGTGGGGCTGGTGGACGACCCGTAGGCGAGAACCCTACAAAGTCACCGGGGTAGGATTCGGGCGGTCTTGGGGGCTTAAAGTTTGAGCCATCTGGGGAGAAGCAGACAGAACAATATCAGGAATGGGTCAACAAAATTTTAATACAGATTATCCGCAGAAGCAACCTCTTTAGAAGTGTACAAAAAAATGGGGCTGCAATGTCATGTGCATCTCCAGTACCCGATTTCACGAAGCACTACGATGCATCATAACTCAAATTGCGACGAGTAACAAGTTACGATGTGTGCCGTATGATCCATTTCATGAAACTTGCGTCTATTACATCACAAGTTCCTTGACAATAATTTGAAACAAGTCGTAAATTACGAGGTGACTTTTAGTCGTCGTAAAATAACATATAAAATTTAATATAGTTATAAATGGTTGGGAAATTCAGGATATAAGCTTTCTTTGGTACATAAGGATATTTGGTACATAGTACAGCTCCATAGCCCCTCTCGTTACGGTGGTATGGCGTTTTTGCATAAATCAATAACTTCCATAGAAATCAAATTACACAACTGAAAAAAAAAGGCTTCGAAATACTTGAAAGAGACTTGAAAAACTCACAAATTTTCTTTTTTTCACTTGAAACTTTAGATATTAAAGATGTCATTTAAGACAAAAAAAGAAAGTTGAATTTTGACAACAAATGCGCAACTTATATCACCTTTTCTTGGAGCGAGTCACATATGTGACTTTTTGAGATATGCACATGATGAGAAAGGGAATTTCATTAGCTTTCTAATGATACCCATCACAAGTGTGTATCTGTTTAGGTTAACGAGTTATGTTCTAATGAAGATGACAGGTGTATATTTGCCAAATCCACATTCCGAGAAAAACAGCTTTGAAATAAACAGTTGTAAAACGCAAACGCAGGCTTTCCAATAAACAACCATAGCAACAGCATACTTCCTGTTGTCTGATTGTCATAACAGTTTCCACATTAGTTGGTCACTATCTTGACAACAATCTCCCGTAGTTTGTATTTCATATCTTTAATATTTTTGGAAATATGACAACTATAAATATCATATCAATAATGCACCCCAATCATACGGACAGCGCACACAAAACCTCTTCATTTTCATCTTTATTGATCGTTTTTACATACAAGACATTAACGACAATAATCTGTGATAACTACACTTCCTAAAAATACAATGTTCAGAAAATTGACTTGGTCACGATTTTCACCCATGCGTTCACTTCGACGGCCGATTGCGTGAAACGGCATCAGCGACTTATTCCTGATTACGATGAAGCGGGTCACATAATACAGTAGATATATCATTTGATAAGTTTACTGTACTATTCTCACCTGTGGGTACGAGGTATTCTTCCTCGGGAATGTCCTCTTCCTCCTATAGAATGACAAGAATGTAATTCAAATGTGATAAATGCTTTACGGCGTTCTGGCAATATGAGACAAACTGGGCACAGGGCATATGTGACCTGCTCCCACAAAACCAGACATAAGTGTTTTTGTTGAAAAGTGAGATATTGTTATTTTCAATTTGTTATTCCCATAGAATCGCGTGTACAGGGCAGTCTTAAAATCATCATAAAATTGGAAGTATGTATGGTATAAAGGTGGTTTTGGTACCAAATGAAAGCTGAAGATGTGTACTAAATGGAAATATCAATATCTCACTTTAACAAAGAAACACTTATGTCTGGTTTCGTGGGAGCGGGTCATATATTAGAGAAAACTGCAAAATAATGAATAATGGTAGATTTGTTTTATTTTCCGACTTATTGATAATTGTAATCTTTTTTATGCCTACTAATTATATTTTGTTATAAGAAATAGTATGGAAGTAGTGGAATCAAAGTGTTTTTAAAGAAAAAGCAATTGGCATTTGTTCATATCACATTTGTACAAAACTCAATACTTCAAAGGCCTTTTTCTCAACATTTTACTTTTACGACATGTTGATCAATGCGAACTTTAAACAGCCGTAACTTGTTAACGAAATGTCCGATTGAAGTACCAGAAACAGCATTGCAAGGAGAATCCTGTCCTCTTTCTTAACCAGTTTGCGCCGGGATTATTTTAACATCACCGAGCCGAGGGCGGGATTATTTTCAACAAAACTTGATCCGAGGTTTCAAGCGGGTTCACGCCGATAGTGCCGGGAAGCACACCCACGCATTTCCGGCCTTGCTCGCCGCTGACAGACATTTCCGGCCTTGCTCGTGGCGTGTTTATGCGTCATCCGTTTTGAATCTGGGGAAAACTTTGCGTTTATATTCGTCATCCAGCGCGAACTGGTTAACAAGGCTGGGTGAGTGTGTATGTTCCAATGCTCATTTCATTTACTCGAAGGCTGCACTGTGATAAAGGCGAATTATACCTTTTTGCAGCTATCCAAAAAGTAACCTACTGTACCAACAAAATACTCTTGAAAAGCTTACTTCTTGTAAAGATATTAATGATTCTAAACTCCCTGTGAAATTATACCTTCTAACATGCTGTCATTTTTAAGAAAACAACAAAAGAATGCCATTTCCAAAGATGCGTCCCACGAGATTCACTTTTGTTTGAACGACGCGCTACTATTGGTCAGTTCAGTGCGTGACACGCAAGTAGCTGCAATCCACTGGCTGAGAACGCACGCTGAACGCAGATTAAGGTCGGAATTCAAATTGTGACTCGGCAAATGTTCAGTGAATTGAAATCAAAATCTTGGAATATTGTTTTCCTCGGAATATGCATTCAAAGAGAACTATGTGACCGGCTCTACAAAAAGGTGTATTATGTCGCAAAAAGGAAATTGAGTTATATACATGGTTGAAAAGCTCACAGCGTCAGCTTTCATGTGGTATATAATAGAGCTCCATAGCCCCTCTCATTATGGAGATATGGCGTGTTTATATATTACTTCTTCGGAGTTCAAATTACACAACTGGCTTTGAAATAGCCGGCTCTGTTGTACTACAACAGAACCGGATGCACACAAAATGGTCGTTTTTGACACTTTATTCATCAAAATCAACATTTCTTTGAACGAAACCTAAAACTGTCATTATTAAAGATGTCATTCATGACAACAAATAAAAATCACATTTTTATGAAATGTTTACCCTCTCAACCGGGTCATTACATGATAGTGCACAGCGCGACTTAATACACCTTTTTATAGAGCCGGTCACGAATGATTTGAACTTGCACACTCTAAATTTCCCCCTGTATATGCTGTTTACCAACAAACTACAGGAGCGCTAATAATATTAAACCTGCCTACCTGCAATTCCATAATGGGAGCTTCGTACATGTCATCCTGATGAGTCAGTTCTGCCCAAAAAAAAAAAAAAATAATAAAAATTGTCCAAATTGGTCAAATTAAAGCTCATACGGCCTTCTTCACTCTTGCTGCATGTACCGGTACCATTTACATACGTTTGTGTCATTGAACCAAGTCTGGAACCCAGTGTCCTTATTAAGGCCAGCCCCTGTTGCGGGGCAATTTTAGTACTTCTACGTTACGTAAATGTGTCACTAGACAGTTTAGCTATGCATGTTTAAAGGGATCGTATACGTCTGGTAATTGGAACGTACTGTTTGTTTCAATCCTATATAGTTTTAGATATATACCATAAAACTAACCTGTAAAATTTCATTTCAAAAGGTGGTAGCGAATTTGAGATATTGCCGAAAATCTGGAGCGGTTATGTCAACGCAGGAAGAATAATCTGCATTGGAATACACGCTCTGAGAAACGTCACTGCAAGTAACGCTTCTCAGATTCAAATTGTTGGGGATAAAAAGTGATATCTTTTCCCATAACCACAGTACTTCGAAGTGAAAAGTTTCTAAAAATGCATTATACTATCCAAAGCTGCTGTATATACCAAGTAAGTTTTTATTGCCATTAATTTTTGGAGTAATTACCAAACGTATACGATCCCTTTAAGTCCAACACTAGAATGGTCCCCAATACAAGCTTCAAGTTATTAGTTACGCTTACCTGTAACACAAGAGCTCTAAATTTGTCATGAAATCTCGAATTACTCAGGAAGCTAACCCTAACAATCCCTACTCAGTCAAACTCCAATGCCAGGTTTTGTTGGAATCTGTTAGGATTGGTGCTGGACCCCTAAACTGACTGGCTTTTACACTGGTTTAGGCATACCTACAGTTTGTGTGAACAATTTGCCATATGGTGTTGGGATTTGTCAGGATAGGTATATGGTTCCCAGTAAGTTACACTACGGACTTGGGGTTAATGTTCAAATGGTACAAAAACTTGCCCTGACAAATGCCAGGAATGTGTCCCAAATCCACCCATTCATGAAAATTCCATCAACTGTATCCTACCTTTAATAATGAATAATGTAGCTAGTGTGACAAAAAGCAACAATCCCTATTAACCCTTCTATGGTTTTACCTTTGCAAACCTTTCAAAATCTGCTTACTGGGCAAAATGGCTATAAATAAGTATGAACCTTTCAAAACGCTCCAGAATTTGTTGCTACTGCACTACACCTTTCAATACCTTTTGAAAGGTATTTGTTTTTCCACACCAGTTTGTTTAGAAAGTTGTTTTACCTTTCAAAATCTTTCATAGGTTCTTTCTGTCAGACAGTTTTCCCACCTTTCAAAACATTTCAGTCCAGGAAACTTGAAAGGTATTGTCAGACAGTTGTTTCTTGTCCTTGTTACACAATTTATTGCATAAGTCACGCAACTTTTTTATGCTGTGCAACATTCCAGTTATGACAATTTCACATTAGGTTTGGTACCGTACTAGTGCGTATAAGTCTGCCACTTGCGCAATAAATTGAGGCATGGTCTCTTTCTGAACTTTGTTCGGGCGAGACAAAAACCGACCCGCTATTCTTACCTATCGAGGGAACCTCATATTCTTCCTGTGCTTCCTCCTGCATCGCAAAAATATGTTCAGAAAAAAACCAATGAAATGTTCAACTTGTACACCTCATCCATGAAGATCAGTTACTTCAACGTGGAAAAACAGTGACAAATTTTGAAAATAATTTTGACAAAAGTGAACACCAGTGTTGTGGTCGAGTACATTTGTATGAGTACTTTACCACGACTGAGTACAAGTACAAACACTTTGCCATGAGTACGAGTATATATGAGTACATGTATGAGTACTTCTCATGAGTAGAAACAGTAATTGAAGGAGTGAGTTTTGGGTTTAACGCCGTACCGACATCAGTGGCCATATTCACGACAGAAATGTGTACAAATATAAGACAACAGGTAGTTATAAAAACAATCAAGTGAACTGTGGAGAATATATAAAACAATTATCACACAGGAAAAGAATGAGAACGTCTCAAAAGAATGAAAGAACCATTGTATAGAAGTATAACGATAGACTGATTCTAGGCAGTTTTCCAGGAGAATCCTGTTGGAGGCGGGCCACAGAGGATCCCCCAGACACACGCCAACCCTGTCTAAATGGGTCCTGCAAGGCCGGCCGTTTCCCTTGCAGTTTATGGGCCTGGGCCCCGCCGGTATTTTCACAGGTCCACATACCTCCGGGTGATGAGGGGACAATGAGTAGAAACAAGTTTCAATGTGTAACAGGTTTTCAAAGACTTTTAGCTGTTAAACTAAGCATTCAATAATGTAGGAGCCTCACAAACGGTAGACAAACGGGTTCATTTCCTGCATGTACAGTACACGTACATGTAGCTCATAAGTCCACAACAATTCTTGCATTAGACCGTTTACAAGGGTACGAGTACGAGTATTTAGTATGAGAACGGTAATTTTTGCTTTGGAGTACATTTTCATGAGTACGAGTATTTAGTATGTGCTGGGGCCGATTTCACGAAAAGCTAAGACGCGTCTTAGGAAGAGTAACTCGTCCCAACTCGCGACTCGTCCTAGGATCGATTTCACCAAAGTTAAGACGCGTTCAACACGTCCTAACTTCCATAGCAACGCGGCTGAACTCGTCTTAACTTAGGATCGGTCCGGGGGTCGTCTTATCTCATTAATACGTGCGTCAATCTGTATAGTGTCTGAAAACCATTGCATTATCTTCTCGTTAAAGACAAATGTCGGCCTAGAGTTTTAGTTTCGAAGAAGAAACAGTTGATTTATATTTTGCTATGTGTGTAGGCCTATAGTTTTAAAAACTAATTATTTATACGCCAACTAGTCGACTCTGTCGTATATAGAACATGCAGAACTACCGTATGTGATTGTATTGCGCAGATTAGCAACAGTATGTGTTCTCGCACGCGCGCACGCTGGGAGTTGGTTTGCGGTTTCTTTTCAACGACTGTTTCCTCTAGCGGTGAAAACAAACATGAAACAGCCATCAAATTGGTAGTTGCGATGCGTCTTTCGTAAAATGGGTTTAGTGAAATCGATCCTAGGACACGTATTAGCCAAGATCGATCTTTGATCTAGGACTCGTCCTAAGTCCTAAGATGAATCGTAAGCTAAGACGAGTTTCGTGAAATCGTCCCATGGTAATTTTTCATTTCGAGTACGAGTAGCAATAAAATGTACCCAAGTAACAGTACAAGTACTACAATTTTGGTAAACACAGCTTTAGAAGGACTCAGGGCCCAATTTCTTGGCTCTGCTAACTAGAATTCTCCTCTTACGGTCACCATTTTCTGCTAACCGCGCTAGCAGAAAAATTATTTGCTTACCATGTTAGCACAGAATCCTTAGTTACGGGATGTACGCATGCTCAGAGACCAAAATTCTCCGCTAACGCGTGAAATACGTTATACCGTAAGCACCAAATTTTCTGCTATAGTAAGCAGAGATTTTTCGCTAACGGTAAGCAGAGCCAAGAAAAAATTGGGCCCTGGATTAAGGAACAAAATGACTCGTACTCATGTGTTCTCCTGCAAGAATTTTAATAAAATTAAGAGCTAAATGCAGGAAATGAGAATTAAAGGTAGGATACACCATTTGCAGATATAAAAAAACTACCGAATTATTAAGAAATATCTTACTCATTTGAAAGTAAATGTTAGATTCTAGGCATCCAGCAAAATGATTGCGCTATATTATATATCCTGTAATTCTTCAAAAAAATAAAATTTTATAATAAAAAAATTTGCGATCGCCGTCCGGCTCGACGCCGGTTGAAAAAACCCGCTGTTCTTGGTGCTTTTCTCCATGATTGTAAAACTTCGGACAGCTCAGTTAAACGATATTTACTATAAAATACAACCCCCCCAAATCTACTCATTCATGATAATTCAAGCAATTACCAATGGTGTATCCTACCTTTAACAGTAACCAAAGCGATAACACTTGACATTTCGTTGCGACTAACCTGTTTGACTGGCGTCTCCGACTGTCTCGGGTAGTGATGTGGGGACAAGGAGGGCCTCTGCGGAGGCTGGGCAGCGAGTCTGTGGCTTGGCTGGGACGGGAGAGGGGGCTGCGGTTGCGGCCAGGAATGCTGGGATGCGGGTAGGGTCGGCAACGGCCGCTGTGGGTCGTGTCGTGGTGAAAGACTGTGGGAAAGGAAGAAAAAAGAATAAGGGAACTGCATCCAAGTTTTGTCAAAATGCACGAATGTAGAAGTTATATATATCTTTTAAAAAAAACTTTACCTGAAACTTTTTAATATTGATTGATTGATTGATTGATTTATTTCATTTTATTTAACCAAGTAATTTTTTTTATGGAACAGCGCGAGGGCGACATTAGGTTTGTTTGCTTGTCCGTGCTTTAACTCCGATATAAAACGCCCTCTTGTGGCAAAATTGTATCCAGTTCCCATTTTTCATAAAAATAGGTAAATGGAGAAAAGTCTTTTCAATTACTTTTGTATATTACAAATAAGTTGTTGATATTCGAGATATAACAATTAAAGCATTGTAAAAGTTTTTTAATTTGTTTTATTAACCTGAAATTTAACATACCGGGTAGAATGAATTGAGAAGTGCCCCCAAAACTTTGTTTGGGCGACTAAAACAAAAATGAAACGATGGGTCAAGTTAGAGTTAATGAGGGAAGTTGAAGCAATGAATGAAAACTTACACTGGCGGCAATGGGCTTATCCTTCCCTGCGACTGAAAAAATAAATAAAGAATTAAACAAATTAAAAAAAGGATCCGTTATCTGAAAGGCTATTGCGACTGAACACCAGATTTGTACGCAAAGTATGGCATGTACATGTATACAGTATGGGGTGATAATCGGGATGAAAACCAACAATTTGGAATTATGATAACGTCCAATTCAGGGGTGATGCATTGGGCCATTTGGGTAAGATTTTGCACAGGAAGTGGATATCTAGCATGAAAAGATCCCCCACCCAGGCCAAAAAACTAAATCTGTTTTATACAAAATCTGTATTACACGCTCAGTCGGTATTAACCAGTTCGCGCCGGATGACGTATATAAATGAAAAGTTTTCCCCAGATCCAAAACGGATGACGCATAAACACGCCACGAGCAAGGCCGTAAATGTCTGTCAGCAGCGAGCAAGGCCGGAAATGCGTGGGTGTGCTTCCCGGCACTATCGGCCTGAACCCACTTCGGATCAAGTTTCATTAAAAATAATCCTGCCCCTCGGCTCGGTGATGTTAAAATAATCCCGGCGCGAACTGGTTAAAGTGCTAAATATGAACGACTTGTTTAGCCCTTTCAAGTCAAACTATTCATAAGTTAGAATTTTCGTCGGGGTGCTGAATGTAAATTCGATATTGGGTTTGAATTCACCCAACACAATCTTAAATTTGTAAATGCAAAATATGTTTTTGAAAAAGATTAATGTATAGATTGTCAAGAATATACTTACATTGTGCTGTGGTCTTCTTGCGACATCTGGCTGAAGATCTATCAAAAGAAACGGGCAAAATTATCTCAATCAACTACACTTAATTGGTCAGGGCTTAAATAAAAAACGCACTGCACATTCATTTTAAATTGTATTCATAAATAGTTTAGCCAATTTGGTGGAGAGCCTGTCACGTTTGTTGTTTGAAATGTCGTATTTACCTTTAAATGCATGTAACTTTAGAACCAAAGGAGTACATCCAGCCAAAATTTCTATCTATTTATTTATCTACCTATGTATGTACAGTATATATTTGCCTAACATTTATTCCAAAAAAATATTCTTCTAAAGAAAACTTCTTTGTCCATGTATAAATGCACACTTACTATTTCTGCTGTCTTCCACCTCTTCATCATTGGGAAAGTCGTATATCTCATCACACTCTCCTGCAAAAATACAAGACCAACACGCTCAAATGCTGGACAAATAAACTGATGTTTTCAGTAGTTTACCAATGGAAAGTCACAGCAAGAGCTTTGGGATAAACCTACATTGTGTATGTCGACGTGACACATCATATGCACGTGTGTGTATACCTGTACAGTCATGTTTTACAAAACGACCGAGGATTCCCTATTGTGTTTTCCTTTGTTCCTGTACTATAACCTAACCCAATTCACTTATCTTACACTTAAATGACAATGGACGCCGGAGGACTAAAAGGATCTCTTGTTCGTCTATTGTGCTGATCTGTCCTCGAGGGTCATGTAGTACACCTACGGTACTTGTACACGTAGCCGTGTGGAAAAACAATAGACTGTATATAACACGCAAGTAGATCCTTGTCATTTGATTGGAGGATTGTAGGTCACGTGGCATTCATTAGTCAAACTGTTGCACGGCCTACGTCTTGACCGTGCATTTTTGGGTGGGGAAAGTGGCTGGGTGGGGAATGGGGCTGGGTGGGGAAAGGGGCTGGGTGGGGAAAGGGGCTGGGTGGGGAAAGGGGTAGGGGAAAGGGTAGGGGGAAGAGGTGGGGAAAGGGTAGGGGGAAGAGGTGAGGAAAGGGTAGGGTGGGGAAAGGGTAGGGTGGGGGAGGGGTGGGTGAGGTAGGGTGGGGACGGGTAGGAAGGGGGAATGGGAATGGGAATGAAGCAGGTTTAAAAATCATCCAATTGTTCTCATGCACTAAAACAGGTGGGGAATATGCGTGCCACGTGTGACCATTCGCATGAACATTCAAATGTGTGTGCACATGAATTTGATTTTCTAATTGCGATTTGCGAGTCTCATGTTTGATTTCAATTCCAACAAAAAATCTGATTTTCAACTTTATAATTACGTGTTGCCTGTTACTGTCACTAAACAGGTTTAACAGTGTTTTGCTGCATAAGAATTGTACAGTTTCATTTTAACTACTAACAACCGACCAGTAAGAAAACTACTTTCCATTTCAAAGCCAATGGATAAATCTCATGAAAATCCTGGGGTTGCAATTTTTTCTAAAAGGGCACATTTTTAATAAGACTGAGCCAGTTCTTTTCTTCTTCTTTCTCGCTGGGAAACTCAAGAGTGTTGGACTAAAAGTGGGAAACTTAACCCCTTTTTTAACTCGAACTGGGCACTGAGAACTCAAACACAAATCTTACCGTCACCACATGAGTTCATCAACTGTTCAATGGGCACTTCATAAGTCTGATCAAAATCTCCTTCTAGAGTCGACAGCCAACGATGATGACAAAACATAAATTTCGGACAGGATGGCCAAAGTAAAAAATGATAGAAAATAGTCGCGTTGTGCAACCCAAACAAAAACCGGATGAAGATCAGAAACATAAGATTTCAGAGTGGTGATGAAAAAAACATAATCATAGTGATAGCGGTGATAACAATGAAAATGAGGAAACGTAAATTTCAGACAAGGTGGCCCCAGTGGTGATGGGGATGGTTTAAGTTAATGGAACAGCCACAGATATGGTAGTGAAGAGAGGGGCGGAGCAAGGAATGAAAGGAAGCAATGTATTGCAAGGGAGAGAAACATAGCAGGAAATGTGAGGGGGGGAAAAAGCACAAGTACAAAATCATTAACTTAAATGTTGCAGTTCATGTTTTTAACATGACCAAAACAAAAATTGGTACCGGTACACATTATAATAAAGCAATTGAATACGCGAGTCCATTTTTGGCAATTTTTGTGAGACTTTCCACTTTGAGGGTTTTACAAAACGATTTGTTGAAATAAAATATGCCAAATAAAAAAAACTTGCCAAACAAAAATTTTACTGAATCGAGTCTCTGCTTTTGCCATGTTTGTACAAAAATCATTGGTTTTGATAAACCAAGATTTTGGCCGGGTTAAACAAGTGTAGAAACTGTATCCAAGTCACCATATACATGTAACGGTAGTATACACCATTAGCTTTTCAGCAAAATGGATGCGTTAGGGGATTCATATTTTATAGTAAATATTGTGACGCTGACGTTAAAAAAAAGTTTTTTGTCTTCATAGTTGCTGGAAAAAAACAACAATATGAACAAACAAAATGGTGTTCTTGTAGGCTGGTTCCTTGGCTCCATTGAGATTAAATAAAGCAATTTATAGATGGCAGGGAATTATCGGGTAAGGAAACCAGACCAGTTGGTTTGCCCCCATTCACGGATGTGAACTAACCAAAGTTAATAACTTGAATTGGGGGGGGGGAAAAGAATTTCAAACGATTCCCGGCTGGCAATCATTGGAAGTTGATGCAAAATTAAACTCTTCTTGAAAACCACAGCACATTTTACCAGGTGCTATGATTTCACAGGGTGCTTGAAACTAATATTCACCTTCAGTCAAAAAGGCGTTTCATAATAATTCAGTGGTTTTGTTTTTAGATTTTTGTTGCAAATGGTGTATACTTTTTTTAAATCTTTTTTTTGGTATGCAAATCGTCCATCACAAGGCCAAAGGCCATTTGAGGTGTGGGCTACTACAGGAAAGTATGGAGGAACTAGCCCCTCCCACTGAAACAAGACATTATAATCTCTTCACAGCACAAGTAGGATTGGGATGGGTAACTCGACCACTGCAAGGCATTAATAATGCCTCTACCCATAGTATGTCTAGAAGTGTCATATCCCAGGCCGGGCTTGAACCCCCAACCTGCAGAACTACCCGCAGACCACAGATTCAATGCCCCTGACAACTAGGCCACGGCACTTTCTCAAAAACTTGAGCATCTCAAACATTTTGAAAAAAGTGTAACACAAACTTTAACTCAAGGTAAATGTGTGTGCCTAAACATGTACAAACGTGTAACAAAAATATTGTAAAAAGTATGGGAATAAAGAGAAATGGCACCAAGGAAATATAGAAACAATGCAACCCATTACCAGCAGACTGACCCAAGATGTACGCTTGTCCTATGGAAGCTTGGTTGGTCTCGTCTCCACTTGGCCCCCATTCATTCTAGGGTGTGTATTTTATATCCAAATGCAAATAGCACCCAAAAGAAATCCAAATCAAATTTGACACCAACAAAAACATCCGAGGTAAAAATTATGCCAGAGCGCAATTCAACTTTAAATTTAGGCATTTCTTTCACGCAAAATATAAAACCCAGTCCCGATATCTAGGCAAAGCAGTATTGCGTTGAGAATTGTTCGAGAATTCAAAAATATTATAAAGTACAGTACCTTGGTTAGGGGCTTCGTACAGCATGCTAGAGTCGTCATCTTTTCCAGAGGCACTAGAGCTCTGTCATGAAGGAAAAAACAGTGTACAGTATTTAAACCACATGCATGTACATCTAAAAAAAATATTACAAAGCACCTTTAGGTGATCGTAACTTCCTGAATAAAGCCCTGTTCGCACTGGAGACGATGGGTACTTACCGAGACGATGGGTACTTTTCCCATTTCAAGTCCAGTGCGGACAGCCTACGACATTTTCCTCTCGGTTACTTTTCCCGAGTCCAGTGGTTACTTTTACCGGCCAACTGCTGCCCGGGAAAACTTCCCAGGTAACTTTTCCCAAGACGATAAGTCCAGTGCGAACAGCGCGAGTCGGTAAAAGCGTCTCAGGAAAACGTACATCCGGCCCCCTACTGCGATTTCATGCTACACAAGACACCGCGCATGCGCTCTTTGCATTGTTTACCTGCTCCCGCTGATGCATGCACATCGCATTGTGATCACATTCGCCTTCATGAGTCATTATAATGACAGCTCGGCTACTTCTCCCGCGGTCTCGGAAAAATTTTCCCGCGTCGAAAGTGCGAACAGTGGTAACATTTGACCATTTTTTATTTTACCATCGTCTCAGTAAAACCTTCAAAAAAGAAAGTCCAGTGCGAACACGGCTTAAGTGTCGGAATAGAAAAATTCAAACGACAAAATAAAGTCAAATTAGTTGGCTATAATTTAAAGAAAATCGCGCTCGATTCGGTTCAGTAATTACAGAGAAATGAGCGATTACGTAACAGTAGTCAAAGAAAACTTCCATCCAAGTTTGTGTATTACACAGATTTTCCTTTGTGCAGGGGGTTACATGTACTTACTTTTTCCTTTTTTTCAATTAGCCAGCACTGTTTAATTTAATTATCTTGATAACTTTTATGTGCAATATTATGTTGAACTTGGTTAACACCAGGGATATTATTTAGATTAAAAGAAAAAAAAAGGTTATGAATGTTATCTTTGAAAGAAGTATTGATTAATGTCTAAATCACTAAATATGAGCAAACTTGGATGGAAGTGTTCTTTGACTACTAGTTTGACTTTATTTAGTCGATTGAATTGTTCGATTCCAACACTTATTTAGGAAGTTACGATCAACTAAAGGAGCGTTGTAATATTTTTTGAGACACCATGTATATGAACATGTACACAAACAGGCAATATAGTCAGGTTCCATAGAGCTACATGTACCTTACATTGAATTACTAGAGTGTTGACTTGTAGTTGTAGTCAAATACTTCCTCAGTACTTTGTTTTCTACCAATTCTTGTGCATTTTGGTGCAAACAAAGAGACAAACATTGACAAAAGACAACAAATGCAGGCACGGTTCTAGAGCCAATGGCTTTAAGGTACATGTATCTCCGCGCAATCGACACTGGCAATGAAAAATGTCATGTTCATGAGACACATGTCGGTGGAGATCCATGATGACTTGATGAACTGGTGATGAAGCATTAAGAATTAAGATGTGCACTTTGCAATGTAAGTACAAGTATAGCCATGTCCACATTGGACTTTTTTGGGTAAAATCTACGGAGACTGTTGTAAAATTAACCAAATTAAATCCAATGCGGACAGGCGGTAACATTTGTCAAATTGTCCATTTTACCCTCCGCAACAGTAGAACTACAGGCCCAAGCTTCTAGCGGAGGAGTTACGTTGTATGTTTTACGTCGCTAAAAAGTCCAGTGCGGACAGCCACGTAATGTAAAACCTACATTTTGGTCACGTGATTTCTGTTTAGAGGTCACACCAATGCATGACCTCTACGTTTCGCGTGCTTATCACTTGCAGCACTTGTACTTGTGTACATGATATGATGCGCACTGCACCATTTGACTTGACTGAATTTTGCACACTTTCGAGCGAATTCTGAGCCGAATTTCTGCCATTTTCTGCTATTCGTGTAAATTTAGCGCGTGCTTTTTCCATTTCTATAGATGAATAGGTCTTCACAATAATTTTCACGAAATTTTTGAACTTTACTCAAATTACTCAAATTACTCAAAAACTAGGGTTAGGATGTGGGTTAGGGTTAGTGTTTGGGTTAGGGTATATTGGCTCAAAATTTCAACCCAGGAAATTAATTGTGGTAGAAATAGATTCATTTTGAAAACAACGTGCTTGACTTTCTAACTATTTCGTACAAGGATACAAATTTGAGGAGCCATGCGTGCATGTGTGCTTGGCAAACAGCAAAAATAGCGGCCGGCACGTGATGGTGAATGGACCAGTGAGAATTGGGCTCTTGATCATGAATATGTATGAGGTAAAGTACATGTATCGTAATAAAAAATAGCCGAAATCGACGATGAAGGTCACGTGACTGTGTCCATATAAAAAGAGCTTCGTGGAATGAAAACCCGTGATGATTGTGCGGGAAGAGACAATCAATAATTTTTGTTCGTTTTTACAGAGGTTACTTGATGACGTAAAAGTAAGTTCATCTTCGGTCTTCTCGGCATTGGGTCACTTATTGGTCGCTGTTTTTTCAGAAGGATATTGTCCAGTTCTCTTCGGAAGATAGAGGTGTTGTGCTGTAAAACGAAGTTCATTTTGGAGACAAAATATTCCAAAGGATTGACATTTACCTTCAGCTTTTACTTGGCAAATTTGAGGATTCAGTGAATCTTCGGAACTTTTAAAATGAGCTTAAACTATTAGCATTCATGTTAGCTACGCTAGTACATGCAAAAAGAAATATTGACAAAATATTTAAAATCTGGGCAATTCAGCGTACAAGTGGACATTTGGTTCAATAACAAACCTCATTATTATTCATAATTCATACAAAGTGTTTTCTTTTATTTAAAAAAACAAAGTACGGTACTACCTTTAATTTCCATTTTTAAATTTTGAAAAAACCTTTGCGAACTAATTTGCGAATTACGAATAATAATAAAGTCTGTAATAGAGAATGACAAAAAATCTGGTTCCTGTGGAATTTCCAACATGTACGACAAACAACAACAATCATTATATTGATACGACAAAGGATCAGTGCATTTAAACCCAACAAAGAACATTTGATGGCAACATATCAAACAATTTGTTTATGCGTCATTCGTTTTGAATCTGTGAAAAACTTTGCGTGTATATATACGTCCTCCGGCGCGAACTCGTTAAACAAAATTCAAGACATCCTGAGCCACGCAGCGCTTTTATGAGCTTTCTACTAATAGCGCTCAAACCCCTGCGGACATTCGGCAAAATCCGTGGTTATTAGCGCAAAGATTTATGCGCCCAATTAGAGCCTCCATTATAAACAGACCAAGGCCATTTTCCAAACCCCTGGCTTTGGCTATGTCTCCGGCTACAGCCTTCGGAAAACAGCCCAAGGCATGCGAACCAACTTCTTCTGCAAAGTGCATTTCTATTGGTCCATTCGCTTGGAAATCTGGTGTTCTCACAAATGTTTATCCTCCCACGTAAAAATTAAAATTAATCAAAATAATTGTAGAAATTAACGTGCTTTGCTATTATATATTATACAGAATAAGAAACATAAAAGACTGAAAAGCTACGTAAACGCCAATAAAATTAAGTATAATGGTAGAAAATGTCATTTTACCAGCGGTGGAAGTTCATATCATGTATTAGCCAACTTTAATGATTAAAGTTTAATGATTGCTGCGAATGTCCGCAGGGTTTGAGGGCGACAATTCAAGAGCCTGTTAAACTCTGCGTGGCTCAGGATGACCTCAAGGGGAAACTAACTAGGTAAATCATAATCAAGTATTACGCAACAAAACTTGAATTTCACAATTAGGTAATCGATAATGAATGCAATATATTGTACATGTACCTACCAGATTAGTGAAGGACGACGTAGAGGAACCATTGTAACTTGTTGCACGTCCTAAACGAAAGCGAGAGACAGAGAACGATGTGATTAGCTGCTTTATGGACACCCAAGTTTTGTTATATGTGAGGCGTTCTGGAAAAATGAGACAGAACTGGGCACAGGGCATATAGTGGAGAAAAATATTTAATAATGGGTGATTTGTTTTAATTTTCCTATTTGTTTAATTTTCCGATTTGTTTAATTTTCCCATTTGTTTAATTTTTCGATTTATTGATATTTATAATCTTTCATATGCCTGCTAACTTTATTTTGTCCAAAAATAGTATGGAAGTTGTGGAATAGTAGTGTTTTCAAGGAAAAACTGTTTACCTTTTTTTCATATCACATGAAAACTCCAAATGCCTTTTTTTCCTACAGGTATTTTACATTTTGCGACTTTAAACAGCCATAACTTATCAATAAAAATGTCAGATTGAATCGCAACAAACAGCATTGTAAGGATAATTTTATCCTCTTTTCTAATACCTGATAACTCTCATTTCAACCTCTGCCCAGTTCCGTCTCATTTTGCCAGAACCTCTCACATATTTTTGTTTTAATGAGATTTAATGGTTTGCATGGTGATTAAAGATAGGATACACCATTGGTAATTGCTTGAATTATCAGGGATGGGTGGATTTAGGGGGCTGTATTTTATAGTAAATATCGTTTAACTGACCTGTCAGGAGTTTCACAATCACATATGCTCTAGAAAGTCATGGGTTTCCCTAAACGTGTTTGTGAGAAAACTTACTTAAACATCTTAAACAAAACACGCAAAAGATTACAAAACAGGACAAGTAAGGTTCGGTTGAGCATAGCAACGGCTAAGTTCTAATCATTGTTTCTTCTTGAAATTTTCCACACATACAAACTATTGTATAAACTACTGTATAAAAATATCAAAATTTTGAAAATGTGTGATACTTACGAAACTCTGATTTGCATATTTAATTACCGTGTTAATTAGACAACTAATGGACTTTAATCCAAACACTAACTATGCAAAATCGCGTAATTTAAGAAGTTTTCGATCATCTGATCTCACCAAAAAAATGGGAATATGTAGAGGAGGATTTGGGCTTTCCAAATTACGCAAATTGTTTAAATTGTCCACCCCTTCATATTTTGACTTTGGATGGCCATATCTCAGAGTCACATCGTGCGACTTTACTCTCATTTTGTGGTGACAGGTCACATATAACCAACAATCATGAGCAGATCAACATATGTCAACTGTGGAGGCAGGGGACGAATTAAAACAATAATAATTACGGATTTACCCTGTGAATTTCCTGGTGTTGGCTGATTATCTTCTGATTCGTCAAACTCAGGACTCTGAAAAACAAAACAAACAAAGAAGAAATTAGACAAAGTAGTACTGTGCATTCTACTTCCTGGTTCTAGAATAAACAAAGTTATGTACATGTACATATGTGACCCGCTCCATCGTAATCAGGAATAAGTCGCTGGGGCCGTTTTACGCAATCGGTCGTTGAAGTGAACGCATGGGTGAAAATTGTGACCAAGTCGTTTTTCTGAACATTGTATTTTTAGGAAGTGTAGTTATCACAGATTATTGTCATTAATGTCTTGTATGTAAAAACGATCAATAAAGATGAAAAGGATTTGTGTGCGCTGTCCGTATGATTTTGGTCAATTTTGTTTATTTCAAAGCTGTTTTTCTCGGAATGTGGATTCGGCAAATAAATATACACCTGTCATCTTCATCAGACCATAACTCGTTAACCTAAGAAGATACACACTTGTCATGGGTATCATTAGAAAGCTTATGAAATTCCCGTTCTCACCATGTGCATATCTCAAAAAGTAATTCCGAGACTTATTCCTGATTTCGATGGAGCGGGTCATATGTACATGGCTACATTACCCTTTGTTCTTTTGTTGTTGACAGAAAACCAGAGTTCAGATGCGTAAATAATATTTTTATACACATACCTTTAAAGGTAGGATACACCATTGGTAATTGCTTGAATTATCATGAATGGGTAGATTTGGGGGGTTGTATTTTATAGTAAATATCATTTAACTGACATGTCCGAAGTTTTACAATCATGGATGCCGAGAAAAGCATGAAAAACAGTGTTTGTTTTCAACCGCCGTCGAGCAGTTATTCTTATGTAATTTTTTCTTTTTTGCGATCGCCGTCCGGTGATCGCAAATTTTTCGGAATAATTACAGGATATCTAGGGCAATCATTTTGATGGATGCCTAGAATCATTATTTACTTTCAAATGAGTAAGATATTTCTTAAAACTTCGGTAGTGAATATTTTTGATATCTACAAATGGTGTATTTTACCTTTAACTGAGAACAGGGTGTTTGGACAAACTGTGAATTCTTCAACATGAAGAATTTAGTTTCAAAACAAGACCTACATGTATTGATTTTAAACAATTGACAAATTTTCACAATTATAAAACATTTGAGGTACAGTACTACAAATTACTACTTAATTCTCATAGGCCAGTGTAGTAATGCTGCGTTCCAATCGCGTCCTGTTTATCATGTTCATCACGTGAATTTCTCCATGTTCACGAGTGGGTTGCCTTCCAAATGCTACCCACCAAGACGCACGCGCACAGTCGAGTTAGTCGTGCGGTAAGATCTTTATGGCACAAGAACTCGTACATGAACCAGCACGCATGCGCGATTATTTCATTCGTGAAGTCGTGAACATGGAGAAAAAAATTCCACCTCGAGTTCACCACTGGTGAACACGAGTTACCAGGCGATTAGAACGCCATTATACAACTAGTGAACTCGTGAACACGATAAACACGACGCGATTGGAACGCAGCATAAGAGTACTGCATACTACAGTAAAGTAGTATTTTGTAGTACATGTATTAGGCGACGTTAAGGGTTGAAGATTGTCTGTACACCGAGTTTCCCCCGATTATTTTTAGAACCTCATCAAAAACTCACAAATTGAGATTTTGGTAATTTCAATTTTTGTTGTATAGGTCGTGGCGGACATACGTCACAGGTCAACGCGCCGATGAAAACAATGCGCGCCGACACTGCACTGCAGCATACAAGACTGCACGCGCGACCATCGTTTTCAACGGCGCGGTGTACGTATTATGACGCGTAATTATGAAAGTTCCCGGATGTCCGCCCCGACCTATACAAGCTGTACTCACATTGTCGTCACTGAAATCACTGCCCCAGCCCTCCTCTGCAAAAAACAAAAATAATGACATGTTAAAGGTGGAGTAGACCATTGGTCATTTGTGCATGCTTTTATGTCGACAAAGCTGTAACTTTGTTTAAGGACGAATCAGACGTACGGGCTCCGTGCGCCTTTGTGTGAGGGCACTGTTAATTCACCTAGAGCAAGTTCGGGTGCGAACTATAGTCAACCATTAGTCAGTCTCTGCTTTACCAATGCGCATGCTCAAATGCAGTTTGCTCGAACGGCTCTAGTCCAACTATTGTTGAAAAGATCGCAACCGCTTTATTTACATTTGCGACACGATTGGGATGGGTATTGTCACTAATTCTCCCACGCATATAAGTAGGATAAGTCATAACGTTAGTCATGTTGGTCAAAAAAATAACATTAGGCCTTCCCTCCGCCCGACTACTGACATCACTTTTTCCATGTCACTGGTTTTCTCCACGTTTTCTTATGGAAAGAGGCTACTGTCAACCAGCGGCAACCGTGCCCCGAGGTCTGGTTCCAAATAGTCGACTAGATAGTCCTACTAAGACTTGAATAGAACGATTGCGCCCTCTAAGTCACGTGACCTATATAGTGGGTATCAAACATCAACAAACATGGCGTCCTCCATAGCAAAGTGCTGCTGTTGCAAAGTACATGTACATGATGATTGTTGCATTTGTTTTTTCGATCGAGGCTTTTCTTTTTCAAAATCTCTGAAGAATATTCCGGAGTTTGTACCCGAGACCTTACCGGAATGGCTGAATAAAGCCAGTACCGGTAAGGACAGATCCAGCAAGACTTGGAAATTCTACAAGGAACGTTATGTTCACAATGTGGTACTGGCACGGAACGTTGGGACCGGCACTAGCACTAGCGATTTAGAGAAAGAAGAGCCTTGATCGAAGAAACAAATGCAACAATCATCATGCACTTTGCAACAGCGGCACTTTGCTATGGAGGACGCCATGTTTGTTGATGTTTGATACCAACTATAGGTCACGTGACTTAGAGGGCGCAATCATTCTATTACACTACGACGCTTTCAAACATGCCAAATACATACATTCAACGTACCGGTATACGATGAAGCAACAATGTCACAACTGAAACATGTATTTTACAACTTCATGCACAAATGTGAGGGGGTTCTTGCAAAATAAAACGGAACTGGGCAAAGGTTGAAATGAGGGTTCTAATAATACTATAACAAACGGTAAAAATTCTCCTTACAATACTGTTTGTTGTAGACCTTCCATTACAAAGTTATGGCTGTTTAAAGTTCGCATTTATTAAGATGTCGCAAAAGTAAAATATTGAGATAATTAAAGGCCTTTGAATTTTGCATGTCATATGGAATAATATCAATTGATTTTCATGAAAAACACTTTTATTTCACTACTGGCCATACTCTTTCTTAACAAAATCATTTATAGGCATACCAAAGATTACAAATATCTATAAATTTGAAGAAAAAAAACCCCAAAACAAAGCAAAGTTTTCTCCATTATGCCTCGTGCCTAGTTCTGTCTCATTTTTTCCAGAACGACTCACAAAGAATCGAACAGATAAAGGAGAAGAGAAAAAAAAATAATGTTGCATCCTGACACCACTTTTTTTGTGTGTCATTATCTCAAAGGTCAGTTTTGTTTTGCACAAATATTGATTTTATTTTGAAAAGGCATGAATCTGGGAAACATTTTCCATTTTGTTAGGAAATTACTTATTAACTCTTCGAAGACTTTGTACACAACTAAGGTACATAGTCGCAAGGCAGGATACTCCATTCTTTCCAAAGTATAAACTTCATGTATGTAAAATATGTATGTAGACCTAGTAAAAAAACACATGAATGTACTAGGCCGGTTTATTCTTGGTGTGAAAGAAAATGTGAACGCCATTTTGTGAGGTCGGGTCAAGTGTTCATGCGGCAAAATCGCAAAAGTTGAACAGATTTCAACTCTGGCAAATTTCGCAGCAAATGTTTTGTGACGTCAAGTTCATTTCACATTCGTATTTATGTAAGAAGTATGAACCGGCCTTCATGTACATGTAGGGGCAAAACATTGGAACAGCTCAGTAAAAACTGTAGATACAAGTACAGTACATGATGAACAATCAAATTGCAAACATTACACTGCCACCATGGCAGTTACCGCGTTATGAAAAAAGGTTTCCATTGAAATTAAAAAAAACAAGTTAATAGGAACATTTTCCTGTCATCGTTTACTGGTAGCATTTTTAGTTCCCGTATATACGGTGCAAAGACCCAATTTCACGACTCTTGCTGCTAAATAACCACATAATTTCACACACACACTTGCGGTCATCATTTTGAACTGACCGCATTAGCAGAATATTTTTTTGCTAACCTTGTAATAAGCCAAGAATTCTTCGTTAAGGGATGTATGCATGCGCAGAAGCTAAAATTCCTTGCTAACTCGTGAAATACATGTACCGTACTCTTTATAGTGTAAGCACAGAATTTTCTGCTACTGTACATTAGGTGGATTTTCTTTTGCTAAAAGTCACAAAATTGGGCTAAGGTACAACAAAAACCATGTACATGTAGATCACCTCCAGAATAAATAAAAGGCAACATCTCAATGTCCAAAATAGAAAGTAATTTTACGATCATGTCTTACCATTCAGCAACAATTCCTACTAGTCCTTGCGCAGCCGGAAAAGGTGAAAATTACACACAAATGTGTAGGAACATTACAGGAAACGATTTTACGTGACATGCACAATATTCACTACTGTGGTCTTTGGCAAAGAATACCCACAGCTGTGATGGTGGTCGAGGCAATGGTCACCCTCCACCAAACAAATGTAAGAAATAAGAGATTATTATTATTATTTCTGGTAATGAAACCAAGGATCCTTCAAAAGCGCTCAAGGCACTGTAGCTCGTAAGCCAGAAGAAACCCGTAGACAGAGGCTGTGTCAGCCAGGGGCAAACCGGGGCAAAATCCTTCTCTTTAGCGATAAGTGTTCTGGGTTCTTTTACGTGCATTATACAATTTATAATGTTATAATGGGAAAGATATACACACACATTATAAATTATACAACACACAGGACCTACAACTTTACGTCCCATCCGAAGGACGAAGCAATAGTGGTTTAATTGCCTTGCTTAAAGGACACACGTGTCGACACCGGGACTCGAACTCACGCTCTGCGGAACAGAAAACCCAGCTCTTAACCGCTCGGCCACAACACTCCACAATGATCTCCAAGATGATCTTTAATAGATAACTGGGGCTGAATCCAATTTTTGCAGGATTAAACATGGTTCCTAACCAAAAGGGTCTTAAGAGTTAGGGTTAATTTTCTGCACTGTGTATGTATACCTTCACTGCCGTGCCCATCCCTGGTAACGGTTTCTTGTCTGTGTGACTGAGGCGGTCTGTAGTCGGGTACCGGCGTCTTCGGTGGTTTCTTTTCATTTCCCCATCTGCAATGCATTATGCATGTAAAGAAAGATTATCAGCGGCCTTGACAAACTGTACATGTGCAACTTTGTCCACAACTTTAATTTGTAGACTTTCTGACTAACTCGGTTCAAATCCGAACAAATGTACCTTTATTATTAATGTGAGAAAGGAGGAGTGAGGAATGAGGGAGAAGAGATGAAGAAGGGATGAGGGAGGCGGGGGGGGGGGGGGGGGGGGGGGGGGTAGGAAGGAGGGTTAAGGGAGGAGAAGAGGGGGGCGGGGTGAGGAGAAGAGGTGATGAGGGAGGAGGGGTTGGATTAGTCCTTGCTACTGCCAGTCCTGAAAATTCCTTTAATAGTTAATGGGTGTCCCTAACCCTCCAGGGTATTTTGGCTAGAAACCCTGCCAGACGCAACAGATTGCAAACTTTGCCACATTGACTTGTGTGCAGAGTGCAGCAAGGTCAAGCAGTCACCACAGATGCACTGTGCTGGATCTGGCAGGGTTAGGGTTAAATGAACAGTGCACTTAAAGGGATCGTATACGTTTGTTAATTACTCCCAAAATTAACGGCAATAAAAACTTACTTGGTAAGAAGTACAGCAGCTTTGGATAGTATAATGCATTTTTAGAATCTTTTCACTTCAAAGTACTGCGGTTATGGAAAAAGATATCACTTTTTATCCCCAAACATTTGAACCTGAGAAGCGATACTGCAGTGACGTTTCTCAGATTGTGTATTCCAATACAGATTATTCTTCCTGCGTGGATATAACCGCTCCAGATTTTCGGCAATATCTCAAAATCGCTACCACCTTTTGAAATGGAATTTGTACAGGTTAGTTTTATGGTACATGTATATATATATCTATAACTATATAGGATTGAAACAAACAGTGGGTTCCAATTACCAAACGTATACGATCCCTTTAAAGCCTAACAGTCTCCATCCAGCCTAACAAAACGCCAGGCTTTGGTTGATATCTGTACCGATGGGTACTGGACCCCTACACTGACTGGCTTTTACACTGGGTAATTAGGCAAGAACTCGACACTCAGTTTCTGTGTAACAGTTTGCCACATGTAGCGTTGGAATTTGCAAGAATAAGTATGGTTTCTAGAGATTATTTGTATAAGGTGACATTGGCTATTCTTACCCACTAAATGGGAGCTTGGATTTCTTGCCAGTTCTTCGGTTCTCCTTGACTTTGTTTATCTGTTTGAACAACATTCTGTCGGGAAAAAAAAGCAAAAGATTGGTGCACACAGGTTAAAAGTTGCATACACCATTTGTAATTGCTTAAATTATCAGGAATGGGTGGATTTGGGGGGTTGTATTTTATAGTAAATATCGTTTAACTGGCAATTTACAATCATGGATGCAAAAGAAAATGAAAAAAGCAAGAAAAACGGCGTTCGTTTTCAACCGGTGTCGGGCAGTTCTTGTTTTTCGGATCAACTACAGGATAACGCAATCATTTTGCTGGATGCCTAGAATCATTATTTACTTTCAACAAAAAAGTAAGATATTTCTTAATAATTGGTGTATCCTACCTTTAAGATATGATACAATTCACACTCATACATGTATGTATGTATTAGTTTTGGTTCAGACCTGACAATAATCATTTATACAATGAAGATCTCGGTTTTGAAACATGTTTCTGTTGGGAAATAAGTAAAAGAAAAGTAGTTGAGCTACACTAAAGTACAGCATACATGTACTTGTACATAAATGTATCCATGGTATGTACAATTTTTATTTTTGAAATTTGGCTGAAATAATTAAAGGACTTTTTTCATGTAACTCTCTGTATTGTAACCGTTGAACATCATTCAACAAAAATTATGAGGTATGAACAGTTTGTGTCCCATTTGGCTTTCAATGTACTTTGTGCAATGTTTTTTCTCGCCGTTCTTTGTGCAATTTCTAAGGGTAATTTGGTGCCTTTGTTTTTATGCTAATAAAGATTGTTTTAAACAAAAGAAAGTGTCCCCGTAACTAGCTGGTGTATGCCTACTACAAATATGTTTCCTTGTGCAACGAATTTGGACGGATCGAGTTATGTTGACATGCACCCCTTTAAAAAGAGAGCCCTGGTGAATGACCTTTAAACAAAAAATCCTCATCATGTTTAGATCCTGTTTCTAAAAAAACGGGACTGGTACTATGTAAACATATGAGAGCATCATATTTGTTTTCATTGTTTTCTTTATCAATATACAATTATACTGCACACGCGATTGCTTCGCAATTACCATTTTAAATGTCATCGTTTACATTTCCTTGAACCCTAAATTTCCTAGCACCCGATTTTTCTTACACATAACCTGAATCTTGGAAAATCCTGCAATTCCAAAGTGTTAAAACTCCATGTAGCCAGAATCCTGAAAAAAAAATCCTCCAATATTTATTGCTGGTGACCGCTGCCTGAATCCTGCAAAATCCTGCAGTGGGTTTACCATTGAGCTATAAAGCAGCCAAACATGGAACAAACAGCTGCTAAGTGCCCTGTTACAACAAGGGTCTGCACATATGACTCTTGGTATATGCAAATGTTTCCTATCCTTGACACATAACTTACATACACACCTTCACTGGGGAATGTGCATGAATGAGCAGTGTGAAAGTACAAAGAAACAAATAACCCCAATCCTCCAAAAATCTTCATTTTGATCAATACATGTACCTGTACACCTAAGTAACCTCAATCCTGCGAAACCGTCCAGAATTAGTTTAGGCCTCGGACCTGGATCCTGCATTATTCCCCGGTGGCAAAACCCAACACGCACTCAATAAGGCAAATTTCTCTGATGCACCAACTTCGAAGTGACCTCAATCCTGCAAATTCCTGCAATTTGCACTATACATTTGAAGATTTTGGAATTAAATTGTTGTTCAAAAGGTGCATGTGCATGTATCACTTTCCGAAATACTGGTACATGTACACCCATGTTTGTTTATGGTGTAAATCCAGAAGTTTCTTTTGTTCCTCTCGATACTTTCCTTTGTTTGTACTGTAACTTCTTCCGACAGCTCTCAATGGTTTTGTACACGAATCTCAATCGAGGACGTCCGCAATTCTAACCCTAACCCCAATTCACCTTCGTGTCGCCAGGCATGTGTCCTCCATTTACACCATAAACAAACGCATATACATTGTATTTGTAAACATGTATGGTCATTGTTAGATTTGTGTTCTAAAAATCAGAAAAATTGATAAACTAAAGGACAGTATAGTACTCACAGGATAAAGTACAAGCATGTTGTATACAGTTTTGTATTTCTCATCAATTCCAATTTTCAAACTACCGGTAGATATTTTAGTTCGTGCCGTGATTAAATTGACATGACCATGCCGAGGCCCGGGACTGATTCTCACGAACCTCGATCCGAGACGGGTTTAGCCTGGCATCTGTGGGTAGCACACCCTGATATGTCTGGCCTCACTCGCTGTAAGCCGGTCGCTAACAGAAATTTCCGCCAGGCCTTGCTAGTGACTTGTTTATCCGTCCTCGGTTTTGAAATCCGGAAAAACTTTGCGTGTATATACGTCATCCGATGCGAGCTGGTTAAAGAACGCAGTTAAATTCAATTGTTTCATCTGTATATGTTTTTCTACTTATTAGACGTCACATACTGTATGTGACCTGTCATCACAAAATGAGCGTAAAGTCGGCAAAATCAAAAATTGAGATATGGGTATTTCTAAATTCTGTGGAAACAGAGCTTTCCAATGGTATATAACACTTGGAGGTTTGATACTCAATATTTTTTTAATTTTTATTTTTTAGTCTGGAGTCTTATTAATACAGAGATTATGAGGAAACAGGCATTTCTTGCGAGGAAATTGTGTGAAAGGCATAGAAAGGCATAGTCAAAATTGTCTCAAAAACAAATTTTGTTTTTATCCGATTGTCCTGAAAAATTGGGAATTGATTATTGGGGTTTTAGTCTTTAAAAAAACTATATAATCTCAAAATCGACCACCCCTTCAAATTTTGACTTTGACTGGCTGTACTGGGAAATCACTCCGTGCGACTTTACGCTCATTTTGTGATGACAGGTCACAATAATGTGATGTATCACATTTGTGACCTGCTGCCACAAAAACGGCGTAAAGTCGCGCTATGCTATATCAAGTTATAATTGAAAATAGCCGATTTGACAGTAAGTTTTTTGGTTCTAGCTGATGGGAAACCCCCGACGAATGTTACTCATATGCTTTGTTTACCTCGTTCGTGCCGACTTTTGTGACACTTTTTGATCGCAAATTTATGTTTTCTCAGTACCTATTCTTAATTTGGTGTGTAATGACCGCTGGTTTTGCTCAATATATTCAATTTTTTTGTTTATACCCTACCCAATAAACTTTATATCATTTCAAAGCTACGAATTCAAAGAATCTGGAAATACCAATATCTAAAAATATCGAAATGTGAACTTTACTCTGATTTCGTGGGAGCAGGTCACATTTATCAGCCTTTTCAACCGAAGCTTGTTAAAGTGCCTGAAATGCAGGTCCACATTAACCCTAACTCCCTACACAACAAAGGAAGTTGGAGGATTTTGAAGGAATTGTATTGTTTAATAACAATGGTGAGGGAGTTAGGGTTAATAGAATTGTATGTGCACACGTACAGTCAGTACAATTAAAATAGAACTATCATATCCTTACTAACAATGCATGTAACACAAGAGAATCCCAACATCCTGCTGGCATAGCTTGGCCATTAAGCATGTTACCGTAAGTATCATTGACATTATTATTGACAACATACCGGATGACAAAGTTCAAGTTCTGTATAAATACATGTGTACATTAAGCTCATGGGTGCGGATGTGTACACACAGAAACCCATATGCCAGGCCAGGCAAAATATTCATTACCTCCGCCCATCTCTGATTGCGGACCTAGATATTCAACCCTGTCTGTTCAGGCATGTCTGTTAGCAGGATTACAGTAAAACTACTAGAAAAACTTGGCGACTAGATAGCTAAATGGGTCAGATTGCTCTGGATTACATTTAATGATTTTCTTTAACATTGGAAGGAAGTCGTTTTTTTTGCGGTTGGGGCAGAGGTCTGCGCTCAACCGAGTGCCATTTTTTCTACTGGTACAGTTTCAAGATGTTCTGTAATCCTTCAAGAGTCCTGGATATTTTACATTCTTACACATTACTTTTTCGAAAATTCAAAATGGCAAAAAGTGATTCAAATACTTACACGTAACCCTAGTGTGTCTGCAATTTACAATTAAAATTTGAGGATTTAGGACCGTTCTATATTCAAGACAACATCAGATAAACAGCCGCAAGTAAATAATGCAAAGAGCGCATGCGCGGTGTCTTGTGTAGCATGAAATTGCACTAGGGGGGCTGATGTATATTTTCCTGAGCCGCTTTTACCGACTCGCGCTGTTCGCACTGGACTTATCGTCTCTGGAAAAGTTACCTGGGAAGTTTCCCCCGGCAGCAGTTGGCCGGTAAAAGTAACCGCTGGACTCAGGAAAAGTAACTGAGAGGATAACGTCCTAAGCTGTCCGCACTGGACTTAAAATGGAAAAAGTACCCATCGTCTCGGTAAGTTTTATACCCAAAAAAGTCCAGTGCGAACAGTGCTAAAGAGACAGACAATGAAATGGACAGACGGGGGAATACAACCTCGCCATCGGAGACGGGCAGAGGTGACAATACATAAATCAATCAGGATACTTACGAGGCTGGGTGCTCCGTCTTTCCCGTTGGCATATTAGGATATAAGCTTTGTAGTCTGTTTTCTGACAGCTCCTGTAAAAAAAAAAAAAAAAATTATTGTTTTTGTTTTTGGGAGTTTAAAAAAAAAAATTGGGGGGGGGGGGGGTGATACAAAAAACACGCATGAAAAATATAACACACACAGGAAAGCTATTTCCAGTCAACATGATTCACAATTAGGGGCCAATTTTACGGAGCTGCTAAGCACAAAAATTTGCTTAGCACAAAAACGTCTTGCTCATTAAAAACAAGTTATCAGCCAAATTTCTACGTGTTTTTTATGCTAAGCAAAAAACCAGCTGATTATCAATCAAAAACAATAAAGATCATGTGAAAATTTAGTCTGTAACCTTGTTTTTACCAAGGACAAATGTTCATGCTAAGCAAATTTTTGTGCTTAGCAGCTCCGTGAAATTGGCCTCAGGATGTAGCGGTTTCAACAGATTTTTTTATCAGATCGGTTTTCATCAGCCGAGCAATGCAAGCACATTGACGGCTAGCCAGTTTTAGGTCCTGTATTTTTTTCTAAGTATAGCGTCAAAAAGTTCAGAGTTACAGGAAGGACGTGTGACGTGCAGGTACATGAAGTCGGCGGATAAGACTTACAAATTTTAGCTGGGGAAACGGTTCAGAGCACTGTCTGATGGTCAACCCTCTTTACACGTACAGCGATGTAGAACTGATGCTACAATTGCCGAGATCAAGCACATCACGCACAAAGGAGGAAACATTAACACGCGTCCGTTTCGGGTAGCTGTCGTTTACCAATGAGTTTGATAATTCTTTTTTTCAACCGAATACAAACTTCAACGACCTATTTCACTTTCTATAAAGCGGTTCTCATTCCTGTACTTCGCTGAACTTGTTCACTACTTCTTGAATCTTTTAAAAGACAAGAGGAAAATAAAACCTAGAACCAAATCTAAGGATGGCAGCCCAGCTAAAACTCACTTCCTTAGTTCCTTGTTGGGTGGTTGACAATAAATCACGGATTATAAGAGTGACAAGGAAAGTACATACATGTATGTATATGTACTTCCTATTAAATGCACCACTACAGCAAACGTTTCACGAAAAAGAAAGAAAAAGGGGGGTATGGGAAAAGCATTTCCTGTGTCAAGAAAAAAACCAATTGCATGAAACAATATGTTCAATGCAGGATGGGGACTTACTTACTTCCCAGGTCTCATGGAAATGTTGGTCATGTGGAACATCTTGGCATAAAACAGCACATGCCTGTTTGTACCCACACAACTTGGAAAGGAAGTCAGTATCCAAGCAACAGGTTAAAGGTACATAACGTTTGCTTTTACTGTAGTTTTCAGAAATGGATGTCATTTGGGAGGTTGACGCACTGACCCACTGACCCACGCCATGCCACCCCCCCCCCCCCCCCCCCCCCCCCCCCCCCTCCCCCCAATTCCTATAGTTATGGCACTGGTGCAGTAAGGGAAATATTTTGAGGAATTGTGTCTTTGATGAAACAAGCATAACATTTGGCACACAGTCAGAGTACATGTATGTCACAAGAAAAATAGTTGGATATACATGTACATGTACCATCGCAGATTTGTGCTTTAAAGAAATAACACAAATAAACCACAAGGGAAACTGACTAGGTAAATTTGCATACATTTTAAAGTAAACAAAGAAATTGGCAAGGCGGGACTTGAACCTGTGGCCCCCGGTGTACCGGAGCGACGTTCTACTAACTGAGCTATCTTGCCCCATGTTCGTGGTCTCACAAATTGTCAGTATCTTTGTTTGGAGGGCGTTATTCAGAAGTTATAAACACCAGAATGCTGTGTGGCCAGGGAAACATGCACAATTTTTACGACAAAACCTGGGAAGCGACATTGTGGGGATCACTCAATGAGGAAATTACCTTTTTTTATAATATACACAAATAAACCACAGGGGAAACTGATAAGGTAAATTTGAATAAATTTCAAAGTAAACAAAGATACTGACAATTTGGGAGACAGCCAACATTGGGCAAGATACCTCAGTTGGTAGAGTGACAGTCCGGCATTTCGGAAGTCGCAGGTTCGAGTCCCGCCTTGCCAATTTCTTTGTTTACTTTGAAATTTAAAGAAATACAGGTATAATAACAAGCAACGACGGCCATTTTGAAAATTGCTTGTTATCTACCTACATTTGTTTCAAAGGACAAATCTGAGATGGCACTATATCCAAATATCTTTCACCTTTTAACAGTACTCTGACTGTGTGCCAAATTCCTTGCTTGTATCATCAAAGGTACAATCCCATCCCATCGTGGCACAAAATCCTGTCTTTTTTTATAGAATACTTACAAGTAGCTCGTTGCCATTGATGTTGTGTTTCTGTAGAGGTTGCACAAACTCATAGAAGCCAACCTGCAGGTCAAAGATTGAAATAAACTAGAATTAAGACGACATGTACGAGACGAGTACATCTTCATCTACTTGTAAATGAGGTTCTCTCAATTTTCAGTCTGTTAACCCTAACCCTCCCAAATCCTCAATTCCTCATTGCAAAATGCAGGATTTTGCAGGATTGAGGTCACTTGGAGTTTGATGCATTGCAGGATTTTGCAGGATTGAGGTTACTTGGGGTTTTACCCCTGCAGGAATATGGAGGATTCAGGTTATCAGGCTGAATGTGACACACAAGGATTTTGCAGGATTGAGGTCACTTGGAGTTTGATGCATCGCAGGATTTTGCAGGATTGAGGTTACTTGGGTTTTTACTGACTGCAGCCAGGGCAAGACTGTAGGATTTTGCAGGATACAGGCTGCATGGTCACCAGTGACCAATATTGGAGGATTTTGCAGGATTCAGGTTACTTGGAGTTTTAACAAATTAGGAATTGGAGGATTTTGCAGGATTCAGGTTATGTGTAAGTAAAAATGGGTAGGGAGTTAGGGTTAAGTACACGTACATAGTATGAATCAGGAATGTCAGAAACGCTTGTTAAATACATACATAGTGTCAAAACTATAGGCTTAAACTATAAAACGTTGACAATAGGCTTACGTTTCAGTCATTAACTGTCTGAAACGTAAGTAGCGATTACGATTCAGATGTCTGAAAACATTTGGCTTTCTAATCACCAATTACATTTTGATTGTTATACCGAGTTACAAGCAGAAACAACAATTTTCACTGAAAAGTCACTTCTGGCATTTTAACAACGTTCGATTTGAGCTAGACGGTGGAAGAAAAGCATTTTGTAACTTTGAAGAAAATTACCACTAGTGACCACTGTGTGTTACATGTACCTTTAACCACACATGCTGGTCACTTCAGACAAGACTTCGGTTGAGAATGATCCTGAAATCAGCAAAGGAATTTGGCAGATTTTGCATTTTTGTGTGAGGTTTACCAGAAAAAAAGATAGAAAGAAAGAAAGATAAATACAATATGTGACCTGTCACCACAAAATGAGAGTAAAGTCGGAAATATTGAAAATTAAAATATTGGTATTTTTGAATTCTTGAGAAAGAGAGCTTTCCAATGGTACATAACACTTACATGTAGGGGTTTTGAGATAAATACATTTTATAGCGCTCTAGAAAGTCATGGGTTTCACAAAACGTGTTTGTGAGAAAACTTATTTTAAACATCTTAAACAAAACACGCAAAAGATTACAAAACAGGACAAGTAAGGTTCAGTTGAGCATAGCAACGGCAATTTCTAATAATTATTTCTTCTTGAAATTTTCCACACATACTAACTATTGTATAATAAGCAACAAAATATCAAAATTTCGAAAACGTGGGATACTTACGAGAACCTGATTTGCATATATAATTACCGTGTTAATTAGACCACTAATGGACTTTAATCCAAACACTAACTACGCAAACAATACACAAAATCAAGTAATTTAAGAGGTTTTCGATCATCTGATCTCACCCCAAAAAATGGGAATTTGTAGAGGAGAACTTTATTCTCATTTTGTGGCGACAGGTCACATAAATTATATCAGTGTGCTTCGCACGGCTGATATAACTATTGGACAGTATTAGTTCACAGGTGTTAGGCTGTACCCGACAGATTAGTTTCCTGTCTGCGACCGGCTACGTGTAACGGTACATGTGTAATAAACAGGATATGATCTCAACTTTGGGCTATCCCTACTGGCGTACCCAGGATGGGTGGGTGGGTGCCGGGTGGGGGTGGGTGAAGGGGGAGGGGGTTGGTGGGGGAGATGAGAGGGGTTGAGATCATATTCCAGCAGATTGGTTCAGTAATTATTGGTACTGAACAGGTCTACAGTACTAATCTCCAACTTGTTGAAGTTTGATTGACTTGGTACAGATGGGTCTATGCATTGTTCAGTGTTCAGGGCTGTCATAACTGGGCATTGGTTCTGTGTGTTAGAGTGAGGACACCCAGGGTGTACACATCAAAATTACAGTTGACCAGGAACTGTGCCGTGTGACCAGCCTGAGCTCACCCACGAATAAATGCATGCGCATTCTCCCAAGCTCCAACATTTGTACAAGTCTCATGCCTTTTTTGCTCTAGACCTTACAGAATTCAACAGGGTCTTCCTGGGCGTTTTGTACTGAGTCAAACTGAGTCAAACAAAGTCCAACAACAAGTTGCTAATGTTTGGTACCAAACCTGCCAAAAACCTAGCAAAACCTGCAGTTGGAGTTTGATGGGCTTGGGGTAGTTAGGGTTATTAATGTATTGGTCCACTTTCTTATCGAAATAGTGCAACCTTTTCAGCCCTTTTTAAAGGTAGTATACACCATTTGCAGATATCAAAAATATTTACTACCGAATTATTAAGAAATATCTTACTCATTTGAAAGTAAATAATGATTCTAGCTATCCGGCAAAATGATTTCGCTAAATATCCGGCTTTTCTGGGCATCAATGACTGTAAAACTTTGGACAGCTCAGTTAAATGGTATTTACTACAAACTACAACCCCCTAAATCTCCCCATTCATGATAATTCAAGCAATTACCAATGGTGTATCCTACCTTTAAATAAGTGTCCCCTCCCACCCCCCAAAAAAAATCATTCTTGGTGGCATAATGAAGAGCATGCCTGGAATCACATGTTATAAAACAAAATTCTTTCTCTTGGTTGGTGGTTATTCGACCGAACATGCCGAAAAGTGCTCAATAGTTTTGTTTATTGTGTTCTTAATTGTATTCTTTGGTGCAGCTTTTTTGTCTGTTCGTCTGTCTGTGAATAAAACATTTTTACAAAGCTTTAGAATTGTGTGTACATGTGTGTGTGTGTCCGCTTGTACCAAACAATGAAGGATGGTTGAATAAATACAACCTAGTAAATGCAGGAAGTCGACCGCAAACTTGAAAAGTGACCTTTTCAAGACAAATGCAAGTATTGCGGAATCATATTCTATTCAGACGGTTGGCAATGGTTGGGTTGAACGTTACTAGTACTTCACCAACTGTACACTCAATGGGCTGTGTGCCCGAGTGTACACAAAAATCTTTGTGCAAGTACATGTGTAGTCCATGTACCGGTACATTTTACCAACCCTAACTCCCTCACCCCTTTTACTAGAAAGTATCCTGAATCCGCCACAGTCCACCAATTTTGGTTTGCAAAAACTGCTGGTGTCCTGAGTCCATCAGACTCCACCAGTATACATTCTGGAGAGATCCTGAGTCCATCATTCTCCACCAGCAAAAGTTTGATGGACTGTGACGGATTCAGGATACCTAGGTGGCATACAAAAAATTGCAGTGCGTTTCTCCATAGAGTCCATCACAGTCCATCACCTGAATGTCTGTATCCTGAATCCAATACACTCCTGCAGTAACGCTAGGCTTAAAATCCTCAATCCATCACACTCCTCCATTTGGTTCAATATGGAGGTATCCTGAATCCGCCAAAATCCTCCAAAACAGGAAATGGATTTTGATGGACTCAGGGTGGTTAGGGTTAATGTTGTTTCGAAATTTGGTACCCTGTGGAGACCTGAACACAATGGGGACAATGGGAGTCAAAAGGTCTCCACAGAATAATTTCTATAGATGAATAGGTCTCCACAAGAAATTTCTCGAAATAGATTTTTTTAAATTTTACTCAAATTACTTAAAAGCTAGGGTTAGGAGGTGGGTTAGGGTTAGTGTTTGGGTATGGGTATAATGTAGGGTGTATTGGATCGAAATACTGAAGGAATACTGGGCTTACCTAAACTATGTGCAAAACTCCAGGTTCAAGTATATGCTCTGGTACCACATAACGACCGAGGGGCGAGACACAAAAGAGAACAAAGGGAACAAAAGCCCCTCGGTCGGCGGTATGAATGGCAAAAATCGACGGGGGGCGGGCGCTAAGCAATAGGGTTTGGGTATAACATAGGAATAGAGGAAAACACATTATCGATCCTCGATCGTTATGTGGTTCACGACTTGATGTACATGTATGTGTCACATACAATTACCAAAATGCGACTGCCACGCTGGTACAATTGTATCCGACATTGTATCCGAAGTCATAAATCTGAACCATTTTTTTTTTTTAACTTTCTTGACAGCCCTCACCTTACAACACAGGATTCCAATGACGGTCTCCTCCCCCCCTAAAAAAAAGAAAAAATTATGGCTGAATTCCCTGGAGTGATTCCACAAGGCAGGTAGTCAAGGAAATATCACCGAGTTGAATGGCAGACATTGTGTACGTGTCCACGTTGGTCATGATGTTAAATATTCCTTCGGGTTTCTCCTAGATCCAAATTTCTTTCCACGTGGAATATATCCGTCGCTCTACCTATCAGCAACAAATCTATCCTGTGACTTGGACTCCGACAAAAAACCCGCAGAGAGGAAAACAAATCCGCAGAAAGAAAAAAAAGAAGAAGAATGTTCAGATTGTCTTCGCGCCACACAAGCCGGCCAGTAGAGAATCCGGAAGGGTGTTGGCTGGCACATTACCCCTGATTCCTGACGACACACAGTGACATGCTGCACACATACACGATGTGCGTGTACGGGTACGTCCACTCACACACAGCGTTAAACTTAGATACATGCACGCACTGGTACATGTACCTTGTTACCCCCCTCGGCAGAACGACAAATCAAACTACGCAGCTGCCACCCGTGACTCACGCGACCAATCCCCCCCTCTCTCTCCCGTGTCGCCATTTATAGCACCAAGGCCAGCACAAATTGCGGCGGCTGGTTAGCGACAGGAAGGGGAGGGGGTCACAAGAGTACGGGAAGGGGGGAGGGGGGAGGGGGAGGGAACAGGTAATTATAAAGACAAAGAAAGAAAGCAACACAAAAAGCGATAACAGGAAAAGAGAAGCCCCATTCTTCCAAGAATACATGATGTACTTAGGCAACTTTAGGGTGGTAAAACACAACACCTAAATTGATAATTTTCACATCCAAAATTAAGTTTTTATCACTTTAGAATTGTAAGATGCATTTTGCCAGCCAAATGAACCATCCTAGATCCTTAAAGGTTGTCATTTACCCCCATTTCGGGGAGGAGGAATTCGATCAAATGTTTTTTTTCTCGCAGGCTGAATCACTTTGTTTTTGGTGAGTTTGGTTTGTCCGTACGTTTCCCATTTATCTCGCCTTCGCACTGAACGAGACTAAACTTGGAAGCTGCCGTGATAAACATTATAAATATAATCACCGAGAGAAGGCAACAGGGTTTTAATTGGTGACGAGGTCCCTTGGCATTGGATGCGGAAGTGCATCGTTTGGATGATGACGTACAGACAAGGGCTGCCTGGGCCGATTGCCCGGGATCCCTTCTTTCTTTCTTTTTAGATACAAAGGCACAGGAAGAAAGGATAATATCTATTCTAAGACGTTGATTAGACGTATTTAAAGGTACATATAGGATACACCATTTGCGGAATATCCAAAATATTTACTACCGAATTATTAAGAAATATCTTACTCATCTGAAAGTAAATATTGATTACTGGCATCCAGCAAAATATTTGCACTAAATATCCTGTAATTATTCTGAAAAATAGAATTTTATTTTTAAAAAAATGCGATCGCCCATTTGCAGTATATTAACAATTTTTACTACCAAATTAAAAAATATCTTACTCATCAGAAAGTAAATATTGATTACAGGCATCCAGCAAAATGATTCCGCTAAATATCCGGTAATTATTCTGAAAAATAGAATTTTATAAAGAAAAATTTGCGATCGCCGGATGGCGATCACGTAAAAACACAAATTACATAAGATTATCTGCTCGACGCCGGTGGAAAACAAGCGCTGTTTTTCGGAATCCATGATTGTAAAACTTCAGACAGGTCAGGCAAACGATATTTACTATAAAATACAACCTCCACATCTACTGTATGTATACCATTCCTGATAATTTGAGCAATTACCAATGGTGTATCCTACCTTTAAGTGACAACCAGGGGCGTTTATACTTAGACTGAGAGACTCTGAAAATAACTTGCAGATGGAAGGTTAACCAGTTCGCGCCGGGATTATTTTAACATCGCCGAGCCGACGGGCGGGATTATTTTTAACGAAACTCGATCCGAAGCGTGTTCAGGCTGATAGTGCCGGGAAGCACACCCACGCATTTCCGGCCTTGCGCGCTGCTGACATACATTTCCGAACTTGAACTTGGCGTGTTTATGCGTCATCCGTTTTGAATTTGGGGGAATTTTTGCGTTTAACGTCATCCGGCGCGAACTGGTTAAAGGTAGGATACCGGTACACCATTTGCAGATATCAAAAATATTTACTACCGAATTATAAAGAAATATCTTACTCATCTGAAAGTAAATAATGATTCTAGGCATTCAGCAAAATGATTGCGCTAGATACATCCTGTAATTATTCTGAAAAATAGAATTTTATAAAGAAAAATTTGCCATCGCCGGACAGCGATCGTGAAAAAACAAAGATAACATAAGAATAACTGCTCGACGCCGGTGGAAAACAAACGCTGTTTTTCGTGCTTTTCTCGGCATCCATGATTGTAAAACTTCGGACAGGTCAGTTAAACGATATTTACTATAAAATACAACCCCCCAAATCTATCCATTCATGATAATTCAAGCATTTACCAATGGTGTATCCTACCTTTAAATGTACATTTACATGTACATTTATTATGACCAAATAAAACAAATAAATAAGTTTCTCGGCTTCGCGAGCAATATTAGTGGTGGGCGATTTCACGCCAGAATTGATTATAATTGATTCCAAACACGGAATCTAACTCACGATTCCACTTTTTTAAGGAATCGATTCCCTGAATTGGTCAATTTCATTCCCAAAAGATTCAATTTAAAAAAACCGATTAGCGATCATTCTGAACACATGCCGACTTCCCATTCCCAGTAAATCTTTTTAACCCTAACCCTTTGAGGATTGAGGATGAATGGCAAAAAGTGACAGTTAATTTTGTAGGATGCAATGGGTCAGGGTCGTAGGTTGTACGAGATATAAATGCAATCAGAGGTATGAAGCTCAATTCCGGTGGTTGTAGCTTCGAACGTCTGAAGCATTTAAATGGTTGAATATGTTTGTGGTTATAGCTTCATACACTGTGTAAAGCTTTATTATATGGTTGAATGTATGCATGCACGTTTCAATGGGGAAATAACTGGTTCCCGACACAGACACTGGAAACTCAATACACGCAGAACGAATGAAGACCAACGACGGTTGACTGCCATAATTCAAAATAAATGGATTCCATCCCTAATTATTTTTATAAAGTCCCTAGTTTTTCATATACACGACATTTATACTTTTTCTATTAACCAAAATTATTGGTTAATCATGCACATAAATAATCTCATCTAGATAGGGTCTTATAGAAAAAGGTATAAAAGTCGTGTGGTATACGAAAAACTGTTTACAATTAACTAGGGACTGTATCCATTTATTTCGAATTGTGGCGCTGTCAACCATTGTTGGTCTTCATACATTCCGCGCGTATTGAGTTTCCATTGTCTGTGTCGGGAACCAGTTAGATCCCCATTGAAGCATGCATGGTTGTGACACGGAATTGAGCTTCAGACGGGTTGATGCATGCCTCGGTTGTACCCAGCACTTGTTATGTTAAGCCATGCATAAAGGAACCCTTCAGTTAATACGCTGAATACCACCCACAATGTCATTGACACTGACTCAACCCATAGCATTGATTGAATGAGGATTTTGGAGGATGGAGGCTGTAATATAATATAAATATAATAGGTTGTTGCTAAGTGTATTTGTTTATAATTTTCACCTGCAAATGGGCCGAAGGACCAATGAGCCATAGGGCCAGTGAGCCGTCGGACCAATGGGCTGAAGGACCAATGGGCTGAAGGACCAATGTTCCAATGGGCCGAAGGACCAATGAGCCGTCGGAGCAATGGGCCAATGTTCCAATGGGCCGAAGGACCAATGGGCCGAAGGACCAATGGGCCGAAGGACCAATGGGCCGAAGGACCAATGGGCCGAAGGACCAATGGGCCATATGACCAATGGGCCATAGGACCAATGGCCATAGGGCCAGTGGGCCGTCAGACCAGTGGGCCGTCAGACCAGTGGGCCGTAGGGCCAGTGGGCCGTAGGGCCAGTGGGCCGTCAGACCAGTGGGCCGTCAGACCAGTGGGCCGAAGTTCCAATGGGCCGAAGTTCCAATGGGCCGAAGGACCAGTGGGCCGAAGGACCAGTGGGCCGAAGGACCAGTGGGCCGAAGGACCAGTGGGCCGAAGGACCAGTGGGCCGAAGGACCAGTGGGCCGTCGGACCAGTGGGCCGTCGGACCAGTGGGCCGAAGGACCAGTGGGCCGAAGGACCAGTGGGCCGTCGGACCAGTGGGCCGAAGGACCAGTGGGCCGAAGGACCAGTGGGCCGAAGGACCAGTGACGATATTTTGAGTTTACCGGTATTTAGAGATCCTACATTGTATGTCATGTATGTGTAGTGTAAATGAATTAGAATAGATCTTTAATTATTAAGAGATATGTTCAATTTATAGAGATATCTCTAATTATTAAAAAATATATATTTTACAGATATTTCTAATTCATTTAGATATACCGTATTAAGTCTCTAAATACAGATTTCTAAATAACCCTAAAATATATGCTAGCTTAAAGTACAAAATGTTAAATGGGCTCGCCATAGATGAATCTTAAGCTGACATCATTATCAAGTTTCGGTGTATTACAATACAAGTTTCGTTGCAACAACAACTGAATGATTATGTGGCGAATAGACATTATGAAAAATATAATTATAAATTTAGAGAAAAATCACCTGTTGGAGCCATTCCCCGACATCTTGGACTGTCCAGTTCACAGCATCGTCATAATAAGTTGGCTGCTTCCTGGCCATCTTTTTTATTTAATGTAGTACCATAGTAAAACTAATCACTTTTGCCAAGGCCGGAATGTAACACGGAAATATCACACTACTGTGCACAGGGCCCGGGGTGCACAGTGGTGCACGCGCGGCGTGCGTACACAGGTCGGGTAGACGGTACGTGAACGTATACTCCGTTACTACGTTACTATTTATAATGAATCAACCATTGACAGCTGCTAGCGTGTTCAACATTCATCATTATTGGCAAATTGGGGAAACGATAACTTTTAAAAAAATCACCATCCAATTATGACATAATTAATACACCTGTTTAACGTAAAAAATGTAGTTCACTTTTTCCCGATTTTCCAACTTCCTTGTGTTTTTTTCCTGGTTCTCTGCCAACCGTGCATGTGAATAACGCTATAAAAGCCAGGTACTCTGACTTTAAGTCGGTGTTGTCGGACCAATCGAGGTCGAGGGTTCCGACAATGATTGGTGGTAAACCAGTGACATTGGTTTGGTTTTTTTTAGTACATGAACTTTGGTTACCGAACTAGATTGAGGGCGCACTATACCGGATACAAACTTGATCAACCCGGATGAAAACTCACTAGTCAGTTCTTTTCCAGGATACAAGTGACATCCTGAAAGTTCAGACCAGACCATTTTGTAGAATGACTCGTTCGTTGTGCCGAAACAGTTTATTTTAATGAATAAACAACATTTGTTTCCTATTTGTGATGCTGGCATAACAAAAAACGACAGAGGGCGCTATAGCCCCTACAAGGGCTAGGCTTTGAGTGGGCACCACGGATCTCGTAGATATCAGTGGTGGGTACGCTTGAAGTGATAATGATCCCCGTTCATCATGCACGATCATGATATAATAGACGAAACTCATCTCGTTATGTACCCTTATGAGTTTGTTAAAGATATACATCCGTACATCATAACTCTATCAAACACTATCAGATGTCAGGCCCGTACGCATGATTTTGTATGGGGGTGCGAATTTGTACTGATGGGACCAAAAATGGAACCAAATTTTTGTGTGTGCCAGTACCATTATTTCTACATCAAAATACCATTATTTACCGCGGAGAATGTGGACCTTTTGGTAATTTGGGGGGCGAATTTGTACCGATGGGACCAAAAATGGGACCAACATTTTGTCGTGGGCGAACAGTTATCTTTACATCAAAATACCATTATTTACCCCGGAAAATACCATTATTTACCCCGGAAAATGTGGACCTCGGTACGGGCCTGGATGTTGACGTTTGGTGTCATTTTAAAGTGGAAAGCTGTATCTTTCAAACCATACTTATATCATCTATATGTGTGGCATCATTCCGTTATACATGTATTTTGTTTGGATAGTTTGTTGAGACACACTGTTATACCATGGAGAAATTCCTCCAACCTTACCCCGCCATGCTCCACTCAAGGCGACGGAATAGCGTTGCAGACCCAGTGTTGGTATACTGGCTGATGTACGTGTTACTGAACAACCACGAGTTCATTCACGGGATCATTTGAGGCTGCTGCATCAGGCAATTAACGATGTATAAACCAATCTTAAGTGGGCCTTAGCTTTACGTATATAGATGGGTGTGGATTTTACAATTCTCTACACTGTTTTGTTGTTTATTTACATAATCACAACTTAAACAATTGGAACTTCCACTTCGAAACTCTACGCAAAGCTACCAAATAAGTACTGTACTGACTCTATCAGCAATGTATACAGCGTTAGCTCAGTGTGCAACAGGTGTGGATTTGACAATTATTTACACTTTTGTTTGTTCATTTACATAATTACAACTTAAACAATTGGCATTTTCCCCTTCGAAACTTGACCAAAGCTACCAAATAAGTACCAGTGTACTGACTCTATCAGCAATGTACAGCGTTATTAGCTTTGTGTGCAACAGGTACGTACAAAAAAAGGAGTAGGGGCCTATCTATAGTTGCTATACAGATAGATAGCTTTTATATCAGTCCCCGTCCTAGCTCGGGGCACCTTGGGCCGGTCGATAGATGGTCGGCCATAGAAAATGCCAACTGAAACCAAGACGGTTTATGATTAAAGAAAAAAAAAGCTTAGGAGCAACTGCGGCCTATAGGCCTACGACTGTTTAATGACGGTAGGCCGGACTGATTGGTCGAGATACTCGAACGGATATTGAGTTCATTTGAGCGGTGACGTCACAAAGAAGCATTGACGCCTTTTGAAAATGAACTGGCGTCTGTTGACGATCGTCACATATTCGTCACATCTTGAATGAAATGTCCAAACTAAACTAAAGAAAAAAACCTCGGCGGTAAGAGCATAAATATATACATGTAGTCTACAATGCCTTCGTTTTGAGAGAGGATTTGCCTGCACGCCACTGTTTCAGAACGGCCCACGGAAGGGGGAGTCATTTCTCAATTCTTTGCTTGTGTCGAGGTAGGTACGTTTTTGATATTAAAACAAAACAAACCACCAATCCCTCATTCTTCTTATTTGTGTGGTTTGTTGACCAGGAGTGACCAATAGTCAGGGTTGTTGTTATTGTTGTTGTTTTTTATTTTATTTTATTTTATTTTATACAGGCTTAAAACAAAAGTGTTGAATCAGCATTATAAGTGTGCGGTCAGTGACTACTCTTTAACCCTTAGCACGCTACCATTCATATACACGTATTCCCATGGCGCTGGATTTCCCGTGCAAGTCACTAAATAATGCACACTAATCTGTTCCGAAGCTTTTTACTCCATGATGGGTTTGTTTTACAGGAAAATGCAACATAAACTATTTGTTCAGTATGAAATTTCCTCTCCATTGGTGGCCGTGAGGATCTTTTCGCTCAGACCAATTTCATAGAGCTGCTAAGCACACAAATTTGTTTAGAACAAAAAAAGTCTTGCTCATTAAAAACAGGTTACCAGCAAAAATTCTACGGGTTTTTCATGCTAATCCAAAAAACCAGCTGCTTATCAAACAAAAACAATAAAGATCGCGTGAAAATTTGGTCTGTAACCTTGGTTTTGCCAAGGACAAATTTTCATGCTAAGCAAATTTCAATGTGCTTAGCAGCTCTATGAAATTGGCCCCTGGTAAAAGATACGCTAAAATAATAATAGGGATGTTGCGCCAACTGCCTTGCAGTTGGACGATTTCGGTGGCGGATCTAGCTTTTTGAAAAAAAAGTGGTGGGGGTTGGGTAAGGGGTATACATGTTAGCCCCATTTTACTACTGTTAGCCGCTAAACAGGGGTTACAACCCCGCCCCCTCCCCCGCCCCACTTCTAGATCCGTTTCTAGAATCATCATAACAAGACCTTCCCTGGGCCGTAACTGTGTTGATGAATAACGTCACATCGTGTACGCGTATACGAATAGGGTTTCAAAATCGTGAGTTGTCAGGATTATTATTAAGGCCAAAAACCCCAACCTGCAGAATTACCGGCAGACCACGAACGTAAGGCTCCAGACTACGTCACGTGCGGATGTTTACGGAGAAAATCAAATGGAATTTCCAATCTAGAAGAAGGCATTTAAAACAAGGATTTAATTTTTAAGAAATTTGAGTTTCAAAACTTTAAAAGACAGTAGACATTAACTTGTCAATTTTTTTTTCTCCCTTTAAGCAGTTATTTTTATAAGCGCATGTTCAAAACTTAAAAGTGCATGACTAAATCGTTTGTCAAGTTTTATCTATGTTAATGTTGTATATTGTGGGAAAACCTTTCCAAAAAATGTGTCTCTGAAACGCATCTTTGGTAATGACATTCTTTTATTGTTTTCTTCAAATTGACGGTATGAAGGAATAATTTCACGAAGAATATCTTTACAGCAAGTAAGCTTTTCAACAGTTATTTCGTTGGCTACTTTTTAAAATTGCTGCAAAAGATATGCCTAGGCCTATACTTCAGCGTTAATAATTATTGTTAGTAGGGTATCACTCGACGTACAGAATTCAATGCGTTGTCTTCATTGCCGGTGTTCTTTTTAATTCTATATACGTCCCGTTGTCGGCCGTGTAACGTAAGCCAAGGTGGTCTCTCGGTTGGTTGTATACCGTGTGATATTGGGATTCCACGGGCGGGCGGGGTAAGCCGCAAGGCGGCCAGTCGTACATCTGTTTCTGTATCCTCGTATGGCGATGCACACAATTCAGCAAGGTTGTTTTTTTTATCATCGGTTTTTAGCTCTAAATTCGTATCATTACCACTTATGTAACATATTTCACAAGCATTTAATTAGCGAAGTTTAAAGGTAGGATACACCATTGGTAATTGCTTGAATTATCATGAATAGGTAGATGGGGAGGGGGTTGTAATTTATAGTAAATATCGTTTAACTGACCTGTCAGAAGTTTTACAATCATGGATGGCGAGAAAATCACGAAAAACAGCGTTTGTTTTCAACTGGCGTCGAGCAGTTATTCTTAAGTTATTTGTATTTTTCGCGATCGCCGTCGGGCGATCGCGAATTTTTTTATTTTTTTGAATAATTACAGGATATCTAGCGCAATCATTTTGCTGGATGCCTACGATCATTATTTACTTTCAAATGCACTCTAAAAACTGTGTTTAGCGAGGAAACACTTTTCTTGCTATCAGTTTGTGCACGCATCTAATTCCTAAACATCAACGTTCAATGGCTAAACACAATCCGTCCTCATGCTAAACATGTTTAGCATTTAAACATGTTTACAAACTGATAGCAAGAAAGTGTTTAGAAAAGTGTTTACTCGCTAAACACAGTTTTTGCAGTGTGAGTAAGATATTTCTTAATAATTCGGCAGTACATTTTTTCGATATCTGCAAATGGTGTATCCTACCTTTAATAAGCAAATAGGTTTTTCGCTGTACATGTATATTGTTTTTGCACTTGTTTCCTTTTGCGATCGAGGATCGAAACACAACAAAACCCAAAGAGAACAAAAGATCCTCGAAGGACGGTTTCTTTGTCCTCGATCGCTCCGGTAAGCGCTAAGCAATGGGGTTAGGTTTCAGTAAAGGAATAAAGGAAAACACAATAGGGGATCCTCGGTCGTAATGGCAATTCACGAACTGTTGTTTAGGAATAAAGCGGTAACTAATATAAGCTTGTGAAGAGTTTTTGGTATGAATGCTCCGGGATGATCTACGGGTATTAACCTTTTGTTTTACTTTAAGAAAAACATAAATTAAGACACATAACAAAGTTTTGTTTTAAATTCAATTCAATTCAAGGTGTAACTATAATTGAAAGTAAAAACTCAAAAGACCTCGAATCTGTGTTGTTTTGAAAAAATTTAATAAACTATACTTCTTAATTATTAAGAAATAATAAGAATTGTAAATATTAAACCGTGCTATCAATTTGTAAACATGTTAACGTGCTAAAGATGTTTAGCATGAAGACAGACAGTGTTTGTCTATTGAACATTGATGTTTAGAAATTGGACACGTGCGTTTAGCAAGAACTGATAGCAAGAAAAGTGTTTACTCGCTAAGCACCGTTTCTGGAGTGCATACAAGACGCAAACGCTTGCCTCCACAAAAACAAAGACAGCCGAACATTATAACGACAAAAAAACAAAGTGGACAACAACAAAATCGCACGCAGTTGAATAGGCCGTATTATTGAACGTAGGTGGCGCTGTGCTCACGGTATTTGGGGGTATAATTAAAAGTGATTAGGAGACAATTCACGTCAGTTTAAATATTTTTACAGCTCCCAAATATATTTTGTTCTAATATTCAATTTTTGGAAAAAAAGTAAAGTTACTAAAACTACTTTTGTCGGGTACCCAGAAAATGGCGTCTTACAGCGCCCTCATGCGGCAAAAAATACGGCGCATTACAATCACTAAACGCGATAACAACCACAACAAATCGCCTTATAACACTAGCAGCACAGTTTAAAAAGCATACAATTCAGATCAACATAGTGAAGCGCTATACATGTACAAAACAAAATATTGAGAGCGAGACCCTAAAGACAAGGCATAATGTTTAATACAAAACCCCCACCATAACCAGAAAGTTGTTTGTACGTACTGCGTATACGTGTCATTACGTACATGTACATGTACATGTACACTGATTAATCATTGAACGACGCGGTAGCCGTCTGCCTTTAATGAACAGCGGCACACAATGCGTGCGTCACGCAAAACGAAATCAGAAACACCTTACGGGTGGCGGACGGCGACAGAATTGGGAAAATGACGTTTGATTGTCATGTAAATTCATTGGACTCATTTAGTAGGTAGGCAAACAATAACAGCAGAAGTTAATCATCAAGTGGGTTTTCCTGACTGACTTGTATACACTGTGTGTTCTCATTAGACCCAAAACAATTTGATAATGACGTGGGCGAACTCATTAGTTGGCAGCAACGAATTGTAGGCCTATATGAAAGTGCATTTAATGATATAAATGATTGGACTTTAATTGTGAAGTGTCTCGGCCTGGGGCCAATTTCATAGAGCTGCTAAGCACACAAATATGTGCTTAGCACCAACAAGTCTTGCTCATTAAAAACAGGTTACCAGCCAAAATTATACGTGTTTTTCATGCTAAGCAAAAACTAGCTGATTATCAATCCAAAATATTAAAGACCACGTGAAAATTTGGTCTGTAACCTTGTTTTTCATGCTAAGCAAATTGTTGTGCTTAGCAGCTCTATGAAATTGGTCCCTGGTTGAACTGGACATTTTTCTCGCAACAACAGATTGTGCCTTTGAATTAAAAACTGCAAATCAAACACTCATTTTTGTATGATGGGTTCACAAAGGATTGTTTTTAAGTTAACAAAATGTCATTGAAGACTTAATCAGTTTGCTTATTTACAACCTGTACCCAAAACAACTGGAAACATTTCGAAGTGAAACACGTGTTAAGCAGTTTCTAAAATTCGGTACCCTATGGAGACCTGAACACAATGGGGACAATGGATAACTCAAAGATCTCCACAGGGTATATTTCTTTAGATTAGTAGGTTTCCACAAGGTTTTCACGAAATAAATTAATGGAGGGTTAGCGTACGTTCGGGTTAGGGTAAGGTTTTGGGTTGGGGTATATTTGGTCCAAATTTCAACCCAGGAAACTAACCGTGGTTGGAATAGAAGCATTTTAAAGAGAACTGTTGACAGATTACAAATTGTATACACGAGAACAAAGAGATCGTCTGCACAAAGATACGAACGCATTATAAGCGTAAGAATATGTTTTAAAGAGATCGTATACGTTTGGTAATTGGAACCCACTGTTTGTTTCAATCTAATATAGTTATAGATGTATACCATAAAACTAACCTGTACAAATTTCATTTCAAAAGGTGGTAGCGATTTTGAGATATTGCCGAAATTCTGGAGCGGATATGTCCACGCCGGAAGAATAATCTGCATTGGAATACACAATCTTACAAACGTCACTGCAGTAACGCTTCCCATATTCATTTTTTGGGATAAAAAGTGATATATTTTCCCATAACCGCAGTACTTCAAAGTGAACAGTTTCTAAAAATGCATTATACTATCCAAAGCTGCTGTACTTCTTACCAAGTCAGTTTTTATTGCCATTAATATTTGGAATAATTACCAAACGTATACGATCCCTTTAATCAGTACCCACAAAACAAGAACAGTTATGCGTCCGACTGACACTGAACTCAACTACACGTCTTAATTCGCCTTATCCTTTTATAGCGAGTTCATTTGATATCTCAGTTCCGGAAACCGGTCGTTCCAATTCGTGTCCAAGACAGTTTGATATATCAATTTTAGAACGTGTAGTTAGGATGGAAAAAAATCATCGTTTGTTCAGTCCACCACGGCTAACCACGGCGCATTCGTATTGGACATAGCGAGTTCATTTGATACCTCAGTTCCGATAACCGGACGTTCCGATTCGTGTCCAAGACAGTTTGATATATCAATTTTAGAACCTGCAGTTACGATGGACGTATCATCGTTCGTTCAGTCCACCACACTATGGCTAATTTCGGCGCATTCGTATTGGACAAGACTAGTACAAGCTGATCAAGGCTATAGCCAGAGTGCGCCAAAATTCAGTTGATCCAAAAAGGGCCTTTCGTGCTTCTGGGCTACACATAAGCCGGATTTAGCCGGTACATTTTGCGCCGTAGTCATTTTCTGCAGTGGCACTTCCAGGCTCGCACGTGTCGCGCTGAGGTAGTATTCTGTAGTATTGGGTGATGCTATGGTTAATTAGAGTCAGCAAACAGACCAAGATATCCCACCGGTATACAAGGTCGTTTTCCCAAACCCCAACTCAGGCTCCGCTCCGGCATCATCACCATTGCCAAACTGCATGAACGAAGCCAACGAATTGAGACGAAGCTGGGGTTTGAAAAACAGCCCGAGTATCAAATGAACGAGGAACGCAGGGCGTACTACCAGATAAATTCGTAATCGTACCACCCATAGAAAGCACGGTTGCGAGAAGAAAAGCGCCCTCATACGGTCGCGTATGGAGCCCATAGATTGAACAACAACGTCTAGTATTAAGACGCAAACTTCTCATTTCATATTGTTCGTGCTGAATGATATCTCAATGCAAAAGATCCAGTAGACTGCCCTAAAAACTGATTTAGATTATAGATGAATTTTTAATTCACACACAACGTGGGTCTTCAGGGTTTGCGGCTGTCGCAGAACATATACAATACCGTATCTTTATGTTTTATTTTACTTCAAAATTCCACCATAATAAAGGACATCGCTGGCGACCCTAGTCTTCGATGCTCTAATTAAAATTCGTCCATGTAGCATCACGGTATAAAAAAGACAAGAAAACCTTCATGTGTATATACCGCATGGCAAGAATTAACAGAAAACTGGTGCCGTGGGCAAAACAGTCCGGTCGATACACTGGGGTCGAAATTAGTAAGTGAAAACCAATGACATTCCATCCAGTGAATGTATTAAAATGGATACCAACGACTATTTTCCGGCGAACGGCGAAATATAGGCCTATACGTACGTATTATGCACAAAAGAAAACCCTTGATTTCGAAGTGGAGTGGCCAATCGATGCCAAAGAAGCTTTGCTACTTCACGCCATGGTGCTTGCTATAAACACTAGCAACAAGTAGTATAAGGCCATACGAAAGAAAAAAATTGTTTGTTGTCACATCGGTACTTTTCCCCCATCGTATTTTACGTATTTTGCTTTTTTTTTGTATGCAGAAGTTGGGTCTAATTATCATCATAACTATGATGCGACTCTACGCTGTAAAGAAATTCCCCAAAAATTACGGTCATTATTTTGGCTATTATTATTATTATTATATATTTCTGGTAATGAAACTAAGGATCCCTCAAAAGTGCCCAAGGCACTGTAGCTCACAAGCTTGAAGAAACCTGTATAGAGAGAAGACAATGAAAGAAAGGTACAGTTTTTTAGAGGTGGGAGGAAAACCCTAGGAGAATATCCTGGGAAAAACCCACGGAGTCAGGCAGGGACTGAAAACCATTAATCCATTATTGGCCCAGACCGGATTCGAACCCGGGTCATTAGTGGTGGAAGGCGAGGAAAGAACCGCTACGCCAACCTGACTCCCCTTAGGGCCATCTATAGGGCCATCGCAAATTTGTCCTTATAGGTAAATATAGGTAACGTAAAAATCTATTTTCAGAATTTTCAAAATGGCTGCCATTGCATGCTATTCTACCTATATTTTTTCAAAGGTCAAATCTCGATGGCCTATAGTATAGCCATAATCATTCTGGTGACATACCATGGTGACTGTGTGCCAAATGTTATTATAGTGTGCATTAATCAGCCTGATCCCATCGCTGTCTGGACTTCAGTCAAATGACGTCGAACCTCATCAGATCAACCTTAAAAGTTCACTTAATAAAACGGTCGGGTTTTTTGACAGCGACGATAGGGCGACAAACCACGAGCCACACGAGTTATTTTGTTTGTTTTGTCGCAGCAATAGTATACCGCCAGCCAACCACCAACCCGGCCCTCCGCTAAGACTCCCCCGTCCATCCAATCGGCTGCCGTACGTACACGGCGGAGTCGAGGCGGCAATTTCCGAGTTAATTTTCGATGCGTCCACCGGAGTAAACACGGCCCGTGTCCCTAGCGCACGTGGTTTATTATACCGTCCGGCTCCACCGGCCCCGGAATGCACTTGATACAACTGGCGGGCGGGCTGCGGGCGGTTTTTATTGACCCGTGTTGGTTGCTATGTGTGTTTTTCCCCTGTACGCATGTGTGACGAAAGACCAACAGAGACGTAGACGCGAGCGATTGAGACGGGGAGAAACGAGACATCGGCACGGGCCGGTTTTGGTTACCTCTGCGTCCGATACTATAGCGCTCGATGAAACCTTAGTTTTAATGAGCTCAGAGCCGGGCCAGGATGCAGCAGCATCGCTATCTTGACTGTTGTGGATATAATATGTAAATTAGCCACTGACGAAAATGCTTGTAATGTAATTAAAAAGTGGGCAACAGGCAGTGCAGTTAAACCGTATGTCATCAACTAAAGGCTACGTCATTGTCAGCTGAACAGACTTTTAAAATTTGATAAACCGAATCCGTGTTTCGTGCCTTTAACGCTCTGCGACAAGTAGGCCTATATAACTGTGTATTTTGAGAGTGGACAACTTCATCCAACACCGTTCACTGCGACGAATTGCCTGCGTGTGATGCGCCTTGCTTAACCCGGTTTACTTCACAAGGTGAGTGTAACATTATGTTAGCAAGATATCAACTCGAGAGTTACTGAGTTTGCTTATCAAAAAAAATATTGTAACGAAAGAACCCAACTTAGTGTTATCAAGAACTCTATTGCTTGGTTCTAAAGGTTGTCCCACTCCCGATAGCAACACTTTGTACTAACTGACGACAGAACGGAACCATAAATATATGTATTTGTAGATTTTTGTAGAAAAATTACAAGAAATATGTTGAACAAATATGTTTCGACGTAGTAATTGTCACACCAGGGTACAACATGTTAAATTGTTTATAGTTACTGATTCGCTTGTATTTCAGATAAATAACTAAAGCGTATTGGATCCATTCTATGTGTGGTACCTAAACATGCCTACATGCGCATCAAAACTGTGCAGTGATATGAAATTGCCGCACAACAGGTTCTAGACAAATGAAGACACTGTGTCCCAACTTGGTGGAATGACCCGTCAATGTACATTATCAAAAGTAAGGGGCGGCCAATGCCAACGAAATCAAACAAAGCGAACAAGACGTTTACTTGTATTGACCTTATATCGCGATTAAGAAACCAATGATGCTTGAATTTGCAGAAACAGGGAAAGGTTCTACAACGAGGATTAACGGTCCATTTAAAAGTAGGATACACCGTTCGTAATTGCTTGAATTATCGTGAATGGGTGGATTTCGGGGGTTGTATTTTATAGTCTTCTTCTTTCGTATGATGAGCAGCTTAACTTGTTGCTGCATACATCGGTTTGTTGACATTAGTGGAAACAGGGTGGACCGCGTGAAGGTTGCTATATCCCACCCCTATTTTATAGTAAATATCGTTTAACTGCATGATTGTCCAAAGTTTTACAATCATGGATGCTGAGAAAAGCAAGAAAAACGGCGTTCGTTTACAACCGGCGTCAGGCAGTTGTTCTTAAGTTGTTCTTTTGGTTTTTTTCGCGATCGCCGTACAATTACAGATTATCTAGCGCAATCATTTTGCCCAATGCCTACAATCAATATTGACTTTTAAATAAGTTAGATATTTCTCAATAATTTCCAGACTCACTTGTGTATGCCTATAAGTGAGGATAATTAGGGGAGTGGCGAATCACGTGAGAGGGTTTAACCAATCAGGAAAAAGAAGTCCGATTTGTATAGGAGTCCAATTTGTTTCATATCGCATCAATGTCGAACGTCAGACAGCGCGGGTCATTGTTCTGTTGGTTAATTATCAGTTTCATCTACAATTAATATGTAATATCCGCGGCCAATATTTACTCGTGGGTACTTTTTTGTGGCGGATGGCTCACAATATGAACGTAGCTCATTAGGTCCGTTTGTCTGGTCATTTGTGTGGCGAGTATGATCGTTGGATGACCGTGGTTTCAATTAAACAGCCGTGGCGGTTTGGATGTTTCCATCGCGGTGAATTGGCATCGATCATTCATTGCAAGACGTTTCAAATGAGAAGCCAACAATAATTATTGTGTTGAAGAGGATCCCTTATATTCGACAATATTTGCTTTTTGGGGACATCATCCACATGTATCTATACAATTGAAATGAATGTATACACAAACTAGTTTGTAAATTTAAAAACTATTTCACTGATATCTTGCATTTTGTTGTTTATTTGTATGAAATGTGGTACAAATAATAAAGAATGGATGAAAAACAAATATTCAAATTGGAATATCATGTCAAGTGGTCAGTGTTACAACGTAAATTAAAGTGTGGAACATTGTAGCGTGACCGCTTTAACATTCAGCACGGTTTAGAGGAGCACCGTATTATGTTGCGCAGATTCACGGGGTGTCGTTAAAATTGTACCTCTATAGGCCTCCTGGCTGTACAAGTAATCAGAGTTGTATTCGAGTCCCTACAAGTCCATCCCAAGTCCTTCAGTCTCAAGTCCATCACAAGTCCTTCAGTCTCAAGTCAAGTCACTAGCTATTCAGATGAACTGTTAACAAAAGTATTCCTTTGTCTTTGTTCAACCAGTTACTTGCGACTGGGTTTATGAAAGGACTTGTGACTGGACTTGTGACTGGACTTGTGACTGGACTTGTGACTGGACTTGTGAACTAGGACTTGCATTCCCAATTATACAAAGTGTTGAAGACAAGCATCAAATTAAAGCTTATTTCATAATCTTTCATTTTCTGTTCATATATTTTTGGTTAATCCAGTGACATTTTGGAGAAATATCAATCCAAAAAAGATAACCCGTAAAAGTAGTGGTAAAGCCCATCGCCATCTTAAAAAAATCTTTAAAACCCAAATGTATTCGAATGTCACAGTATTAAATACAAGCTGACAGTCACGTGCAAGACCTAGCCTCCACCCTTCTCTTTTTTTTCAAACTTTCAAGTTGATCACCAACAAAATGCTCAAATAGCTGAGAATTCGAGAGCATAAACTGTGATTTGCCCCGCGCAGGCAACATTTGGCCAATTTTACAGGTTCGAGCACTTTTGTCGTACCTTCTTCTCAGGTAGTGAGTATACTATACAGTCGGCTAGGAGCAATTCTCTCTTTTCACGGCAGCGCCAATTAATCTTACGATGGACTCGGAGAAGCAAGTGTCGGCACCAACGTACGGGGGGTTTTGGGCGTCGCTGCACTACAGGTGGCGGGACTTCAGCTTCTTGGAGTGCGCCAGGAATCTCCGGCAGTCACGTCGGTTGGTGCTGTTCATCGTGTTTGTGGCCCTCCTGTTGGACAACACACTCATGACGGTGGTGGGTGAGTGAGCTTTTAAATAATAGGCTAAACACCATTTGCTTTTGGTGAAATTGTCCGAAAGGGATGAATGCGGGGTTTATATATGTTATCCGACCCGTTTAAACTGCTTTGTTTTTATGGATGCTGAAAAAAATCAAGAGAAAACATAATGTTTTTTTTGCAACCTGGTTTTCTGACTCTACTTTAGACGAAATGGAGCAAACCTATAGATGTCGGGGTATTGTCAGGTCAGGGAACCAAACTAGTTAGCTTGCTCCCTTTCACGGATGAGTAACAGATTGCAAACAGAATGGGCACGGACTAGCTAAATTTGGGGCAATATTTTGAAAATAGTCGGTCTTTTCCTACGATGGTCGGCCGACAATCGTTGGAAATTGATACCAAAAGTCTAGTTTCCAATGTATCACAATCGTGTTGGGGACTGTTTTTTTCAAAAAAGGTATTACGTAATAAATCAGCATTTTTGGTTTTTGGTTTTGCAAACGTTGTAGATAGGCTACTGTATTACCTTTAAAAAAACCAAACGAACAATCTAGTGATTTTAAACATTATCAGACGCATCCTTTTTTTGCAGCACAAACTAGCATTGCATATTATACTATAGAAAGAAATCACTCCAGTTTTGTTGCGTCTTCAATAACCTTTGTGCAAAGTTCGAAACCAGGTCAAGTTTGATCCGAGACTTTACCCGATCAAAATGAGTTACTCTGCCGGGTCATCCGACCCCAAATGAGAGCCATCGTAGTAGTTGTTTTATCAATTTGATGAAGAAAAATGCCATTTGTACACGAAAATGATCATTTTTTACCGCGAAGGGTGAACATTCGAAATTATCCAAAACATATTCTTCTTAGCGGAGGTAAGATAAATTGAAGTAAATTTTTAGAAAAACAAATGAATTATGCTTTTAAAAGGTTAGCTTCAACATTTTCTTTATCTAAATGTAGACTCAAAAACCCCAAATTCCAACCGTCTGTCATTCCAAGAACCCATCCCGGAAATGATTGGAACATGAGTGGTCACATTAACCAGTTCGCGCCGGGATGGTTTTAACATCACTGAGCCGAGGGGCGGGATTATTTTTAACGAAATTCGATCCGAAGCGGGTTCAGGCCAATAGTGCCGGGAAGCACACCCACGCATTTCCGGCCTTGCTCGCTGCTGGCAGACATTTTCGAACTTGAACTTGGCGTGTTTATGCGTCATCTGTTTTGAATTTGGGAAAAACTTTGCGTTTATATACGTCATCCGGCGCGAACTGGTTAAGCATCCAAACCTGGATCAGAAAACTTTCAGGTTATACCCATCATCTCTCTGACAAGGAGAAACAAATATGGTCACAAACACCCCATAATAGAGCAGCTATATTTAATTATTTAATTTGATATAGCTCTATATCACATCTATAAGTTACCCTAATAATTAATCCTGCCCAATATACGTGTACACCTGTCGCTTCCGCAGTGCCGATTCTGCCGGACTTTATCTTCGGACAAGAGCACCCGGAATACGTGAACGGGCGGCTAATGTCAGACATCAACAACAGAAGCAACTGTACGGTGCTACCTACGGAGACCCTGTCATCTATGGGCACAGCGGACCCCGTGTCGATTGAAGAGTGTAAATATATAGCAACATTCATTAGCATTTTTGTTTTCATTCAAAGAAAAATGTGTGGATAAAGTATCAACAATTGAACACACGACACAATAGACCAGTTTCCTAATCAATTTAGATTCATGTACGCATGCGCATAAATAGGCTGGGAGGCAAGAAGCAAAATTGGCTCATTGAAAATGTACAGTAGTCCAAAAAGATTTGCCAGTTCTCTTAATGTTTTTTTCAGAATTTATCCCATTTTTCTTCGGAAAAGTCCCTGAAATCATCATAGGTATTACTTTCTGGTCTAAGTGGATCTTTTGGGGTACAACAGTAAAACTTGTAATCTGTCCAATGCGCACGAGGTCGAGGGAAAACAGCAGGGCTTTTTTACGCATGTTGCTATGGACGGCTCGCCCCTTCTTGACGTCATTCCGACCGCGAGAATAGTGTTAGTGACTCTCAATTTATAAAAAAAAGAAAAGAAAAGATGTACAAAAAGATAACACAAACTTACAATGATTGTGTGCAAGCATTGTATTCACTGTGTGGACCGTACCAGTGCAAACGATGTCCACAGCGCAAGCCTGTGAACTTCGAGAGGTTGTGTGGACATGCTCACGTCCACACAAAGTTGTTCCCTATCTGAAAAATATAAACAGTTTGAAAGATCCATTTTGGGTTAGGGTTATCGGTCGTAAAATGAAGTAGAACATTCAAGGGAATCACGATCAACAATTCGGGTTGAAATTATTTGTCTGAGTGGGAGTAAAATTGTATTTTCCCGGTTTTTGTTCTTAACAAAGGGATATCCACAATAGGCATGTATACACTATGCTCAACGCTAACGGTATGTAAAAACAGAATGTCCGTGCATAATTTTACATAATGCACATGTATAGGTCCAGCAGACTGCCAAGTCAATTGGTAGCTTACTATTGTTCGACACAACATAAGAGTGAAACATACAGTTCATTAACCATCTGGAGGTTTCTTGGTACAATACTAAGTAATTAGTTTCCTTTAATAATCGGACAAATTGACCTTCTGTGGCGATTCACGTGACAATTATTAAACTACGATCAAGACGTGTGACATGCAGTCTCAATTAGAAATGTGATGCTACCTTTCAAAATAAAGACTCTCTTGAAACCTGTTGTTGGCTGAATTACAAATCCAACGTCGTATAGCCTAAACAGCAAGGGTTCAGAAGATGAAGGGAACGCCATTAGCTAAAACTATATGTAATTCTTTTTCAAGTTCCTCCAGAGAATAATGGGACGCAAAATTATTACCCCGAAGCATTCTTGAATACATTTTTGCCAAGGAAACCAAATATTCCTCAAAGGCACCAATCAATGCCAACTAAGGAGCTTGCCAGCTGACGAACCATCCAGAGAGAAGATGAAATGTTCAATTTTGAAGGTAGACGAAAAATCTAAATAATGAAGAAGGGAACGAAACACAAGTCAATCATCAGCATATCAACCGATTGTTCTTTCCCTTTTCTCCTGGCGTGCTAAACAGGTAATGTGAACGGCACATCTGCCCCCATGAGTCCCGAAGAGAAGCTGGAGTACAGCCTGCTACTACGCCACGCCAATCTCAAAGTGGGGATACTGTTCGCCTCCAAGGCAATCGTCCAGCTTATCACAAATCCTTTCGTGGGGCCTCTAACTAACAGGTACATGTAATACTCAAGTATTGAGGTACATAATAGGTAGACAAGGTAGCCCACAAAAAAACCCGGACAAGCACACAACCACCCATAGCCAAAACTACGTATACCAATGGATGGAGTATCCTTCAAGACAAGCACACCTCCACCACCCAAACCCAAGGCTACCCATACCAATGGATGGATAATCCTTCTAGACAAGCAAACCTCCACCACCCAAAACCAAAGCTACCTATATTATTGGATGGATAATCCTTCTAGATAAGCACACCTCCACCACACAAAACCAAAGCTACTTTTACAAATTGATGGATAATCCTGGTCCAGTAGCTTAGCTACAGGCGCTCTATCTTGGTATCTTTTTCTTCCAGAAAGACTTCCATCCGTTATACGAATTTTGCCTCAGTGCAGCGAAAGCACACTTTGTCCTTTTGTTGGCCACACTGTATAGGATCTTAAGGTCCTTTATGCCTACATTTTGGAGCTGAAAGTGGCACTGGGTTATACACAAGTATTAAGTTTTATGAGTATGTTGGACCTTTAGGTCCTATACTTATATTTTGGGCATCACGGTGATACCGGGTTATACGCAAGTATTAAATTACACAAGTGTAGGACCTTATAGTGATGAAAGGCAAACAACAAATTTTGGAAGGGAAGGTTAATTGTATAGTCATAATACCCAAGCATTGACGTACATAAGTATATAGGTCCTATATCTATATTTAGGACCTTAAGGTGACACAGGGTAATGTACATTGGTATCCCATGAAAATGTTATCGGCAGTACCTGTAAATATAATATTGTGCGTCTGGCTATATACATAATACCTAAATTTTAGGTATATAATTGAGTCTCATTAAGGCCCTAAAGTTTTATGGAATGAAATCATTATGAATATCATCTTTTGGAAGTAAAGGTTAATTGTAGAATCACCTAATTGGCAACCCATGAAAATGTTATATGTTTTAAAATTAACGTACCTGATGACGATATTTTGGCTATACACAACCTTCAGAACTTATTCTAGCGATCTTGCACACGGCTGTTGTCTTCCTTTCCAGTTTGCTGATAATGTGGTGCACTGTTTTTTCGTGAGATGTGTTTATTGAAGCAAGCTTTTGTATTTTCTCTATTATTTTGTGCATGCAGAGTTGGTTATAGCATACCAATGTTCTCTGGGTTCGTCATCATGTTCGTGTCAACGTTAGGTAAGACATAACAAGAAGACAAGATATATATATGTACATGTACCAATAATACGTTGGCCAGAGACGTACATGTAGTTCAACATTGTTGTTGTAAATCCATAAACTTTCCACATCTTTATTCATTACCTGGGGCCAATTTCATAGAGCTGCTAAGCACAAAAATGTGCTTAGCACAAAAAAGTCTTGTTCAATAAAAACAGGTTACCAGCCATTATACGTGATTTTCGTGCTAAGCTGATTATCAATCCAAAACAATAAAGATCACGTGAAAAATTGGTCTGTAACCTTGTTTTTGCCAAGGACAAATTGTCATGCTAAGCAAATTGTTGTGCTTAGCAGCTCTATGAAATTGGCCCCTGGTTGCAGGCGCTCTTTAAAGGGATACCTACTGCAACTATTCAAAAAGTAACAAAATTAATTATTGTTTAAAAGCTCAATTGATGTAAAGACTCTAAACTCCCATTTTTGGATATTTGAATTCGTGACTTGTTCAAAATCGAAATTTGAGAAAGTTATTTTCTCGGAATATACAGCATTTGCAGAGCTAAATCGGCGTCGGTTAGTTTTCAAGCACCATCTTTTAGATTTTAAGAACTTGTGCAGCTTCAATTAATGAAAAATACATGACTGACAAATGGTCAAACTTTAATGTCTGGAGTCAGAGTGACAGGTCAGACTTGACCTGTCACTCTTCAGGGGTAGAATGATATGCATTTCTTTTGTTGGGTCATTTCGATCTGAATTCCTTGTCGACAATTTCAGTTTGACCCGGGAAGGTGCCATTTTGATCCGGATCTACTTTCAAGAGTGCAGCACCCAATATTGGACCATAGATAAGCTAAAATAGTCGGATTACGAACAGTGAACAATTTCGACAAAACAAAAAATATAGTTTACAGTGAAAAATGCGATATTGCCAATTAAAACGGTGTGATCAATTTCACTTTCAAAATGTTGCTTTTACGTTTTCAGTATTCGCATTTGGCGAGTCGTACTGGTTGCTGATTGTGGCGCGCATGATACAAGGGATCGGATCTTCATGCTCGTCGGTGGCAGGTAAAAACTAGTTCTTTGATATTCCCCAGTATTTCATACGCGTATGGGATACGTATGAGACTCAAAACAGTCGCCATTTTGTGTTGTTGTTTCATCTGGTATAAACGAATCCAACGTTTTTTTCATTCCTCATGGCGGCGCTGTTTTACTCTCAGAAGGCCATGCGACGCTAATTTCCTATAGCGATAGGGCCACTGCCCCCCCCCCCCCCCCCCCCCCACCCCCCCCCCCCCCCCCCCCCACCCCCCCCCCCCCCCCCCCAACAATGTCCGTGTGCGTGCGATCCACCGTATGTTTGATTGGATTCGTGAACCAGGGATGTAGTCGAGTCCATCACAAGTCCCTGCAAGTCCCGGTAAGTCCATGCAAGTCCATCACAAGTCCTTCAGTTCCAATTCAAATCACAAGCTATTCAAATCAGCTTTGACAAAAGCATTCCTTTGTCATTGTTCATCCAGTTACTTGTGACTGCCTTTAGGAAGGGACTTGTGACTGGCTTCACGAAAGGACTTGTGAACGAACTTGCATGGACTCGACTACAACCCTGGATTCGTCTATACTAATTCGGCAATTTACTTCCCATATCAAAATGTTGAAATGTATAATGTAAGACTGATGAAATTATAACGCAAAATGATGGTTTAATAATAGGCCATTTTTTTTCCGGGCTCCATACACATTAATAATAATAATAATAATAGGCATTTGAATACCTCCAAATGGGCACTTTGGGAGACAATCCCATAGAGTCGTGCACAATCTTTATTGTAACCTAACCCGTTTTTACCTGGAGCTTTTTCCACGAAATTTCATATTTATGCTATTTAGACCCAAATCTGTCTTCTCCGAGCAAAAATAACTCCCAAATATCGTTTTGTGGGGTAGCTAGACACTTAGGGAGACACTGAAATGTCTCCCTAAGTGCCACTGTCTCCCAAGTGAATCAAAACTATCGCTAATTTGTCTCCCAAAGTGCCTATTTGGAAGAATTTACACAAGAGTAGCGTGTACAAAGGTCAACCATTAATAAATTCAAAACACATGATTAAAATAAATATGATTTCAAAAGTTTCTTGAAACTGTCAACAGATTGCGCAGCTCTGATGGCAGAAGGCAGTCCATTCCAGGCCTTGACAGCAATGATATTGAATCTTTTTTCTGCAAATACTGAGTTACTGACTTTTGGCATAGTCAAGCGGGTGGAGTCCATAGAGGATCTTAGTGGGCGAGCTGGAGCATATTTTGTGAAATAGTCCGAAAGATACAATGGGGCGTGATTGTATCAAATATAATGGTCCCTAATCTTATACTGGTACATATTAACAACAACAGGTGTGTCAGTACACTGAGGTAACCCGACAATAAAACCCTTCCCGCCTTTTATAGGAATGGGGATGCTTGCCCAGCGGTACACGGGCTACGAGGAGAGAGGAGGGGCCATGGGAGTCGCTCTGGCCGGACTGGCATTCGGTGTGCTTAGTAAGTAACCGGATAGAAAACCACCCTTCTAAAAGCTCCTAATTCGGAAATAATCCACAATATTATTGGCTAAACACTACTAAGATAAAATTATACAAGACATACTTCCTTTTACCGCGGAAGATTTTTGACCGTCACACAATAAGGTCGCTGCTCTCGACTGTTCTGCTACGGTGCTCTTTCTGAGTTATGATGGAGGGCGCTAAACTGTCGAGGCGGTAAACTCTTTTGTATGAACCCCGAGTTACGGAAGTCACTATAAAGTATCTCGTGTAGCGGTTCTTGTTGTATTTTTCAAGGCACTTAGGTAACCTAACCCGGTTTTCCATTCAGCCTTGCTCTTTGGTTAAAACAATCCACAAGAACATTGGGGAAGAAACAGATAAAATGGTAAAGATAGCCGGATTCCAACCACTGATCTTTCAATTCATAGCTCACCTCTCTATCAACTATAGGCTATTGGCGAGTTGATGGATGACAGCCGTTCTTTACTGTAGCTGAGTTGCCATTGTTTTTTCTCACGAATATACATTCACGCACAACCCGGCTGCTGAAAAAAAGAATCGCTGCACGAGTTAGTATTAAGTGTCTTCCTCGAGTTACTTATTTCAAAATAGCACCATCTCTTGTGCGTGCCATATCTCAAAAAGGCTAACTAAACCAGGGGCCTTCCCTTAGAGAGATATTGACTACGACCAACCATTCTATGTACTATCTGTCATTGCTCATACCTTTGGGCCGGTGATACACATGACGTTTTACGCCAACCCAAATACTGCGCTTTTCCAAAACAAAGATAAATTAAAACAAACTAGAACAAAACTTAAATCTACTATTTAGGAAAAAGATAAGTTTTAAGTTTACTCTTAAATGTAACAACACAAGTAGAATCACGGACACTAATGGGGAGACTGTTCCAAAGTTCAGCAGCAGAGTGAGAGAAGGCGTGTTTGCCATAAAACTTGAGTTGTGAGTGTTAAGCCGAGTTCTATCAGAAGAAGAACGGAGTCCTTGACGATTGCTTTGGTGAAGATAAGGTGGAGCAATGTCCTTTAAACAAATAACACCATACTGCTATATACAGGGTGTCTAAAAAAAAAGTAAACCCAACTTAAACGGCAAATTTTCAGAAAACTATAAAATATTTACACATTATTTTTCATGGTTAGATAGTCCAATAAGTCCTCTGTCCAATTATATCACTTAGGTTATGTAACTGTCATGCATGACTGAGCATGATTCAACTTAGTGAATGGGTGTCAAATCATCACTGTGGCAAGTTAGTTCTTGCACTTTGATTGGAAGTTCTGACATAGGAAATGTCTGATTTCCTACGAGCATAGCTTAGGGATTTGTACCCTCGACATGGGGCATGTTCAGACGGTGGCGTAAGTTAATCTAATCCAAAAATACTAAGTTATTCCGTTTTTAATCCAAAACATGCTTGCGTTCAAACGAGAAAGTTACGCCATTTCCCAGGCGGAAAAGTTGGTCAAGTTACGCCATCGTGGTTACGCAACGCAAACACCACTTTCTCAGCCTTCCGGTTAAAGCGCGCGCGCGGGAAACAAGGACAGTGTTGTACAGTATAGTATACAGTATACATGTACATTAGAGCGCAAGCGTACTGCCGTTTTCCAAACTCCAGCCTCTTCGCAATATCCGCTTTGTTTATGTAGTTTGCCTATAATAATGGAGCGCAGTGACCGACTGGCCTAAGCTAGGGTTTGTAAAACGGTCTGGTGAATAAACCGTGTGTGTGTACTGTACAATGTACACACACACACAAGTGTGTAATGGCCTTCGATCGTGGACGGGGTATTGTCCGACCGTCTTCCCTCTTTTGTTTATACTCTAACGTTTTTTGATGATCGCCATAGGATTTGTACACGGGAAAAGATCGTGGACGTTTTGTCAATCGTGGACCCATTGTTTGACTCCCAATTCTTTTGTCCGACGACCACGATTGCCGGTCAATACAAACGCACACATACATATCCATGTTCATGTAATTGCACGTGCGACAGGCCATGAGTTATCAAAATGGCGCCGATGATGATCAATGCTAAAGTTTTTCTCGTGTTTTTGCTTGCCTGTATTCGGGATAAAAGGGAACGATCGTCGGATTCCGAGCCCGGAGAGTTGAATACTAAATCGTGTGCTGAAGAGGCTCAGAAGACTGAAAAACAACCGATTGCGTCAACAAGACCACGCTACCCGTTGGCGTTTTTGGCAGTTTGTCAAACGAAGGCAACGGGCAATCGGATGTATTCTCGGCGCGGTGGCCATCATTGCGAAGGGTTCACAAATATATCGCCTTGTCCGTGCCCGGCTAATGAGCACGGCCTGGACCTGTTACGAAAAAGGTCAATGTGAATAAACTAACACCGGAAGTGGCAGGTCAGTTGCGTTCCAACGGCACTTCATGGCTCATCGCCGCGGGGGGAGATCGTTATCTTTCGCTCAACTTAATCTAATCGGCCACTTTTGGGAAGCGTAAGTTACGCCATTTTGGTCGCGTAACTTACGCCGCGCGGGTGGATTAGAGCGTTCCAACGGACAGATTAACTTAGTATGTTTGGATTAGATTAACTTACGCCACCGTCTGAACGTACCCATGACCGCCATTCCTTTCGATGCAAAGCTCGCAACGCCTCCTCATGTCCCTGACAGCACGCCTGATCATTCCCTGATCTTGTCGTAATCGGTTCACTTCACCTGTTATCCGTTGCCTCAGCTCCTGAATTGTGGCCGGTGGGGTTTGGAACACTTTTCCTTTAAGATACCCCCAAAGAAAGAAATCGCATGGTGTCAGATCTGGTGAACGTGCAGGCCACTCAACTGGGAAATGAAGAGCAATGATGCGATTGGCAAAGAGTTCAGTCAAACGATTCCTCACGGCAATAAGTCTGTATGCTGGGGCCCCATCGTGAGCCCACCGGGCCCTGCGGAATGCTCCACGTCGTTGTCGGGGGAAGATCTGTTCCATCTCAGGCACAATAAAATTGTTCAGCATGTCAAGGTATGCCAGGCCATTGATGTTGCCTTCAAAAAAGTAAGGTCCCACCAATGAACCATTGCCACAAACACCAATCCAGACACTCACTTTCTCCCTGCTCATGTTCTTATTAAAAGCATATCCCGGTGGATGATGGAGTTCAGCATACTCGTGCTCATTGTGGGTGTTTACCATTCCATCCATGGAAAACGCTGCTTCATCCCCGATGGTAAAAAACTGGAGGAACTGTCGATCTCGGTTGCACTGGTTCACAAACCATTGTGAAAATTGAAGTCGTCTTGGAAAATCAGCTGGTAGAAGTTGGTGCTGAACATGAACATGATATGGATGGAGATGCAAATCCAGTCTTGCTATTCTGTTAAAAGTTGCGCGTGGTATTCCAGTATCATTTCTCCTGGTGCTTATGCGTGGGTTGGCTTGGATGGCCTCTCTCACCACTTGGATGTTTTCAGCAGACCTCCCAGTTCGTCTGTGGCCCGAGTGTCCTTTATTCATGTTCAAACTGGTTCCGTGATCAGCATACTTTCTGACATTGTACCAGATGGCTCTTTTTGTTGGAGGCTGCCTCTCGGGGAACTGCACCCGAAAAGCCTCTTGAACGTCCACAAAACTTCTTGTTTCCTGGTATCGAGTTACCAGAAATACTCTCTGCTCAATTGTCAACTGTACCATGTTTGGAAAGCATGTGAAGTGTGCCTGTGTCAGGAAGAACCTTTGCTGAAGTTGTTGTAATCATAGGCCTAGCATGTGACAAAAATTTTACTTCAAATAGGCCCTGAATGCATGACAATAGCAAGAACTAACTTGCCACAGTGATGATTTGACACCCATTCACTAAGTTGAATCATGCTCAGTCATACATGACAGTTACATAACCTAAGTGATATAATTGGACAGAGGACTTATTGGACTATCTAACCATGAAAAATAATGTGTAAATATTTTATAGTTTTCTGAAAATTTGCCGTTTAAGTTGGGTTTACTTTTTTTAGAGACACCCTGTATATGTTTTGGCAACTTTTCTCGATATAATGATTCTTTTTGAAACCCTCGTTTTTTGTTTTCTATTCTCACAGTTGGGCCACCTTTCGGAGGGGCGATGTACCAGTTCATTGGGAAGGAGTCGGCTTTTCTCGTGTTAGCAGCATTGGCTCTAGGCGATGGACGTAAGTGATGGAGGAATCGCATGGGTCTTTAATTAACGTGCAGAACAATTTAAAGGAAACATGTAATACGATTTGTTTTTGCTTAAATCAATAAAGTATAATGTTGACAACAACATTATGTGTGAGGTTGTGTTTATTTTCTGTGATTAATGGGGGAAAATAATTTTTGAAAATGTTTGGTCAAACATGACTTGTCTTTAATGAAAAATGTGAGAAATGCTGAAGGTCATATCTACTCTTTTTGTGTGTTGATTCAAGTGTTGCAGTTACTCATCCTGAATCCCGGTTTGAATAAGGAGACAGAGATGGAGGGAACATCGCTGATAAATCTTCTCCGAGATCCATACATTCTAATCGCAGCAGGTAGGCGAGAGTAATTCGTATATTTAACAGTTGATCCCTTTACGCCAATGTGTATAGAAATCAGACTCCCGTGAAAATCGGATTCCTTTTCCCTTGCTATTATTGGTTACAGGCGAGACAGTGGCGTGGTTTTGGATGTTATCGGTGTAACATAATAATAATAATAATATAATAATGAGATTTGTAAAGCGCACATATCCACCCTGCAGGGTGCTCAAGGCGCTGTAGACAACAACAAGAATTAATCCTTAAAAATTTGCGACATCAAGTAAGTTTTAAGAAGCGATTTGAACCTAGTTGTACAATGGCATGATCTGAGTTCAAGTGGCAATGAATTCCAAAGTCGAGGAGCTGCAACAGAAAAAGATATGGCGCCCCATGTTCGTTTAGCAATTGGTTCCTTGAGAAGTTGCTGGTTACTTGATCTAAGAGTTCTTGCTGGAGAATATTCATGTAGTAGTTCCTTAATGTAGTAGGGAGCCTTGTTGTTGAGAGCTTTGTGGACCAGAAGCATGAGTTTGAAAACAATCCTTTGGGAGACAGGAAGCCAGTGTAGTTCCTTCAAAATGGGGGTTATGTGACAGTTCCTCCTAGATAAGGTGATGATGCGGGCAACAACAAGTACATGTATACTCTATGGTTTTTTTTCAGGAGCGATAACGTTCGGCAATATGGGAATAGCCTTGCTAGAACCATCACTGCCACTATGGATGCTAGATCGTATGCATAACCCATCCAACTGGGAAATTGGTAAGTATCTCTCAGTTGATTAATTATCGTACAATCGTGAGTATATACCCAATAAACAAGCCCTGGTCCGTGTTTCAACGTACCTGTTCCAAGCAGGTATTTATCACCTTAGCGCAACCATTTCTAATCTCTCGAGAATAGAAGGCTTATACCTTTCACTTAGTGACTTGCTGCAGCGGTGAAAAGTTATTGAACTTGACAGTCTATAGTGTATATTAATTGAACAGCTGTGTCCGCTTCCGATCCTATACTTTCCTGTACATGTATACACTAATCAGTTTGAATCGAGCACGAGGGTCAGCTAGCTGTACGACTGATTAAAGCTGACTGACTGACTCATTCACTCACTCAGGGACGGTTACTTGTGACTAAGGCCTTATCCGAAACTGGATTATAGAGCTACGGCTCCGGCTATTGTCAGTATTTTCCTATGTAGTTGTAGTGGGCGCACACCGAGATAATAGCTCCAGACAAGAGTGTTGGGTGCGGCCTTAGGCAAGCCACCCGTTTATGACTTGGACCAGTTACGCACTCCCATTCGTGACACTATGGTTTAACCATCTTGGTATGTTTCTATACCCCAGGTGCTATTTTCATACCTGCAAGCATCTCCTATCTGATCAGTACTAACATCTTTGGGCCTCTTGGACACAGAGTAGGCAGGTAATAAAGACTCACTATCGGTACCCTTTTCGAATATAGGGTCAAGGAATTGACGCCTTGCATCTGACGTCACATTGAGGGCTTGTCTTTGCTCCTCCGTGAAAAGCAAAATACCATTGGTCCTTTCATTATAAATGTCATTGAGTTTAATTATAAAAGCTACCCTCATTGAGGGTGCATTTGTGCAAGGGGTCTACAGCATTTCGGCTGGTATAATATGCTGCAGCCTTAACGTTTCATTATAACGATAGGCAGATCTTCGTTTGTGAGCGCTATTTAGTATGGACGGTTACTGATTTGCAAAACGGTTAGATATCATAGTAACGTTTGATTTAGCCTCATTTAGTCGATTACTTAAAGTTTTTATTTTTTACAATTTCATTATTTTAGCTATCCCTCTTTTATTTATTTTGTATGCTAATCGCCTATCACAAGGCAAAAAGGCCACTCGAGGAAAGTGTGGAAGAACCAGCCACTCACACAAAAACAAGACATTCTGATCTCTTCACACCCCATCTATAGGATTGGGATGGGTAACTAGTCAACAGAGATGCATAAATAATAAACCGTGTGGACGTGTCCTAACCCAGGTCGGGCTCGAACCCCCAACCTGCAGAACTACCTGCAGGACACACATTCAATGCTTCTGACAACTAGGCTAAGGCACTTCCATTCTATCTGAATAATACTGTGAGTTAAGGTATATCAAAAGATAGATATGTTACGCTCGGTTCAGACAGGCGTTCCACAGTCGCGCCGAACCAAATTGAAAAACAAGTCGCTCCCGTGAGTCGCTCTAACAACTCCAGCAGTCGATCGTTCGCCGTCTGGCGCGCCTTGTCGCCCTTATTCGTTTCAGACGTCGGACTCAATTCACTCATTTGGTTCGGCGCGACTGTGGAACGCCTGTCTGAACCGAGCGTAAAATAAACTTGACAAATTATTGTACCGTTGTGTTTGGTTTTTCGTGTATCTTGCAGGTGGCTCTCGTCGTTACTAGGTATGGTACTGTCGGGTATAGCGATGCTCGTGGTAAGTAAACTGACACTTCTGAAATTGTGTAGAAAAGAAAACTTTTAGCACTTTCGGCTGCTGATTACTAAATAAATTTTCCAAATTAGGTTATGGCATTATGAGCAAAGAGGCTAATTATTTCAAGTCAGTTAAATTAAACAGTGAGAGGACATGACAATAGTATTTGTTTTGCATGTGTTCTAATTAACACCGGTTAATGACACCTGATCACAACCTTCCTTTTTTTTTTATTCGACTTTTGCGACACAGATTCCGTTTGCTACGGAAATGGGTCATCTCGTATTGCCGAATTTCGTGTTAGGATTCGCAATAGGTAAGTGGACAATGTCAAATGGACAGTTGGTCGCGATTTGGGACCGGAACTTGTTGGTACATGTATAATAAATAATAATAATCGTGCTTATTATAGCGCTTCCATCCTATCAACGATCTCAAATCGCTTTACAATTATTATTACCCCGTTCAAAGTGTCGGTTTTGACCCGTAAATGTGTAATTTTTTTCCTCAGAAAAGTGTAATTTTTTTCCTCAGAAAAGTGTAGCTTTATTCCCGGAAAAGTGTCATTTTTTAACCGGAACGTGTCATTTTTTACCCGGAAAAGTATGTTTTTGACCCGGAAAGTGTAATAATTGACCCGAAAAGAGTAATTTTTCCCCTAAAAGTGTCATTTTTGACCCGGAAAAGTGTCAGTTTGACCAGGAAATGTGTCAGTTTTGACCCGGATGTTATTTGAGTGTAACGGGTAATAAGTTCCTATGACATTTCGTTTTCATGCAGGAATGATAGATTCCACCATGCTGCCCATCATGGGTCATCTGGTCGACATTCGGCACGTGTCGGTCTACGGCAGCGTCTATGCCATCGCCGACGTGGCGTTCTGTATAGGCTTTGCAGTGGGTGAGTAAAAGTCATTATACAATTGTGAAGAGCTTTTACATGTATTACAATATTATATTACAATAATGAGTGGACGATATTTCGGCAGCCAAATGTTGGAAATGTTTCTAATATTGTGTTTTAGTGTGTTCGTCTTGAGCTGGTCTTTTGTAACATTCTGAATGAATGTTAAAATCGCCCTGTTTGTCTTGCAACTTCGTATGTTCTTCAGCATGGACAGAGCACATTGCTTAACAACCACATACAAAACTTACAGGATATATGTGACCCACTCCACAATAATGGGTATTATGTCACAAAACAGTGAAATTAAGTTTTAAACATGGTTAGAAAGCCCACAGCGTAAGCTTTCATTTCATTTCTTTTTAAACTTTATTGGAAGTGAAAGTATTTGAAATTTCTTTTAAACTGTAGGCCTATTTATATAAATGAATGAATACTTTATCAGAAATATAGGCTTGATTTAGGTTGGTTCTAGCGTGATAATTTTTCATGTACGAAGCAGTTTTTTACTCGATCCGGAATTGGTTAAACTGATCCGCAACTAGAAAAAGGGATGTCGGTATATTTGACGTCGTATTTTCAAATAAAGTAGAGCATAAATATCGAAACAAAAACTGTAGTTTCTCCATCACTCAAGGTAAACTACTAAACCTATTTCATTTAAATTTCGAAGATTAGACTTGCCGAAAACAGCCTGAATATGGGCGGCCTATATGGGCAGCCCATATAGGCAGCCCATATAGGCAGCCCATATAGGCAGCCCATATAGGCAGCCCATATAGGCAGCCCATATAGGCAGCCCATATAGGCAGCCCATATAGGCAGCCCATATAGGCAGCCCATATAGGCAGCCCATATAGGCAGCCCATATAGGCAGCCCATATAGGCAGCCCATATAGGCAGCCCATATAGGCAGCCCATATAGGCAGCCCATATAGGCAGCCCATATAGGCAGCCCATATGGGCAGCCCATATGGGCAGCCCATATGGGTATATGGGTATATGGGTATATGGGCAGCTCATTATGGGCAGCCCATTTTTTTATTATTTGGTGGTGGGTTTTTTTAGCGGGAGGGGGGAGGGAGATGGGAGGGGGGGGGGGGGGTGTTTTGTCAAAATTCCACTGTTCAGGTCTGAAAAAGTAACTCGGAGAAGTGCTAATTTGACCTCTAAAGGGTGTCAGGTCATACCAGACACAAATCCACGAGATTCGTCCCGGGACTTAATGTCAGCGAAATTACAAACGGTTATAATACGACATGTTTGATCATTATTTCTTCAGGTCCGTCGTTGAGTGCAACAATAGTGCAACAGGTCGGATTTGCATGGTGGGTAATATCATACAATTTTAATAACATTTTCCATCCATGTTTGTGATTTTAGGTCTCGAGCCATGCGTGCGTGCAAAACAAAGAGGGCGCCCTGCAGTTTAACCATGTAAACAGGTTTCTATGGGATGGGATACGGGTTTCGTTTAACTTTTAGTCCCGAAATGGAGATATCTTGATTTCTAATATAGAGATACGTGTATATCTATTTCGGAATTAAATGTTAACTTTGCACGCCATACATTTTTCGAGCAATACTGGTAATGACTATGAGAAAGAAATCACGTTGTCAATGTTCATGTTTCTTGAGATTTGGCTTGTGACTAGTCTGTGATTGACGGTATTCCAACTATGATTTCAAGAAAGGTTGAGAACCGGTGTAGCATGAATTTCAGACTCTAGAAAATTCGGGCTGCATCGTAGTATTGCGCAAAGGGAGATAATTATGAGAGTGACTGGTCACTTGAGAGATGTTGGACCAATAATAGGGGGGAAGGGTTAATTTTTAAAGGAGTCTGATTTTCATATCACACCGGTCTATTGGCGTGAGCGCCCATGTATCAGCCGTTTTGAAGACATTGCGAATTAATAATGTGCCACACGCTGCTATGATTAATAACTCGCCATTTCATAGCGGGGTTTATTTGTTTTAAATTTTCTTTTGATCGTTTAGGTTGTTGAGGATTGTAGCCGTTCTATGTTTTCTCTATGCTCCACTGTGCTACTTCCTGAGAGATCCACCACGAAGAGAGGACAAAGTGGTACGAAGAAATAATGTAATCATTCTCAAAGACTCTAGAACTATAAACATGCCACACGCAGCACAGAGCATCCCAAAAAAGTCTGGTGCATAAACGACCACAAGACTATTGAGAACTAGTCCCCATTGAACAATGCCAGATACTGCTGCGTTGGGTAACCAGAAACTCTGAGTCAGTTTAACCTTGATATTTTTGACCTCATGGATCGTGTTGCGCTGGGCATGGTTGTCACTTTGACAAATGCTGCATGTTGCAGCGTCTGGTAGAGTTTATATTGCCAAAATACTTTATTATTATTAATTCTTTTTGGTATTAATGAAACCAAGGATCCCTCAAAAGCGCCTTAGGCACTGTAGCTCGTAAGCCTGAGGAAACCTACAGTAAGAAGACAACGAGAAGAAGGTACATAAGTTTTAGAGGTGGGAGGAAAACCCCAGAGGAATATCCTGGAGAAAACCCACGGAGTCAGGCAGGGACGGAAAATCCAATTCACATATGGGCCCAGGCAGGATTTAAACCCGGGTCACAGCGTTGGAAGGCGAAAAAAGAACCGCTACGCCAACCTGACTTCCCCTATGGAGGGTTATCTATATAATAATACGCTACTCTCTGTCTGTGTGTCTGTCTGTGCGCGCTTTTTCGTCCCCTTCCCGGGGTCGTGCGGCGTTCAAACTCGGTGGGTGGGTCCGGCTCGGTCCCCGCAAGAACCAGTTTGCATTCGCTAGAGCGTACGAGGTCAAAGGTCATCTAGGGGTCACCTTTTTGAATCTGTGCGCGCTTTTTCGTCCCCTTCCCGGGGTCGTGCGGCGTTCAAACTCGGTGGGTGGGTCCGGCTCGGTCCCCGCAAGAACCAGTTTGCATTCGCTAGAGCGTACGAGGTCAAAGGTCATCTAGGGGTCACCTTTTTGAATCTGTGCGCGCTTTTTCGTCCCCTTCCCGGGGTCGTGCGGCGTTCAAACTCGGTGGGTGGGTCCGGCTCGGTCCCCGCAAGAACCACTTTGCATTCGCTAGAGCGTACGAGGTCAAAGGTCATCTAGGGGTCACCTTTTTGAATCTGTGCGCGCTTTTTCGTCCCCTTCCCGGGGTCGTGCGGCGTTCAAACTCGGTGGGTGGGTCCGGCTCGGTCCCCGCAAGAACCAGTTTGCATTCGCTAGAGCGTACGAGGTCAAAGGTCATCTAGGGGTCACCTTTTTGAATCTGTGCGCGCTTTTTCGTCCCCTTCCCGGGGTCGTGCGGCGTTCAAACTCGGTGGGTGGGTCCGGCTCGGTCCCCGCAAGAACCACTTTGCATTCGCTAGAGCGTACGAGGTCAAAGGTCATCTAGGGGTCACCTTTTTGAATCTGTGCGCGCTTTTTCGTCCCCTTCCCGGGGTCGTGCGGCGTTCAAACTCGGTGGGTGGGTCCGGCTCGGTCCCCGCAAGAACCAGTTTGCATTCGCTAGAGCGTACGAGGTCAAAGGTCATCTAGGGGTCACCTTTTTGAAGTTGGTCGGATCGTGCTTAAACTCGGTCAACATGTATCCACAATCCCCATCCATCCAGGGAAGTAGCTACAAACCCGAGAACCGACAAACCCCGGGTGACCGCCTAGTGTATATTAATGATGTACATTGTACTGTTTTGTTTTTGTTCTCCCGCAGGCAATACTGATGGAGGAAAGGTTACCGATGTCGTACACGACCCACAAACAGACTGACTACCAGACTATAGACGAGGATGAACCGAAGAGAGAATAAAATAATGTACATTTTAAGGCGCTTTCACACCTTCCAAAATATCTGCGTTGGCCCTGGGTAAAACCATGGTAAACTACGGATATCTCAAGCCCAACCCTTTCACACTATTAGCAATCCTGTAACACGGCCCCTAAATGGGTACAATACTCTACCCGGGTCAAATCCTACATAAAATGTAGAATTTGAAGCTTTATCGTTCACAGAACGCTAAACTCGGACGGAAGAAGGCTTTAACATGTCTTTTTTGCGCTGGTAAATCCATAACGGATTGGTATATTAATTACACGGGTAAAACTATCATAATAAAGTTTACTTTATCCTTTTTTATCATAAATGTCATTTCACAATATTCGGGTAAAAAAAAAACCACCGTCTTTTCCCCTGCTTTCCCGAAGTTTTAAGTTTCCATTCTTTAGTTTCCAGCCTTCTTTCGACAAAAACGATAGGAAATACTGTACAAATATAGCGAAATTATGCGTTGTGTACACGTTTGACGTGTTGTACACGTGTAAAACGGTACAAGGGTAACATCGGGTTGGACATTTGAGAAAAGTAATGTGTGAACACCCATTCATCAAGGCCCGTGGGTGATATTAACACCCGTGTACATGTAAACGCTATCGGCTTACACGCGTATATAGATATCTACACAGGTAGACGACAAGTGTGAAAACACCTTTAGACAGCCATGATAAACAGTGGGATTTAAAATAACCAATTTAAAATGCCGAATGTATATGTCTTAATCTACCTATTTTTGTTATGTGTCAGTTTTAACTAGCATTTAGATTATTATGATGTGTGTGTTTGTGTTGGCAATCCCTCTACCAAGTAAGATATATACTTGGACAAGGCATGTTCATTGTTTATGGATTGGTTTAAAGGCAATGCGTATAGACAGATGGGGCATCTGAACTCTAGAGAGATTACGGATACACTGACAGCCTGTTGTCTCACTGTTCTTGCTGACCGGAGTCTCTCATTATGCTCCTTCTTCTGTTGCTTGCTGTGCGCTGCACCAGTGTGAAGAGTATGTCTCCAACCAGGTCTTGTTGCTGGCAAGTTGCTCCCAGTCTTCTGTGCCAATAGCACATTGGTTCATGTTGTGTTTCAAGTTGTCCTTGAAACATTTTCGTTGACCACTTCGGTTTTGCTTCCAATTAAGCTCGCCATACAAGATCTTCTTGGGAAGTCGGAACATGGGGATACCATGGAGTAATAAACTAGATTGCTCCATGGGCATACGTACAATGTTACCAGCCCAACAAAGTTGTTTCTCGATGATGATGGTCTCAACTCTCAATGCATGTGACATTGGCCTCTTCCAAAACACTGCTGTTGGTTTGTCTGTCCTGCCAAATGTTGATGTTGCGTTTACGGCCGAGACATCGCTGATAGTACTCATCAAGGTTTTTGAGGTAGCGACTGTAAGTGGTCCAGGCTTCTGAACCATACACGCAAGGCTGGTAGAATTATGGCTTTGGAAACCTTTATCTTGGTGTTAATATTGATGTCCCTGCAGGCATATACGATGGGGGAACCAGCGGTGAATTTCTGAATGGATGAGCGATGGTGAGATGGTGTCTCAAGTGAATGCAAATTTGTATCATGAATGCAACTTGTAAAATTACGAACAAGTTAACACAAAGTACAAACAAGGCAAGCAACGGCGTAACTAGGGTTGAATGTGTATAGGGGGCAGCTGGTGGTGCACCAGTTTTTCAAGGGGAAGGGGGTGTGGGGGGGGGGGGGGGGGGTGGACACTGAATGGTAACAAATATATTATTTTTTGGCAAGTGCTACACGAACCCTTATTGTTTTTAAACAAGTATACTACAGATAAAAATACCCGTGGGTTAAGGTATGAGCCCGTCTCCGTGTGATACAAAAAAAGAAGTTTTTTGACAGGCATATTTTATAGAGTTGTATTTGAGTGGTAGAAAAATCGAGTCATGTATGACATGACCAATGGCACAATATCCCTGATCGTCACAGTTCAAATAATATAGCTTGTGATTGACATGCGCGTTGACCTTAACCCAAATCAACGGTCAATTACAAGTCAAGTCAAATAAGGAAAGGTCACAGTTATTAAAATGAACAATACACCAAAGAACATTAGTAGATTCTTTGTGAAAGAGGGTGATACAGTGTTAAGGCCAGGTGCATATTGACATGGAATTCGGGTCAGATTTTACCGAACTATTTTAAGCAGATATTGAGTTGTATTTAGGTCCCTTCTAAAAGTCTAGTCACAACTCCAGTCACAAGTTCTTTCAAAAAAGCTGAATGGCTAATGATTAGACTTCAGGCTGAGGGACTTGTTGTGGACTTGGACTTCAAGGGACTTGCAGAGACTCGAAAACATCTCTGATTTGAAGGGACCATTTGTCTGAGCTGCAGAAATAACCAAGGAAGTATAAATCTTGTATCTGAAACAAACTGTTCAGGCTAACTCTAACCCCGAATCCCGAGTCAAAACGAACCTGAGACCTTAAAGAGAGTGGGTTGATGGGAGTAGAGAGAGAGAGTACAGATGACTGAGGACACGAGGTATAGAAGCGTCAAAAGTACCGTTTGAGAGTTAGGCTAGAGTACGACGGAGGAAAGCGAGCGAACGTGCTAAAGAAACTTTGAGTGGGCGAGTCGGTATAAGTTTTGGCCGTTATACGCTTTAACTGTGCGTTCGGGCGTGCTACTCGCGTTAACACGAGTATACTCCTGAGCTCGCGAACGGCATGATTTTGCGTGTTGTGAATGTTTTGCCAGCTTTGCATATCCTTAATTATTTTGTGTGTCAGTCTTTGTATTAGTAGCCTTCTTTTGAAGTGGTGTACCCGTTGTTGTTGTTGCGGATCAATGACGTTTGGCGCTAAACAATTTTGCCTGCTGTATATTCATATGAGTGTATTATATAACTTCAACTCAAAATGAGCGCTGTACATTAAAGCGTGTGAAGATTATACTTCACCCCGTGCAATGTTAAGGAGAGTTGAGTGTTTTTCTTTCCACTGAAGTTAAAATTGTTGTATCTTGCTTGGTATAATACATCATGTACCATTTTGTATTGTTTACATAGCACATATAAACCACATAGTGTGTTCGGTAAATCGGTCGTTCGGTATATAGCGATTTTCAACCGCCGGTCCATCAGGTGCAAGGACTTCGAACGACTTTGAACAGGCGCCTATACCATTGAATCATGTAATTACATACAAAATATGTACAAGCTTATATACATCACACCGACTTCCAGAGAAATGGTTGGCTTTTCCCTTCTATTCATAATGTTCAGAAACGAAATCGGGAGCGACGTCACACACAGGGCCAATTTCATGGAGCTGCTATAACATGCTTAGAACTAATATTAGTCTTGCTTAGTAAAAACAGGTTACCAGCCAAATCTCCATGTGCCGTTTTATGCTAAGCAAAAACCAGCTGAATACCAGTCCCAAACAATATACATCCCCCTAAAAATCTGGTTTGTGACCCTGTAGTGTTTCTGCCAAAGATAAATGTCCATGCCAAGCAATTTGTTAAGCTCTATTTTGTATGCAAAACACGATGCGTGCGCATACCGTAGGACACATTTTAATACAGATAAACACATGACGCCCGAGGGCACATCGTCTATATGGCATAACATTTGTTGAACGTACACATGTACCTATATACGTACATGTATAATCCTCTCAGCATACATGGGCGAAACGTTCCTCCATGCTACATGTTGTAAAATAATCCTTAAATTTGTCCAACAAGGGGATTCTCTTGATGGGGAATGGCATTTGAAGCGTACATTGAATTGTATTGTTTCAAGTACAGATTTGTGCCTCGGCTTATAGAACGCTGAACAACAAGGGCTCCCTCTCTTGCTGAGATATATCTACGACGACGTTGCATGGTGCATGGTGGCAGTATATGGCTGTGTCCGAAACGAGTATCTAGAGCTACGATCTACGTCTACAGCTACAGTTACGTCTACGTAGGCGCTATAGGGTGCACCAGCCTAATTCAAGTCCCATTGAAAACAGTGTAAAATCAGCAATGTTCACGACCAAGTTTCATGCACACCGACATCACTGGGGTTTCTCAAACAACAATCGGATTATTGTCTTGGTCTTTATCTTTCCATTTCTTTTCAATTTTTAGTAGGTTAGCCAATTACATTTTTTAATATTCACACCAAAAGAAACTCACCTCCCGAAAAGTGATACTTCCCGAGCCTGCAAGCAGCCATTTTACAAATGGCATCCCTCCACGTTCTAGGGCAATTAGGACCCATTTTTCAACCGTAATTTTGTCAAGTCTGCCCTCAGATTGAAGCTCAAAAACCAGGGAGTTGATCCTATCCTATATTTACACAATCCCACCATTTATTTCACCAAACGGCATCCTTTTTCAAAAGAAATTGTGGGGGCACATTTCATGCAGATGAGCTCGCGTAGAAATTCTCCCTTCAATTAGGGTGGTGCACCCTTTAAATACAATGATTTATATTTATCGGAAACAAAATGAATACTAAAAGGTCTAGAACAAATCAAAGAACTCAAATGTGAAAAAACAATTAAAAAAATTGATCCACTGGCCATCTACGGGGTTAAAGGTTCAAGGCCAGCCTATGGCATTTTGTACAGTCTTGAACCAGCACAGACTCCCTTTGCTATACATTGCAAACATAATGTCTTTAAAAATAAAAAAGCATCATTCATAAAGATCAATTTTTACTAAATGTATGTGTATTTGGTGGGGTTGGTGTGCTAGTGCGGGGGGTGCTAGTTTTATAGTTTGCTTGTTATTTATTCAAATGTTTTATTATTTAAATATTTAATTTTGTTTATTTTTTTTTATTATTATTATTATTATTTTTTTTTTGGGGGGGAGGGGGTGGAGTGGGAGGGAGGGAGGGGGTGGAGGTGGGGGGGGGGGGGGGGGGAGGTTGGTAGGTTGGGGTATAATTCGACAAACAAATCGAATGCAAGGGGAAAGGAAATTGTATAGTAATTGCAGGTTTTATATTTAGCACTCATGTTTTTAATGGACACCACGCACCCTCACCCCCCCCCCCCCCCCCCCCCCCCAACAGCAGAGACCAAGTGCAGAAATTACTCCAGTTGACAAGCTCCATCTCGAGAGTGGAAAACCCAATCTCAAAAAGGGGCACTTCCCACCCAGGAATGGAACAAATCACCCAGACTAGAGAATTAATACCGTTTCGTAGCCGTAGCCGTGCCGTACAGCTAAGTATTAGCACAAGCGTCACTTGACCATCAAAGGTAGCCTCCCAAAAGTGTCTCCCGAAGCTTGTTCTTGTCTGCTACCACTATCGTAAACAAATAAAAACATTTTTAAATCCCCGCCAGCATGACTGCAAGGAGGCGGCCATTTTGAAATATAGGGTGCACCAGCCTAATTCAAGTCCCATTGAAAACAGTGTAAAATCAGCAATGTTCACGACCAAGTTTCATGCACACCGACATCACTGGGGTTTCTCAAACAACAATCGGATTATTGTCTTGGTCTTTATCTTTCCATTTCTTTTCAATTTTTAGTAGGTTAGCCAATTACATTTTTTAATATTCACACCAAAAGAAACTCACCTCCCGAAAAGTGATACTTCCCGAGCCTGCAAGCAGCCATTTTACAAATGGCATCCCTCCACGTTCTAGGGCAATTAGGACCCATTTTTCAACCGTAATTTTGTCAAGTCTGCCCTCAGATTGAAGCTCAAAAACCAGGGAGTTGATCCTATCCTATATTTACACAATCCCACCATTTATTTCACCAAACGGCATCCTTTTTCAAAAGAAATTGTGGGGGCACATTTCATGCAGATGAGCTCGCGTAGAAATTCTCCCTTCAATTAGGGTGGTGCACCCTTTAAATACAATGATTTATATTTATCGGAAACAAAATGAATACTAAAAGGTCTAGAACAAATCAAAGAACTCAAATGTGAAAAAACAATTAAAAAAATTGATCCACTGGCCATCTACGGGGTTAAAGGTTCAAGGCCAGCCTATGGCATTTTGTACAGTCTTGAACCAGCACAGACTCCCTTTGCTATACATTGCAAACATAATGTCTTTAAAAATAAAAAAGCATCATTCATAAAGATCAATTTTTACTAAATGTATGTGTATTTGGTGGGGTTGGTGTGCTAGTGCGGGGGGTGCTAGTTTTATAGTTTGCTTGTTATTTATTCAAATGTTTTATTATTTAAATATTTAATTTTGTTTATTTTTTTTTATTATTATTATTATTATTTTTTTTTTGGGGGGGAGGGGGTGGAGTGGGAGGGAGGGAGGGGGTGGAGGTGGGGGGGGGGGGGGGGGGGGAGGTTGGTAGGTTGGGGTATAATTCGACAAACAAATCGAATGCAAGGGGAAAGGAAATTGTATAGTAATTGCAGGTTTTATATTTAGCACTCATGTTTTTAATGGACACCACGCACCCTCACCCCCCCCCCCCCCCCCCCCCCCCAACAGCAGAGACCAAGTGCAGAAATTACTCCAGTTGACAAGCTCCATCTCGAGAGTGGAAAACCCAATCTCAAAAAGGGGCACTTCCCACCCAGGAATGGAACAAATCACCCAGACTAGAGAATTAATACCGTTTCGTAGCCGTAGCCGTGCCGTACAGCTAAGTATTAGCACAAGCGTCACTTGACCATCAAAGGTAGCCTCCCAAAAGTGTCTCCCGAAGCTTGTTCTTGTCTGCTACCACTATCGTAAACAAATAAAAACATTTTTAAATCCCCGCCAGCATGACTGCAAGGAGGCGGCCATTTTGAAATATAGGGTGCACCAGCCTAATTCAAGTCCCATTGAAAACAGTGTAAAATCAGCAATGTTCACGACCAAGTTTCATGCACACCGACATCACTGGGGTTTCTCAAACAACAATCGGATTATTGTCTTGGTCTTTATCTTTCCATTTCTTTTCAATTTTTAGTAGGTTAGCCAATTACATTTTTTAATATTCACACCAAAAGAAACTCACCTCCCGAAAAGTGATACTTCCCGAGCCTGCAAGCAGCCATTTTACAAATGGCATCCCTCCACGTTCTAGGGCAATTAGGACCCATTTTTCAACCGTAATTTTGTCAAGTCTGCCCTCAGATTGAAGCTCAAAAACCAGGGAGTTGATCCTATCCTATATTTACACAATCCCACCATTTATTTCACCAAACGGCATCCTTTTTCAAAAGAAATTGTGGGGGCACATTTCATGCAGATGAGCTCGCGTAGAAATTCTCCCTTCAATTAGGGTGGTGCACCCTTTAAATACAATGATTTATATTTATCGGAAACAAAATGAATACTAAAAGGTCTAGAACAAATCAAAGAACTCAAATGTGAAAAAACAATTAAAAAAATTGATCCACTGGCCATCTACGGGGTTAAAGGTTCAAGGCCAGCCTATGGCATTTTGTACAGTCTTGAACCAGCACAGACTCCCTTTGCTATACATTGCAAACATAATGTCTTTAAAAATAAAAAAGCATCATTCATAAAGATCAATTTTTACTAAATGTATGTGTATTTGGTGGGGTTGGTGTGCTAGTGCGGGGGGTGCTAGTTTTATAGTTTGCTTGTTATTTATTCAAATGTTTTATTATTTAAATATTTAATTTTGTTTATTTTTTTTTATTATTATTATTATTATTTTTTTTTTGGGGGGGAGGGGGTGGAGTGGGAGGGAGGGAGGGGGTGGAGGTGGGGGGGGGGGGGGGGGGAGGTTGGTAGGTTGGGGTATAATTCGACAAACAAATCGAATGCAAGGGGAAAGGAAATTGTATAGTAATTGCAGGTTTTATATTTAGCACTCATGTTTTTAATGGACACCACGCACCCTCACCCCCCCCCCCCCCCCCCCCCCCAACAGCAGAGACCAAGTGCAGAAATTACTCCAGTTGACAAGCTCCATCTCGAGAGTGGAAAACCCAATCTCAAAAAGGGGCACTTCCCACCCAGGAATGGAACAAATCACCCAGACTAGAGAATTAATACCGTTTCGTAGCCGTAGCCGTGCCGTACAGCTAAGTATTAGCACAAGCGTCACTTGACCATCAAAGGTAGCCTCCCAAAAGTGTCTCCCGAAGCTTGTTCTTGTCTGCTACCACTATCGTAAACAAATAAAAACATTTTTAAATCCCCGCCAGCATGACTGCAAGGAGGCGGCCATTTTGAAATATAGGGTGCACCAGCCTAATTCAAGTCCCATTGAAAACAGTGTAAAATCAGCAATGTTCACGACCAAGTTTCATGCACACCGACATCACTGGGGTTTCTCAAACAACAATCGGATTATTGTCTTGGTCTTTATCTTTCCATTTCTTTTCAATTTTTAGTAGGTTAGCCAATTACATTTTTTAATATTCACACCAAAAGAAACTCACCTCCCGAAAAGTGATACTTCCCGAGCCTGCAAGCAGCCATTTTACAAATGGCATCCCTCCACGTTCTAGGGCAATTAGGACCCATTTTTCAACCGTAATTTTGTCAAGTCTGCCCTCAGATTGAAGCTCAAAAACCAGGGAGTTGATCCTATCCTATATTTACACAATCCCACCATTTATTTCACCAAACGGCATCCTTTTTCAAAAGAAATTGTGGGGGCACATTTCATGCAGATGAGCTCGCGTAGAAATTCTCCCTTCAATTAGGGTGGTGCACCCTTTAAATACAATGATTTATATTTATCGGAAACAAAATGAATACTAAAAGGTCTAGAACAAATCAAAGAACTCAAATGTGAAAAAACAATTAAAAAAATTGATCCACTGGCCATCTACGGGGTTAAAGGTTCAAGGCCAGCCTATGGCATTTTGTACAGTCTTGAACCAGCACAGACTCCCTTTGCTATACATTGCAAACATAATGTCTTTAAAAATAAAAAAGCATCATTCATAAAGATCAATTTTTACTAAATGTATGTGTATTTGGTGGGGTTGGTGTGCTAGTGCGGGGGGTGCTAGTTTTATAGTTTGCTTGTTATTTATTCAAATGTTTTATTATTTAAATATTTAATTTTGTTTATTTTTTTTTATTATTATTATTATTATTTTTTTTTTGGGGGGGAGGGGGTGGAGTGGGAGGGAGGGAGGGGGTGGAGGTGGGGGGGGGGGGGGGGAGGTTGGTAGGTTGGGGTATAATTCGACAAACAAATCGAATGCAAGGGGAAAGGAAATTGTATAGTAATTGCAGGTTTTATATTTAGCACTCATGTTTTTAATGGACACCACGCACCCTCACCCCCCCCCCCCCCCCCCCCCCCCAACAGCAGAGACCAAGTGCAGAAATTACTCCAGTTGACAAGCTCCATCTCGAGAGTGGAAAACCCAATCTCAAAAAGGGGCACTTCCCACCCAGGAATGGAACAAATCACCCAGACTAGAGAATTAATACCGTTTCGTAGCCGTAGCCGTGCCGTACAGCTAAGTATTAGCACAAGCGTCACTTGACCATCAAAGGTAGCCTCCCAAAAGTGTCTCCCGAAGCTTGTTCTTGTCTGCTACCACTATCGTAAACAAATAAAAACATTTTTAAATCCCCGCCAGCATGACTGCAAGGAGGCGGCCATTTTGAAATATAGGGTGCACCAGCCTAATTCAAGTCCCATTGAAAACAGTGTAAAATCAGCAATGTTCACGACCAAGTTTCATGCACACCGACATCACTGGGGTTTCTCAAACAACAATCGGATTATTGTCTTGGTCTTTATCTTTCCATTTCTTTTCAATTTTTAGTAGGTTAGCCAATTACATTTTTTAATATTCACACCAAAAGAAACTCACCTCCCGAAAAGTGATACTTCCCGAGCCTGCAAGCAGCCATTTTACAAATGGCATCCCTCCACGTTCTAGGGCAATTAGGACCCATTTTTCAACCGTATGTGACATGCCATTTCATACGTCCTCTTGCCTAGCGCCCTCGCTTGATTTTATTATGTATTCCCCTAGAGCCCCTACAGCCAAGCCAACATTCCTCAGGACCCCCCCCACTTGTCCAATAGTTCTCATTCCCTCATTCCCACCATAGAGCTTGAACAGTTAACAGCTCTGTGGACCGCTCAGCTATTTTCTATAATTTACCCGAGATCAGAGTTTTATGTTTTCCTCTCATTGAAGATTGAAAGAAGCTAGGCTAGGGTAAGTGTCTACTTTATTTTGTGTTCTTTTAGAATTCCAGAAAGTGATATTTAATGGTTTAATTATTATCAATTTATCTCACTTACTGATGCTTTCTTCAGAAGTTAGATCTTGTTTTAATCACACGTCATGTACTACTAGTTCTCTTAGAAATGTATAGATTTCCTTTTCCTATTATTTACTAGTATTTGTTATTTTCTGATTGATAGTTTTGCGGAGAAATTAGTATCTTAAGTTTCTTTATATTTACTTGACTTAGTTTAGTCATATAGAGCAAGTGGCCAAACTTTCCCATGCTTTGCAGTGGATTGCCACCTGTTAAACATCACCACTGTGGAATGTTGATTGCCCCTCTGGCCAGAGTAGAAATGCCCTAAGGCCTTATGCTGAGTATAATGCTAGTGGTTAGGAAGTGAACATATCGATAGTCCCTATTGCTACACAGCATTGTTTTATCGATATAGTGTCTCCAGTACTGTGGTTTATGCTGAGCCTGTTCAAGTGATTGATATGTGATCACTGCAACATTGCCCTGCACTAGATGGACCACTGTTTATAGACTGCCCTTGATAAGAGAGTGACCAACTGTGGGTTTTCTTTGAGAGTAGAGCTAATTATGTATTCGCTCTGTTCTGGGACAAGTGCTAGCATAGTGCTAGCAAGCTTTTGTTTTTCTTTATTCCAGTAACAGACTGTTTAGCCTTGGATAGACTCTTTAGTTTTATAGTTTACTTTTCCAATATTTACTCCTCTTTATTTCTTAGGTTTGATACAAAACATTTAGAGCTTATTCTTTTAGTTTGTCTTGATTAAGATTGTACTCGATTACTTATATTTTCTTTGATTCAGTACAACATTATTTTATGCAGTTTAGCTGAGGTTGTGTTGAATACTTCTAAGAGTTTTAAGTCTAAAGCAATCACTTACCTTGTACATTCTTTGAACCAACATAACTTAACTTTCTGTTGACAGTTAACAGCATATTCTTCCTAGTTTATATTAGAGTTTAACTTTCTTTATTTTATTATGCAGTTTCTAATTTGTGAATTCTTTGTTCTTTCTCACGAAACAATGTATTTACAAAGAATTGTGTTTATTATCTTTTCTAGGGGTTTTCCTAGTATGCAGACACCATATTAAAGAACACACCAGTCAGAGTATGCTTGTCTTGAGTGCATAATTTCTGACGGTCACATTTGGCGTCGTAGACAGGATGGTGTGTTGACAACTGCACCCCCTAGCCTAGGAGGAGGTTTTTCGCCTAGTCCTACCACAGACCTACAATGGAGGGGATCGACGCTCTGGAGGAGTTGAAAGCAGAGCTTGAGGCCGTAAAGAAGGCGCTCCAAAAGCAACAAGAAGAGAAATCAAACGTTGCAAGTAGCAGCTCCTCTAGTTCAAATGCAGCTCCAGCGCAACAAAAGCAGATTTATGTTGCATCAGGACGAAGGCTGGAACGCTTTAGAGGAATTCCAGAGAAATCCAGTGACCCTACCATCGAGGAGTGGGTGAGCGACGTGATGTGTCAGTTGGCAGCAAGACAGCTGACAGAGGACGAGAGTGGAGCTTTCATTCTCGACCATCTTGCTGGAAAGGCACGCCAGGAGATTCTTGGAAGGTGTGATGCAGTCACCCATTCTGAGGAAATTTTCCAAATCCTGCTTAAGGTTTTCGGCGATGGTGCTACCCTTCCCCAACTTCAGCAGCGGTTTTTCTCATACAAACAGGCATCCAACGAGGACCTCCTAACATGCTCCCTGGAGCTAGTCAAGCTTTTCACCAGAATGTTAAAGCTTGACCCTTCAATCGAGGCAACGAAGGGAGAGACCCTGAAGGGACGGCTGGCAGAGGCAGTTCGTGATGAAGGCCTACAGCGAGAGCTGCGTCGGCTTAATATTGAGGCACCTACGCTGTCGTTCTTTGATGTCAGGGATCGCGCCATTGAGTGGCTGGGTTGCAGACAAGGCAACCGCCACAAGGAAGCGACGGTGCACGAGGTCAAGGCAGCGGACGACGCTGGAGGTCTGCAGTCCCTTCTCAGGAAGCAGAGTGAGCAACTGCAGAAACAGCAACAGCAGATAGATGCCCTCACTAAGGCATTCAGTGAGAGCTCGAAGAGCTGGAGAAACCAAGGCCCCCGGAGGTGCTTCAACTGCCATTCAACAGGGCACCTTAGGCGCCAATGCCCCCATCCACCACAGTCCCCGGTGGGTGGCTCTTCTTCAGCCAGGCAACAGTTTGTTCCTGAGCAGTATGCCAATCAGCAGAGCATGTACAACCCCCGTGCACAGCAATTTGTCCCCGAGCAGTCCGTCAATCAGCAACTTGGACCCCAGCAGCCAAACCCCCAGATGCAGAACCCCAGACAGTCATTAAACTAGCAAGGCCTGCCATTATGAGCCAAACGACAGGCCATCAGATTTTATCAAGAGAGAGTGGCTCAATTATTGAGAGGGCAGTAGGGAACTGTCCAGTGGCACGTGTGAAGATTGGAGGCACAGAGGTGACATGTCTACTTGACACAGGAGCACAGGTTTCTACATTGACCGAGTCTTTCTTCAAAGAGAACTTCTCCCAGGAAGACTTAATCGACATACATTCCCTGCTCCACATCTCAGGTGCCCAGGGTGCCGAAATCCCCTACGTAGGATATGTTGAGCTGCCTCTTCAAGCGTTGGGTCGGACCTTTGTCCAAGCAGGTTTCTTGGTCGTAAAGGATCCAGTGAGCACACCGATGGCTGAGCGTAAACAACAAGTACCTGGAGTAATTGGATCAAACATCTTCAGGGACATGAGGCAAATTCTTCAGAAGGTCATCGGACCAGGGTTTCTCCAAAGCTTGAGTGGCAGCTCCGGAGGAGCAGAGTGGGCTCACGTCCTTGCCCTGTATGAGGAGGTGAGGAGTGCAGCTCTACAGCCAGACGTCCCAGGAAATGTCCGTATTAGCGGGCAGAAGCCCATTTTAGTGCCTGCCAACTCGCTGCTCGTCGTCACATGTTCAGTTAAGCCTACATCTGGCAATACTTATCAGGCTATGGTAGAACAGTTAGATGTTCACGCCAAGCATCTTCCGCAGGGTTTGATGGTCGCCCCAGCTCTTGTCAGTGTTGATAAGAGTGGCACAATTCCTGTACAAGTAGCCAATTTCAACACCGATGATGTCTACTTACAACCTAGAACCCCAGTTGCCGTAATCTCTAAAGCTTACCCCGAGTATGGCACTTCCCGCATCCTCACATCGCAATCTGAAGTTCATGTGCAGCATGAATCAGCAAACGATGACATTACATCACAGCTGATGGCGAGGATTAATGTGGGTGATGACATTGATGACAAGCAACGGCAAGATTTGAGAGAGTTAATCACTACATATAGCGAGGTCTTCAGTGAAAATGAAGATGATATTGGGTACTGCGGTAAAATTGAGCACCGGATCATCACCACTGATGACAGACCAGTCAAAGTCCCACATAGACGCATCCCTCCCCACCTATGGCCCGAAGTGAGAGACCACATCGAAGCATCCCTGAATCGGGGCATCATACGAGAGTCCTCAAGTCCATATGCCTCGCCTGTAGTGCTTGTCCGGAAACGTGATGGTAAGCTGAGGATGTGTGTCGACTACAGAGCACTCAATGCAAAGACGCATAAAGATGCGTACCCACTTCCAAGAATCGATGAAGCGCTTGATGCACTTAATGGAGCCAAGTACTTCTGTAGTTTGGACCTCGCCCATGGCTTTTACCAAATTCCAGTAGAAGGGAGAGACATTGAGAAGACAGCGTTTCGTGTTGGCACAGGTGGTCTTTACGAGTTCACGCGTATGCCATTTGGCCTATGCAACGCCCCCGCCACCTTCATGCGTGTTATGGACAAGGCCTTCGGTGACAAGAATTTCCAGTCCCTCATAGTTTACCTTGACGATATCCTGGTATTTGGCCAGACCTTCGAGGAGACCTTGGGACGGCTACAGATGGTCCTTCACCGACTTCAAGAGTTTGGCTTAAAGGTAAAGCCAGAGAAGTGCCATTGGTTTGCAGCAAAGCTTCGGTACCTTGGGCACCAAATCTCAGCAGATGGTATTTCACCAGACCCCGAGAAAGTCCGAGCTGTCACCGAGTGGAAGCGGCCGTCAACAGAAGGGGAGCTCCGAAGTTTTCTTGGCCTGGCAAGCTATTATCGCCGCTTTGTCCCTGGGTTTGCTAAGATAGCAGCTCCGCTCCATGCACTGCTAGGTGGCACCGTAAAGAAGAAAGGCAAGAGGAAAGCAGCCACAGCTGTGGTTATATCTGACGCTTGGGGTGAGACATGTGAGACGTCCTTCAAACGGCTAAAAGAACTCCTGACGACTTCTCCACTTTTGGGTTACCCGAACTTTACACGTCCATTCATTTTGGAAGTGGATGCCAGCCACCATGGTCTTGGCGCAGTTTTATCACAAGAACAGGAGATGGGTCGTGTAGTCCTTGGATATGCAAGTAGAGGCCTCAGAGGAAGTGAGAGGAACATGGATAACTACAGTAGCATGAAGCTAGAGCTTCTGGCATTGAGATGGGCTATCACCGTGAAGTTCCGTGACCTTCTGCTGGGAGCCGATTTTGTTGTTTATACCGACAACAATCCTCTCAGCTATCTACAGTCTAATTCCAAGTTGGGCGCTACCGAAACACGATGGGCTGCTGAACTGGCACAGTTCAGATTCACAATCAAGTACAGGTCTGGACGCAGTAACCAAAATGCTGACGCCCTGAGTAGAAAGGTTTCCCATAGCAAAGAGCCAACGACTGCACGGTTTGAGGAAACTACTGCAGACACAGCACATCACCTCAAACCCTGCTCAACACATGTTCCTAACAACTTGAAAGCAGCCATACAGAACACTATTACTGAAGTTGGTTTGAATGAAATCCGCAGCAGCACAGATGTAGACCCGCTCACAGCAATGTCTACAATCCCATCTATTCCTAGTGAGGACATGGCAGCAATGCAGAGGGCAGACGATGACATCAGTCGACTATGGCACTACTGGGAGCGGAAGCAGAAGCCCTCTCTCCATCACTTGCTGAAGGAGACACGCACCACTCGTAAACTGCTTCGTTTGTGGGACCGTCTCACAGAGCAGAACAACGTACTCTACAAGCAGAAGGTTGAGAATGGTTCAACGGTACGCCAGCTTCTCCTTCCTAGTGCCCTCAGACAAAAGGTGCTTCAAGCTCTTCATGACGAGGCTGGACACCAAGGTGTGGAGAGGACAACAAAGCTCGCCCAGTCTCGGTGCTGTTGGCCGGGAATGTCCACGGACATTGAGACCCACTGCAAGCATTGTCAGAGATGCACTTTAGCGAAAGCTGGTCGGAAACTTCACCCTACTATGGGGTCGTTGATTGCGAGGAAGCCGCTGGAAGTCTTAGCTATAGATTTTACAGTCCTCGAACCAGGCACAAACAACATCGAGAATGTTCTGGTGCTGACAGATGTGTTCACCAAGTTCACGCAAGCAGTACCATGCAGGGATCAGAGAGCGAAGACGGTTGCCCGTGTCCTTGTCCGAGAATGGTTTGTTCGCTATGGTGTGCCACAGCGACTGCACAGCGACCAAGGACGGAGCTTTGAGGGCAGAGTTATCCAAGAACTCTGTGAAATGTATGGAATTTCCAAGTCACGGACAACACCATACCACCCAGAGGGCAACGGTCAATGCGAGAGATTCAACCGTACTCTCCACGACCGGTTGAGGACCCTTCCCCCTGCACAAAAACGACGATGGCCAGAGTTCCTGCCTGAACTCTTGTACGCATACAACACCACACCACACTCATCAACAGGTTTTTCACCGCATTACCTCTTCTTCGGTCGAGAGCCTCGACTGCCGATAGACCACCTCCTTGGTGTGCAGAATGATGGCACCGAAGCCGATGACCATGACAATTGGGTCTCAGAGCATCGCAAGAAAATGCGGATGGCATATGACATGGCCTTGGCGAAGATGGAGAAAGAGGCAGCACGGAGGAAGGCAAGACATGACCAGAATGCCGACGACACCGACCTACCAATAGGAGCAAAGGTCTTCCTCCGAAAGCGTGACACGAGGGGACGCCACAAGATAAGCGATGTGTGGGGATCCATTCCTTACAAGGTGGTGCGTAGGCCTAACCCAACTGGGCATGTCTATATGGTTGCTGCACTTGATGGAAACGAAGAGAAGACGTTAAATAGGAGAGATCTGCTGGAGGCACAGACTTGGGCTGTGCAGGATGTTGTGCAAGATGCTGCACGAGATGTTGTCCCACAGCGTGATCGGCCGTTGCGTTCTGTCAATAACACCCCACCGTCATCAGAAGAGTCTGATGATGACGACAATGTACTTATCCACACAGAGTGTCGAGAAGAGCCAATGGAGCCCATGGTAGAAGCTACCGGTCCGGAAAAAGCAGGGGAGCACCACGTCAAATCAGCAGATCCTAAAGTGGATGTTTCAGATGAGTGTCCACCAGTTCAACCATCCTGTGCCCCAGTGAGTCCATTGGTAGAAGCAACAGTCACGTTACCAGCTGAACCAGTTACGGAAGAGCCTGAACCTGATCTGCCAAGACGTTCTACCCGTTCCACAGCCGGACAACATTCTAATCTCCACCGTGAGCCGAAGCCAGCTGTTCAGTCAGAAATACCAGTCCAGATGGCATCAGCAGCCCCAGTGATTGACCCTCAAGTCCTGGCAGAGATGTCAAAGGCCCAACTGCTTCTGGCACAGATGCTGGCTGGAGTGTCGAAGAGCACCATCTGATGTGATATCTTCATTAACGTATTTAATTTAGTTATTGTTATCCTGTATAAGATTAGTTCCTGTGTACTTATTATTTGTTTTGGTTGTCGGGACGCCAACCTTAAAGCAGGGGAGTATGTGACATGCCATTTCATACGTCCTCTTGCCTAGCGCCCTCGCTTGATTTTATTATGTATTCCCCTAGAGCCCCTACAGCCAAGCCAACATTCCTCAGGACCCCCCCCACTTGTCCAATAGTTCTCATTCCCTCATTCCCACCATAGAGCTTGAACAGTTAACAGCTCTGTGGACCGCTCAGCTATTTTCTATAATTTACCCGAGATCAGAGTTTTATGTTTTCCTCTCATTGAAGATTGAAAGAAGCTAGGCTAGGGTAAGTGTCTACTTTATTTTGTGTTCTTTTAGAATTCCAGAAAGTGATATTTAATGGTTTAATTATTATCAATTTATCTCACTTACTGATGCTTTCTTCAGAAGTTAGATCTTGTTTTAATCACACGTCATGTACTACTAGTTCTCTTAGAAATGTATAGATTTCCTTTTCCTATTATTTACTAGTATTTGTTATTTTCTGATTGATAGTTTTGCGGAGAAATTAGTATCTTAAGTTTCTTTATATTTACTTGACTTAGTTTAGTCATATAGAGCAAGTGGCCAAACTTTCCCATGCTTTGCAGTGGATTGCCACCTGTTAAACATCACCACTGTGGAATGTTGATTGCCCCTCTGGCCAGAGTAGAAATGCCCTAAGGCCTTATGCTGAGTATAATGCTAGTGGTTAGGAAGTGAACATATCGATAGTCCCTATTGCTACACAGCATTGTTTTATCGATATAGTGTCTCCAGTACTGTGGTTTATGCTGAGCCTGTTCAAGTGATTGATATGTGATCACTGCAACATTGCCCTGCACTAGATGGACCACTGTTTATAGACTGCCCTTGATAAGAGAGTGACCAACTGTGGGTTTTCTTTGAGAGTAGAGCTAATTATGTATTCGCTCTGTTCTGGGACAAGTGCTAGCATAGTGCTAGCAAGCTTTTGTTTTTCTTTATTCCAGTAACAGACTGTTTAGCCTTGGATAGACTCTTTAGTTTTATAGTTTACTTTTCCAATATTTACTCCTCTTTATTTCTTAGGTTTGATACAAAACATTTAGAGCTTATTCTTTTAGTTTGTCTTGATTAAGATTGTACTCGATTACTTATATTTTCTTTGATTCAGTACAACATTATTTTATGCAGTTTAGCTGAGGTTGTGTTGAATACTTCTAAGAGTTTTAAGTCTAAAGCAATCACTTACCTTGTACATTCTTTGAACCAACATAACTTAACTTTCTGTTGACAGTTAACAGCATATTCTTCCTAGTTTATATTAGAGTTTAACTTTCTTTATTTTATTATGCAGTTTCTAATTTGTGAATTCTTTGTTCTTTCTCACGAAACAATGTATTTACAAAGAATTGTGTTTATTATCTTTTCTAGGGGTTTTCCTAGTATGCAGACACCATATTAAAGAACACACCAGTCAGAGTATGCTTGTCTTGAGTGCATAATTTCTGACGGTCACACGTAATTTTGTCAAGTCTGCCCTCAGATTGAAGCTCAAAAACCAGGGAGTTGATCCTATCCTATATTTACACAATCCCACCATTTATTTCACCAAACGGCATCCTTTTTCAAAAGAAATTGTGGGGGCACATTTCATGCAGATGAGCTCGCGTAGAAATTCTCCCTTCAATTAGGGTGGTGCACCCTTTAAATACAATGATTTATATTTATCGGAAACAAAATGAATACTAAAAGGTCTAGAACAAATCAAAGAACTCAAATGTGAAAAAACAATTAAAAAAATTGATCCACTGGCCATCTACGGGGTTAAAGGTTCAAGGCCAGCCTATGGCATTTTGTACAGTCTTGAACCAGCACAGACTCCCTTTGCTATACATTGCAAACATAATGTCTTTAAAAATAAAAAAGCATCATTCATAAAGATCAATTTTTACTAAATGTATGTGTATTTGGTGGGGTTGGTGTGCTAGTGCGGGGGGTGCTAGTTTTATAGTTTGCTTGTTATTTATTCAAATGTTTTATTATTTAAATATTTAATTTTGTTTATTTTTTTTTATTATTATTATTATTATTTTTTTTTTGGGGGGGGAGGGGGTGGAGTGGGAGGGAGGGAGGGGGTGGAGGTGGGGGGGGGGGGGGGGGGAGGTTGGTAGGTTGGGGTATAATTCGACAAACAAATCGAATGCAAGGGGAAAGGAAATTGTATAGTAATTGCAGGTTTTATATTTAGCACTCATGTTTTTAATGGACACCACGCACCCTCACCCCCCCCCCCCCCCCCCCCCCCCCCAACAGCAGAGACCAAGTGCAGAAATTACTCCAGTTGACAAGCTCCATCTCGAGAGTGGAAAACCCAATCTCAAAAAGGGGCACTTCCCACCCAGGAATGGAACAAATCACCCAGACTAGAGAATTAATACCGTTTCGTAGCCGTAGCCGTGCCGTACAGCTAAGTATTAGCACAAGCGTCACTTGACCATCAAAGGTAGCCTCCCAAAAGTGTCTCCCGAAGCTTGTTCTTGTCTGCTACCACTATCGTAAACAAATAAAAACATTTTTAAATCCCCGCCAGCATGACTGCAAGGAGGCGGCCATTTTGAAATATAGGGTGCACCAGCCTAATTCAAGTCCCATTGAAAACAGTGTAAAATCAGCAATGTTCACGACCAAGTTTCATGCACACCGACATCACTGGGGTTTCTCAAACAACAATCGGATTATTGTCTTGGTCTTTATCTTTCCATTTCTTTTCAATTTTTAGTAGGTTAGCCAATTACATTTTTTAATATTCACACCAAAAGAAACTCACCTCCCGAAAAGTGATACTTCCCGAGCCTGCAAGCAGCCATTTTACAAATGGCATCCCTCCACGTTCTAGGGCAATTAGGACCCATTTTTCAACCGTAATTTTGTCAAGTCTGCCCTCAGATTGAAGCTCAAAAACCAGGGAGTTGATCCTATCCTATATTTACACAATCCCACCATTTATTTCACCAAACGGCATCCTTTTTCAAAAGAAATTGTGGGGGCACATTTCATGCAGATGAGCTCGCGTAGAAATTCTCCCTTCAATTAGGGTGGTGCACCCTTTAAATACAATGATTTATATTTATCGGAAACAAAATGAATACTAAAAGGTCTAGAACAAATCAAAGAACTCAAATGTGAAAAAAACAATTAAAAAAATTGATCCACTGGCCATCTACGGGGTTAAAGGTTCAAGGCCAGCCTATGGCATTTTGTACAGTCTTGAACCAGCACAGACTCCCTTTGCTATACATTGCAAACATAATGTCCTTTAAAATAAAAAAGCATCATTCATAAAGATCAATTTTTACTAAATGTATGTGTATTTGGTGGGGTTGGTGTGCTAGTGCGGGGGGTGCTAGTTTTATAGTTTGCTTGTTATTTATTCAAATGTTTTATTATTAAATATTTAATTTTGTTTATTTTTTTTTATTATTATTATTATTATTTTTTTTTTGGGGGGGGAGGGGGTGGAGTGGGAGGGAGGGAGGGTGGTGGAGGTGGGGGGGGGGGGGGGAGGTTGGTAGGTTGGGGTATAATTCGACAAACAAATCGAATGCAAGGGGAAAGGAAATTGTATAGTAATTGCAGGTTTTTATATTTAGCACTCATGTTTTTAATGGACACCACGCACCCTCACCCCCCCCCCCCCCCCCCCCCCCAACAGCAGAGACCAAGTGCAGAAAATTACTCCAGTTGACAAGCTCCATCTCGAGAGTGGAAAACCCAATCTCAAAAAGGGGCACTTCCCACCCAGGAATGGAACAAATCACCCAGACTAGGAGAATTAATACCGTTTCGTAGCCGTAGCCGTGCCGTACAGCTAAGTATTAGCACAAGCGTCACTTGACCATCAAAGGTAGCCTCCAAAAGTGTCTCCCGAAGCTTGTTCTTGTCTGCTACCACTATCGTAAACAAATAAAAACATTTTTTAAATCCCCGCCAGCATGACTGGCAAGGGAGGCGGCCATTTTGAAATATAGGGTGCACCAGCCTAATTCAAGTCCCATTGAAAACAGTGTAAAATCAGCAATGTTCACTGACCAAGTTTCATGCACACCGACATCACTGGGGTTTCTCAAACAACAATCGGATTATTGTCTTGGTCTTTATCTTTCCATTTCTTTTCAATTTTTAGTAGGTTAGCCAATTACATTTTTTAATATTCACACCAAAAGAAACTCACCTCCCGAAAAGTGATACTTCCCGAGCCTGCAAGCAGCCATTTTACAAATGGCATCCCTCCACGTTTCTAGGGCAATTAGGACCCATTTTTCAACCGTAATTTTGTCAAGTCTGCCCTCAGATTGAAGCTCAAAAACCAGGGAGTTGATCCTATCCTATATTTACACAATCCCACCATTTATTTCACCAAACGGCATCCTTTTTCAAAGAAATTGTGGGGGCACATTTCATGCAGATGAGCTCGCGTAGAAATTCTCCCTTCAATTAGGGTGGTGCACCCTTTAAATACAATGATTTATATTTATCGGAAACAAATGAATACTAAAAGGTCTAGAACAAATCAAAGAACTCAAATGTGAAAAAACAATTAAAAAAATTGATCCACTGGCCATCTACGGGGTTAAAGGTTCAAGGCCAGCCTATGGCATTTTGTACAGTCTTGAACCAGCACAGACTCCCTTTGCTATACATTGCAAACATAATGTCTTTAAAATAAAAAGCATCATTCATAAGAATCAATTTTTACTAAATGTATGTGTATTTTGGTGGGGTTGGTGTGCTAGTGCGGGGGGTGCTAGTTTTATAGTTTGCTTGTTATTTATTCAAATGTTTTATTATTTAAATATTTTAATTTTGTTTATTTTTTTTTATTATTATTATTATTATTATTTTTTTTGGGGGGGAGGTGGAGTGGGAGGGAGGGAGGGGGTGGAGTGGTGGGGGGGGGGGGGGGGGGGTGGGGGGGGGAGGTGGGGGGGGGGGGGGGGGAGGGGGGTGGGGGAGTTGTAGAGTTGGGGTATAATTCGACAAACAAATCGAATGCAAGGGGAAAGGAAATTGTATAGTAATTGCAGGTTTTATATTTAGCACTCATGTTTTTAATGGGACCACCACGCACCCCTCACACCCCCCCCCCCCCCCCCCCCCCAACAGCAGAGACCAAAGTGCAGAAATTACCTCCAGTTGACAAGCACTCCATCTCGAGAGTGGGAAAACCCAATCTCAAAAAGGGGCACTTCCCACCCAGGAATGGAACAAATCACCCAGACTAGAGAATTAATTCACCGTTTCGTAGCCGTAGCCGTGCACGTACAGCTAAGTATTAGCACAAGCGTCACTTGACCATCAAACGGTAGCCTCCCCAAAAGTGTCTCCCCGAAGCTTGTTCTCTGTCTGCTACCACTATCGTAAAACAAATAAAAACATTTTTAAATCCCCGCCAGCATGACTGCAAGGAGGCGGCCATTTGAAATATAGGGTGCACCAGCCTAATTCAAGTCCCCATTGAAAACAGTGTAAAATCAGCAATGTTCACGACCAAGTTTCATGCACCACCGACATCACTGGGGTTTCTCAAACAACATCGGATTATTGTCTTGGTCTTTTACTTTCCATTTCTTTTCAATTTTTAGTAGGTTAGCCAATTACATTTTTTTAATATTCACACCAAAAGAAACTCACCTCCGAAAAGTGATACTTCCGAGCCTGCAAGCAGCATTTTACAAATGGCATCCCTCCACGTTCTAGGGCAATTAGGACCTCATTTTTCAACCGTAATTTTGTCAAGGTCCTGCCCTCAGATTGAAGCTCAAAAACCAGGAGTTGATCCTATCCTATATTTACAAATCCCACCATTTATTTCACCAAACGGCATCCTTTTTCAAAAAGAAATTGTGGGGGCACATTTCATGCAGATGAGCTCGCGCGTAGAAATTCTCCCTTCAATTAGGGTGGTGCACCCCTTTAAATTACAATGATTTAATAATTATCGGAAACAAAAATGAATACTAAAAGGTCTAGAACAAATCAAAGAACTCAAATGTGAAAAAACAATTAAAAAAATTGATCCACTGGCCATCTACGGGGTTAAAGGTTCAAGGCCAGCCTATGGCATTTTGTACAGTCTTGAACCAGCACAGACTCCCTTTGCTATACATTGCAAACATAATGTCTTTAAATAAAAAAAAGCATCATTCATAAAGATCAATTTTTACTAAATGTATGTGTATTTGGTGGGGTTGGTGTGCTAGTGCGGGGGGTGCTAGTTTTATAGTTTGCTTGTTATTTATTCAAATGTTTTATTATTTAAATATTTAATTTTGTTTATTTTTTTTTATTATTATTATTATTATTTTTTTTTTGGGGGGGAGGGGGTGGAGTGGAGAGGGAAGGGGAGGGGGGGTGGAGGTGGGGGGGGGAGGG